>CM064581.1:19205236-19805236 GCA_032716605.1 Paralithodes platypus | reverse complement strand
TCAGTTTAGAAAAGGTAAATGGGTGTGTCATGGAGCTGTTTAGCCCTGCGGGCTTGGGCCTGTCTGGAATGGCGGGCTCGGTCAGCTGGTCCTTTCGTTCTGTGGACCTTTCCTTTGGTGTTTCTGTGTGGTGTTCGTTCATGGCTTCTGTGGTGGGCTTCTCGTTCTGGGGCATTTTAGTATCCATTCGGCCCCATTCAGCCAACTGTTTTAAGACGTTTATCCACATCCAGGTGTCGATTTCTTCCTGGCGAGTGATAGCAAGCCAGCATTGTATGGAGATATCCGGCTTCGCCGGAGAAATGTTTCTATCGAAAAAATTCTAAATTTAGCTTGCTGTCACAACAAATATATATATATGCTGGCTCGTTACCGCTCGCCAAGAAAATATTGACACCTGGATGGGAGTAAACATCTTAAAACAGTAGGCTGAATGGGGCCGAATAGATACAAGCCAAAGAGAGAGGGAGAGAAAGAGAAAAAAAAGCGAGGTGGGCTCCCTCAATTGCACATTCTGACATACAGTTCACTGGTTCCCTGTAATATGTAATCCTGCACATCGTTTGATTTTGTTCTCTTCTCTCCTTCCCTCCTCTTTTAATTTGACTTTATTGTCTTCCACCGCATTCCTTTTCCTCTTTGTTTTCCCTCTTTCTCCTCCTCTCTTTTATTCTTCCTCACCCTTCTCATTCTTTCCGTTCTCTTTATCCTGTTTTCCTTATATGTATGAAGGATACAACAAACAAAGATGCCTGTTACATGTGTCACCCCCAAAGTTGAAAGAATGATAGAGTCAAATTCAAGTTACGTTAGAGTCAGCTGAACACACGGAGCTTGAAGAAGTTTAAATCATAGGATGAGGGAAAGACAGATTGAGGGAGAGAGTTCGAAAACTTACATGTTGAGTAGAAGAAAGACTGGGAAAATCAGTTCAGTTTTCGATTAGAGAATTGGACATAATAGGGGTGAGACTGTGTTGAAAGGCGGGTGCCCCCACTCTCCTTAAGGGGAGATCTCCACTTGAGGGATTTTTTTCTTGACCCCTTTCTCCCTCATGTTTAGCCCCATTGCTTTTGATATTATAAAACGTTCGCCCCATTAATTTAGCGATTTTAAGAACTTTCACCCCATATTAATTAAGACCTTTCGTGCCATTCAGGTGTCGATTTTATCCTGGCGAGCGATAGCGAGCCTGTAATTTAAGAGGAACCGGCCTATGGCCGGGAAATTTTTCTACCGAAAATTTACACATTTATCTTGAAAAGGACTCAAGGGGGTATCATTTTAAGCTTGATGGAGGTCTAGGGAACAAAGTAAATACCTCCCCTTAAGGGAGAAGGTTTACATTGTGAAAGCTCTAAAGAACACTAATTATTGTAATAGTGGTAAAGGAGTGAGAGAGATACAACATTGCGGTGTGTAGAGAGAGATTGTAGGGAATTCGTAAGTGGAGACGAAATACTTTTGTCTCTACCCTTTCGACAAGTGTGGTATGGGTGGAACCTCCCCACACATGCGAACATTACTCGATACATGGGCGCACTACGTCCCGTATAGATATATTCCTCCTCCTCCTCTTCTCCTTATATTTTATCTGACTCCTTCTGTTCTTACTCTTTATTCTCCCTATACGTTCTTCTCATCTGCTCTCTTCTTCCCCTTCATTCTTCGTCCTCTTCTTTCTCCTCCTCCTCGTCTTTATCTCTCCTATACTTCCTCCTCCACCTCTGTATTCTCCCTCTCGCCTTCCTCTTCCACCTCCTCTCCCCCCAGCCTTCCATTACAACAGTGTGCCCCCTTGGTTGTCAACTTCCCTGTCGTGCATATTAATTGGTCACACTCTAAACCCCCCCCCCCCTCTCTCTCTCTCTCCCAACGCCCCCCTACGCTCCACCAACTCGTCTCAGCTCTGTCTCACCTTCTGTTCTATTAGTGTGTTTGCTAATTCTATCTATGTCTCTAACTCTACCTCTCCCTCTCAACCCCCCTACAGCCCCCCCCCCTACACACCAACCCGTCTCCCCTGTCTCACCCAAAACACTATTACTGTGTCTCTGTCTCCGTTAACTCTATCTCTACATCTAGCTCTGTCATGCATCTAGCTCTGCCTCACCTCACCCTTCTCTATTATTGAGTTTGTCCCTGCTAACTCTATCAACCTCTCTAACTATATGTCTGTCTCAGCCCATAATGTATTACTGTGACTGCCTCTGAAAACGGTCACTATATCTAACAATGACAATTATGTATCTCTCACTCTGCCTCTCTCTATCAACCTCCTACCACAACCCAACCCGTCCTTGCTCTGTCCCAGCAACTACTGTATGACTGTGCCTGTCTCTGTTAACGCTGTCTTTGTCTCTAGCACTATCTGTGTCTCAACCTCCCTCTCTCAACCTGTCTCAGCAATGACCTAGCTATATCTCAACCTATGCACTATTACTATGTCTGTGTGTCTTTGATAATTCTGCCCATGTCTTTAGCTCTATCTCTAGCTATGTTTCAGCCTATACTCTATTACTGTGTCTGACTATGTTATTTATATCAGTGTCTTTTACTCTATATCTAGCTCTGTCTCATCTTGTGAATCTGTAGAATGCTTCACAGGTTAGAATATTTATAACCTGGCAGATTTCAATATCCAGTTACTGGGAAGCTCACTCATCGAAAAGCATTATAGTACAAAATAGCTCATGCTTTTCTATTGCTCCTCTGATTACGTTTTTTGGTTTTGTCTTGGAAAACAGTTGTATTTTTAAGCTAATGTGAATATTTGGCAAACACTTTATCTTGTTATTCGCTTGGTCCAGGGTGTAATTCCCAGCTGGCAACTGGCGTTTGTCAAACGGCAGTCAGAACCACATGAGTCCCATGAATCATGGCCCATGGCCGCATCCTCGTCTTAAGCAGCTTTCCAAAAATATTGCAGACACCAGGGGCCTTCACGCCCTTCAGCTTATTGTCACAGTTTTCATTGTCTCTGTAATGGACGGTGTGTAAGGCGCAGGTGGCTGGTCATTCACTAATTGTAGTTGTCTGCTGGGGGGTTATCACACGTCTATTGTTACCAAGGCATTAACCCTTTCGCGTACCAGGACACGATTGCGTCCTTACAGGGATACTTTAAAATCTTTGTGACGATCAGGGATGTTTAGAAACCTTTAGTGTAATTACTTTAACCTCTGCAGTTGTCTTTGAGCGAGTTGTGGGCAGAAAGCTAATTTTGGAGAGGTAATTATGAGATTAAGAAAATTATATTTCTGAATACTGAAAGGCAACCCCCGGACCTGAAAGGGTTAATCTGGGAAAGTGCTGTGAACAGTTAACAAAATGTAATGCTCTCAATGGGAAGAAGGTAAATTCCATAACAAGTCGTAAGACCCATATTTCAGAGTACACTACATGGGTTTTTTGCAGTAGACCCCACGCAACTCGGGATGAACTGATTTGATATTTTTTGTTTTCACCTGGCAAGAATAGAGGTATCATTTATATGTAGAATATCTCACAAACACTTCTGACATACAGAGCCCTGTATGTTAATTTAAGAGTTAGAATTAGAGTTGAAGGAGGTTCAAACTACCCAAACGGCGAAGCAAACTAGCGAGCGAACTAGCGAGTGGGAAACCAGCTAGCCCGCATACCAGCAAACAAGCCTTCACACCTGCGTGCGTCATAGGGGACCCTGCAAACTACTCCGATGACCCGACACTATGACGTATGTTCGACGCCAGGAGCTGTGATTGGACCATGCACCTGCTATGCAACTCGAGGAGCTGTGATTGGAGCGGGCACCACCCCCCGCCTCCTGATTCGTTCCTACACCATCATTGTTTAGTATATAAGACCCGAGTAGTGCGCATTCAAATCAGTCTCATTTGGAGTTGGGGAAGGTGAACTTGTAGCTGGAGGAAGACGGGGTGAAGTATTATAATGGGATTGTGACTGTCAGTCAGGTTATATATGTGTGTGTTAAGTGTGTTCCGTGTAAACACTTACGTTATGTTGGTTAGTGAGATATGTGATTGGGACGTTAACGCTACTATTATGTGCTTAACTATTTGATTGGGAATTAACGTTAACGCTACTATTATGTGCTTAACTATTTGATTGGGAATTAACGTTAACGCTACTATTATGTGCTTAACTATTTGATTGCGAATTAACGTTAACGCTACTATTATGTGCTTAACTATTTGATTGCGAATTAACGTTAACGCTACTATTATGTGCTTAACTATTTGATTGGGATTTAACGTTAACGCTATTATTGTGTACTTAACTATTTGATTGGGAATTAACGTTAACGCTACTATTATGTGCTTAACTATTTGATTGGGAATTAACGTTAACGCTACTATTATGTGCTTAACTATTTGATTGGGAATTAACGTTAACGCTATTATTGTGTACTTAACTATTTGATTGCGAATTAACGTTAACGCTACTATTTATGTACTTAACTATTTGATTGGGAATTAACGTTAACGCTACTATTATGTACTTAACTATTTTAGTTGACTAACTTGTGGACTAAAGCAACTCTTTAAGTAATTGGGTTATGATGAAAGTAATACTATTGTTTTATATTAATACTTACGAGTTCTTTCATTTTCTTTGAATTAAGCTTACATTGCTTAACGGTGCTTAGTACGGTGATGCTATTGTCTCGTATTAGTAATATCGCCTTAGACTAACATGGCTGCGTTAATATTACTTCTAGTGATTTCCTAAGCTGAAGAAAATTATTTTAGCTTCAAAATATTATTTTTGCTTTTCATATTATTTGAGTGAGACCTGAATCGAATCTATGAAGCGATCCTGTAACTTAATTTACTCCTAATTAAACCTCATTGTTACGTGGTTAAGAAATACATTTAACTAATTATTAAATATATATCTAACTTTTTATGTGACTTTGATATAAATCCTGATGATAATAATAATATAATACTGTTAATGTAAGACAAGAACCAAGAATAATTACATTAAATATAAATAAAAGGACATATAAGAAAACTATCTATTCATTTCAAAAAGGGTAAGAGACAGAAATATTCTTACTATAATATTTATCTTTCAAGACTTTTTATAAAATTAATAGTCCTTCTTTAGCTATAACTTATTCGGTTCATAACCATAGCCTACTAAGCTTCGGTTAAATAATAATTCTTTATAAATACTACATGACTTTAATTAGTTTCAGTATTTTTCATAATTAAAGAGTATCAGTCAATAAAGGATACTAAGTCCTAAGATCCAAAAGGAAAGGAAGCAACAACAGGAAATTATTTTATTAGATTTTACTTTTGTTTTGCCTTCAGCTGACTGATACCTTAATATATATCTCTGTGCTATCTAGATTCATCAATTTAACCACTTGAGGATCAAGATACGTAACACACTGTATGCGTGAGTTACATGAATATAATAATTGTGCTTGACTGCGGCTCGGGTCCTGGCTGAGGCCTAAACATTTATTCATGAAACTCACGCGAATTTGTTAGATTATAATTACACTGTATATACAGTATATATATATATATATATATATATATATATACCGGTATATATATATATATATATATATATATATATATATATATATATACAGTATATATATATATATATATATATATATATATATATATATATATATATATATATATATATATATATTAGGGGAGGTGTGGTGGAGTGGTCATGCCACTGGATTGGTAATCCAATGGACCCGGGTTCAAATCCCGATATGTCAATGGGAAGATATTATTGGGATTGAATTTGTGCTGTACCTAGTATCAGTGCATTACCACAAAGCCCACCGAAATACCAAAAAAATACCCTCATTGTTCCCTGATTACATAACGTTGTATGAATATTCCCATATTCAAAATATGTTAAGAACATAAGAACATAAGCAAAATGGAAATCTGCAGAAGGCCTATTGGCCTATTGGCCCATATTGTCCCCCATAGGGGGACAATGCCTAGTGAGTTCACTGCTCAATAGGTGGCGTTCTGAGAGTGAGGGTCTGAGTCTGAAGGGTGAGACGGTGAAGCACTTGAACGAAGCAACCAGCCGCTTCAGAGATGGAGCTACTTCGAGCCATGATGGATGCTTCACATGTCTCACTCCCCAGACTGGAACAAGACCTCACGGGCTTCACCGTGTTGAGCGGTGGAATGTACAGGCTCTCAGCTTATGCCCGAGAGGGAGTAGTTGGAATAAAAAAAAAATATATATATATATATATATATATATATATATATATAGAGAGAGAGAGAGAGAGAGAGAGAGAAAGATAATATATTCGCTCATGCTTTTTGTAATAATGTTGTTTGAAGTGGGTAAGATAATATCATTTCATTACCACAGCCAGCCATCCACAGCATTTGTCTCAGGTTCATGTGTTGGCAACTGTACAGTGATCAAAGTACTCAGTCCAGTGAGCACTACATTCATTATCATCTGATGACTGTTGGCTGTCTTCAATCCCAGACAAATTAGCCTGAAGGGTAAGCTTAGAGCGGAGCGTCTGCAAGGTTCGATAAGTAGGTGTGTGCCAATATGGTAATATATTACACCTGTGAACCCAGTAACTTGTGGTGATATTGCATTGGACGTCTAGTACCATTGTGATTTTATATAGTTTCTGAAAAAAAGTATCTCTCTCGCTCTCCCTCTCCCTCTCTCTCTCTTCTGTTATATTAGTTCCTCTCTTTTGTATCCTTAGCCCCTCTCTCTATAATACCCTCTACCCCCCTCTCTGTTACACTCCCCCCCATTCCCCTCACCATGACAAGTCTCTTTTCAACAGCTCAATTTATTTCCCTCTCTCGCCCCCTTGAGGCCCATTCTATTATCGTGACCCGCCACATAGGTTTACTTTTTCACACAGCTGGTTTAGGGAAGCTGTACATGTGGCAACACTGCTTCTAATGTAATAGACTACACACACACACACACATACATACACACAGTACACAGTCACACACACACACACACACAACCTATATAGGATCTTGGGTAGGATGTTCTAGGTCACTGTCTCGGGTTGTATTAACCCGTTCAGTACCAGGGACGTCCTATTCATCATATTCTGGCAACTATTAGATGATTATAGTCAGCTTGGGAAGGACCTCTAGCAATAATAAGGCTTCAAACTATCTCAACCAACCCTTTTAACTACCACAGATCCTTCTTAAGCTACATATATAGCTAGAATGTAATATAACGCACGTCGCTGGTACTCAAAGGGTTAATAGTAGCTTATTATAGTCATAGTAGTTATCGCCGCCACAACTCGCTACCTTAATTACATTCATAAGTAATGAGCAATACAAATATCAGGAACTACCCACTTGTATAATTATATAATTATAATCAGGAACAGAAACAAATCCTGATATAAAAACGATGAATACAGGAACAAAGTTATAAGTAGGTGTGTAGAGTATAGGTTTTAAGTGTGTGTATTAAGGGAGCCCACCTCGCTTTTTTCTCTTTCTTTCCCTCTCTCTTTGGCTTGTATCCATTAGGCCCATTCAGCCTACTGTTTTAAGACGGTTACCCCCATCCAGGTGTCAATATTTTCCTGGCGAGCGGTAGCGAGCCAGTATATATTGTATATATTTTTGCTTTGACAGTAAGCTAAATTTTGAAATTTTTTGATAAAAAACATTTCTCCGGCGAAGCCGGATTTCTCCATTCAATGCTGGCTCGCTATTGCTCGCCAGGAATAAATCGACACCTGGATGGGATAAACGTCTTAAAACAGTTGGCTGAATGGGGCCGAATGGATACAAACCAGGGAAAGAGAGAAAAGGAGAGAAAGATATAAAAAGCCGGTGACCCCCCTTAAGAACAATAAAAGTCCTCGGGAGATGTGCTGTTATCTTGTCTATACCTTGCTGTGAGTGCCTTCCCTGCCTTCGGTGTGTAGAGTGTGTGGGCAAGTGTGGCTCTGTGTAGGATGCTGGGTGTTGTACGGTGTGTCGGTAACCAGTTTAGGGAAAGTTGGCCCGTTTTTCTGGTCCCCCTTCTTCCTCATGTTTAGCCCCAGTAGTTTATTAGTTTTCAGATTATAAGACGTTCGGCCCATTAGTTTGGCTATTTTAAGACCTTTCGCCCCATTTATTTTTCAATATTAAGACTTTTCGTGTTATTTAGGTGTCAATTTTTCCTGGCGAGCGATAGGGAGCCTGGTATTTAAGGGGAACCGGCCTTCGGCTGGGACATTTATCTTGAAGGAGGGTTTTGATGGGTATTTCTTAAAGCTTGATGAAGGGTCTAGGGAGGAAACTAAACAAATTATAACAAAATGTATAAATGATCCAATAAATACGCCTATCCCCCCTTAAAATGTATAAATGATCCAATAAATACGCCCATCTCCCCTTATAAATGATCCAATAAATACGCCCATCTCCCCTTATAAATGATCCAATAAATACGCCCATCCCCCCCTTATAAATGATCCAATAAATACGCCCATCTCCCCTTATAAATGATCCAATAAATACGCCTATCCCCCCTTAAAATCCCTCTTGTCTATGTGAGTTTTCCATGGTAAATTCCACTCCACGTGACACTGGAGCCTCGTGATGTAAGAATGTTGGGTTAGGATGTTGTTAACCTGACAGAGGGGTTTTGGTCAGCCGGTGATGATCCCAAACCGACCTCTGCACTGACAGAGAATGTACAGTTGCTTACTAACATACATGTGTCATTTAATTGCAATGTACTATTTAAGCCTATAATAGAGTAGAATTAATATTGCTATATATATTCCTAAGTATATTGTGTAAGACAAACACACACATACTGTATATACAGTACACTGTAGACACACAGACTAGTTTAACAGAGCGGTTGTAAACACCCATAATTTCCAAGCTACCCAATAATATAAGTGGTTATCTGCACACACCTCCATGTCTCTGGTAAACAGTGTATCTGCGTATGTATGGTTCTCAGGCACTATCTTGGTTACCTAAGGTTGTATACGACTCATGGTTAAAGTAGACTACATAATTACTATACTGTACTTATGTTAAACAATCAACCCTCATGACTGCAAGTGGACAAAAAACAAAGTTATTAGTATTATTGTTATGCCAAAATTTTCCAGATTGGCATATCTCACCACACTACCTGATGGAAATAAAAGACCCCCCCCCCCCCCCTCAAGAAAAGTTTTCCGTCACCACCAAAGAAATTTATCTCTCCACCTCCTCCCCCCTCACCTGAGCCCTCCCCTTTCCTCCCACTAGCTTCGTCGGTCTGTATTCCAACCCCCCTTAAGGGGGGTGACCTGTTTTTGTTCTGTCCTTTTCTATCTTTCTCTGGCTTGTATCCATTTGGCCCCATTCAGCCTACTGTTTTAAGACGTTTATCCCCATCCAGGTGTAATTTTTTTACTGGTGAGCGGTAGCGAGCCAGCATATTTTTTATTTTTGTTTGACAGCAGGCTAAATTTGTACATTTTTCGATAGAAAAATGTCTCCGGCGAAGCCGGATTTCTTCATATAATGCTAGCTCGCTATCGCTCGCCAGGACGAAATCGACACCTAGATGGGGATAAACGTCTTAAAATAGTTGGCTGAATGGGGCCGAATGGTTACAAGCCAGAGAAAGAGAGAAAAGGACATAAATAAAAAAATGCAGGTCACCCCCCTTAACTTGGCCAGTATCCTGTCAGTATAGTCAGGTCGATATATGGAAAATACCCCCTCAACCCCCCAAAAATTGCTACAAAAGGTTTCTCAACTGATTCTGGTAGGGTTTAGTGTACTTTATAACATACTAAAAGTTTACCAAAGTAGGACCCCCGGAAAAGTTTTTTTTTCAAGATGGCGTCCAAGATGGCTGCCGAAACCTCTTAATGATCATAACTATGTAACTATCAACTCAAATTTGATGATCTTGGTGTCTATCCCTAGGTTTTTTGGGGCAAAGAACACATTAAGATCATAACAAATGATGTTGGCCTATTATGTAACACAAAAATCCAATATGGCGTCAAAAATGGCCGCCAACACCTCCAAATGACCGCAAGTCCATAACTATTGACTCAAATTTGATGATCTTGATGTCTATCCCCAGGTTTTTGGGGGCAAGGAACACATTAAGACAACTTTGGATATCACTGAGCTGTTGAATCATTATGAAATTGAATTCATGACCTTCAGCTGTCCACTATCACCTAATGCACAAACACCTTTGTCCATAGAATAAGTTTCAGAGCGTTCAGTTTTGAGTGTCATCCTCCTCCTCAGTATCGACCTCTTGAGTGTTGTTTGGATTGTCACAGTTTTCAGTTTGGCAAGGGCCTCATGCAGCAGTGCAGGGGAGTCCATAGCATCTGCGGCTGCATCGAGAGGATTTGCATCCCCCCGAACAGTTGCAATGGATAATTTTCAAGAGTTCGTCAGGCGCAGCATTGTTTTGGGTCATAATTGGAATTAACTGATAATTTTCCTGTTTCCATCCCCATTCAGTTGGGTTCATTTCATTTGCCATCCCCATCCATACCATAATTTGAAAGTACACACGTTGGCTATGGAATCTTGTTGCAGGTGATGTTGGGGGAAGCCGTTCAGGAGTGACAAATGCTTGAGCAGTTGCCACTTTCTTGGTGAAAATGATATGGCGCAGTGATGATAGCGTATCATTAGACTTGCCACCAAAGAGATCAACCATCAGGTCTTTGCCAAGATCTGATATGTCCTCTTGAGATTTGTTTTGAAGGATGAATGCACTAGCACAGGACTTCATGACAGGATCAGATTTCACTAATTTCCGGAAGGCTGACTTTTTTCAGATGCCGAAAATCCTTGAAGTTGAATCACAGCCTGAGTAGGCATGTACAAAGAGCAACTAATTGCACACATCGTCTCCTAAAGTTTCTTTCAACAGGTTAATGTTATACACTCTGTGTTCTTTTGACTGCTTGTTTGCGTCAGAATGGAAGTAGATGATCTCATTGTCTGTTCTGGAGTAATGAAGGAGCAAGATCAGCAAATCTATATCCTCACCGACCAACGTTGTGGTGCAATGACGGGATCGTTCAACAGTTGCCTTAACGATATCAACGTCTGCATCCCCTGGTGACTGAATGACATGGCATCCCCTTTTATTTAGTGCTGTGCTGATGAGAGCAATCATGTCTGCCTTGTTTTTGTCACGAGACAAAAAGTCCTCCTTTTTGCCTGAAAACTGTTTCTGCAGTGAAACTAACAATAGGGTGCAGATTTTTTCCTCATCTCTGATGTGTGTTGTCTTTTATGGAGGGACCTTCACCATAGCCATCGAACACCACTGTCGCTTGTCCGTAATGTCTCACAGTGAAGTCTGCATAAGACTCAGCTATTGCATTATATGAGTCGCCTTTCTTCCACGGTAAACGATGGAGCAAAGAGCCACCATCAAGCACGTAACAATCTGTTTTAGGAATAGAGTTCATCACAGCCTCATTTGATAAGTCCGCAGCATGGTCTCGAATTGCCTGAGCAAGCTGAGGTTTGTCTGCTTTTCGAAGAATGTTCCTGGTCTCAAAGAGGGCTGGAGGGTAGGGGCTTAGTTCATACGTCAAAACCTCTTCAAGGGAAAGATCTCCTGACCTTGACACCACAAGGAAACGCTGGAACAGAAGGGCAGGATCAATGGTACGATCAGGAGCAATCTTCACAGCAGAGATATTCCCAAGGGTTTGGGCTCTGTCTTTCCGCTTGAATTTGTAAGTAAATGCCGACTTTCCGATTATATCTTCAATGATCTTGTTCCCAACCGATTCAAAGTCATGTACATTCACATCTGGCCCAGCCACTATCCCGTTGACAATGTTTCTCAGAGTAGGATCAGATGTGAAGGGTGAGCAGGCTGCAAGCTTTATCCGAATTTTCTCGAGATCAGATGCATCTCTTTTGATGCGCGCCTCAGTTGAGTCTTTGTGTTGCGGACTTGTAGTATAGGTTAGGTTTGTGAAATCCTGCATCGCACTGTTGTACTCGGATGTTACAGGTGCAGATAAGGTCCAAAGGTTTCGCATGTCCTCAGTCATCCCACTGCCGCGAGTTAGACCACCAGTGCTCTTTAGAGACCTCATCAACGTTTGTTCAATGACAAGATCACTTACCCAGTTTCCAGTTTTTTCAGCTATGTGATATAAAAAATTGTTAGAATGTGTTCCTTGTCCCCCCAAACCAGGGGATAGATCTAGACCCAAGTTTAATCAAATTAGACTGAAACGTTGGTCACATGGTAGTGCCATGTTGGACACCATCTTGGACTTACTTGTTAGATAATGGCCCACTTTCATTTTTAATGGTCTTAATGTGTTCCTTGCCCCCAAAAACCTGGGGATAGACATCAAGATCATCAAATTTGAGTCAATAGTTATGGACTTGCGGTCATTTGGAGGTGTTGGCGGCCATTTTTGACGCCATATTGGATTTTTGTGTTACATAATAGGCCAACATCATTTGTTATGATCTTAATGTGTTCTTTGCCCCCAAAAACCTAGGGATAGACACCAAGATCATCAAATTTGAGTTGATAGTTACATAGTTATGATCATTAAGAGGTTTCGGCGGCCATCTTGGACGCCATCTTGAAAAAAAAGCTTTTCCGGGGATCCTACTTTGGTAAACTTTTAGTATGTTAAAAAGTACACTAAAACCTACCAGAATCAGTTGAGAAACCTTTTGTAGCAATTTTTTGGGGGTTAAACTGTATTTTGACCTGACTAGTATTCCCTCCGCACTTCCAGGACAACTAGCAGCAAAGCAAGAGACAACTATAGGCAGCACCAACGAATTTGACAATAATCTTGTCCCCTTAACTTCTTATAACTCGAAATGGTCAAAAGCAATCGGGCTGTCGTTTCTATCATTTGGGAAGAGTCCACCAGGAAATAGGTGTGGATATTTACAGCCAGTTTGCTCTAGGCCCTTTTGAGTTACAGAGAGATCAGGGATCAAGATTATTGTCAAGTTCGTTGGCGTTACCTATAGCAGCTCTGGTGCTGTGACCTGCCCGGCCCGTGTCGTGAAGAAGACGCAGACGAACCCCGACCTACTTCTGTCCCTCACTTTCCCTCCTGTAGTAAAAATAGAGAGATGTACTATCCTTTAAGCATGCATCACACCTAGCCGATTTGAGGCCAAGACTGTCCGCGACCTAAGGGTCGTGGACAGTCTTGGTCTACGTCGCCGCGCATCATGGGCCGTCGCCAACATAACAAACAGGTCGGGATGGGTCTTCACATACCCCCTCAAAAGTTCAACATGCAGCACTTTCAAAATCAAGTCGGCGTGGAGTGAGGTAAAAAAATGGGACGTGAAGGGTACGGGAGGCTGATGGCGTGTGACGGCGCTTGACGGCGCTTGACGGGAAAAGGTAGGCATCAGTGCGGCGGCGCACGGCGGCACACGGCACCATAAATGAGGTCTGCGTCAGGCGGCGTCACCATAACAACCTGCAGGGATTAGCGGCGGCTTGCGGCGACCCAACGATGCCCTAACGGTCAATATAGTCAATATATAAATAAACGACATAATTAACCCGCTGAGTGCCAGCCAATTTTGACGGTGTGCTTCTGCCAGTGCCAGTTTTTTTTTTTTTTTTTTTTTTTTTTTTTGGCTAAATCTATCAAGTTGGGAGAGAAAGGAAGGATAATGGTAAAAAAAACACTCCCCTTGTCCATTTTCGCCAGAAATCAGGTCTCCGATGGTCCCGAAAGTAGCTGAAAAGACACTATAGACTACAGATACTTTTATGGTATCGGAATGTATGGGTAGGAGGGTGGTGGGAGGGTGGTGGGAGGGTGGTTTGGGGGATGGTGGGGGGAAGGTAGAAGCGTAATTGACTATGTTACAAATATGAAGCCGATTGGTGAGGTAGTTTTGCCACCACAGATTTTCCTTTTTTTCCTTATCTTCGTACGGATAAGCTGGAAGTGGGTGGTGGGAGGCGGTTGGGGGTGTGGTGGGGGGAAGGCAGAAGGGTAAGGGACTTGTCACACAAATATGGAACCGATTGGTGCAGTCGTTTCGCCGCCACAGATTTTTATTTTTTTTCCTTCTGACGGGACCGACAGTCAGCGAGTGGGTGGGAGGAGGGATTTGTGATTTTTGTGGTGGGTAGCCAAAAGGGTAAGGTACATAATTATATACGTCCCTGGCACTGGGCGTGACAACACCCTAGGACGTGTATATACGTCCCTGGCACTCAGCGGGTTAAATAATTAAATAATAAATATATTATCAATACCATCAAAATATAAGATTAGGTATATTAATTACAGAAAAAATGAATAATAACAACATTCAATACATAATTAAATTAATAATAATAAAATAACAGAATTAACTGAAGTAATCAGTTAATAATCAGCGTCCATACTGAAGGGGTCGCTGTTCATAGGCACAGTAATGCATATTGACGCCGCCCTACCTCCTGTCGACGCCGTTCGTTGGATCGTTGTCAACGCGCTACGCCGCAGATCGGCACTCCAGCGGCGACCTAGGTCTCACCTTCAGTCCTGCATGGGCGCCGCTCTACCCCGTCAGGTCGCCGTCAGGCGACGTCAGGCGGCGTGGCCATCCATACTGTGTCCCGTCCAAAACTCACCCCCCCAAATCCTTAAGCTCTCCGCCGAAGGTCGGAACTCCTGACCACGACCTAAAGGTCGTGGTCAGTCGTGGCTCAAATCGTCATGGTGTGACTTAGGCTTTACCTGCCTCCCCTGAAAGGTCTAATTGTTTTGAACCAGAGTTTTAGGGGAACAAGTTAATGGAAATGGGCAGTTGTTGTTGAACCTGTGTGAGGATGAGCAGCTAGACAATTTGAATCTGTTAGAGGAGGTGGGGAAAGTAACATGGAGAGGAAGAGAAGGAAGGAGGTCTACAATTGATTACATTTGGTAGGAAACAGAGAGTCAGCATAAATGGTACCAAGTCAGAGTGGGGAGCAGTCAAAAGTGGTGTCCCCCAGGGATCGGTATTAGGTCCCCTGTTGTTTCTTATATACATAAATGACCTAGATTTAGGTATAACTAGTAGGATAAGTAAATTCGCAGACGATACTAAAATGGGGAGATCAATTGATTCAGATAGCGATATAGAGTGCCTCCAAAGGGATCTAGATACCTTACATGAATGGTCAGTAAATTGGCAGATGAAGTTTAACATTGACAAATGCAAGGTATTAAAGATAGGGAAGATGCATACAAATGTTAAATATAAACTAGCTAATTTAGAATTAGAAAATTCAGACTGTGAGAAAGATCTAGGTGTGTTTGTTAGCAATGATTTGAAGCCTAGAAAACAGTGTATAAGCGTTCGTAATAAGGCAAACAGGATTCTCGGGTTCATCTCTAGGAGTGTGAGTAACAGAACTGCTGATGTTATCTTAAAACTTTACTTGTCATTAGTGAGACCCCATATGGATTATGCTGTCCAATTTTGGTGTCCTTATTACAGAATGGACATAGATTCATTGGAGAGAGTACAGCGTAGAATGACAAAAATGATCCATAATATTAGAAATCTTTCGTATGAAGAAAGGTTGAAGAAATTAGGTTTACATTCGTTAGAGAGACGCAGAGTTAGAGGGGATATGATAGAGGTGTTCAAGTGGGTTAGTGGGATTAACAAAGGGGACATGACAAATGTACTAAAGCTCAGTGATAGCGAAAGAACTCGTACCAATGGTTTCAAATTAGATAAATTTCGTTTCAGAAAAGATATAGGCAAATATTGGTTTGGTAACAGAGTTGTAGATGGGTGGAATAGACTACCAAGTGCTATAGTGGGGTCTAAAACGGTAGGGAGCTTTAAGATAAAATTGGATAAGCATATGGACGAGAAGGGTTGGGTGTGAAGGGGGATCAGCCGGGTTGGGCCAATCAGCACTCTGCATACCCCCATAATCCTGCGTTAATCTCTAACCGTTTTGGTAAGATGATCCTCAGGGTATTAGAGTGTTGAGCCTATAATTGGGCTTTGTAATTGAACTGGGGTTGTGTGGGACAGGGATCTGCCTTGCTTAGGCCAATCGGCTTTCTGCAGACTCCCATTTTCTTATGTTCTTATGTTCTTATATTAGTTAAGGGAGCCCACCTCGCGTTTTTTCTCTTTCTCTCCCTCTCTTTGGCTTGTGTCCATTCGGCCCCATTCACCCTACTGCTTTAAGACGTTTACCCCCATCCAGGTGTCAATATTTTCCTGGCGAGCGGTAGCGAGCCAGCATATATATATTTTTGTTTTACAGCAAGCTAAATTTGTACAGTTTTCGATAGAAGCTGGATTTCTCCATACAATGCTGGCTCGCTATTGCTCGCCAGGAAAAAATCGACACCTGGATGGGGATAAACGTCTTAAAACAGTTGGCTGAATGGGGCCAAATGGATACAAGTCAGAGAAAGAGAGAACAGGAGAGAAAAATAAACCAAAACAGGTGACCCCCCTTAACAGGAAAGCAGGAGAGAGAGTGATAGAAATGATAGTAGATGATGAGAGAAACTTTGAAATAAACAGTGACCATAACCTAGTGAAAATATGATACAGCATAAAGATTAACAAGGAGAAGTTAGAGAAGGGTAGAGAAAACAAGAAAGCAGAAAGATGGAAGATGAAGGCGGTAGATTATGGACAATTTAGGGAGAAAATAGTGAATATTGAGGAAGTGGGAGAAGGGAGTGCAATGCAAATTAATAAGTGGATAGAGAAAAGAATGAATAAGGTAGCAGAGGTACAAGAAGAAGGAGAAAATAGGTATGAAATGTAGAGGAATGAGAGGGTGGTGGAATAGAGACATTAAAGAGGCGAGAAAGAAGAGGAAAGAGAAAAACAGAGTTAAGAAAGATTTGGAGAAGAGGAAAAAGAGAGGGGAAAATATAAGTGAGGAGGACATTCGAATATCAAGGAAAGAGTACGTAAAAATTGACAGGGTAAAGGAGAAGGGGGGCAAGGGAAAAGCTGAGTGGTATAGATGGCTGAAAAAAGGAGGGAAAAGAGAGTAGTAGAGTTGACTGTAGGTGGATAACCAATTAGTGGTGTTAGTAAGATTGGGGAGGAAATAAAAATATATATACTGAGAAGAAGTGTGGGGGGGGGGGGAATAAATTACCAAATAAGGGTAGGTCACTGGAATATTGAACTGAATGAGGAGGAAATATAAGAAAATATGAATATTAGGGTAAGTGAGGAGGAGATTAGGAGGAGTGTGAAGAAGCTGAAGAGAAATAAAGCGTCAGGGCCAGCTGGGATAGCAGCAGAGATGTATATTAATTATATTGAAGGAGGAGAGATGATCGTTAGAATGTTAAAGAAGCTATTCGATAAAATGTGGGAAAAGGAAGAAATACCAACAAGATGGAAAGAGGAACGAGTAACATTGATATACAAAGGAGGAGCGAAAAGTGTACATGAAATGGGAAGCTATAGGCCAGTGACAGTAATAAATATAATACATACGATATTTTATGGTATAATAAAGGAGAGGTTATGTGAGTACGTAGAGGAAAGGCACCTGCTCAGTGTAGAGCAAAACGGGTTTAGGAAAGGAAGAAGAGGAACAGACAATATATATATACTGGATGAGGTTTAAAAAAAAAAAAGGAAAAGCAAGGAGACAGTGTGTTAATAGAGTGTTCAGATGTGGAAAAAGCATACGATAAGATTAGTAGGGGAGTGGCAGAAGCGGTGATGGAGAAACTAGGAGTGAGTAGGAAGATAAGGAATATGATAATGAACATGTACGAAGGAGCGGAGGCAGCAATTGTGTGGAATGATGTTGTAGTGAAAGGAATCAGGAGATGGAAAGGGTTAAGGCAGGGTGTAATTTGTCACCAATAATGTTTGCGCTGTGCATGGAAGAGTTGGTAAGGAGAGTGAAGAGTAAGGGGAAAGGAGTGAACATAGGACAAGAATAACTATCAATACCGACATTCGCGGATTATGTAGTATTGATAGCAGAGAAGGAGGAAGATATGAGAGAAATGTTACAGGAGGCGGAAAGGTTTGGAAGTGATTTGGAAATGAAGTACAGTGTGGAGAAAAGCAGCATGATAGTGGTAAGTGGGCCAGGGGCAGTAGACATGAGAATAGGAGGGGATAGAATAGAAATATGGGAGGAAGTGAAGTATCTAGGGGTATGGATAGGGAAGAAAGGGGGAGGAAGGACAATGAGTGAGAAATCAAGAAGGTGGAGCAGAGTGGGAAATTATAGAATGTGACAAAAACTAGAGTGAATAAGTATAAAATGGTAAGGGAGATGTGGAAGGACATTGAAGTACCAAGGATAATGTATGGTATGGATGTGATAGGGAGTACAGGGGGAGAAATTAAGAGACTAGAGGCGGGACAAAATATAGGAAGAATAGGGCTAGGAGCAAAAGGGTGGATAGCGAATGAAGCAGTGAGAGGGAGATGGGATGGAGTATGTTTGAAGACAGAGTGGCGAAGGCGAAGTTGAGATATAAGATTAGATTGGAGGAGATGGAGGAAGATAGGTGGCCATGGAGAGTGTATGAATGGGGTGAGGGGAAGAGTGTAGGAGAAAACTGAATAAAATAGGAGTGAAACAAAGAAGGGTAGGAGAGGAGTGGAGAGATACAGAGAAAAATGCAGGACTAGGTCAGGGATGGAAGTTGAAGAAAGAGATAAGAACGAGAGTGAGGGAAGTAGGAAGACAGGAATGGAAAAGAAATATGGAGAAGAAAAGTACACTAGTAAGATATAGAAGCAAGGGGATACCGAGAAAAGAGGAGTTTTACGACGGGAGTTGGGGAACTGAACTGCTATTTAAGGCTAGGACAGGGGCATTGCAGACAAATAGAAGAGCATGGAGGTGGAATGGGGGAGTGAAAGAGTGCCTGAAGTGCGAGGTAGGAGGGATGAGAGTGGAGACGTTAGAACATGTAGTTACAGAGAGCCAGTGCTATGAGGAGGAGATAGATAGATAGATTGGACGAATAGTTTAAACAGTTATACTCCGTTCAGCATAAACAGTCCGTTGGTAGGGCAGAACTTGACAACGCTGTTTTACCCTCGCTATCAGCTGATAAGTTGATAATGGGGGCGAGAAACCATTTGCCCTCTCTCTCTCTCTCTCTCTCTCTCTGGGAGATGAAATTGTACTAACTTAATTATTAACGTGATTTTTATATACCCTAAATCTATATATATAATGTCTTAAATGATAAAATAAACTATTGGTCAAAATATTCTGTGTGGCAGACTTTAAAGTGTTTGCTTTTATTGTACGGTTTTCTGTAATCATAATGAATGGGATACTTCTCTATAATAGAAAATTATCCAGTGTTTCTGATGCTATGACTTTTTTT
Source organism: Paralithodes platypus (assembly GCA_032716605.1). Lineage (NCBI taxonomy): Eukaryota > Metazoa > Arthropoda > Malacostraca > Decapoda > Lithodidae > Paralithodes > Paralithodes platypus. The sequence goes on along the minus strand of CM064581.1, from coordinate 19,785,888 downwards.
CCACACCACCATTGAGGTAAAAGTCTAGGTGCGTTTATTTGTATAGAGGTTTCCCCAGTATGTACTGTATATGAATACATATACAATAGTCGAGTCATGGGTGGAAAGGTTAAGGTGTTAAACCTGTGGGATCAAATGAACCAATTTAAAAATCATTAGGATGTATCATCAGGATGTATTAATCCTGTACAGTACTACAGGAGTTTAGCAGTACTCTCTTCAGTACAGAGACTAAACGCGCTTGGCTACCGTGACCGTCTGTCTGTCTGTCTGTCTGTCTGGATTTCTCTCTGTGTATCTGTATATCTGTCTGTCTGCTTGTGTATAGGTCTGTTTGTCTATCTGTCTCTCTGTCTGTACATCTGACTGTATCTTTGTTTGTCTGTATAGCTCCCTGTTTGTCTGTCTGTCTGTATATCTATGTTTGCTTATCTGTATATCTGTTTGTCTGCATGGTATGTACTTTATATCTGACTGTTTGTATATGTGTATATCTATATGTCTGTTTGTCTGTCTGTGTATATGTCTGTCTGTTTGTCTATCAGTACACCTGTCTGTCTGTCTGCAAATATGTAGGTGTGTCTATCTGTATATCTAACTGTCTGTATATCTGTATGTCTGTTTGTCTATCTGTATATGTGTCTGTCTGTCTCTGTCTATCTGCCTGTCTGTATGTTTGTATATATCTCTATCTGCCTGTCTGTATGTTTGTCTATATCTATATATTTCTGTCTGTCTGTCTATCTGTATATCTGTCTGGGTATCTGTTTGTTTATCTGTATCTGTGTCTGTCTGTCTGTCTGTCTTTAGTTGTCTGTCTATCTGTATATCTGTCTGAATATCTGTCTGTCTGTGTGTATATCTGTATGTTTGTCTGTATATATGCCTGTTTGTCTGTATGTATATCTGTATATCTGTCTGTTTGTGTGTATATCTGCCTGTATGTCTGTCTGTATATATGCCTGTTTGTCTGTATGTATATCTGTATATCTTGACCAATATTTTGACCAATAGTTTATTTTATCATTTAAGACATTATATATATAGATTTAGGGTATATAAAAATCACGTTAATAATTAAGTTAGTACAATTTCATCTCCCAGAGAGAGAGAGAGAGAGAGAGAGAGAGAGAGAGAGAGAGAGAGAGAGGGTAAATGGTTTCTCGCCCCCATTATCAACTTATCAGCTGATAGCGAGGGTAAAACAGTGTTGTCAAGTTCTGCCCTACCAACGGACTGTTTATGCTGAACGGATTTTTTTTTTTATAGTGGGGGAGAGGGACTGGGAAAAGCAGAAAGATGAGGAGGAGGATGGGATGCAGTTTTTATTAGGCCTCGGTACGGAAGAGGGGGAAGACGAGGAAGTGGAGGAAATAATGGAAATAGTGAAAAGATTCCTGTAGCAGGTGTGGCGGAAGAGAAGGATAAATATAGTAGAGTAGGGAAGAGTGATGAAGAGAGGAGGAAAGCGATAGGAGAGCAGGGGTGGAGAAGGGAGAAAAACAAAAATATTCTGCTTAAGCTTTTTCCTTCATTAATTTATTTCAATTATCCCTTCTACGAAATACCAATTTTCTAAACTATATCTTAACCTAGCTCAAGCTTTCTCTGGAGAAGACGGTAAATAGGCAAGCTGCCCTTCTGAAAAGTGAGAACAGCGACTCCGTCGAAGAAGAAGAAGTTACTATAATATAGTATTTTTCTGTTCCCTTTGTGGGATCCCTACTAATTGTAACTAAACAATTCACTCGTCCCTACTGTCCTTAACACTTGTCTGAAGTATTTATACCTTTACATTTGCACGTTTGACGATTCAGCCGATGCTTAGTTGTTACTAGTCCTAGTTGTCATCCAGTTTTCATCTGCATCCCGCTTTTGCTGCAGTTTTGGTGCATGTTTGAATATTGTGCCAAAATCGAGTTCTGCGGCATTCAGTCAACAAAACTTCAATCGAGTCCTGGTGCACTTTATAGGTTAAACTTGCAATATGTTATCATCCTCTTGGGGTTATATTATGTACTGGAGATGGTTCTTTGCTTGTGTGAGTTGAAGCCACCTTAACAACTAATTTTTTTCCATTTGTAGTTCATAGGAGACAGAAGTTTGTTCTAATAAATTCTAGTGATACTACATGTTTAATTGACATTTAAATAGATCCCCGACCTCCTGATATTTACAAGTTATGGATAAATACTCCATCAGCAATCAAACTATATAATTGTTTTTATATTATTTGCTCACTAGACCTCTATCAAGCATAAATATACACCCCCCAAACCCCTCTTTGTGATAAGTTTGTAAACATTTTTTTTTGAAAATGTTCCAGCCAAAGGCAGGACAGGAAAAAATCGACACCTGAATGGTATGAAAGGTCTTACAATTGACAAAGAAATTGGGCAAACGGTCTTAATATCGTCAAACTAGTGGGGCAAACGACTTCATATCAAAACTAATTTAACTATCTATCTATTCTATCTATATGCTCAGGCCCAATCCCCATTTTGGGGGTAGCCGACTCAAGACAGAGCAAGAACAGGGAAAACACAAAAACAACATAAAACAACAAATAAACACAGATAAAAAGCACAAACTCACACACATCCAGGTCACCCAGGAGAAGACCCAGAGACCCATCAAAACTAATGGGGCGATATATGAGGAGGAAGGGGTCCAGAAAAATCACCCCCTTAAGTGAAAATCTCCCCTTAACTCTCATGCAATGACTTCACTTCAATTTGATTACATGACTAATGTGATCGATAAGATTTACAGGTTCCTATACTGTAGTGGGCAATAACGGCTAAACCCGAGGCATTGATCGGCAAAATTAGTATAAATGAATTAATATTATGAGATACATTTCTCATATATAAATCAGCACTCTGTTTCTTAGTGATTGTTCGCCATGACATATACAACGCCTTTCCCAAATCCTTGTAACCTTGTGATGAGTTCGCCACAGTTCTAGTGGCACTGAGGAGCACGCCGCCCCTTGTTCTGGGTGGTGATTTGGTGCAGCAAACTGTTCGAAGGGGCAGCACGCTCCCCTGCGGAGATGGCTCGTCTGGCACTTTTTGCAGTTCGACATCGAGGGCTCTCTTGAAGTTGTCTAATGAGACGCCCCTCATGTCTCTTACTCGCTGTGGGCCTCTGTGTGATAACCAACCCTCTCGCAGAGAGCCAATAGCACCCCGGTTATTCATCCGTGGGATATCGCATTCCCAGCCTCTCCTATCACTGAATTTCATGACTACTGGGGTATGTAGGTTTGGTACTAAACCCTCTGCGATTTTCCATGTGTATATTATTAGGTAACATTCTCTTCTATGCTCCAACGAGTAAAGTTTCGGTGTTCTTTAACGCTCCCAATAGTGTAACTGTTTTACCGAGTTTATATGCGAGGTGAAATTTCTTTGTACACTTTCCAAGTCACTTATTTCACACACTTTGTATGGGGATGTTAATACGCTACAGTATTCAAGCCACGGTAGCATTAGAGATTTGAAGAGCGATATCATAGGCAATTCACCGCGTGTTTTAAAGGTACCGGTACGCAGAATCGTACCTGTTAGATGTTTCGCAGCTGTAACTTTGACCTGGCTATGTTCTTTAAAACCCATATTTTCAGACATAAGCACCCCAAGGTCTTTCACACTGTCTTTCCGTTCTATTATGTGGTTGGATTCTGTTACGTATTTTGTATTCTCTTTAACGACATTATCATCTACGTATCGTATCGTATTCACTGGAGTTTTTCTTCATTGAATTGCATGTTGTTTTCTCTGGTGCACTGGAACACTGCATTTATGTCTTCCTGCAGCCGGCCCGTGGCCTCTTGTGTGTTTACTATCATGCTTAGTTTCGTGTCATCAGCAAAAAAAGACACTGTACTGTGTCTTGTGGTGGCACCTATGTCATTAATTAGAATGAGGAAAAGAAGGGGCCCTAGCACTGTTCCTTGGGAAACTGAGCTTTTGACATCAGAAGGCTCAGATGTGACTAGGTTTACTGCTACTGATTGTTTCCGGTTTACGAGCAAATTTGATATCCATCGTCCGTTTTCCCAGTTATACCTTTTGCTTTTAGTCTGTGGGCTATTATACCATGGTCACATTTATGAAATGCCTTGGCAAAATCTGTTTAAATGACATCCACGTTTTTCTTTTCCTCTTGCTATTTAAGAATGTTGTCATAATGTTCCAAAAGTTGTGAGAGATATGATCTTCCCGCTCTAAGCCCGTGTTGACCGGTGTTGTGTAGTTCATTTGCGTCCATGAATGCTGAGATTTCACTTCGCAGGACTCGCTCGAGATGCTGAAGAATATCGACCGCAATCTCCAAATGACGTCCTGGTGAAAGTAATTATGCCTGGTGTCTATGTTCTGGCCTCTGAGAGCCACTAAACTCCTCTCTATTCACTGGCATTACTCCGGGTCTCTCTATGTACTCCACCAGACCACCTGCCTCAGTCTTACCCTTTCAATGAACTATGCTGTACCCACGTAAGGCTGGGGTAGGGCGTTCAGTGGCATATGTATGTTTTGGGGTGTGTTTGTAGTTGTTCATAAGATATGGGAGTGTGGTAGGTATTTAATGTATTTATATATACATATACTGTAAGTGCAGTCTGCACATACAGGTGGTGAGAACATAACGGTTACTTTAATGTTCTCATTCCCAAAATCTATAATAGGTGTTGATAGTGAGATCCTAACAGTGCTGGGTCAGGCCACGGTAGTAATCTTTGCTTCAGCCTAGCATATGGGGCTATGGACTCCCTCAAGAAACGTAGATGACGCTGATGATATACAATATATGCAAAGGAAAGAAACTGTGGATCTTCAAGACACTGGTATTCCCTTTCTTGTTATTTGGTTGTGAGTAACACACGGACACTCAACAGTGACTTGAAGAGATGCATCAACTATTTTGGTACCAAATGTCTGCACAGGGTAATGGGCTACCACTGGTACGACCACATAATTATCAAACTCACTTAGTACAATTTAGGTGTTTAATTCATGAGCACCAACTTCGGCTAAAAGGTATGAGGGGTTCATCTTCCTTAAGTTAACCCTGTCACAAGGTGGTTGAGGTGGATGACAACCCTGAGTGAAGGAGACCTGGATGACCACGTTTCTCATGATTGAGGCAAGTCGATCAATCATTTAATGGGCTAGTGGCCGGTTTTTGGGGTTTTTAATTCATTAATTCATTAATTTTGAGCTTCCTCGCTAGACCTCCATCAAGTTAAAAAAAAAACACCCCCTAGACCCCCTTTCAAAATAAATTTGTAAATTTTTCGATAGCAAATTGTCCAGTTCCTCTTAAAATTACAGGCTCGCTTTCGCTCGCCAGGATTTTTTTTACACCTAAGTGGCACGAAAGATCTTGAAATTGACAACGAAATGGGTCGAAAGGTATTAAAATCGTCAAACTAATGGAAGGAACGTCCTAAAATATGAAAACGAATATGCTAAACACGAGGGAGAAGGAGGTCCATAAAAAGCGAGTAGAGCTACTAGGGATGGATAGAGCTGTGACCTATAACATTGCCGGGGAAGATCCATGGGAGTGGAGTCGGAAAGCAAGTGTAACTGCGTGTTGGATATTATGTAGCTGTCGTGTTCTGTATGTCTGTATGTAAGAAGATAAAACTATGAAATTTATTCTTATTTAATGTTACTGTGTGTGTGTGTGTATTTACCTATTTGTATTTACCTATTTGTAGTATACAGGAGTTGAGCTTTTTAGGCTCGTATTGTCCCGCTTCCTGAGTTACAATTATCTAACTTTGTGTGTGTGTGTGTGTGTGTGTGTGTGTGTGTATGTGTGTGTGTGTGTGTGTGTGTGTGTGTGTGTGTACTATATGTTGTTGTGTGGCCGTGTGAACCTCAAGTGTGAGTGTAGGTGTACTCTGTGTTGTTGGGGCACCCGTGTCAGACGTGCATTTATCTTGTTTATATTTCTGTATTACCCCACACGTGGCTAATAACGTTCACTGTTTTTTGTATATGATTCATGTGTATACTTGTCAGGCTCAGTTAAATTAAGAACCATCCTTTGTTGAGGACGTATGGATTTTTCTCTCCGTGGTGAACAGCAAGTTAGTGAGGGAAGGGGTGGTGATGGAATTGTGAAATATACAACAGGGTGAGTGGGAAATTACGGTGATTTGATATTGGGTGAAACTCTGGAGTACTATCTAACCAAAATCAAACAACATGTGAAAGAAGAGACAGAAAATTGAAGAGTGCTGTGCCAGGCAGCGAGGGAGGCGTAAGGACGAGGGGCAAGCCGATGCCAGGCAAAATACCCTCCACCCTTGACTGTCTCCAGCCAACACCACTCACCCTAGGGTGTGCCCCCCCCCCCCCCCCCTTCCCCACCCACATCCCATCTGTCATAGCGCCAGTGCATGGAGAAGCTGGTCGTGTGAAAGTGGACCGAAATATTCTGCATGGCGCTAATGCTGAGAGGACGACTGCAGCAGGGGGAAGTATGCAGGAGAGAGACAGCGAAGTACAGCAGAGGCGAAAAGGCGGAGTAAGGGAATAGAGGAAGGAGTCATAAACCTCGCTGACCACAACACTGCCCCCCCCCCCCCTCCCCCTCTCTACCTCTCCTCCCCTCGCTTAAAGTAATATGATACCTGACAGTATAAAGGCAAAACAAAAGTGTATTTAAGTATGGTTCTTATCTAAATCCATGGGGGAGATTTGTATTGAAAACAAAATGTCAGTGGTAGTTTTTGATGCAATGCAGCTTAAAAATAAATGTGTTTGTGTAAGAGTAGTAGTAGCTACTGTATAATAGAGAGAGAGAAACACAGTGACAACAAGTATTCAACCCTCCCTCCTCCCCCCCCCCCCATCCTTACCCACACATTCACTTCCCTCTCCTCTCCTTCCCTCTTCCCTCCTTCCCTCTTCCTTCCACTTTCCTCAATGTCCCTCATGCTAATAATTTACATGAGTAACATGATGTAATATTTTGTACATATTTTTGACTTGAAAATAATTAAATCTTAGGACATAATTGGCTGGTTTCCATTTAAAGTTAGTCATATTTAGAATGTAAAGCGGCTCAAATTGCCAAGGTTTCTTTAGCTTTGTATAGAGTCATTTAGCTTTGAGGAAACAGGCCGATTATATTAGGTAAGGTTATATGATTTATGGCCGAGTCAGGAAATCAGACTTGAAGTGGTATATTTCATGTGAGAGTTATCTCTAACGAACTAGTAACTAAGTATACTATTTAAAATAAGGTATAATTCGCTGATATATTATGTGCATACTGATAACCAGGACCTTTTTCTCAAACTAATAGTAGATTTCTAACATCCTTCTTTAATCCTTAGCACTATTGTGACACTTGTCTTTTTAATAATTTTACACTCTTAATTAGTGTATTTCCTTTCTCACTACAATAATCGTTTTGTATTATATATATGTATATATATACATACCCGGTATATATATACCGTATATATATATATATATATATATATTTTTTTTTTTTCCCGTGTTTATTCTTTGTGCGTATTTTTAAACACTACTTTTATTTTACTTTATTTTTCTATTTTCTTTTGCACCCACTGTCTTGTAATATAGCCTGATCTTCTGTAGCCTTGCATCATACTAGGTGAGTTAAATAACTTATCTTACTCTTTCTATCTCTAACGCTACTCATAGGATGTTTACATTTTCACCTTTATCGGGCAGAGGCTCGTCCCTTAGGAAGAAATGATAGATAGACTCAGTATTAGGGAATAGGTAGGAAATTATGATAATAAGACAAGATGATATTAACTCGGTCCCAGTCGAGGAATAATCCTGATGACAGACAAAACGCAGTGAGAGATGCAGTACAAATGAACCGTGAAACAGACAATGAAGTTAATGGAGATGTACAAGCAAACCCTGTTAGAGAAAATGCAGAAAATAACAATCAACAACTACAGCCCGCAGAAGAAAACGCAGGAATCAATAATTCGCAAGACAACAGAGGTGTGGAACAAAATAATGAAAATAGTGTAGGCCTAAACGAAGGTAATGAGAGAGAAATAATCGAAAATCGTGAACAGAACGAACGACCTCGTAACGTAAACATGAATGGTGGAGAATGGATGGGACATTCTGGTGACGGACTCACAACATTAGTGAATGAAATCTATACAGAAGTGATACAATGGCAACATAATAAGTTTGAACTACCGATTTGTGAAGCCGCAAAAGACATGCTGGGGGAACTCAGACGTATGATCCTAAAGTATGTTCAGGATGCCCCTTTGGCGCACGTGGCAATCAAGATAGCTTCTTTCATTCCTCAGTTGTTCCTTCAAAGAAAAAGACCAAAGGGAAAACTGAATGAGAACATTAAAGCGCTGAAACAGAGAATGGAGTGGTGGAAAAATGGGGAGTTAGACAAAATGCTTAGCCAAGTACGAGCAATCCAGCAAAGACTGAAAACAAAACAACGAAGAAAGAGGAAGCCAGATGATATGGCACGATCAGTGGGAAATAGCATGAGGATTGGTAAAGTGGCACAGGCAGTCAGAATGGTCACTGGGGAAGCCTCAAGTGGGGTGCGCGAAGTGAATCGACGCATCTTGGACCAGCTGAAGGAGAAACACCCAGAAGCAAAACCAGCAAGTGATGAGGCCAAACTAGACGGGGAATATGTTCCTCCAGACCCGGTGATATATGAGAATATAACTGGAGACCTCATATGGAGAAAGGCGCTGAAAACACAGGGAGGAGCAGGTCCATCAGGAGTAGATGCTAAGACTTGGAGGATCTTCCTAAGTCAAAACAAGTTTGGTTCAGCCGCTGGTGACCTTTGTGAAGCAATAGCAATGCTGGCAAAGAAACTTGCATCATCACCATGTGTGAACATAGAAGCTCTGACAGCATGTCGCCTGATACCTTTAAATAAGAATCCAGGAGTTAGACCAGTAGGCGTTGGGGAAGTTCTTAGAAGGATTATAGGAAAAGCAATCATGTCTGTATTTGGAAAAGATGTACAAAGAGCAGTGGGCAACTTACAAGTATGTGCAGGACAGCAAGCCGGAGGAGAAGCAGCAATACATGCAATGGGGAAGGTGTATCATGAGGAAGATTGTGAAGCGGTACTGCTAGTGGATGCAACAAATGCCTTTAACACCATTAATAGGGAGGCAGCTATTCACAACATCAAGATCAAATGCCCGAGCATCGCAAAGTACATAGAAAATACTTATAAGGAGCCAGCTAACCTGTATATAGTTGGAAGTACAAAGAAGGAAGAAATGAAAATTCTCAAATCAAATGAAGGAACAACGCAAGGAGATCCAGTGGCAATGGCAATGTACGCACTGGCACTATCAATTCTGCAGCAGAAAATAAAACATGAGGTAACCCGAGTGAAACAAGTGGCGTATGCAGATGACCTCACAGGTGCAGGAAAAATAGGGGATCTCAAAGAATGGTGGCGGAGAGTACAATCGGTAGGCGAAGTCATTGGGTACCATCCGAATGCTAGTAAATCTGTACTAATAGTGAAAGAAAACAAGTATGAAGAAGCGGTGCAGACTTTTGATGGGACAGGAGTGAAGATTACAAAGGAGGGTCAACGCCATTTGGGAGCAGTAATAGGCACAGAAGAATGCAAGAGAGACTATGTGCGAAAAAAGGTAGCAGAGTGGATAAAGGAAGTGAAAACCCTGGCAGACATTGCGAAATCTGAACCACATGCTGCATATACTGCCTTCACATATGGTGTTAAGCACAGATGGACCTTTCTTATGAGAACAGTGCCTGGCATTAGACAGATGCTCCAACCGCTTGAAGAAGCAATCAGAGGAACATTCATACCGGCCTTAACAGAGATGGAAGGCGTCACGCAAGAGCTAAGAGATCTATTAGCTCTTCCGCCAAGGTTCGGAGGTATGGGGATCATAAACCCAGTGGAGGCGGCACTACATGAGGACCAAAATTCCCTTAAACTTACTACGTCTCTGACAGAAAAAATACGGGAGCAAAATGAAAATGATGAGGTGGACGAAGAGGAACAACGAAATGCAAGACAGGAAATTACAAAGAGCAGAGAAGAGAGACAGAAACATAGCCTAGAACAAATTAAGACCAGATGTAGGGAAGAACTGAAAATGAGAGTTGAGATGGCACAAGACACGGGGGCTTCAAATTGGCTCACATCATTACCAATAAAGGAGAAAGGCTTCAGCTTAAATAAACAAGAATTCAATGATGCCGTAGCCTTGAGGTATGGGTGGCCAGTTTCGAACCTGCCGCTGAAATGTGCATGTGGTGAAATAAACAACTCAGACCACTGTATGACTTGTAAGAAAGGAGGATTCATCTGTATCCGGCATGATGAAGTACGAGACATCACTGCACAAATGCTGGACGAGGTGTGCCATGATGTCAGAATCGAACCGGAACTTCTGCCTATGGACGGACAGCGCTTGGCCCACATACTGCAAATACTTCAAATGAAGCAAGAGTGGACGTAAGTGCTCGAGGTTTTTGGACGAGGGGATAACGGGCTTTTTTCGACATCAGAATCTTCAACCCAAGAGCACAAACATATCGTGAGTGAGGACACAAGGCGGCATACTTGAGAAACGAAAGTGAGAAAAAACGCGCTTATGAAGAAAGAATTTTGAACAGGGATCAAGGAAGCTTTACTCCTCTGGTCTTCTCATCGTCGGGAGGTATGGGACCTTCTGCAAGTGTCTTCTATGCCAGATTAGCTGAAAAAATATCGGAGAAAAAGCGCCAGCATAGAAGCCAAGTCGTAACTTGGATGAGATGCCGGCTCTCTTTCTCTCTTCTCAGGTCTGCACTCCTATGTCTCAGGGGTACAAGGTCCTCCCCGCTACAGAGGACAAGAGTGAGAGACTTGGACTTTGAAATGGTCGTGGCGGAGGGACGAATTGGGGAACAACTAGGTTGATTGTAGGGAGGTACTGGTACAATAAGATAAACTACAATGTAACTAGAATAAGATAGATTGTACACCACTTTGTAACTGTCACCTTAATAAAAGAAAAAAAAAAAAAAAAAAGTGTATGAAGGCCTAGGGGATGTGGAGAGATGATTTGTATAAATATATGGCCAGCTAACTAACACTACCACCACCACTACTACTACTACCACTAATACTACTACTGTTACTACTACTACTACTGCTACTACTACTACCACCACCACCACCACTACTACTACTACTACTATTTTTTTTTTTTTTCTACTACATTGATTTTTATTTAATATATTTTATACATTTCATGTTACTACTACTACCATCACCACCTCCACCATCACCACCACCACTACCTTATATTTAATATTGTACACATACTAAATTTCACAAGCATCAGATACTACTATTCTACACCATGCAACTTCAATCCAGTCTCCTTCCTATGCGACCCTCTGCCACTGCTGCCTCGTAGTCTACTTCTGCCACCGTCACTGGTTGTGGTGCAGACCTTCTTGTTCCCCGCAGGCATAGTAGTGCTGATCTGAGCAATGAGAAAGATAGACGGCATCTCATCCAGGCTACGACGTGGCTCCTAGGCTGTTGCTTCTTCTCTGCGATGATCTCTGCTAGCCTTGAATAGAAGCACTGGGCCCTGGGTCCCATCCCTCCTGATGTGGTGAAGACTAGTGGGGTAAAGCTGCCATGTTCGACTTGTAAGATCCTTTCTCCATATGTCCTGACCTTCTCTCGTTCGTTCCTCTTGTGTGCAGCCTCCAGAGACAGCTCACTGTAGCTGTGGGCCATTGGGTCAAATACTCTTATGTCAAAGAACGCTCGCTGTGCATTTGTCCAAAAGCCTCTTGCACTAACGTCCAATCTTGCTTCAGTGGATGTGTTGGCCGTCCTGTGCTGCATGGTCTCTCCACCCAAGGGAATGAGTGATGGTTCGCTCACCACATCTCTACACACCTCCCTGAGCATGTTCGCTGTTATATCTCTTACTTCATCGTGCCTGATGCTGATGAATCCTCCTTTCTTACATATCATGGTGTGGTCTGTATCGTTGATGGTTCCACAAACGCATCGATCGGGCAGTCCTTCAATCGGCCAATCATACCTCAGTGCAATAGCATCATTAAATTCTTGTTTGTTGAGATTGAAGCTTTTTGCCTTGATTGGTAGTGTTGTCAGCCAATTTGAAGCGCCCGTTTCTTGTGCTATTTGTAGTTTTCTTGTTTGTCTCGGGTGAAGTTGTCCCATCAATTGTGCCAGGTCATTTTTCTGTGAGTTTTGCCTCTCTGACGTGATGGTCTTTCTGATGTTGTAGATGTCTGCCTGGTCTACTTCACCGTCAGAATCTTGTGCTATGATACGGTCAGTGAGAGATCCTGTTATCTTTACCGAGTTCTGGTATTCCGTTACCGCCCTCTTCACTGGGTCGATGATTCCCATCCCTCCCAACCTAGGAGGCAGTGCGAGCAGCTCCCTCTCTGTATCATTCGGGGTGTGCGACTTTATCCACGCTGGGATGAGTTTGTCTCTGATGGCATCTTCCAGCGGTTGAAGTAATGCGCTCACATTTGGAACGGTTCTCATCAAGTAGGTCCAGCGATGTTTGACCCCATATGTGAATGCCGAATACGCGGCCTGTGGTTCCGTCTTTGCAATATTGGCCAGTTTCTCAATTTCATTTACCCATTCTCTGACCTTCTCCTCTATGTATTTGTTCTTGAACTCTTCCGTGCCGATCACCGCCCCAAGGTGACGCTGTCCGTCCTTTGTTACTACCACTTCACTACCGCTGAAAGCTTCTACTGCCCTTTCATAATGTTCTGTTTTTACTATTAGTATTGACTTTCTGGCATTTGGATGGTACCCTATTTTTGGTCCTACCTCTGATATTTGTTCCCACCAGTGCTTGAGATTGTTGACTTTTCCCGCTCCAGTGAGATCGTCTGCATAGGCCACCTGATTTACTTGCGTCGCCTCATGGCTTGTTAAGGTTAGCAACACTGAGAGACCTAAGGCGTACATTGCCATTGCTACTGGGTCACCTTGTGTGGTTCCTTCCATTGATTTCAGAGGTGTTCCCCTTCGTGTGTTCTGGTTGTTTACTATGAAGAGGTCCGCAGGCTTTTTATAGGTGTTCTCTACGTAGGTGGCAAAACTGGGGCATTTTACTTTGATGTTATGTATTGCCGTCTTTCTGTTGATGGTGTTAAAGGCGTTTGTTGCATCCACTAGCAGCACAGCTTCACAGTCTACTTGCTCATATAGTTTTCTTATGGCATGAATTGCTGCCTCTCCCCCTGCTTGGTGGCCGGCACACACTTGGAGATTACCGGCCGCTGACCGCACATCGTCTTTCACCACTTCCATTATGCATTTTCCGATGATTCTTCTCAGCACTTCACCCACTCCTACTGGTCTGCATCCTGGATTCTTGTCTAAAGGTATGAGGCGACAAGCTGTGTAAGCCTCCAAATGTTGACAATTTTGGGTGGTCATCTTTCTTGCAAGAGCTGCCAGAGCCCTACATAAGTCTGTTGCTGCTAGTCCGAAGATTGCTCTACTCAGGATTGTCCTCCAGCCGTTTGCATCCAGCCCTGATGGGCCTGCACTGCCTTGTGTCCCTAGAGCCTTTTTCCAAATAATTTCGCCTGTGATTTGTTCGTATATGACAGTGTTCGGTGGTATATAATCACCCTCTAGCCTCTGACTCTTGTGGACACTAGGTTGTGGATGTTTCTCTTTCAACATTTGCATGGTTTCTCTTGTGATAGGCAGCAACCCACAAGCTGCCTCCTTTGTCAGGGACCTTATTGCAGGCGCCACTTTTCCTTGCCTCATCTGGTCGCCGAATCTCCTGGCCTCGTCTTCATTGTTTTTCTTTTTTGCCGCCGCCTGCCTAGTCTCCCTTGTAATGCTCTGGCTTCATTGAGTAAGTCATCCATCTTGTTCTCATTCCATAATTTCATTCTTCTTGTTAGCGCAGTCACATTTTCGCCTTGATTAGATTTGTGGTGAGTTTTTTGCAAGAAGAGATGTGGAATGCTGAAAATTATCTTGAGAACATACGGGGCTAAAGATGTGTCATAGACATAGTTATAAATGAGCTTTGTCATATCGTTCAGCATGTTGGTGGTGGCACCACATTTTGGAGGGTTGAAAAAGTTGTGTGCAGACCAATATACTATTTCTGAGTACGTTGCATCGATCCAAATTCTAACTTCCTCTTCCCGTAATCCTTTCCAGAGTATGTTTCCACCTCTGCCTGCTTCATTTGGCCCCCTTGGAGGCCTGCCATCCTCTCTTCCGTCTCGGTTGTCGTCTCCCTCTCTTGTGTCTCTTGTTGGCTCCTCATTACTTTCCACTTCTTGGGGTTCTTCTATCTCTCTTGGGGCCCTTGAGTCCCTTGCTACTCCCCTTATTGTTTCGGGTTCCCTGCCACCCTGACGGCCTCCCTCATCTGCCTCCCATCGCTCACTCTGGGAATTTGCTGCCGTCTCTCCACTCGTTCCTGTTCTACCTAAAGGGTTACGACAATTGTCCCCTTTATTACAGTTTGTGCAAATTTTATTTCTCTTCACACAACTGCAATGCTCACAGTTGTGTTCATGTTTGGTACATATGCAGCATTTTTTGTAATTTTTTGACCTTTGTGATGGAGCCTCGTCTGAGCTGTCCTCGTTCTCCATCTTATCCTTATCTCATTATTATATCCACATTTCTGTCCGTTCCTCTACTAAGTCCTTAAATAGTAGGTCTAAGATAACTGTAGGCAGGTACACAGGTCCTAACGAATATTCTAGGAAACTATTAAGCAGTGCCTAACTAAGAAGATGATTTGTGTCCAAAAATCAGTATTACTTAGATAATTATAAGTTTACCTTATCGTCTGTACATAGCCTGTGTAGCAACACTCAAAAATATTTCGGTATGTCTACATATATTGTTGTACTACAGTGTTTATTTCCTATTAGTATGATTGTTTGTCATATTTGATATTCCCCCTGACAGACTGGTGGGATGTATGTGTAAGATTGTTGTGTCTGTATAATTTGTTGTTGCTACGTGACTTACATAAACTAAGTAAACAATTAAACAGGATGACACGATAGAGATAAAGAGCGTGATTGAGAGAGTGAGAGTGAGAGTGTAAAGGGCAGTGATGGAAGGGGTCAGTAAAGTAAGGGAAGAGTACAAAGGAGTACAAAGGAAATCAAGCAACAACAGATCTAGTGACCATTCTAGGTTGCTTGTCCTCCAAAACACTGAGGATCAAGTGTCCAAACAGTGGTTTAGAGTGGGTAAGGGAACATTGGAAAGGGAATTACTGCCCTGGAACTAATGTCCGTGGCAGGATTAGGAAGTTAGTAGAGGACAGATGGGTTAGTAACTGAGGAGGGGATAAAATAAAGTTATTCATTTACAAACGCAGTCAGTCGCGGGTTTGATGAGAGATATTTGTCTAGGCGGAGTTTAAATGAATCAACGGTGATGCAGTCTATAACGTTTCGGGGAAGCCCATTCCACAAGTTGACAACTCGATTGAAGAAGAAATTCTTAGATTCGTGCGAGTTAAAAGATTTACCAATAATTTTGCAACCGTTTCCCCGCGTGTAATTAGATTGGTCGATAGTGAAGTACTTACTACAGTTCATATTGTCAATGCCTTTGATGATTTTGAACACTTGAATTAAGTCACCTCTTAATCTGCACTGGGTTAAAGGAAATAGATTTAATTCTCTAAGACGCTCTTCGTATGGTTTGTTCTTTAGGCTAGGTATCATTTTGGTAACTCTACGTTGAACTCGTTCTAGCTTGTTTATATCTTTTTGGTAATAAGGGCACCAGGATTGAACGCAGTATTCCAGAAGAGGGCGGACTAAGGAATTGTAAAGGGTTAGGATAACTTCTTTGGATTTATGCTCAAATGACCTGCCTATAAAGCCAATTATTTTGTTTGCCTTCTTAACAACTTCTGAACATTGTTGACTCGGTTTTAGGTTACTCGATATTGTTACTCCCAGATCGGTTTCTCTGTTTACATTCTTAAGCTGAGTGCCATTCATCGAATAGTTTGCTTTCTCATTTAGGTATCCGACATGTAGTACTTTACATTTATCCGCATTGAAACTCATTTGCCAAATTTGGGCCCAACATGACAATTTATCTAGATTGTGTTGCATATCGTCAACTTGTTCTTTTGAGAGTACGCTATTTGCAATTTTTGTATCGTCAGCAAATTTTGAGATTGTGCAGGTGAGACCCTCATCTATGTCGTTGATGTAAATTAGAAAGAGAATTGGTCCTAGTACCGATCCCTGGGGTACCCCGCTACTTACATTGGTCCATTTAGATGCCTTACCGTTTATGACTACCCTTTGCTTTCTGTTGCTGAGCCAATTTTCTATCCATTTCAACACACCGTCTTGTATTCCATGCGCTTTTAGTTTTAGCAGTAAACGTTTGTGGGGAACTTTGTCAAAGGCCTTTTGAAAATCAAGGTATATAATATCTACAGCTTTACTCTCATCGTAGAGGTTGAGGATATCGTGGAAGAAGTCTAAGAGGTTTGTTAAACAGGAACGTTTTTTACGAAAGCCGTGTTGAGTATCTTTAAGTATGTTATTTTCCTCTAAGTGATTTACGAGTCTGTCTCGTATGACCGTTTCTAGCATTTTACATACAACTGAGGTTAAGCTAATTGGACGATAGTTACTGGGTAGGGATTTGCTGCCTTTTTTGAATATCGGTGTTACGTTGGCTAGCTAAGAGAGAGAGAGAGAGAGAGAGAGAGAGGGGGGGGGGGTTATAGTATTATTCACTGATGTTGAAAGTGATTAGTTGATCAGTGGAGGCTAGAGAGAGAGAGAGAGAGAGAGAGAGAGAGAGAGAGAGAGAGAGAGAGAGAGAGAGAGAGAGAGGGAGGGGGGGGTTATAGTATTATTCACTGATGTTGAAAGTGATTAGTTGATCAGTGGAGACTAGAGAGAGAGAGAGAGAGAGAGAGAGAGAGAGATAATGTCCCTGTGGTTTTGAAGGTGATTAATTTAACACTGGATATGAGGTAGAGAGAGAGAGAGCTAGCAGTAGAGGTAGATAGAGCGAGGGCGAGAGTGAGAGTGAGAGTGAGGGGGTCACAGGTCACTGGGTAAGGTAGCAGGTGTGGGGGTGGGGTGGGGTGGGGTAAGGGACTGTAGGAGGGGGTGGGGTATGGATAAGGGGTAAGGGGGGGAGGGTAGGGGGTAGGGTAGAGTAGGGGGGGGAGGAAGGGTAGGGTTGTAGGGTAAGGGGTATGGGAGATAATCTAGAGCACACCCAGTAAATATTCAATATATTCCTCAGATGTTCAGCAATATGTTTGTCTTTTCTGCATCATTGAAATGTAGAATTATTTGGTTCACTTCTCCATGACTCGTATCTCCATGCGCTGGCGTGATGACAGCAGGTGGGTGGATGGGGGTGTGGGTGGGGAAAAGGGGGGTTGGGGGGTTTACCCACGTGTGATGCTGAGTGGTGCTGGAGATGTTGGTGGTACTGGTTGGTAGAGGTCACGGGGGTGCGGGTATTGTCCCTGCCACTGTCTGTTCCTTGCCTCACTCTTCAAAATTCCATTTCTTCTTTCACTTGTCGCTTAATTTTGGTTAGATAGATCTCCAGTTTTTCACTCACTATCCAATCACTGTAATTTCCCGTTCACTCTGTTGATTGTATCACAGTTCCATCCCTACCCCTTCCCTCACTAATATGCTGTTCCCCACGGAGAGATAAATCCATACGTCTTCTTCTGACCGACTGTTGGCTACTACTACTACTAATACTACTACTAGTACTAGTACTAGTACTAGTACTAGTACTAGTACTAACTACTAATGGTGTTAGGCAGGGGGGGATATTGTCTCCGTATCTTTTCAACGTCTACATGGATGATCTTAGTCTGGAGCTGAACAAGACTCGCACTGGGTGCTGTATTGGCAGCACCATTGTAAATCATCTCATGTATGCTGATGACCTAGCCTTAATCGCGCCCTCTGGAGCAGGACTGGATAAATTATTAAGAGTATGTGAAAAATTTGGAATCGAACATTCAGTCAAATTTAATCCTATAAAGAGCAATATCATAATATTTAAATCTAACCTTCTATTGAAATCAAAGCTACCTAAATTCCATTTGTATGAAGAAATTATAGAAGAAGTAAGTAAAGTAAAGTATCTAGGACACTATATTTCATGTGATCGCTCAGATGATGAGGATATGGGTCGTCAGCGAAGGCAACTTTACATGCAGGGAAATTCAATATTAAGAAAATTTCATATGTGCACATGGGATACAAAAATAACATTGTTCAACTCCTACTGCTCACCAATGTATACAGCACAACTATGGTGGAACTATAAGAAAATGACAGTGAATAGACTAAGTATCTCATATCACAATATCATGAAAATGTTTCTGGGGCTCTCAAAATATGAGAGTACAAGTACGCTATGTGCCTATATGAACTTACACTGTTACAAATCACTCATTAGAAAGCTAACATATAAATTCATTCAGCGCCTTAACACTTCTGAGAACAGGATCATTAAAATGCTACAAACTCCAAGCATAGTGTACACCTCCAGGATCCAGGCACACTGGAGGAAGTTGCTCTATATTTAACCTTAAGTAATGATTTCAGGTCTGCTACTCTACAGAATTAGCATACCGGTACTGATCCTCATAGTGCAGTACAGTACCGATATTCCTATATTGTACTGTAGCAACATACTGTACCGGAAGCTAAATGATGTGAGGCAATACACAATTACTGTACACAATTAGGACAGTGGTTTTGGTAACACAGTAGTTTGATGACCACTGTTTTTGGTTGAGGCAGTGCTGTGAACTACATGATAGCAAGCTGGGTATTATTTAATTTCTTTTTATTTTATGTAGCCTATGTACAGTAGCTTATATATATTTATATATATTTATGTTACTGTAAGGTATACATGGACCCCAGATGGTCCCCTCTGTACTGTGTGAGTCTGAAATAAAGTATTATTATTATTATTATTATTACTACTACTACTACTACTACCACTACCACCACCACTACTACTACTATTGTACTACTGCTGTTATTATTATTATTGTTATTAGTATTAGTAGTAGTATTTTTAGTATTATTATTATGAATATTACGATGTGTGTGTTCATGTGTGTGTGTTTATGTGTGTGTGTCTGCCTATATCTACATTTGTCTGTCACCGGCTTTTTATCTCTCCTTTTCTTTCTCTCTCTGGCTTGTATCTATTCGGCCCCATTCAGCCAACTGTTTAAAGACATTTATTCCCATCCAGGTGTCGATATCTTCCTGGCGAGCGATAGCAAGCCAGCATTGTATGGAGACATCCAGTTTCGCCGGAGAAATTTTTGTCGAAAAATTTACAAATTTAGCTTGCTGTCAAAACAAAAATATTTATATGCTGGCTCGCTACCGCTCGCCAGGAAATTATTGACACCTGGATGAGGGTAAACGTCTTAAAACAGTAGGCTGAATGGGGCCGAATAAATACAAGCCAAAGAGAGAGGGAGAGAAAGAGAAAAAAAAAGCGAGGTGGAATAGAGGGCAAATCTTGCTAATACACTTGAGTTAATCCCGCCTCCTGATTGACTGACGGGATTACTCCTTCAATTATTATTATTATTTGTATTATCATTATGTTTATATATATATATATATATATATATATATATATATATATATATATTTCCATTTTTATACGTATTCCATATTTTCGCTATATATTTTATTATAGTTATCAGTCAAACTCCTCACTCATTCTTTTCTAGATATTTCTTTTTGATCCTCTCTAGTCTTTTTTCAAGTATTTTGCGACTCAACTTTTATCCCCCTTTCATACATATCTCCACTCTTTTTCACACATTTTTTCTTGTTATTTTTATTTATCATTGCAAATGCAAAACACACAATTTTGTCACTGTTGTATTCCAATTATTTTCGCATAACACTTTTTTTTCACGCCATATTGAGCAAACGTCACTGGATTTTTTTTTCTCCACACAAAAATATGTGCA
This sequence comes from Paralithodes platypus, assembly GCA_032716605.1. Classification (NCBI taxonomy): domain Eukaryota; kingdom Metazoa; phylum Arthropoda; class Malacostraca; order Decapoda; family Lithodidae; genus Paralithodes; species Paralithodes platypus. Next base: position 19,765,814 of record CM064581.1, on the reverse strand, counting down.
CTTGCCAATAGATATTCATTTCGTTTTTCCTCGTAAAATTATATCTTCATCTTTTGTTATTATTTTCATGATTGCCACACAGACGTATTTTCGATTTGTTCATGATATGGGGTAGACAAGTCAATTTGTACGCTGTTGTCCAGTTAGTATGCAAAATACTACCATATACAAATCCTTACTGCTCACCTTAGGGTGTAGCAGGTTGGTGGATGGACTAGCCACCCACCATTGTTGAAAAATAGTGCTTACAAGATACATAGAGGGCCTCGGAGTCGGACGAACGGACCCTAATTTGAGTGGTCAATCCTCTAAGTCCTTGAATAAACTGGTACGGGTTGTCCTTCTCACAGGGGACAGGTTTGCTTGGGATGTTTTGTGTATGGCCACCCCCATAAAGTGGATTAAGAAATTTAATTTTGTTTGTTTCAAAATGTGCTATAGTTAAGGTAAATTTTAATATAAAATTAAATAATTCAATTACACTGATTATTTTTGTTATGCTGCTGTTATAGAAACATACATTGGGTTCATTGATCAGTTCAGCAGGGTAACAAGAAGTCAGAGACAAGGAGAACAATTAACATTATTTCCTTAACTACTAATGCAGGGAGAGACCGAGTGTCCTCTCAATAGTGAAACATTAAATCAGTAGACAACAACATACACAAAATGTATACAAATATAAAAATATGAAATAGGACAAGCCATCAGGTGTATAGGGACTTGTAATGGTCGTAGGATGTAGGGCACCATTCTCATTAACCTGAGAAGTGCGATAAGCCTCACGGAAGTATGTGTATAGCAAATGCGATAGGCCTCACGGAAGCAAGACCATGAAAAGAACCTTTAAAAACACCCCAGGGGCTCTCAAAACAAAGGAATGTGTCATTAGGTGAGATAATTCCCCTTTAGTACTTCTTACCACTCATCCTCATGTGTCTGAACCCCCCCTTCCCCCTTCCTCAATTATCGGCTATTTTTCCTCATATTTCCCCCATTTATCGGCTATTTCTCTCACGCGGTTTCGTACACACCAGCGAGTCACTTAAAGATCCCATACAACAATGAATTTTCTCCCGCGGCGCTCAGTGTGTTGCAAGACGTTGCGAAGGGAGGATATGTCTCTCTCCCCCTCCCGGCTCAGCATAGGACCGGGCGGCAAAATTATATGTTTTTCACCCACCAATTGCTATTCCCACTACTTTTATTGCTCTTTAAGGTTCATATGTTCATCATATAAGTAAAATAAGAGCACATGGAAAATAATTTATGCTTTATTTGGTAGATATAACAAATGAGGTCAGAATCTTAGGTAATTAATACGCATGTAACTATGTTCGCTCACAGGCCAGTCTCTCGCTTTCCGGGTTAAGGTTCTATATGTAGCTGTCACACAGGGCGCACTAGAGGCGATCTCACCACGTACACGTGTATACGTCTAGAGTCACACACACAGACACATACAAGGAGACGGAGGCAAAGGGGTATCTGGGCTTAGCGGTCGAGAAATATAAAAACGCTAATTTCTTTCATCAGGTAGGTGATAAATACGTTAAGGAGATAAGCACAAAGGGGGCAAAATGTGTGAAGACGTAACATACAAAGGAACTCGGCATGATCTGGCAGGACACGTGAGGCGTCAAGGAAATGGCGACTAGATATTATCAACAAAACTGTGAAATTCACTATTAATGATCTGCTCAGAGGTAAACACAAGGGGGAACAGATTCAGTTAGCATTAAGGGGGGTGCATAACTATGAGATTACAGGATAACTACTACAGTTGCCAGGTGGAGAGTGTTAGGATATATAAATGGGATAATAAAGGGGGTTACGTGGTGGCGAGCGATTCTAGGATTTAGTATTCACATGTGCTGAGGCCTGATGTATTTCTGATAGACGGCTGCATACTTTTTATGCACGGCCCAGGGGACCTCGTTGCTCCTTCCGGGTGGTGTCTTGTAGAACTTGTATTGCACACTTGTTGGCCAGCCAAACCTTAGGCCGACGTCTGCTTCCCACAGTTGCACAGCAGAGTTCTCATTGTTCTCCAGGAGGTGTCTGCTTGCCTCGGACTATGCCCTCTTACAACGAGGGTACCGACATGCTTCATGCGTGTCGACTTCTGCACCACTTGTTGCTCCTCCACATCCTAGGGTAAATTTCTATGCCATTGGTTGTTTTCCTCAGAATCCTCTTTCCACTCCTTCAACGTAGTAATTTGCTTGGTTTTCCATTCCTCCTCTAGTTGCATAAAATACTCGTTTGGGAATGAGGTAATCAGTTTCATGAGGGCTTGCAATTCATCACAGCAATCGGGGATAGTGGCATCAGATTTATCTCGAACTTCCAGGGGTTCTGCTTCTGGCTCATAAGTTGGCATCTCAGGGATTGTGGTGATGGTGGCGGGGAGGGTGCTGTAATTGCAAAGGAGAGGAGGGAGAGGGTTGTTGGCTTGTAGAGCGCCAAGTTAATACTAACTCTTCTTGGGAAATCCTGGGCTTCTTCCTGCCAGATGCTTGAGAGCCAATCTCTTGTGACGTGCCTTCCTGTATCTTCCCTCGACCAATCGCCATCTTATTTTTTTTTCTCCAGTCATTCGGGACTTGTCTTGGCCTATGACGTACGTGATGGCTAGGATCTGTGGCGAGCAACGTAGGCTCAGCGGCTATCACAGGAGGTTCCACCTTAAATGGGGTGGCAAGGAAACTGGTCATATGCACCAGATATATTGCCCAGAAAGTTATAGTTGAAGGCATCGAGTATGGTGTTGAGATTAATCGCATGGAGGGTAGTTGCATAGCCCTGACGGTGATTCTATAAAGAGGGCGGTGTGGTGGCTACGGCAAGGTTGTCATTATTGGATTCATTCACAACAATTGTGTTATTTATTTTTTTTTTTTTAGATTTTCGTACTATTTGGAGAACTGCATACAGATGTTTTATTTATTTTTCTAAATAATCTATACATAGACTACAATATAATTTGCATACATTGTTTCAGTGGTGTTTATGTTAGCATTAGTCGGTCAACATTCCAGCTGGCCCAGGACTTAATTTATTTATGGTATTTAAGCTATTTTTCATATATAAATGAGAATTCCAAAGGACAGAAATAAACAAAGAAGTGGGTAGGTTAAGTCTCTATGTTTTGTTTGTCATTGCTCTACTTTATTACTCTATATAAGCATAGATATAAGAAGCTTTGGCCCAGCTGGAATGTTGGCCAACTGTACACTGTCCTACAGTCGCGTACAGGAATTTCTAGACAACTTTGGGGGGCAAAATTATGATGTACAATTTTGATATAATACTTGGCCACAAACATAAAAGTACTGGGATTAAGAGGGGAGGGGGGGGGGGGGGTTGATGGATGGCAGAGGTACATGGAGGTGATTGATTCGTGGCTATACCTTCGGGGAATAAGGCATCTGACAATACATGACTAAAGAAAGCCTTGTGCTTTTATTTCTCTCTATTTGTTGATCCCCTTTCTCACTCTCTCCCTGTCTGTGTCTCGCCCTCTTGGTTCATTCCAAGATTCCTGGTGGTAATCAAATCGCTCCCTAGTTTCTCCTAGCGCTCTCTCTCTCTCTTAACTGTGCCAATATTATTAAGACATCCAATACAAAATATATTCGCTTTCTTTGGCAAAGTTGACCCTACCAGGATATGTAAAGCATAACTGCAGCATACCATAAATAATGGAGATCTTCGTTTTATAGCAAGAGTAATATTCAGGAAGTTAAGGGGAGACTGGCCGTTTGTTTGGTCTATTAAATTATTAATTCATTTATTCATATATATTTATTCATATATATTTATTCATATATATTTTTTAGTTTCCTCGCTAGACCTCCATCAAGCTTAGAAAAACATCCCCTAGACCCCCCTTCAAGATAAATTTGTACATTTTTCGGTAGAAAAATGTCCCGGTCGAAGGCCGGTTCCTCTTAAAATTGGAGGCTCGCTATCGCTCGCCAGGAAACAATTGACACCTAAATTGCGCGAAAGCTCTTAAAATTGACAACGAAATGGGGCGAAAGGTGTTAAAATCGCCAAACTAATGGGCCGAACGTCTTATAATCTCAAAACTAGTGGGGCTAAACATTAGGGAGAAGGGGGTCCAGAAAAACGGTCTGCCTCCTCTTAAGATAACACACAGGCCATATACAATATTGGTACAGTGGTTATCCGTCCTATGAATAGATCAAGTAACACAATTTCACTTGGAATACTGTATTGGCCACCTGCACAATTGTTAAACATCGACAGGAATATTTATGACCAAAGTTCAGATATCTCTTGCCTTACGACACTGTAATATTTGGTCATTTTAATCTGCGTATACCAAACTGGGGAGAACCATTGACCTCCTAAACCTTTTCTCTTACATGTATCTCAATGAGTGTTGACACAAGAAGCCTAGAAAATATAATTTAATATGTTGTTGCTTGCATTCTCTTATACCCTTTACCCACATATTTCTATCACACTCCAGACTTATACAACCCATCAAACACACATCTCTAACTAACTCCTTATACATTTACAATCATCTTATACACTTCAATAATCCCGTTCCTGTTCAACCTTTCCTATGCACCATCCTCTCTCCCTACCCTTTTCCCAAACTCCACCAATAACCATCACTGTGGACCGCCGTCAAGAAAGGGTCCCGGCCTCACCTCTTGCCAGAGAGGGGTGGACTAGAGACTATGGTGTGCGAGTGTACCTGCTTCATTCAAACCCTTCTTGTACTTCTCCCCAAACCTCTCTATATCTCTTATTGAAAATGTCTATCCTTTCCCATAACTCCCTTCTTCTATCCAATCACGTCCACATCCCCTCTTCCTTGCTTCTCTATCTCTCTATTTTTATGTCCAACCGTCCTCACACCTCCCCGCTCTTCTCCATCCCCATCCAACAACCCCAATACTTCCATTCACGTCACTAACCATCACCCCCACCTTCCTGTTCCTTTCCAATCCTTCCTACTTACCTACCCAAGCCTCCCCATCCTTCCCTGTAACTGTCTAACCCTTCCCACACCTCCACGCTCCTCTCCAACCTCATCCTACACACCCCTCATCTTCCCCAAACCCCCTTCCTCTCACTAACCCTCCTCCCATCCATCTCCCTGCTTCTTTTCTATCCCCAACAACCCTCTTCCCTCCCAAGTCTTCCCTGGCATCCGTTTACCCCCCCGCCACCCTGTTCCTCGCCTATCCCCAACAAACCCCTTCCCTCACATCCGTCCCCCCCCCCCCCCCACACACACACACAACTTCTGTCCAATCCCTCAAACAGTCCTACCACTCCTCTCCCATCCGTTTACCTCCCCCCACAATCCTGCTCCTCTCCTATCCCCCAACAGTCCCCTCCCCAGCCTCCCCTCACATCCGTTTACCCTTCTCCCCAGCGAATACAGATAAATTGCCGTCAGATGAGCCAGACCCCCATGAATACGTCAGCATGGGGCGGCGGCGGTGGTGGCTCCGGGGAGACAAACATAAATGGAGTGCTGTAGAGGAGATACAGACACGGGGAACAGCGGGTGGGAGAGCTAGTTGAAATCTGGAAGTCAAAACGGCCACACTCCGCAACGGCCACATCATCCTAACCTAATCTTACTTATTTTCATCTAATAAAGCTAATTCTAACTTAGCCAGACCTAATGTAACCTAACCTAGACAATCTTCAACTTAACAAGCCTAGCCTTTTCTAATCTAATTCAATTCAACCAAGGCTGTTTTGACATTGTGGCTGTTTACTAGTGAGACCATTTTGATCTGCCTCTGGGGCGGGGATGGGAAAGTGGGGGAAAGGGTAAAGAACATTCAGTAACGAAAGTCCGTGAATCTCTCTCATTCAAAAAATCGTATATGCATGTATATAATTTATGAATAGAATTTTGGATACATAATGATATATATATTGTATATAATATATACAATGTATATATCATTATGTATCCAAAATTATATTCATTCCTGTGCTCGCTATCTATTTGACTTCACAATTTCAGCTAATTAACTCAATGCGGCTACAAATATAAATTGTTTAATATTCCATTTCTGCAGGGTTGCTAATAAAGTTTTCTTTTCCGGCAAAAAGTGAATTAGGACCCTACTATAATCTCTCTCTCTCTCTCTCTCTCTCTCTCTCTCTCTATATATATATATATATATATATATATATATATATATATATATATATATATATATAGTATATATATATTTCCTATGAATGGGCATGTCGTTTTACCTCCAAATTAGCATAGGACATTCTGTGGGTCATATCTATCTGCATGGTAACTACAGATCAGTTTTAAAAAATACGGCTACACATAAATTATGTCTTATCCGTCGACAATCTCTGATCCCCGATAACATCAACAATAACAAAGTCGACCATTCATAGGCATTCGTTTTTTACGCAGGCAAAACACTGGCATGGAATTTCGGATAGGAAAGGATGAAAGAAGATTATTTTCTAATCTATGCTAATTCTACATCTAATATCCTGAAAAGAAAAGTTTGGATACGATTATCGATGTTTGTGAAACAATGTACATTGTGTTGGAGGAATGCCATCTGTGATCTTTTATCATGAATGATTAATTATAAATAATAAGGTATTAATTGAGAGTAAGTGGCCAAGTATTTTTTAAAGTTATTATTGTATCACAGTTTACAATAATCGAAGGTAATCTGTTCCAAATGTTTGCAACACGTTGGTAGAAGAAGTGTTTAGTTTCAATAGAATAAACGTGCGTCTCTACAATCTTGCAACCATTGATACTAGTGAAGTTTGATCAGTCGAAAGTGGAGTAATAATTTACATTTAGGTTGTCAAATCCCTTATAACTGGTGGGGGAGGAATGAAATGCAGCCAAGTAAAATGCATACCATTTACTAATTCCTGGAGATGGAGACTCTCTAATGCAGCAGTGGGTAAGAAGTCCCTCCGTGTTATACAGCGCGTTGTAAGAAGAGAGTAAAGGGGTTGGGTGGTTGAGCCTACGACCCTTCCCCGTAAAAATATAGCTAGCAACAAAATCGAACGAATGCCCTCGAAATCCGACGGACAAACAGATGACGATCAAGGACCGGACAAAGGAATGTTTGCTGATGTCGAACTGGAGTGGTCAAGTGTTAGAGAATGCAAAGTTGGATGTACCGGTATGTGGACTGACTGAGACAACATGGAAGGGTACAGTTCCGAACAGATGAAGCAGATACAAGCTTTAGAAAGGGCTGGCCATAAAATATATTGACCACCACGAGGGATTATTTTGGAGTAATATGGTGAATGAATGATGGCACGCACTGTTAACAACATTACTGCAAACTATGAATTAAATCAAATTATAAACTAATCTGTGAGAACATTATTGGGGGACATTGTAGGCACCAATCGAGCAGGTCAGTACCCAGGGGAGGCCACAAGGCATATGGTAAGGAGTTGCTGGAACTCATGTTTCATATGCCTGTCTTTCCTCACTGTTTCTGTTTGTGCCTCACTTAGAGAGTAATCCAGCTAACTCTCACAAACGCCTCCTCCTCCTATATATTTCACTACACTTAACAAGCACACCAGACATCTTTCAAAAGCATCTAAATTACCTATAATGTACCTTGATTTTGGCTCTGTCACTCTTTCAACCGTTGGGGGAGACACTTGTTACAGGCAGCTTTACCCTTTGTCTCCTTAATAAACAGAAAAAAACAAAATCTAGCCACACCTCCACAGCACCTGTATCTGCTGCATCTGCTCGCACCGGTACTGTAAATGTACGAAGGAATGGGAGTATGGAACGGGTGAGCTGGAGTGAGTGAGAATGCAAGAGGAAAACAAGGCTGTGTTTGTTTATAAGTAGTAGGTGGAAGGAGCGTGTTATTGAGTATAAATCTGTGGGATCGAGGACTGTGAGGGTGAGACTGAAAGTGGGATTACATACGTATGTGTGTGTGTGTGTGTGTGTGTGTGTGTGTGTGTGTGTGTGTGTGCACCGACAGAAGATAAGGTGGAAAGAGTGCAAGAGGAGTTTTGGGTAAATGTGGAGGCGTGCCACGAACACTTTGGTAACAGTGAACAGTAGATGAGGTGGTGGGAGGGTGGGGTGTACACTGTACAGTTAAAGGTGGATAGGAAGGGCAGTGCACTTAATTGTGGACGTATGTGTGGGGAGGAGACTGATGGTCGCCAACACCTTCTGTCGGTACATAATGATACACAGATACACATGGGGAGTTGAGTGCAGAAGGAAAGCAAAGATAGTGGAAGAAATGGCATTGATAGATTATTAATGTACAGTACAGATGAACAAATAATACATTCGTTGCAGGACGCGAGGGTGTATAGGGGTGTTGGGGAGGGGGAGGGGGTGTCTGTCTGATCATTATGTGATAGTAGCAAAAATGAGGGTACAGAAGTGGATGAGGAGAGGTAGAGTGAGGCAGGAGTAAGGCGGAGTGGTGAAAAGAGTGGATAGGATATATGAGAAGGGAACTAGGGAAGAGTTCAAGAGAGTAGTAAAACACGACAAATTAGGTTTAACTTGGAATGAATGGAAGACGTGGAAGAGACAAGCAAAGTGTTTTAGGAAATTTTATGTGCAGCTTGTGAGGAGGTATGTGGGATTAGGAAAAATGGGAGAAGAATGTGTGGAATAACATGGTTCTATCTATCTATTTATCTATTGCCTGACGCCGTGATCCCCGAATGGGTGGCCAAGTGAATAAACTAAGGAAACGTAAGAACCATAAAATTAACAAGACTCTATGAAGCTGTGATATAATATTATTGTGAAATCTACAGTTGTCATGCAATAAATGCATTGGCTACTGGTAGAGGATGAAGATGTGGCAGAAGTGGTAGAACAATTATTGTCTGCAGACAATCTGCAAGAACAACAAACATATGAGGAGGATAAAGGATTAACCCAGGTTGTCAGAGAAGTGGAAGCAATGGAAGGAAGATACAAAGAGTTTGAGGGTGCAGATAAAGAAGCAGAAAAATAAAACAAAATAAAACAGTGATAATGAAATAGAATATACAGGGTGTCCCAGGAGGAAAGGGCATAACTTTGGTAAATTATAGAACAAAATATTCTAAGCCTAAGATGTTCTATAACAAAAAGTCCAAATCTCGACCGGTATAGAGATATTGCATTTTGAAAATGGCAGTTTCTTCAGTATTTACCCATAAGGCTGGCCTAGCTGTCCTAGTGCCTACCACACCTTCATCTTTCTGCAATTATTTTAGCATGTTATTTTAAAGATACTATAATTCTGTAAGTTGCGAAATGATTATAGACATATTAGCTCACTTTGGAGTAGTTGGAAACTATTTGACATGGAAGAGTCCATTACAGTGATGCGGGGGAGGACACTACATAAAACCTTCAATATCTTTTTAACGGTTGAAATTTTGACTTTTTGTTATAGAATATTTTATGCTTAGAATACCTTGTTGTATCATTTCCCAAAGTTATGCCCTTTCCTCTTGGGACACCCTGTATAATCCAGAGGCTAGAAAATCTGAGATCAGGCAAAAGCGTGTAGAAATAGAAGGTGAATGTGAAAACAAGTAAGACATGAGAAAACACATAAGAGAACTAGAAGGAAAAGTAAATGAAGTAAATATGAAAGAAGAAAAGGTAACTGTGAATGGAGAAAAGCTTAGATAAATGCTAATTGTAGTAAAATAAGAGAATACTGCATTCAGATAGAGAATGGACATTGAACAAAACAACTTCAAATAATCTATGCTAAATTGAAGGAAGGAAATAGTTAAAAACAGATTCCAACAAAATAATGTAATAAATGAAAACAAAGGAAAATGTAACAGAACTAAAAGATACAAATCATAACAGAGAACAAGAAGAAATCAGGAAACAGGCGAGGGAAGATGAACCGAAAAGTAATGACCAATAAAGTCGTCATGAACAAACAACGGAACTTGAGAAACATAAACAGAGTGAACAAGAAGAAATAACCAAGCAGATGGGAGAACACGGAAGAAGAAGCAATCTAAAAGGAATGAAAACAACTATGGGGAGATGGGAGTATTGTTTTGCCTTTTAATTGATCTTTGTATTAATTTCTTTGTTTACCCCCTAGACCTCCATCAAGCTTAAAAAACACCTCACGACCCCACTTCGAGATAAATTTGTACATTTTTTCGATAGAAAAATGTTCCGGCCAAAGGACGATTCCTAATAATAATAATATAGGTTCGCTATTACTCGCCAGGAAAAAATAGACACCTAAATGGCACGGAAGGTCCAAATATTGACAAAACATGGGGTGAAAGGTCTTAAAATTATCAAACTAATGGAACAAACGTCTTAAAATCTGAAATATAATGGGGCTAAGCGTGAGGGAGAAGGGGGCCAGATAAATAGAGCATCTCCCCTTAAAGGTGGACAAGGGTATATTGGCACCAGTAGCCAAAGGGAAAGAAAACTGACAAATGAAGATAGGCCGAGAAATATGCAAGGGGAAAACAGAATTATATATGGGCCAAGGCGAGGTGAAAGGTGAAATGGTAAATGATCAATGGCCCAGACAAAATGATAGAAATGATAGAGAGATGAGGAATGAACAACGGTTTAAATGAAGTGCAAGAGAAATGGTGAATATAAATGAACAATTGCCAAGGCAAGAGGAGAGACGAATGTTAAAGGGGGTCACCTGCTTTTTTTTTTTATCTTTCTCTACTTTTCTCTCTTTCTCTGGCTTGTATCCATTCGGCCCCATTCAGTCAACTGTATTAAGACTTTTATCCCCATCCAGGTGTCTATTTCCTCCTGGCGAGCGATAGCCAGCCAACATTGCATGGAGAAATCCGGCTTCGCCGGAGAAATTTTTCTATCAAAAAATGTACAAGTTTAGTTTGCTGTCAAACAAAAATATTTAATACTGGCTCGCTAACGCTCGCCAGGATAATATTGACACCTGAATGTGGGTAAACGTCTTTAAACAGTAGGCTGAATGTGGCCGAATGGATACAAGCCAAAGAGAGAGGGAGAGAAAGAGAAAACAAAAAGCGAGGTGGGCTCTCTTAAATGGATAATGACCTAGACAAAGGGATAGAATTCTTATAGAGAAGAGGAATGAACAATGGCGTAAACAAAGTGAGAAGGAAATGGGAAGTAGAAATGAACACTGGATAAGGCTAGATGGAATTTGAAATGCTAAATGGACAATGGTCTAGGCAATAATGAATAATGGCCCAAGCAGAGAGAAAGAGAAATGAGTACCAGTCATTAGACGCTTGGAAATGAAAGTGTAAACAGAATATGGCATATGAACAATTAAGGGGGGTCACCTGCTTTTTTTCTCTACATTTCTCTCTTTCTCTGGCTTGTATCCATTTGGCCCCATTCAATCTACTGTTTTAAAACGTTTATCCCCATCCAGGTATCGCTCGCCAGCATTCTATGGAGAAATCTGGCTTCGCCGGAGACATTTTTCTATCGAAAAACGTAAAAATTTAGCCTGTTGACAAAACATTATAACAAAAATATGCTGGCTCGCTACCGCTCGCCAGGGTAAAATCACCACCTGAATGGGAATAAATTTCTTAAAACAGTAAGCTGAATGGGGCCGAATGAATACAACCCAAAGAGAGAGGGAGAGAGGGAGAAAAAAACGAGGTGGGCTCCCTTAACACAACCCAGAGAATGAGAACAGATCAGTAATGGATATGCTGTTTTGGAAAGGGAACTGTTTAAAAAGAAAATTGTGTACAGTCACTCATTAACATTCGTGGACCCCTCCCCCCACTTGTATTATTTTGCACTAGGTACCCTGGAGACAACCTGAGTACAGGAGGGATGGGAGGGAAGAGGTGTAGCCTATGTGAGAAGGGGTAGCGGAGGCAACTTTCAAACCACCAATTTCTAAATAAATATAATAAGAGAGCCCTCCTCGCTTTTTTTTTATCTCTCTCTCTCTTTCCCTGGCTTGTATCCATTTGGCCCCATTCAACCTACTATTTTAAGACGTTTACCCCCATCCAGGTGTCAACAATTTTCCTGGCGAGCGGTAGCGAGCCAGCATAATATATATATTTTTGTTTTGACAGCAAGCTAAATTTGTAAATTTTGTGATAGAAAAATTTCTCCGGCGAAGCCGGATTTCTCCATACAATGCTGGCTCGCTTTCGCTCGCCAGGAAGAAATTGACACCTGGATGGGGATAAACGTCTTTAAACAGTTGGCTGAATGGGGCCGAATGAATACAAGCCAGGGAAAGAGAGAACAGGAGAAAAAGATAAACAAAAACGGTGACCCCCCTTAATATTTCACACCATTTTACTCTCCTATAGCTACTGCCTTCACTACTTATATATTTCACACCATTTTACTCTCCTATAGCTACTGCCTTCACTACTTATATATTTCACACCATTTTACTCTCCTATAGCTACTGCCTTCACTACTATATTTCACACCATTTTACTCTCCTATATCTACTGCCTTCACTACTTATATATTTCACACCATTTTACTCTCCTATAGCTACTGCCTTCACTACTTATATATTTCACACCATTTTACTCTCCTATATCTACTGCCTTCACTACTCATATATTTCACACCATTTTACTCTCCTATATCTACTGCCTTCACTACTTATATATTTCACACCATTTTACTCTCCTATAGCTACTGCCTTCACTACTTATATATTTCACACCATTTTACTCTCCTATAGCTACTGCCTTCACTACTTATATATTTCACACCATTTTACTCTCCTATATCTACTGCCTTCACTACTCATATATTTCACACCATTTTACTCTCCTATATCTACTGCCTTCACTACTTATATATTTCACACCATTTTACTCTCCTATATCTACTGCCTTCACTACTCATATATTTCACACCATTTTACTCTCCTATATCTACTGCCTTCACTACTTATATATTTCACACCATTTTACTCTCCTATAGCTACTGCCTTCACTACTTATATATTTCACACCATTTTACTTTCCTATAGCTACTGCCTTCACTACTTATATATTTCACACCATTTTACTCTCCTATAGCTACTGCCTTCACTACTTATATATTTCACACCATTTTACTCTCCTATAGCTACTGCCTTCACTACTCATATATTTCACACCATTTTACTCTCCTATAGCTACTGCCTTCACTACTTATATATTTCTGTAATTCAAATTAATAGTCGATTAATTTCATACAATATTGTGTATTATATTTTATTTTGTTTTCTATGTTATTGAGGGAGGCAAAAGGCAGAACTGCCTATAGCGAGTGCCTCCCCCATAGTTGAAAGAGTTACAGGGCCAAAATCAAGGGACGTTCGAGCCAAAATGCCTGGACACACGGAGTTTGAAGCAATTTAAGTCATAGGAAGAGGGAAAGACTGATTCTGGGAGAGAGTTCCAGAGTTCAGCTGTTGAGTAGAAGAAAGTTTGAGAGTAACGTTTCACTCTCAGGTTGGAGAGTTGCACAGAGTAGGGGTGGGATTGAGTTGCAAGACGGGTACCACGTGCCCTACGTAAAGGAGGTGGTATACACTGGGAAAGCTCTGAGGAACACTGATTATTATAGTAGCGATAGAATAGCGAGAGAGATGCAACATTGCGGCAGAGAGAGAGAGATTGCAGAGAGTTGGTGAGTGGACGGGAGTTAATGTTACGGAAGGCCTTCCTTTCAACTTTGTCTAGGAGAGCGGTGTGAGAGGAACCTCCCCACACATGTGAACAATACTCAATACAAGGACGCACTATGCCCCTGTACAGAGCAAGAAGCTGTGCAAGGGAAAAGAACCCCCTAAGGCGGTTGAGCACACCCAGCTTCTGGGAGGCTGCCTTAGCAAGACTGGTATTATGGTCCTTCCAACTGAGAGCAGAAGAAAAAGAGACACCAAAAATATTGAGAGAAGATGCAGGATTGATTTTTGTATTGTTGAAGAATAAGGGATAGTCCGCTGGGAGTTCCTTACGGGTAGATAGATGGAGAAATTGGGTTTTGGAAGCATTAAAGGTAACAAGGTTTTCTCTGCCCCAATTGGAGATAATATGTACAGTAGATCAGAATTTAAGAGTTCTATGGCTTCATTATGTTTGTCGTTGAGGGATTGCTGGCTGTGGCGTTCTGTAAAACTAATGGAGTAGTGTACAAAGGAGTACAAAGGAGTACAAAGGAAATCAAGCAACAACAGATCTAGTGACCCTTCTAGGTTGCTTGTCCTCCAAAACACTGAGGATCAAGTGTCCAAACAGTGGTTTAGAGTGGGTAAGGGAACATTGGAAAGGGAATTACTGCCCTGGAACTAATGTCCGTGGCAGGATTAGGAAGTTAGTAGGGGACAGATGGGTTAGTAACTGAGGGGGGGATAAAATAAAGTTATTCATTTACAAACGCAGTCAGTCGCGGGTTTGATGCGAGATATTTGTCTAGGCGGAGTTTAAATGAATCAACGGTGATGCAGTCTATAACGTTTCGAGGAAGCCCATTCCACAAGTTGACAACTCGATTGAAGAAGAAATTCTTAGATTCGTGTGAGTTAAAAGATTTACCAATAATTTTGCAACCGTTTCCCCGCGTGTAATTAGATTGGTCGATAGTGAAGTACTTACTACAGTTCATATTGTCGATGCCTTTGATGATTTTGAACACTTGAATTAAGTCACCTCTTAATCTGCGCTGGGTTAAAGGAAATAGATTTAATTCTCTAAGACGCTCTTCGTATGGTTTGTTCTTTAGGCTAGGTATCATTTTGGTAACTCTACGTTGAACTCGTTCTAGCTTGTTTATATCTTTTTGGTAATAAGGGCACCAGGATTGAACGCAGTATTCCAGAAGAGGGCGGACTAATGAATTGTAAAGGGTTAGGATAACTTCTTTGGATTTATGCTCAAATGACCTGCCTATAAAGCCAATTATTTTGTTTGCCTTCTTAACAACTTCTGAACATTGTTGACTCGGTTTTAGGTTACTCGATATTGTTACTCCCAGATCGGTTTCTCTGTTTACATTCTTAAGCTGAGTGCCATTCATCGAATAGTTTGCTTTCTCATTTAGGTATCCGATATGTAGTACTTTACATTTATCCGCATTGAAACTCATTTGCCAAATTTGGGCCCAACATGACAATTTATCTAGATTGTGTTGCATATCGTCAACTTGTTCTTTTGAGAGTACGCTATTTGCAATTTTTGTATCGTCAGCAAATTTTGAGATTGTACAGGTGAGACCCTCATCTATGTCGTTGATGTAAATTAGAAAGAGAATTGGTCCTAGTACCGATCCCTGGGGTACCCCGCTACTTACATTGGTCCATTTTGATGCCTTACCGTTTATGACTACTCTTTGCTTTCTGTCGCTGAGCCAATTTTCTATCCATTTCAACACACCGTCTTGTATTCCATGCGCTTTTAGTTTTAGCAGTAAACGTTTGTGGGGAACTTTGTCAAAGGCCTTTTGAAAATCAAGGTATATAATATCTACAGCTTTACTCTCATCGTAGAGGTTGAGGATATCGTGGAAGAAGTCTAAGAGGTTTGTTAAACAGGAACGTTTTTTACGAAAGTCGTGTTGAGTATCTTTAAGTATGTTATTTTCCTCTAAGTGATTTACGAGTCTGTCTCGTATGACCGTTTCTAGCATTTTACATACAACTGAGGTTAAGCTAATTGGACGATAGTTACTGGGTAGGGATTTGCTGCCTTTTTTGAATATCGGTGTTACGTTGGCTAGCTTCCACTGATCGGGCATAGTTCCAGACTGCAAGGATTTATTGAATAGTAATGTCAGTGGTTTAGAGAGCTCATCCTTAGCTTCCTTTAAAACTCTAGGCGAGATTGTATCAGGTCCAGGCGTTTTATTTACCTTGAGTTTATCTAAACAATTCAATACTTCTCTCTCTGTAACGGTGATATTACTTAGAACATCTGAATTATCAATCTGAATCGGCGATGGTGTAGGGATATCACTGAGGTCTTCTGTTGTAAAAACTGATGCAAAGAAGGTATTGAGGGCATTACTCATTTGTTCTTCGTCTTTGGTGTATTCTCCATTTTCATCGACTAACGGTCCAACAGTTGAAGTAACGACTTTTTTCTTTCTGATATAACTATAGAATTCTTTCGGGTTTGTTTTACTTTGATTCGCAATATGTAACTCTAAGGTCTTTTTACTTTGCTTAATTAACTTTTTGGCTTTGCGTCGTAGCTCTACAAATTTCAGCCGTTCTTCGTCATTTTGTGAGGATTTTAATCTATCATTAGCAAATTTTTTAGCAAGCAGGCAGTTTGAAATATCTTTATTCCACCATTTGGGCTTATTATTATGGCCTGGACGCCGAGTTTTCGATGGTATGCAGTCTTGCACTGCTTTTAGGTAAGTGGCTTCGAATAACTTCCAAGATGTATTTATGTCGTTATTGTGAATTAAAAAGCTCCAGTCAGTTTCTTTAAACATAGCTCTAAGTTTATGGAAGTTTGCTTTCTTGAAATTAGGGACTTTTCGATGCTACTATTTGGTTCGTTACTAGTAAACTTTAAAGTGAAAGTTATCGTACGATGGTCGCTGTTACTGAATTCATCACCAACATTCAAATTCTCTATTAATTCTTCTTTTGTTGCAAGTACAATGTCAAGAACGTTATTACCACGGGTCGGCGTTCCAACAAATTGATAAAGCGAACTCTCTTGCAAGTTCGTATACAAGTCATGTCCGGAGTGTGAAGTAAGAGTATCGCCCCACTTGGTCACAGGTAAATTAAAGTCACCAAAAATTACGGTATCTTGTGAGTTACTTACATCTGCAATTTGTTCGTAAATATCTCGGTCAGTTTGCACTGATTGAGCTGGAGGTCTGTATATTAATGCAAGTATTATTTTGGTACCTTTATTATTCTTTATTAGCACAAAAGATGCGTCGACGTTCACAATTTGAGGTTTTGACAAGAGGGTAGGGTTAAGACTTTCTTTGATATAAAGTAAAACGCCACCTCTCCATTTATTCGGCTTTTCTCAAACATTACATAACCGGGAAGTGAATACTCTGCTAAAAAGTCTCTATCTTCTGTATTGAGCCAAGATTCTGTTATGCCAATCACATCATAATTTTCTGTAAACACTAGCTCCTCTAAATCTGAAAATTTATTGCGTATGCTACGAGCGTTTGCATAGAAAACCTTTAAATTTGTTATTTTAGAACTCACGGAACGCTCTTTAATAATATTTTTGGTTCTTGTCGGATCTACATTTATGTTCATGGCTGTCCTCGGTCCTCGCTGTCTTCGGTCCTTATCGCTGGTGGTCCTCGGTTGCCTCTGTTTTTTTCTTGGCGTTGGATGATTTATGTGTAAGGTTGAGTCGTCTGGGTATGAATGGATGGGAATTGAGGTACAGTTGAAGAGATCATTTATAAAAATTAGAAAGAGAATAGGAGATCGGACAGAGCCCTGAGGAACACCGGAGTTTATAGGGTGAGGAAGTGAACGATGGCCGTACACAACCGCGGCTATGGAACGGCCGGAAAGGAAATTAGAGACAAAGGCACAGATGGAGGGATAGAAACCGAAGGAGGGTAGTTTAGAAATTAAAGATTTGTGCCAGACTCTATCGAAGGCTTTCGATATGTCTAGTGCAATAGAAAAAGTCTCACCGAAATCCCGAAAGGAGGATGACCAAGAGTTAGTAAGATATGAAAGAAGATCACCAGTAGAGCGACCCTTAAGGAAGCCATACTGGCGATCTGAGCGCAGATTATGAGAAGAGAAATGCTTAAGAAATTTGGAAGCAAGAATTGTTTCAAAAACTTTAGAAAGACATGAGATAAGAGCAATTGGACGATAGTTGGAGGGTTGAGAGCGGTCGCCCTTCTTTGGGACAGGTTGAATGTGAGCAAACTTGCAGCATGAAGGGAAGACGTTAGAGGATAGACAGAGACGAAAGAGTTTGCCTAGGCAGGGATACCTATATCAATCTCTATATTTTCTTTCTTTTTATTCACCTGTCCAACACACACACACACACACACACACTATATCTTCCAGATACTTATATGCTTATTATTTATTTTACTTAGTTTTGTTTCCCTTATTATGTGATTAATCAAAATTTGTTTCCGATTTTGTAAAGTTCCCTTTTAGTATTAAAGACAATTAGTATCATTATCTATTTATTTTTATCTGTTAATCGTCGCATTTCACTTTGCATTAAATAAACAAATAATCTAGCTCAGAAATGTCCTTGCCAACATAGTATGCGGGTTCCTTGGACATACGCCACTTCCTACTCAACATACTGGCACAAGCATCATAATGATACTATCAATGAGTGTGAAGATATTCTGAAACACAAGCACGCATTCAGGCAAGTGCAGTAGCTACATATACGAGATTTATTACTGCTTTCATAATTTACTCGATAAACGATAGTCAGGCTACGAATTAATGAATTCTTCTGACAACAACGCGGTGGAGATTTATATGTAACTCGTGGGTTTGTAAGTTATCTCGCATGATAATTGCATAATTCACCAAATAAATGATATATATTGCCCGTAATGCGCATGCGTCATGGACATCCATTAACTTCATCCATTTACCCATAAAATATCCTTCTGTGTTTCTGAAACTGTAAGAGTGTGTTGCTGATCAGAATTGGGTTTGGCAATAATTTTATAATTATAAAGCTATCGCTTCACCCTTCTTATATCTTGTTATAGCTATGTGTCTGTGACCCTTGGAGCAGAGATGACCGAGTCAAATCCCTGGGATGTTGTAAATTAAAATATTGAGTTATTTGTATAAGCAGTGACTGAATATCGTGTGGCGGCGAAATATACCGTAAAAATAGAATGAACCTATAAGTGATATAGGTATATACGAAATGGTGCTGAACTGTAGTTAATGGATATAGGAGTCTGATAGAGAGGGCAAAAGTCGTTGGAGAGTAGTCAGATACAAGGGGAGGTAGAGGGGTAGGAAGACCTTCGTTGAGATGGAGAGATTGTTTAGTACAGTACAAGCGTTGAAAGATAGAGAGATGACTGTAGAAAAATCAAGAGAAGTGGTAATAAATATGAATTAATGGAGAATGCTTGTGAATAGATGAGTGGTAATGCGGTCGTTGGGAAAGGGGGTCGGGCGCCAGTTGGACTAGATAGTAGTCCGTCGGCGCCTGGCCCGGGTAGCCGGTGCTATGAAGGGATGTGAGGTGGGCGGGCATTGTGGTGGTAAAGCTTCGCTGTGTGTCTGCCTGCTGAGACCGGAATCTCTCTGGAAAGTCTGGGATCTGGGAATGTTTTGCTGGAAACCCCAAATGGGCCTGGGCCTCTGCGTCTTCGCCTGGCCGACCTAGATGTGTGTGAAGTTTGTTTGTTTTTGTGTTGTGTCGAGTCGGCCACACCCAGCTATGGTGTATGTGCCTGTGTATATACTATATACATACATACATATATACGAAATTGTTCTGAACTATAGTTAAAGGATATAGGGGTCTGAAAGAGAGGGCAAAAGTCGTTGGAGAGTGAGCCAAGTAACAGCCGCATTGTTGTTTAGAAATATGTATATCCATGTATTGTATCTGTCAATAAAAATAAGTGTGTTTAAGTGGCCTGTGGTCAAAAAAGCTGTATAAAGAAATTTCTTGTGCACTGCGAAATTACCTCATCCCATTGTAATTGAACCCTGTTGGGTGCATCCATTCCAGATATCTTTGCTCAACAGTTTGAATATTTTCTCAATATAGTAACAATATAGAGAACTATAGTCCGTTCATTCTAGGTTGGGCAGAAATCATATCCTCTAACCTCTGTAACTGAAAAAGTGCTAGAGCAAAAATTAATGAGCTGTCAATTTACACACATATTCTCTGGTCAAGTCTTCCTATTTGGTAAACAAATTAGCTCTATTACTCTAGTCCTTTTTGAGTTACAGAAGTTAGAGGTTACGATTTCTGCCCAACCTAGAATTAACAGACAATAATAAAACCTTGGTAAATCGAAGAGAGCGGGTTATATTTATTTTTCATTTTAACACAACGTAAAACTACATATTTTAGTTATATTGAGCTTCAGAATGTGTATACTATGCCGGTATTTCTTACAATCCGAAATATATTAATTTTAGTTTGCATCAAAATAATTGGAAGTAAAATATACAGTTTGATGAAAACAAAATCCATGCAGCAAATGACGTCCACCGTATTTGGAAACTTGCAACATGGTATTATATGGTCATTGTTTGTGACAGGAGAAGAGAGAGTTCGATATATTTTAAGGGAGCCCACCTCGCTTGTTTTTATCTTTCTCTCCCTCTCTTTGGATTGTATCCATCCGGCCCCATTCAGCCTACTGTTTTAAGATGTTTTCCCCCATCCAGGTGTCAATATTTTCCTGGCGAGCGGTAGCGAGCCAGTATATATATATTTTTGTTTTGACAGCAAGCTAAATTTGTACATTTTTCGATAGAAGAATGTCTCCGGCGAAGCTGGATTTTCCCATACAATGCTGGCTTACTTTCGCTCGCCAGGAAGAAATCGCACCTGGATGGGGATAAACGTCTTAAAACAGTTGGCTGAATGGGGCCGAATGGATGCAAGCCAGGGAAAGAGAGAAAGGGAGAGACAGATGAAAACATCCGCTGACCCCCCTTAACACGAACAGAGAACAGTAAAAAGGTAGCACGTGTAGCAATACGGCTGGAAGTGTAATGGCAAGACAAACGAATGAGCATCACAAATTATAAGGGAAACATTATGGATAGGGAAGAAGAAGTTATAACAGCTGATACAGACAAATTGAAACCCAAGGAAGAATGCACACAACACCAAATGAAGTTAAGGAAGTGGAAATGATCAAATACACGGTCAGCAGGAAATGGAGGTACAGGAGAAAGCTAAAAGATAATTAACCCTTTGATCATTTTCTGGCAACTATCACACGATTTTGTTCAGCTTATGATGGAACTCTAGCAATAATATGGCTTCAATTTATCTCAACCAACCCTTTTATAACTACCACAGATCCTTCCTATGCTGCATAATATCGTCAAAATATAGCTAGAATATAATATAGCACACGTCGCTGGTACTCAAAGGGTTAATAGCCAACAATTACATATACACAATATAGACATACACTGTAGGAAAGTAATCAAAACAGTAAATATTAAGAACGAAAATACTTTGGGGAAACTTAAAAATATAACGAGTGAAATTGATAACATACACAATGCATATATATACAGTAGTGTAATATAATATAAATTGATAACATACACAATACATATATATACAGTAGTGTAATATAATATAAATTGATAACATACACAATGCATATATATACAGTAGTGTAATATAACATACACAATGCATATATATAATATACAGTAGTGTAATATAATATAATGCAGCTTCATAAAGGAATAACGAGGAGACAAACATTAGTAATTCAAGAGGAAGGGGGATAGGCAAGGCAGCCTCTATATTAGGGAGTCTTGAAATAAGGTATACAGTTTATTGGTGAAAAATAGAGAAGCATAAACACACAATAATTTGAATGGATTAAATGCGAAGAGGGAAAGGGAAAATGTGGAGAAAGAAAATAGAAGGCAAACGAATAGGAAATGAGGAAAGTGAACAATAAAATGAAGTGAGAGTGGAAGGTGAATATATACAGTATATAAACAGGTATATATATATATATATATATATATATATATATATATATATATATATATATATAAATATAATATATATATTATATATATATATATATATATATATATATATTATATATATATAATATATAGTATATATATATATATATATTATATATCTATATATATATATATATATATATATATATATATATATATATATATATATATTATATACATATATATACACGGTATTTTTGCGTGTCTCTGTCATTTAACCCACTAAATGAAAATGCGTATGATTAAGAATTGCATTAGGCTATTACTTTAAATCGACTAAAAACAAACTTTATCGTTCTTCATCTACCGGTGGCGATGAGTCAAATATTACAAAATAGACATAAAACTGCATATTCAACTCCTGAAAACAGATACACGGTGAAACCTACAGACTACAGTAGTTGTCGTCTCTTTAAAGTATTGATATAATACTTCATCATACACTTATTATATTTGTTTATTTCCATATCCTTTAGATATGGATTACATTTGAGGAAACACGCAAAATTCCCATCTTTACGCCGAACATAATTGCGCGTTTTGTCATTTTATTCCCCATTTTCTTATAAAAGAAAAGGAATAAGGAAAACCTTAATTAATGTATGATGAAGCATTCTAGCAATACTTCGCAGAGCCATCCCCAATTCATTGGTGTGTGTGTGTGTGTGTGTGTGTGTGTGTGTGTGTGTGTGTGTGTGTGTATTTATTTTTTACCTGTAATGATGCGTTGAATAAGTGGCATTGTGTTTTTCAGTAATATTCAACGTATCGTCATGGGCGGACACAGAAAATAACAAAGGATGTGTTGGGGCCTATTTAAGGGGAGTCACCTGGTTTTTTCTCTCCTTTCCTTTCTCTCTCTGGCTTGTATCCATTCGTCCCCATTCAGCCTTCTGTTTTAAGACGCTTATCCCCATCCAAGTGTCGATTTTTATCGCTCGCCAGTATTGTATGGAGAAATTCGGCTTCGCCGGAGACATTTTTCTATCGAAAAATGTACAAATTTAGCCTGCTGTCAAAAACATTTAAAACAAATATGCTGGCTCGCTACCGCTCGTCAGGAAAAAATTATACCTGCATGGGGGTAAACGTCTTAAAACAGTAGGCTGAATGGGGCCGAATAAAATACAGAGAAAGAGAGAAAAGGCGATAAAAAAGGCAGGTCACTCCCCTTAAAATAATGATACCATTCTTCATAATACACTATATACGATTTACCCTATCCCCTTCTTTAAGATTGACAACTGGGTTAATAATTACAGGCAACTTAAAAATGCAGTTTAGATTTTAATGGAATTTAATTGGAAAAATTGCACCAATGATGTAGATGCAACATGTTCTATGTAGAAAGGCATACTCCTACATTTCTTGAAATATCGAAATCAAGTTTGCGGGACACGTTGTATAGAACAAAGCTAAATAATAGTCAATAACAAATACAAACAAATACAAAATAACAAAAAAAGCGAAGATAAAGGAAACAAATAGTAGAAACTTTGAAATGGATAATAATAATAAAAAATACAAATTTAGTGAAAAAAAAGTACGAGAGAATGACGTTTTTTTTATATTAAAATAGAACAGTAACAATTATAGAATAGTGAAAGAAGTTAAGGAAATAATTTAAATCAAGGACAGATAGCAACCTTCAAGGGGAAAGGATGAAATGTGAGCGAGAGAGAGAGTTAGCCAGCTGGAGCTGAAAATGTAATAACGAAGCAGTTTAGTAGAAGAATTGTGTATCTCTTGATAAATGTATCAACATTGTCACACGCAATACAATATCAGTTAGAGTCCTAAAACAGTGAAATTTGCCCCAAACTGTATACCGTGATAGAGATTTCAAACTAGTACAAGTCAAAGTGTCAACTTTCTCCAAACTTTGTCAGAATATGTATTGTTTCCCTTGTCCAGACGAGTCATTTGAGACTAGTTCGACATCTCTACCACAGTATACAGTTTGGGGTAAAAATCCGTGTTACAGTACTCTAATGGAGATTAAATGAAATAGGGTTGCCAAAGCCAACATAGGCTAAACCTATGATGGTTCCATATTTAATTTTGATTATATTGCCTTTTTGATTGCGTGTAACAATGTTGACACATTTATCAAGAAATGCACAATTCCCACAAATTCTCTCACTTGGCTGCCCCACTATATTATGTAATAAGAATGAGATGTTGAAAGCTTCCTCCACTACCCCACCACACATACCCTCCCTTCCACCCTCACCCCCTCCACTCATCCTGTATTGAGCCCAAGGGTGTCTCCAGGGTACCTAGTAAAACATTATTAATAATAATCAACGCTCTCACGTGGGGGTCCAGGAATTATTATGAGTGACTGTACATACAGCCACCCAACAGCACAACACAAGAGAAAGAGTAGAACATAGGAGAAACATACCTCAAGGAAGAGAGAAATGTATTGTTTATTATGTTCCTTCCAACAACCAACTATACTCCTAAAATCGATTAATGAAATTTACAAACACATGTGGCAGTCCGTGGATTCGAATCCAGGATGCTCACACCGAAAATCAACACCTTATGCATCGCACCACTAAGACAGTTAAAGAATGGTGGACACTGCCTACGATTTATTATGCAACTTCGAATCCTGCATATCAATCTAAGCATGTACACACATCCCAACTGCAACTCTCGTAGGCTATGCATATGTGAATGGAAAGAGCAATTAATGGGGCCTTAACCACTAGGGAAGTCCTCTCGATAAATTACCCCTGAACCAATATCAATTATTTTTGAGAGATAATACTGCAGAAATGGCTATCGCTTCACTTATGAGCACGCAGTGAAAAAACCGGTACAACTACAAGATAGGCAAAGATAGGTACAAGATAGGCAAATTAGTCAACATGAAAAGAGAAGGAAATAATCAGAATGACAAACAATTAGTGATCCGTAAATTGTTGCAAAGGGCAGAAGACATATGGAAGGAAGTGAAAACAATACAATAAGAAAATATGGGCTAATATTAAATAATAATAATATAAAAAACAAGAGAGGAAATTACCAGGCATAATAACAGACTGAAAACAAGAAGAACAATGGTCATGCAAACTTACAACAATGAAAATAATGATCTCAAATTAATGTAAGCAAATTGTAAGGAATAACAGAGAAAATTACAAGTTTGAGGCAAATAACATGTGAAATTAAGCCAGATATAATAGTACTCAATGAAATATTTTAAAGAAATAATGAATAAGTAGCATTAACAGAATATATATATTTTTTGTAATAATAGGGATAGTAAATTGGGTGGGGGTATTGAAATAATGGATAAAAGGGGAATGGAGAAGAATACTGTGAAAATGAGTGAAGGACTTGAGAATATTGAAGAAATGACAATAAGAATACATACTAAGAAAAGGCTGGTTAAATAGTATTAGTTTATATGGTAAAACACAAGATAGGATACTAAATGAGAGAAAAAAATAAATTCAATTATTTATAAGACCACATTAAGAACGTTAAACACAAATGGAAGAAGACTAAATAATAATGGGAGATTTGCCACGTCTGCACGACTGTTTGCGGATTGGTCAAAAGCTGATGGCATCAACGATGTCAAAGCTTTGAATGCTCTCACGCCGGAGTTGGCTACAACTCCGGTCCTAGACCAGACGCATACACCAGTCCTGCAGATGGGGCCAGTGGGGTTAGGCCCCTGGGTAGACTGGGAGATAGAAGCTCAGGTTTTTGCTGCTACAATTACTTCTAAGTCTTCAGATCAGATTCCCCAAGAAAATCATGCTTACTTTTCTTTGCCAGTAGCCAAAGCAGAAGGAGTGTCCTCAGATTTTCTTAACTTACTTTCTTGCGGCGTCCAAAGTTTCCTTGCGCTCCCTTGATGAACCCTTTTCTCCCCCCCCCCCCCCCCCCCCCCCCCCCGGTTGACAGGGACTTCAAGCTAAGAAATAAGGCTTACCGGATGTTCTCTCAGTACTTGGTTAGTCACCATATCGCCGCCTCCCTTTCACGTACTATTTCAGCTATAGCTGAACCCAAAATTAAGAAAGCTACTGAATTGTCTAGGAGACTTTTGCTACAAAATTCTATTCAGTCCTTAGGAGACATCCGAATTGCAATTATGGAGGCGGTTCGAGCCCGCCAAGATCTGAAAGTCCATCTGGTGAGGAAGTTGCCGGCAGACATAGGTCGCCGGGTAACTCTCTCGCCGGTACTGACTGCCACCTTCCTTAACTCAGAAACATGGAGTCTTGTGTTTAATATGGTTAATGGTTGGGAGCAGGTTACCTCCCAAGCTCGGAAGGACCCTGCTAAGAAACCCTTTCATAAATCAAAGGGTGGTAACAAGCAATACCAGCCACAAGCTAAAGAGTCACCAAGGGATCCCAGACTCCCGCCGCAGCAGGGAGGTAACCCGTACAAGTTCAAACAAGGTAAATATTCTCGGTATAAAGGTAAGGCCCCTCAGAAGGGTAATCAGGGCCAGTCATCAGCCAAGTCTAGCCAAGCGTCAGATGCCAACCTAGCTCCCCCTCCAAAAAACTAGCCACCCAGCCTCTCAGCATCCCAACGCCGTGCTTAAGGACACGGGATTTGAGAGTTGCCTCGAAGGTCGGACCCCGGTTGCACCTGGGTTCGTTCCGTTCATTCCGCTAGGCCTGGCCCAAGAAAACCTGGGCCAGAAAAGTAGTGAGCAAAGGAATCACCTGGCGGTGGCTCCGGCGGCCTCGACTGCGTCAGCCGCGGGAACACACCAATGTGTCTCAGGAGGAGGAGACTCTACTTCAGGAAATGATCACCAAACAAGTCCTTATCCTGGTCAATGCCAATCACCCAGTATTGACTTCAAGACTTTTCTTAGTGCCGAAAAGGGACAGTGTGCAGATGCGACCAGTTCTCGATCTCTCGCAACTGAACACATTTATAGAGAATTCACCCTTCAGGATGCTTACAGTTCAGCAACTCAGACTCGCGATTCCGCCGCAAGGTTGGATGTGCTCGATCGATCTCAAAGATGCCTATTGGCATGTCCCAATAAACAAACGGTTCCAAAAATTCCTCGTCCTGAGGGTCAGACGAGAGACTTATGTCTTCTAAAGAATGCCTTTTGGGTTGAACCTGGCACCGAGAATTTTCACAAAACTCGTCCGGCAAGCTCTTTTACCCCTGTTAATCCAGGTCATACAGGTGTTTTGGTATCTAGACGACTGGCTAGTAGTGGCGAACTCTATGGAATTATGTCAAGATCATGTAAACCAAGTGTTAGCTCATGTACAAACCCTAGGGTTCAAGGTGAACTTGGCGAAGTCTCGCCTTGTCCCCTCAAGGACTATTCAGTGGATAGGGCTGGTCTGGGACACCGCCAATCTGACTCTTACTCAGAGTGTGGACAACCGGAGCAGGTTCCGCAAGAAACTGTTCCGTTTTCTCCACAGTCTGGATACGACCAGGAAAACGTGGGATTCCCTAGTCGGCTCTCTCAACTGGATACAATTAATTGTGAAGTTGGGCCGGTTGAAAGTCAAACGATTAATCCTGGAAGGCAACAAAGTTTTCCCTCTCTCGCCGGAGAAGAAATTATGGCCAATTCCTCCATTAATCCACAGCTTACTCTCGGTCTGGGCCAAGCGAGAAGTCCTCCACTCTGTCACGACATGGGTTTCTCCCCCTCCTACGGTGTGGGTAGACACAGACGCCTCAGGGGCACTAGGTTGGGGCTATCAGTCCACCCTGGGCCATCAAGGTCAAGGCACTTGGTCGGCCGACAGTCAGTCCCATATCAACAAGCAAGAGCTTTTAGTCCCCCTCTTTTTTCTCCAAACTCACGGCATGACTTTAAAAACAAATCAATTGCGTTCCGAAGGGACAACCAAACTGCAGTTTTTTGTATTCAGAAACAGGGCTCAGGGAGGTCACGAGAGCTGTTGAAGGTTTCCGAACGGATTTTTGCCCTGGCCGAATCGCTAGGAATTTCCCTGCATGCAGCATATCTCCCCGGCGTGGCGAACGTCTGGGCAGACGCTCTCTCTCGCCGGCGGAGCACTCTAGTAGAATGGACAATCAATCAGGCTATCTTTGACAAGATGATTGCAAAGCTGTCCACAGACTCCCCCTCTTCCTCACTCGTCAGGAGGTAGCCCCGGCGGGGGGACCCAATGCATTGTTGGTAGATTGGAACAGGTGGACCTCAATCTATCTGTTTCCTCCACCAGATTCTGTGCTAATGTGCAAAGTAATTCACAAGCTGAGGGATTACTGGGGCCGAGTTGCGATTATCGCGCCGCTATGGCCAGCCCAGGTGTGGTACCACCAATTGCAACAGTGGTGCAGGAACCCGGTGTCCCTCCAGGTCTCCGCTTTCCACTTGGAAACAATTTGCAACCTTCGGACCTCGCTCAGTTTTGCCTTATGGATATTTACCATGCCAAATGGTTAGCTCAATTTGGGGAGAATGTCACTAATAAATTAATGAACCAATACACCTTATATACCAGGAGACAATATCAATCCCATTGGAAAACCTTCACAACCTGGATTGTAGAGTCAGGGCAAACTACCGCCTCAGGGGCTTTAATTTTCAAATATTTAGACTATCTATTCGAACAAAAACATTTTTCAGTAACCACTCTAAAAAATCATTTGTCTGCCATTAGAACCCCCTTTTTTGATCTCACTGGCCTTTCCATACCGCAGGCGGAGGAGAAAGGTTTGATGAGAGCGTGTTTCAAGCTACGCCCACCACCCCGTCAGCTCATGCCCACTTGGTCGCTTGACAAAGCCTTATCAGTACTTCAATCGCGCAAATATAATAATGCGCCAGATTTTGATTCACTTTTGAAAAAGGCTGTATTCCTCATGGCTCTAGCCACCGGAAACAGGGTGTCTGAGCTGGCGGCGATGAGCAACGAACCTAATTGCCTTAGGTTTGGGAGACTGCGCGATCATGTGCAAATCGCGCCGTCTCCCACATTTATAGCTAAGAACGAACATTCTGAACATGTATTTTCTGAATTTTCCATTCCAGCTTTAAAGAGGGGCCTCACTCATCACCTTTTATGTCCTGTGCAAGCACTCACAATGTTTTTGAGGGCTGCGCAGCCTCGCCAACCAGGTGCTTTATGGGTCAACCGGACAGGTAAGCGTGTTACAAAACGAAAGTTAGTTTCCTTGCTTGAGGACGTTATTAGGGAAAGTAATCCCGGTGTGATAGGCAGGGCTCACGATATCAGAAAATGGGCAGTCTCTCTCAGATTTCTACAAAATTTCTCAGTAGAAGAAATTGCTAATACTCAATTATGGGCTTCCAATCATACGTAACTAACACGCTACCTGTCCGTCACTCTAGATAAACCAAAACGTACCTGTGTAGCTTTACGTCAACGGGTACAGTAGGTAATGTTCTATTAAGTTAAGTTTTGCTGTTAAAATGGGGGGGGGGGTGCAGAATAGTCCATATCCCCTCTGTGCCCCTGAAGATTGTGATGAATCACGAGCTGTGATAGGGACGGGTTCTACAGTCCAATATTAATTTTATGATTAATTCTAAGAAGATATCTCACATAGTTGCAACTATGTATGTTTTTTACACGATTGTACAAATATATATTTAATGTACAAATAGTTTTAAGAATGGAACGAATAACTACTGCAGAGTTACAGTTCTCGGGAACACATGTGTGTCCCACTTTATCATGCATACGATCTAATGTAAAGATCTGACCATGAGCAAGCCGTTTCTTAATGTCACGCACTGCTTGCAAATCTTTAATACTCTTTTATATATATTATTTGCATACAATAAAACTTAAAAAATGTTACTTGGATTCTTCGTCCCTAAGGTTAGGATATTTTACGAATGTCCCGCCTCCAGTCTTGCTAATCAGGTGAAGTCGTCAATGATTAAGGGGCCCTATTAAATTATAGGTTTGATTCCTGTAGGGAAGTAGAGAAAACCTAATATTTAGTAGGGCTCCATAATCATTGACGACACTGTCCCTCCCGACCATCCCACTTCCCATTCGTTGATTTCTATAGTTTATTCTTGGTATATCAGTGAAGGAAGACGATGGCCGCTAGAGGGCCTGGTGTTGGGGAAGCGAAACATGAGAAATCCACGCATATGGCAAGTCATATGATAACAGATATAAAGTTCTTTTTTCTTTTTTATATTTTACGGAGTTTTTTTCTGTAGGGTACCCAATCAAAATGATGATCCCGTAAGGGAATTAAGCGTGCATTTATGATGAGAACTCCAGGTCAACTTCCGCGCGGGCTATTCAAAATGCTGGCGCGGGATGTTGAATGGAGACTATTATACTAATAGGCGAAGTCGTCAATGATTACGGGCCCTACTAAATATTAGGTTTTCTCTACTTCCCTACGGGAATCAAACCTATAATATGCTGGCTCGCTACCGCTCACCAGGAAAATATTGACACCTGGATGGGGGTAAACGTCTTAAAACAGTAGGCTGAATGGAGCTGAATGGATACAAGCCAAAGAGAGAGAGCGAGAAAAAGAAAATAAGCGAGGTGGGCTCCCTTAACGTATTCTGTCTACTAAAAGACGATTTTATTCAGTTTTAAAAAAAGGCCTCCAGCAATTAACAGGTTTCGAACAATCTCATTTAACCCTTTCTACTTCCACAGATCCTTCTTAAGCTGCACAAAAACGTCTAAAAATAGCTAGAATAAAATGTAAAATACCTCGGCGGCACAGAGAGGGTTAATATCTATAACTGAAACAGGAGAATGTAATTAAGTGACAGTCAAATAAATAAGTAGGGTTCAGTCCTATAGTCTATTCGCTGTAAGTAGGCGAGAAATCATTACCTCTATCCTCTGTAACTCATAAAGGGCTAAAGCAAATTGGCTTTACATTTCTACATCTATTCCTTGACTGACTCTTCCCAAATGGTAGACATATTAGCTCGATTAGGATTGGAAATCGTAATTTAGATGCGAAAAACAAACTAGACAATGTAGAATTGGAGAACTCAGAGTGTGAGAAGGATCTGGGGTTGCTCGTTAGTAATCATCTGAAACCCAGAAAACAATGTACAGTATAAGTGTTAGGAACAGGGCAAATAGAATTCTAGGATTCATATCTAGGAGTATTAGCAACAGGACTGCTGAAGTTTTCTTAAAACTATACTTAGCACTAGTAAGACCCCATTTAGACTATGTTGTTCAATTTTGGTGCCCTTATTACAGAATGGATATCGACCCTTTAGAGGCAGTCCAAAGAAGAATGACGAAAAAGATACATAATAGAAATTTATCGTATGAGGAGAGGTTGAAACTCTTAGGCTTGCACTCACTAGACAGACGAAGATGTAGGGGAGACATGATAGAGTTATTTAAATGGATAAAAGGTTTAAATAAGGGTGATATAGATGAGGTATTAAAGCTAAAGAAGGGCGACATAACCCGCTCAAATAGTTTCAAGTTAGATAAGTTTAGACTTAGGATAGATATAGGAAAGCACTGGTTTGGGAATAGAGTTGTTAACATATGGAATGCACTGCCCAGAACAGTAATTAGCTCAGAAACAGTTGAAAGCTTTAAGCATAAGTTGGATTCCCATATGGGTGATTTGGGCTGGGTGTGAATGGGAGCTGCCTCATGTGGGCCACATGGCCATATGCAGTTTCCCGCGATCTTATGACCTTATCTATCTATCTATCTATCTATTGCCTGATGCCGTGATCCCCGAAGGGGTGGCCACGAACGAACTGCCCCCATGCACCTCTGTCCCCAGTCAGTCGACGCCCCTCCCCCCAACCAGCACCGCCTTCGTTCATGTACTTCCTCACTCCATCCTTCCACCTCTCATTCGGTCTACCTCTCCCTCTCTGTCCCTCCACCTCGCTCTCATACACCCTCTTAGTCATTCTCTCGCTTTCCATACGTTCCATATGGCCGAACCATCTCAAGTTGTTCCTTTTCACACTTTCCAGCACATCTACCTCCACACCACACCTCCTCCTTACTTCCTCATTAGTCTGTCTATCCCTCCATGTAACTCCGCACGCACTCCTTAAGTAATTCATTTCCACTGCTCTCACTCTTATGACCTTATGTTCTTACGTAATTGGGGTTGGGTGTGACAGGGATCTGCCTTGTGTGGGCCGATCGGCTTTTTGCAGACTCCCATTTTCTTATGTTCTTATTACTCTATTCGTTTTTTAGTTACAGAGGTTAGAGGTCATGATTTCTCGCCCAATTACAGCGAATAGACTATAGGAACAAAGATAAGCTCTCTAACAATAAATTCTCTAAAGATAACGCTAATGGGAAATGACTGGAAAGTTGGTGGAATAAATATAAGTCCCCTAACCCATTCATTACCGGTAACCTCTTTTTTATTGTATTCTAGCAACTATTAGATTATTTTATTTAGCTTAGGAAGGACGTCTACTAATTATATGGCTATAGACTATATTAATTAATCCTTTTAGCTACCATATCCTTCTTAAGCTTAAGCAAAAATTCTTCTAAATGTAACTAAAATAACAAAAACGACGTCACCGGTACTGAAAGGGTTAATATTCCAGGACGTAATTATGGCTATTGGGAATACATTTAATATTTAAAGTACAATTAATACTATTAAGGTATTTAAAAACACTTAAAAGACTTAACATGAATGAACAGCAAGCAATACAAACATCACTTTTAGGAAAATGCATAAAACTTTAAATCAATGGAAAGGGTATACAAGAAAACACATCGTACAAATACTAAGGACAAATAATACAGGCACAAGGAAAACACATAACGTTGAAAACAGGTTACAAAAGATAAACATTGAAAAATATATGTTTAAAATTGATGTAAAAACCTATTCAATAGATGAGAAATCAATAATAATAATAAATAAAAATAAATAAATAAAAATTAATAAATTAATAAATAAAAATATAACTAATATAATAATATATAAGACAGTAACAGGTATGATAAATAGGATACAAGTGGGAATACATTTATATGATACCTGTGTAACACCATTGGTATTAGTTTGGGTAGAAGTATGGAAAAGATTGAAAGAACAAGGACACAAAAACATATGAATAATATACAAACAGTATTAAATTAAACTTAAAAATCTCTAGAACGACCCCAAATTCCTTCCAATTTGGTAGATGGTTGTTATTCTTCTACCAAATTGGAATGAAGCAACAACCATATACAAGGGATTATCAAAAAGCCTAAGAAAAACGCTCGAAGCAGCTCATATCGATACAACCGAATCTATCAACAGCAGGTGAGGCTTCATCAATTGGTCAACTCTAGCAGCCAACATCGATACGAGACTGGAACGAAAAGGAAAATCGAAAACGGACGACGAAAATGGGAACGTCAATATATATATATATATATATATAATATCGGCAAGTAATACTAGCGTAATGATGAAGAAACAAATCTATTGTTTATTAGTAACAGTTTCGACATTCCTTGAGTATATATCAGACCTAAATAGAGTGATGAAATTCTACATATATATATACCTAGTACCCTATCTTGAGAAACAGGCTTGTTCCTTGGGAATTCGACTATTCTTTAAGTCATAATGGTTTGACTCTCTTGTACGTGAATTATTAATTAATATATATCAGCCAAAGCTTCAAATCCCAACAGTAAGTAAAGTAGTAATTTATTTAAATATACCGTATTTAGAAGAGGTATCAAATAAGATACAGGAATCCTTATCAAATCATTTCACAAAATGTTATCCTCAAATATAGTGCAGGTTCATTCCCTGTAACTCTTTTAAGATTCGATTTGTTTTTCCATTTCAAGGACCGTATGCCGTGTGACTTGCGCTCGTCAGTCGTGTATAGTTTTACTTGCCCTAGCTGCCAGGCAGGGTACGCACTTACAAAGTCCATGTTGACGAGCACAAAGGTCACTCTAGTAGAATGGGTCAGAGGCTTCACACCCCTCCACAATCCTCATTATGAGATCACTATAACGTGTGTGACGTTATTCCAATTTCACATAATTTTAAAATTCTTGATAGTTGCACTAAAGAAAACCTAAGGATTCTTAAATCTCTCTACATTAAAACTCATAAACCTGTCATAACACCGTGTCAGCCTTTCCCCTTCATATACTATAATCGTCGCTTCTGATACTCCCCGAGTCTAGTTTTGTTTATGTGTGTAATGAAATCTTATTTTCCTATATTTTTTATTACTTGTATTTGGTATTCCCTGAGTGAAGTTTTTTTTCTTCATATAAGTGTTGAATAATTGAAAAGTCCTATATTTCCGTTGTCCTTTCATGTTAAACTAAAATATGCTAAGTGTGATATTTTTTAAATGAATACATAATTTTAGGTTAAAATACTTAGATATTGTTCTTTATTTTTGTTTAGATCCTGACTTAAAGAAAAGTTGAAGCAATACAAATGTTCGTGATTAGCCTGGTCCTCCTCTGTACCCTATCTTAACCCCTTATTGGCAGCGTGCAACATATGTCGAGTTAAATAAATTTGGACTATGTGGCGGTGCACGACAGCTGTCGAGTGCCATTTTCAGCACGTAA
This sequence comes from Paralithodes platypus, assembly GCA_032716605.1. Lineage (NCBI taxonomy): Eukaryota > Metazoa > Arthropoda > Malacostraca > Decapoda > Lithodidae > Paralithodes > Paralithodes platypus. The sequence continues at coordinate 19,731,535 of CM064581.1, read as the reverse complement.
TGTTGCTGAGAGAGAGAGCTGAGCGGTGGGACGAGCGTAGTAACCTTATGACCGCTCCCCACGATCACCGCGGGTGTACTGAACTGTATTCTAACTTTCTCCCCCTCTTCTCACTCGCTACACAGGGAATTATGTACGGAAATAACCTTATTTTAGTTTTTTGCACTCGTGTTGCACGATCGTTGCAAGAGAACCAGTGGTCGTACAAGGATGGTTCGGGTGTCATTGGAAAGCCCTGTTTACACCCTTTCAGGGATAGATACTTGTTTTACGCTCTGGGTCTTGTTTATGCATGAAAATGAGCACGGAAACAACCCTATTTAGGGTAAAAAAAAAACGCTGGCTGTACATAGAAATTACCGCCTAGGCCGCTCTTAAGGTGTTAAATAACTAACACAAAACCCTATTGGTGATATTGGTATCGTATAGCTTACCAGTTAACAGCACAAGAGGTTGGTGGAGAAGTTGTGCGTACCTAGAGTGTACTGTGAGTAATGCCTCGGAAATAAGGCGGGACGAAGCGCCAGAACAAGTGAACAATAGTGAACAATAATTTTTATTTATTGGGTGACCTAACGTTTCACAATTGTCTCGTATTGCTGAGAATGATGGTGTTGAGACAGGGAGGCCTGTTCCAACTGATCGACCCTGGTGCTCGACAATCCTCGTGTTCAATTGGCGCTTCGATTGGCCAATATATTTATACAGATAATATCAATTGAGGACTGCAGAGCATCAGGGATACGATACTTGAAGTTGAATAAACTCGATAATATTCTGGGAGGATTAAATATCACTCTCAATGAGACTTGTGGGCATAGTCTAGAGGCCCTAGTCACGCCCCTAGAGGGGCGTGCTGGGAAAACCAGCCGTGTTAATAGTAGTTGGCCATTTTTACAGATTTGCTGGAACCCTGCACTAGATGGCGATAGCGCATAGCTCCTCCCTATCGCGGGAAAAGAACTTCTGTCGTCTGTTTATTGACAGTTCTTTTCCCTTGGCTGCAATGGTGTAATAGTCATTATGAATACAATGATTTAAGAGTACACTGATATGCAAAAGCACTCCAAAGTATTGTCTACACTGAAATGTGAACAATACTCCATTAACCCCTTCTGTACCGTCGATGTATGTTATATTTTATTCTAGCAATATGTAGCCGATTTTATACAGCTTAGAAAGGATCTGTGGTAGTTAAAAGGGTTGATTGAGATAGTTCGAAGCCTTATAATTGCTAAAGATCTTCCTAAAGTGAATACAATCGATTAGTAGGAGCCAGAATAAAATCCAAAGACGTCGTCGGTATAGAAGGGGTTAATTACATAGCTTACCAAGCTGATCCAAGCCTCCATGATGATGTGAGGAGGCTGTGGTTGACCTTGAGAATAAGGATATGGTTTGCAATGGATCATGAAGGCTGTTGATGATTATTTGATATTGACTGTAAATATATTAACAATGAATGTATATGAATAACAATAATCTCAATTGAAGAAAAATATTTACATTGAAATATAAGTTACTATTAATAACTTGGAAGTACTGTACACACAGCCACACTCAAACTTTGGTCAAACATAAATAATAATAATAATATATATACATATACAATTATATATATCTATATATATATATATATATATAGATATATATAATTGTATATGTATATATATTATTATTATTATTTATGTTTGACCAAAGTTTGAGTGTGGCTGTGTGTACAGTACTTCCAAGTTATTATATATATATATATATATATATAATTATATGTTTTTTTTTTTTTTTTCTATATTCCAACTTACTTCCTCTCGGGCATAGGCTGAGAGCCTTAACATTCACCGCTTTACAATGAACAGTGAAGCCCGTGTGGTCTTGTTCCAGTCTAGGGAGTGAGACATGTGAAGCACGTAGAGTACAACGAGCACCTGCCATCTTGCCTTCACATGAGGCACGGTGCTCACTCATGGCCCGAAACGACCCCATCTCTGAAGCCACCTCGTTCCCGTGCTTCACTGTCTCAACCCCTACACTCGGACTCTCACACTTACACACACACACAACGCCACCTGTTGAGCAGATAACTCACCAGGCATTGCACCCCTATAGCATATTTTGAATATGGGAATATTCATACAGTGCTATTTATTCAGGGAACAATGAGGGTATTTTATTGACGTTTCGGTGGGCTTGTGGTAATGCACTGATACTAGGCACAGCACAAATTCCATCCCAATAATATCTTCCCATTGATACATCGGGATTTGAACCCGGGACCATTGGATTACCAGGCCAGTGGCAAGACCACTCCACCACACCTCCCCTAAATGCATATACCTGTATATATATATATATATATATATATATATATATATATATATATATATATAGAGAGAGAGAGAGAGAGAGAGAAGTAGGGTACATAATTATAATAAAAACAAAAAAACCCCACACACAATGGAGGATACATCCGTAGATTTAATCACGTTGAGTAGTTCTGGAACCCTGCAATAGATGGCGCTGACAATTTTTTTTGAAAAAGGGTATCTGGCAACGTTTAGAGGCACCTTTTTATTAATAAAATACACAGGAAGACATATAATACGCTCGGATCTGCAGGATGAAGACGATATAGAATTTTATCTCAAGAAATTTCACGCTAGTTTTAATAGCATTTTAAGGGATTTTAAACATGTAGATAAACATACGACGTTTTTATTTCTATTTAATTCTTATTGCATACCTGATTATGGACTTTGTTTATGGAACAACAGCAATGTCTTAAGAGTAAAACTTTTCAAAGCATTTGAAGTTGCTTTTTCAAATGCATTGCGTCGCATAACTGGTGCTCCCTCTTACGGCAGCAGCCACGAGGCGGCCGAGTCCTGTGGTGTGTTATTACTGAGACATCACCTGGCTCGGGTACAAGCTCGTTTTTATAACATAATTTTACATTCCAGATCATCTATCATCAGGTTCAATCTCCCGTGGTTACAACTTGGATATTTTTGTACTTATATTCACAATACATTTCGTGATTTGTATAATATATCAGCCTCACAAAATGAACTAGACATAATTATAGCAAGAATTCATTGGGTACAGAGACACGAAGCTCGACGACCTCCCGTACTATTACCTGGAGCCAGGTTATGATCTCCATTTTGTAACTCTGATTCTATATTTATAATATTTGTAGTCGATTTGTATCAAAGTTATTTGTATTAACATTATTTTTAAGTGCAATGATTTTACTGCTAATCGAAGTTATTTGTATTAACATTATTTTTAATTACAATCATTGTACTGCTAATCAGAGTTCTTAATTGTCATTAAATTTATGGTTTGATCCATTTTTGATTATGTCATGCTTTTAATCTTTGGTTCCTTGTGTAGTTATGATAAATTAACCAATATATAAAATCAGCAGGAGCACCTCTTTGTCATTTAGTATAACGAGGTACGACAACAGCTATAATGTGCAGTTCTGTAAGAGTATGTTGATATTCATTCATTTATTAACTTTTAGAACTATGTTTTCCTTTTACTTTGAAATTTCTTATTTTATTATTTTACTTAGAAACTTTTTACTATAATGTATTTTTATGTAATGTATATGCTATTAGTATGTATATTGCGAAAGACAGATGATTGATCGATTGATTGATATACACACTCTCTGCTTGTGGGTATGAATAACGGATCAACTTTGAAGTTTCATAACAAAGAAGTTGGATTCTCCCAGAAATGGAATTGTAAAATACACGTTGATTTTTCACTATTGTTCACTTGTTGTGGCGCTTCAACCCGCCTTATTGCCGAGTCATTACTCACAGTACACTTAAAGTCTTCTCTAGGTACGCTCAACACCTCCACCAACCTCTTGTGTTTTTAACTGGTAAGCTATATGAAGCCAATCTCACCTTATGATTATGGCTTAGTTATATAGGATAGGGTACTAGGTATATAATATACAGTATGTACTGTAGTTTGGGATTTTATATTTAAATATTAATCTGGTATAAATTACGTTTATATGTTATGCTTAATTACCTGCAATTATTATTTTTGCAATTAACTAAATTCTTTCTAATATAATGTTATCATTCTAGTTATGTCTAATACACAAGGAATATCGAAACTGTCACTATTAAACAATATAGATGTTTTTCATCATTACGTTGGTATTACTTGCCGATATTCGCTTCTGCTTCCACCTGGAGTATCTGTTGCTACAACATACTGTATATATATATATATATATATATATATATATATATATACTGTATATATATTTATTTTTTATTTTTTCGGTGGTACCTACTATACGGGGGGGGGGGGGGGGATTCGATACCAAACTCTGCTTACGCAGAGTTGATAAAGTGAACTTGTATTTTTATTCGGTACTTAGCACTTGATGTCTGTAAGTGTCTTTTTCAATACACCCTGTATATATATATATATATATATATATATGTTTGATGGAGGAGCAATAATGGTTTGGTGGTTCTCACAGGTGAGCCACGGTAGCCTTGTCCGTTTCTGTGTCATTAATGTGTGACTTTAACCTCATGACACAGGGACAAGTGGCTTAATTCTACACTTTTGGTAATGCACTATATTGACGAAAATTAGGGCACGGTGTGAAAAAACCCATCTCAAAATATCATAGTGATCCAACTGTTTGTTAAGAAGTTATTCCCGAAAAACGATGTAACACGGCCTCTGAAACCCATAGTAGGTGAGGGTTAGTTTGTATATATTTATTTAAGCATGCTTTAAAGGGCGTTAAAATCTCACAATGTATTACACATTAGTACAAAGGAGTACAACGGAAAACAATCAGCAACAGATCTTTGGATTCTTAAAAGGCTGCTTTTAACTAAACTACCGATCCTATGTGAACACAGGAAAGGATAGCACAGTATGAAATTATGCTATTCGATTGTAAACGCAGTTAATCGGGAGTTAAGAGCGAAATATGTATCTAGTTAACTATATTTTTGAGACGATGCTGTTGGAAAATATATGCTCCGATTGCCCTGACTTGGAATGTTTTGCAACAACTTTGAATCCATTTCCTCTTGTGTAATTAGACTGGTCAACTGTGCAGTACTTGTGAACATCTAGATTATCATGGCCCTTTATGATTTTATATACTTCAATTAAATCATCCCTTATTCTGTGCTTTGTCAGGCTGAATAGGTTCAAATCTTTGAGACAGTCCTCAGCTTTGGTATAATAATTGTAACCTCTCTCGGCACTCTCCAATGTATCAATATACTCTATATAGTATGGGGACAAAACCTACACCCAATACTCCAAAATGGGTCTGACTAACGAGTTATATAACGGTAGAATTATTTTTTCGGACACGGCTCCTACTGTATGTAATAAACTGAATGAGCCTTTTAAGGCAATGGATATCTGAATCCGAATAGTTTTGACAGATAAACATATAGATAGATGTTCACTGACGCTGAAAGATAAAACTCACCCTTTGCAATGTTATTTATTTTGTCTCCAGTAATTGCCGATAATCAAACTCGGGACCCCTAAACAGGACCACAGCGCTCTACCACTGTACTACCAAGGCGGTTAAAGGTTAAGTGCACACTATTTGTACATACCCCTTGTCGAAATATAGGAACATGCACTGAGTGTTGCACTAAACCAAACTTCAGTATGCCAATCAATTGGTAAGAAACACGTAGGTATACTATTATGAAAGAAATGTCAATGAACACATTTTTATATCATTATTCTCTACAAACGTCCTTAACATTTAACCACTTAAAAAAAAAGTACATTGTAGGGCTAATACAGGATGAGTGATTATGACTGCCGAGTTAGATCGATTTTCAGCAGTCGCAATCACTCATCATTTATTAAGCCTATGATGTACTTTAAGGGGAGGTATTTAGTTTGTTCCCTACGTTTTCATCAAGCTTAAAATTACACCCTCTAGACCCCCTTTCAAGATAAATTTGTACATTTTTCGGTAGAAAAAGTCCCGGCCGGAGGCCGGTTGCTCTTAAATTACAGGCTCGCTATCGCTCGCCAGGAAAAAATCGACACCTTAATGGCACGAAAGGTCTTAAAATTGACAGAAATGGGGCAAAATGTCTTAACATGTCAAAACTACTAGGGCGAATGTCTTAAAATCTCAAAAGCAATGGGGCTAAACATGAGGGAGAAACGGGTCCAGAAAAAAATCCCTCAAGTGGAAATCTCCCCTTAAGTGAAGTGTTAGATGTTAGCCCGAGGAACGCAAAAATAAAGTTGTGAATAGTTCCCAGGAAGCGTAATATCTACCTTTCGATTCAGACAGAATTAATTATATTAACCGTATAAAGCATTATTTTTTCTCCATGTGCGTTTTTTTTTTGTTTATTTTTTTAAAAAGAGACAATGAACGAAGGAAGGAAAAACACAGATAAAATAAAAAGGTCCATGTGCCTAAAGGCATCCTCCATTCATAAAATGTTTGTAACAACTGGATTTAAACTTTTGTAGATTGTAAGTTTGTGGAAGCAACTCGAGGGAAGTGAATTCCAAAGAGTAGTAGTTCTTGGGATAAATGAATTCTGATAAGCAGAAGTTCTGCATTGTGGAGGAGAAAGTGTAAATTCATGGGCGCTCTCAGCTGCCCTAGTTCTACGGGGAAAGATGTGGAGAGGCGGCACAATTGAAGCAAGTTCCTCGGAACAATTGCTGTGAAAATATCTGTAGAATAATGCAAGGGATGCAACGTTTCTTCGTATGGATAATGTAGGAAGGTCCTGTGTGATTGCAGGGTTATTGATTAATCTAATAGCTTTATTTTGAATTTTGTCCAACTGCCTCAATGCAACCACTCCACTTCCACCCAACAGAGGTGAACAGTAATCCATCTGAGAACGCACATGACTTTTATACATTACGGCCAACTGCTCGTCAGTGAAGAATTCTCGAACTCTGTACGGGAGTCCCAGTTTTTTAGAGGCATTCTTAGCAATGCTTCTAACATAATGTGTCCAGCTCAAGTTAGTAGTTAATGTTACACCGAGAATGTCAACACTAGGGGAAGTGGGAATATTTACATCATTAAAAAATATATGGGAGTCAGTGAGATTCTGTCGGTTAGAAAATTGAATGTACTTGGTTTTCTGTGCATTAAAGGAAACTAGATTCTTTTGACCCCATTCATTAATTCTAGAAAGGTCCTGGTTCAGAAAAATTGCAGTGTTTATTTTTGAATTTATAAGATCGGGTTGGGTGAAAGAATTGGTAAATGTGAAGGAACTGTGGAGTGTTGAGTCATCTGCGTAGGAATGTATTGGGTTATGAGTAGTAGATATGAGATAATTGATATGAATGAGGAACAAAGTTAGGGCCAAAACTGATCCCTGGGGAACACCAGCATTTATTGAGTGAAATTGAGAATAAAGGCCATCTACCATTACACATATTTTTCTGTTATGAAGATAAGAAGAAATTAGTGGAACTAATGATGCAAGGCCGTACGGCCAACTGCTTGTCAGTGAAGAATTCTCGAACTCTGTACAGGAGTCCCAGTTTTTTAGAGGCATTCTTAGCAATGCTTCTAACATAATGTGTCCAGCTCAAGTTAGTAGTTAATGTTACACCGAGAATGTCAATACTATGGGAAGTGGGAATATTTACATCATTAAAAAATATATGGGAGTCAGTGAGATTGATTCTGTTAGAAAATTTAACCCTTAAAGAGCGGCACGCAACATAAGTCGAGTTAAAGAAACTGGCAAAAAACGGTTGAAAAATGGGTGAAAATCGAGTGAAAATGGGTGGAACAGTAATGAACCATACATCCGACATCTGTGGCCTCCCGGCCCACACTAACTCCAGTTCCCCCACCGCACGGGAGGATGACAGTGTGACCAATAGTTCGCTAAAAGTGAACAATGTAGCAAAATCCGCTAAACTTCCATCTTTGAGGTAACACTGTCAGTGCTCCACGAGTGCTACGTAGTTGTATGTGGTGTCATTGTGTAGCGATTTCCACCTAGTTTTCGGCACAATACAGTTCCTTTCATGCTGATGGTTGATATAGCAGTCAGAATGGCCTGAAAAGGCCCAAAATGGCCACAGACCACCCGCTAGACTAGGGTAATGTACTTGGTTTTCTGTTCATTAAAGGAAACTAGATTCTTTTGTCCCCATTCATTAATTCTAGAAAGGTCCTGGTTCAGAGAAATTGCAGTTTATTTTTGAATTTATAAGATCGGGTTGGGTGAAAGAATTGGTAAATGTGAAGGAACTGTTGAGTGTTGAGTCATCTGCGTAGGAATGTATTGGATTATGAGTGGTAGATATGAGATCATTGATATGAATGAGGAACAGAGTTGGGGCCAAAACTGATCCCTGGGGAACACCAGCATTTATTGAGTGAAATTGAGAATAAAGGCCATCTACCATTACACATATTTTTCTGTTATGAAGATAAGAAGAAATTAGTGGAACTAATGATGCAAGGCCGTAGTGTGACATCTTCGACAATAAGGATTGATGCCAGACTCTATCAAATGCCTTTGATATATCCAGTGCTATTGTATGTGTTTCACCATGTTAGTCTGTAGCTTGGTTGATTTGATGCGTAAGAAGGCAAATAATGTCTGCAGTTGATCGACATCGTCTAAAACCATATTGCCTATCACTGATTAATTTATTATTCTCAAGATGCTTAATTATGTGATTATTTAATATAATTTCAAAGACTTTACCAAGAGTGGAAGTTATAGCTATTGGTCTGTAGTTTGATGGATCTGAAGAGGCACCTTTTTTAGGAACTGGATGGATGTTTGCAGGGTACTGGGAAGCATGAGGTATGAGTACACAGACGGAAATTTGTTGCCAATACAGGAGCGAGCACCAAGGAGCAATTCTTAAGTACTATTGGAGGAATTTCATCTGGACCAGGAGCCTTATCTACTGAGAGATTCTGCAAAATAGTTTTGACATGTCTGGTGTGGATCTTAAGTGAGGGAATTTCAGGCGAATTAAAATTAAGTACAGGGACATCTTGATTTATTTCATCTAAGGTTGAGTTGGTGGAGAAAATATCCGCAAGAAGGTTAGCTTTACCTCGTGGGTCACTTACAAGATTGCCAGTCGGAGATTTTAATGGTGGAATGGATGAAGCAGTAGTGAAGTTGGATTTGAATGAGTTAAGAGTAGACCAAAATATTTTGTTATCATTTGGATTATTTAGAAGTTTATTTGCCTGCTTGTGGAGAAATTTGATTTAGTTAGGTTTAATACAGTTTTGGCATGATTTCTGATGTTTCTAAAGTAATTAAAGGTTGTAGGCTATTGCTTTTTGTTCAGTTACTCTAGCACAATTATGGTCAAACATTTAGGTGAATTAGATCTTTTACTGTACTTTTGATGAGGAATAAAAGTTTTTACTTATATGATGAACATATGAACATTGAAGAACGATAAAAGAAGTGGGAACAGCAATTTGGTGGTGAAAAACATATATTTTTGCTGCCTGGTCGTATTCTGGGCCGGGCCAGCCGAGAGACATACAGCCTCCCTCTCCAACGTCTTGCATGCAACTGATCTCCACAGGAGATATCTCACACTGCTATAAATAATTTGTGCGGAAAATAACCGATAAATGAAAGAAATAAGAGGAAAAATAGCCCATAATTGAGGAAGGGGGAAGAGGAGGGATAAAGTGGGGGAAGGAGTACAAAGGAGTACAACGGAGTACAAAGGAAATCAAGCAACAACAGATCTAGTGACCCTTCTAGGCTGCTTGTCCTCCAAAACACTGAGGATCAAGTGTTCAAACAGTGGTTTAGAGTGGGTAAGGGAACATTGGAAAGGGAACTACTGCCCTGGAACTAATGTCCGTGGCAGGACTAGGAAGTTAGTAGGGGACATATGGGTTAGTAACTGAGGGGAGGATAAAATAAAGTTATTAATTTACAAACGCAGTCAGTCGCAGGTTTGATGTGAGATATTTGTCTAGGCGGAATTTAAATGAATCAACGGTGCTGCAGTCTATAACGTCTCGGGGAAGCCCATTCCACAAGTTGACAACTCGATTGAAGAAGAAATTCTTAGATTCGTGTGAGTTAAAAGATTTACCAATAATTTTGCAACCGTTTCCCCGCGTGTAATTAGATTGGTCGATAGTGAAGTACTTACTACAGTTCATATTGTCGATGCCTTTGATGATTTGAACACTTGATTTAAGTCACCTCTTAATCTGCGCTGGGTTAAAGGAAATAGATTTAATTCTCTAAGACGCTCTTCGTATGGTTTGTTCTTTAGGCTAGGTATCATTTTGGTAATTCTACGTTGAACTCGTTCTAGCTTGTTTATGTCTTTTTGGTAATAAGGGCACCAGCATTGAACGCAGTATTCCAGAAGAGGGCGGACTAAGGAATTGTAAAGGGTTAGGATAACGTCTTTGGATTTATGCTCAAATGACCTGCCTATAAAGCCAATTATTTTGTTTGCCTTCTTAACAACTTCTGAACATTGTTGACTCGGTTTTAGGTTACTCGATATTGTTACTCCCAGATCGGTTTCTCTGTTTACATTCTTAAGCTGAGTGCCATTCATCGAATAGTTAGCTTTCTCATTTAGGTATCCGATATGTGGTACTTTACATTTATCCGCATTGAAACTCATTTGCCAAATTTGGGCCCAATGTGACAATTTATCTAGATTGTGTTGCATATCGTCAACTTGATCTTTTGAGAGTACGCTATTTGCAATTTTTGTATCGTCAGCAAATTTTGAGATTGTACAGTTGAGACCCTCATCTATGTCGTTGATGTAAATTAGAAAGAGAATTGGTCCTAGTACCGATCCCTGGGGTACCCCGCTACTTACATTGGTCCATTTAGATGCCTTACCGTTTATGACTACTCTTTGCTTTCTGTCGCTGAGCCAATTTTCTATCCATTTCAACACACCGTCTTGTATTCCATGCGCTTTTAGTTTTAGCAGTAAACGTTTGTGGGGAACTTTGTCAAAGGCCTTTTGAAAATCAAGGTATATAATATCTACAGCTTTACTCTCATCGTAGAGGTTGAGGATATCGTGGAAGAAGTCTAAGAGGTTTGTTAAACAGGAACGTTTTTTACGAAAGCTGCGTTGAGTATCTTTAAGTATGTTATTTTCCTCTAAGTGATTTACAAGTCTGTCTCTTATGACCGTTTCTAGCATTTTACATACAACTGAGGTTTAGCTAATTGGACGATAGTTACTGGGTAGGGATTTGCAGCCTTTTTTGAATATCGGTGTTACGTTGGCTATCTTCTACTGATCAGGCATAGTTCCAGACTGCAAGGATTTATTGAATAGTAATGTCAGTGGTTTGGAGAGCTCATCCTTAGCTTCCTTTAGAACTCTAGGCGAGATTGTATCAGGTCCAGGCGTTTTATTTACCTTGAGTTTATCTAAACAATTCAATACTTCTCTCTCTGTAACGGTGATATTGCTTAGAACATCTGAATTATCAATCTGAATCGGCGATGGTGTAGGGATATCACTGAGGTCTTCGGTTGTAAAAACTGATGCAAAGAAGGTATTGAGGGCATTACTCATTTGTACTTCATCTTTGGTGTATTCTCCATTTTCATCGACTAACGGTCCAACAGTTGAAGTAACTACTTTTTTCTTTCTGATATAACTATAGAATTCTTTCGGGTTTGTTTTACTTTGATTCGCAATATGTAACTCTAGGGTCTTTTTACTTTGCTTAATTAACTTTTTGGCTTTGCGTCGTAGCTCTACAAATTTCACCCGTTCTTCGTCATTTTGTGAGGATTTTAATCTATCATTAGCAAATTTTTTAGCAAGCAGGCAGTTTGAAATATCTTTATTCCACCATTTGGGCTTATTATTATGGCCTGGACGCCGTATTTTCGATGGTATGCAGTCTTGCACTGCTTTTAGGTAAGTGGTTTCGAATAATTTCCAAGATATATTTATGTCGTTATTGTTAATTAAAAATCTCCAGTCAGTTTCTTTAAACATAGCTCTAAGTTTATGAAAGTTTGCTTTCTTGAAATTAGGGACTTTTTCGATGCTACTATTTGGTTCGTTACTAGTAAAGTTTAAAGTGAAAGTTATCGTACGATGGTCGCTGTTACTGAATTCATCACCAACATTCAAATTCTCTATTAATTCTTCTTTTGTTGCAAGTACAATGTCAAGAACGTTATTACCACGGGTCGGTGTTCGAACAAATTGATAAAGCGAACTCTCTTGCAAGTTCGTATACAAGTCATGTCCGGAGTGTGAAGTAAGAGTATCGCCCCTCTTGGTCACAGGTAAATTAAAGTCGCCAAAAATACGGTATCTTGTGAGTTACTTACATCTGCAATTTGTTCATAAATTTCTCGGTCAGTTTGCACTGATTGAGCTGGAGGTCTGTATATTAATGCAAGTATTATTTTTGTACCTTTATTATTCTTTATTAGCACAAAAGATGTATCGACGTTCACAATTTGAGGTTTTGACAAGAGGGTCGGGTTAAGACTTTCTTTGATATAAAATAAAACGCCACCTCCATTTTTATTTATTCGGCTTTTCTCAAACATTACATAACCGGGAAGTGAATACTCTGCTAAAAAGTCTCTATCTACTGTATTGAGCCAAGATTCTGTTATGCCAATCACATTATTATTTTCAGTAAACACTAGTTCCTCTAAATCTGAAAATTTATTGCGTATGCTACGAGCGTTTGCATAGAAAACCTTTAAAGTTGTGGTTTTAGAACTCACAGAACGTTCTTTAATCAAATTTTTGGTTCTGATCGGATCTACATTTACATTCATGGCTGACATCGGTCCTCGGTCGTTATCCCTGGTGGTTTTGAATTTGGGTTGTGTTGGTGAAGCTTTATCCAAATTCGCGGTTCTTGACAGATTAGCATTTAATTCCTTCGCAGGTTGCCGCCCTCGCTGTCTTCGGTCCTCCTTCCTGGTTGTCCTGTGCTGAGTCGATTTCTTCTCCGAAAATCCTTCACCGCATCGTTAAGAAGACGCCCAAAACGTGCTGCTCCCACCTGGTTCAGATGAACTCCATCGTCCGAAAACAAATAGTCATCGTAGTAGAAATTGTCCCAGGTGTCGACGAATCCCACGTTTTCCTTCCTGCAGAGGTTTGCTAGACAACGATTTGTGCTGGTGGCTATGTTGTAAAATCGGCTCTCTACACCAAGCCGGGGGACGATTCCTGAGACGATGATCCTTGATGACTTCTCCTTAAACGACTTGATCAGCTGCTGGTACTTTAAAAGCAAATCTTCCGACCGGGTTCACTGTACATCGTTGGATCCAACGTGGATGTCGTACATTGTATTAGCAGGGGCCAGCTTAGATACTTCGTCAACTGCAGCAACTACGTCGTCCACACCACCACCAGGGATACAAAAACGCTTCCTGGTCTTAGGTGCTCTGGCGCAAAACTCTGTGAGCTGATCACGTATCATCGAGTCTCTCACGAGCCGGACTTCTTCTATTTCCGCTTCGTCATCTGAGTCTGCGAGTATCTGGAAGCGGTTTTGACACTCGGTAATCGGTATGGGTTTCCTGGTCTTGGGGCAAACGTTGTTCCTCACGACACGGAAGTTGTCTTGAGTGGGAAGAGAGTTACTATTTGTTTCTTGAGTATCGGAACCATCAGATGAAATGGCTACTGCAGGCGTTGAATTGTTGGCAGTTGACGTTGGGGCATTGGTGGCTGCTGGAGTTGCGGTGACAATTGAAGTTTGTGGTACTCCAACGTTGAGTGTTACAAACTCTTGAAGTGATTCCAGCTTCATGGTGAGGACGTTGATCTTGTTGTAGGCTTCATCTAATTTCACTGTCAAATTCTCTTGTTGCTGGCAGAGACGGCAGACTTGAAGATCGAGAGTAACAAACATGGACTCACCAAACCTACCGGCGCAGTTCGTACAAGTGCGAGGCATGGTAACAGTCAGTTTCTTCAGATCACTTCACTCACTTTAAAACACTTAACTCACTTTAAAACACTTAACTCACTTTAAAACACTTCACTCACTTTAGAAACACTTCAATCACTTCAACCGAAAACAAATATGTTGAAATACACAATAGGTTATCAGGGGTGATAGCCTAACCAAAAACAAACATTTGAGATACGCAGAATTAGGCTTCCAGGGGCGAGAGCCTAACCAACAGTTTAAAAAAAATTGAAATACGCACCAATAGGCTACCAGCGTTGAATAGCCTAACCGAAAATAATAAAATTGAAATACGCAGAAGTAGGCTACCAGGTGTGATAACCTAACCTTAAACAAATATATATATATAACAGAATATGTAACTAAATATACAATTCACCAAATAGAGATTATATAAAAAATAAAGTGTAACTGCACACAAGGGGTTAATATACTGTATCAACAGATGGCCCTGGTGTCACTGTAGCCTAGTAAAGCAGTAGCCTACTCTTTTTAGATAAAACAAAAAAATTATCAGTCAAAGGTTACTACAAGATCGTGCAAGCAACAACTAAAATTACAGATATATATAGCTACAGTAGGATACTAAATACAATATCTACTAGAGTTAATAAGAACAACAGATTGGCTGGCTATAGGCTAGGCTAGGTTTGGATTAGGTTAAAAGCTTGGCAGGTTGGGTTAGGCTAGGTTAGTTTGTACAAATACCACCCTTAGCTTAAAGTAAAATCACTCTGAGGAGAAAAAGTCAAGAATATATCTAGGGGGAAAAGATAAATGAATGCACTTAAATTTACTACAAAATTGGCTGGAATTTAATATGTATAATCCCCCAAAAAAGTTTGTTTACAAAATGGCGTCGGCGTTCGTTCCTGTAGGCAGGTTAGTTAATACACAATATTGTTTATTAGCAAATTAATATGCAAAGCTTTACTTACATACAAGGCAGTTAAATTGATACTTACTACAGAAGGTAATGGGTAAAATTAGGGGCTACGATTTTATATCAAATAAGAAGAGAGCGTTTGTTTACAAACAAAACAAAACAAAACAACAGATGGCGCTAGTGGCGCCCTGTCCGAGCAGGATTCTTGTGATAAACACAAAGTTTATCAGTCAATACACAGCGAAATATCGTGCAGTGTTACTTACTAAGCTACAGGATGGTTAAACGTGCTCTTAACCACCTTTCATGCACAAGAATGAAGAGGATGAGTAGTTAATACTCAAATTATGATCGATATCGTGAGAGCGTTGACAGAGCGTCTGCAGCGTCTGGCGGTAGCGAGGCGAGGAGAGGAAACGGGGGTGGGGGTGGGGGGTGGTTGAGACACATGTGGATGAGTAGTAGTACAAAGGAGTACAAAGGAGTACAAAGGAGTACAAAGGAAATCAAGCAACAACAGATCTAGTGACCCTTCTAGGTTGCTTGTCCTCCAAAACACTGAGGATCAAGTGTCCAAACAGTGGTTTAGAGTGGGTAAGGGAACATTGGAAGGGGAATTACTGCCCTGGAACTAATGTCCGTGGCAGGATTAGGAAGTTAGTAGGGGACAGATGGGTTAGTAACTGAGGGGGGGATAAAATAAAGTTATTCATTTACAAACGCAGTCAGTCGCGGGTTTGATGCGAGATATTTGTCTAGGCGGAGTTTAAATGAATCAACGGTGATGCAGTCTATAACGTTTTGGGGAAGCCCATTCCACAAGTTGACAACTCGATTGAAGAAGAAATTCTTAGATTCGTGTGAGTTAAAAGATTTACCAATAATTTTGCAACCGTTTCCCCGCGTGTAATTAGATTGGTCGATAGTGAAGTACTTACTACAGTTCATATTGTCGATGCCTTTGATGATTTTGAACACTTGAATTAAGTCACCTCTTAATCTGCGCTGGGTTAAAGGAAATAGATTTAATTCTCTAAGACGCTCTTCGTATGGTTTGTTCTTTAGGCTAGGTATCATTTTGGTAACTCTACGTTGAACTCGTTCTAGCTTGTTTATATCTTTTTGGTAATAAGGGCACCAGGATTGAACGCAGTATTCCAGAAGAGGGCGGACTAATGAATTGTAAAGGGTTAGGATAACTTCTTTGGATTTATGCTCAAATGACCTGCCTATAAAGCCAATTATTTTGTTTGCCTTCTTAACAACTTCTGAACATTGTTGACTCGGTTTTAGGTTACTCGATATTGTTACTCCCAGATCGGTTTCTCTGTTTACATTCTTAAGCTGAGTGCCATTCATCGAATAGTTTGCTTTCTCATTTAGGTATCCGATATGTAGTACTTTACATTTATCCGCATTGAAACTCATTTGCCAAATTTGGGCCCAACATGACAATTTATCTAGATTGTGTTGCATATCGTCAACTTGTTCTTTTGAGAGTACGCTATTTGCAATTTTTGTATCGTCAGCAAATTTTTGAGATTGTACAGGTGAGACCCTCATCTATGTCGTTGATGTAAATTAGAAAGAGAATTGGTCCTAGTACCGATCCCTGGGGTACCCCGCTACTTACATTGGTCCATTTTGATGCCTTACCGTTTATGACTACTCTTTGCTTTCTGTCGCTGAGCCAATTTTCTATCCATTTCAACACACCGTCTTGTATTCCATGCGCTTTTAGTTTTAGCAGTAAACGTTTGTGGGGAACTTTGTCAAAGGCCTTTTGAAAATCAAGGTATATAATATCTACAGCTTTACTCTCATCGTAGAGGTTGAGGATATCGTGGAAGAAGTCTAAGAGGTTTGTTAAACAGGAACGTTTTTTACGAAAGCCGTGTTGAGTATCTTTAAGTATGTTATTTTCCTCTAAGTGATTTACGAGTCTGTCTCGTATGACCGTTTCTAGCATTTTACATACAACTGAGGTTAAGCTAATTGGACGATAGTTACTGGGTAGGGATTTGCTGCCTTTTTTGAATATCGGTGTTACGTTGGCTAGCTTCCACTGATCGGGCATAGTTCCAGACTGCAAGGATTTATTGAATAGTAATGTCAGTGGTTTAGAGAGCTCATCCTTAGCTTCCTTTAGAACTCTAGGCGAGATTGTATCAGGTCCAGGCGTTTTATTTACCTTGAGTTTATCTAAACAATTCAATACTTCTCTCTCTGTAACGGTGATATTGCTTAGAACATCTGAATTATCAATCTGAATCGGCGATGGTGTAGGGATATCACTGAGGTCTTCTGTTGTAAAAACTGATGCAAAGAAGGTATTGAGGGCATTACTCATTTGTTCTTCGTCTTTGGTGTATTCTCCATTTTCATCGACTAACGGTCCAACAGTTGAAGTAACTACTTTTTTCTTTCTGATATAACTATAGAATTCTTTCGGGTTTGTTTTACTTTGATTCGCAATATGTAACTCTAAGGTCTTTTTACTTTGCTTAATTAACTTTTTGGCTTTGCGTCGTAGCTCTACAAATTTTAGCCGTTCTTCGTCATTTTGTGAGGATTTTAATCTATCATTAGCAAATTTTTTAGCAAGCAGGCAGTTTGAAATATCTTTATTCCACCATTTGGGCTTATTATTATGGCCTGGACGCCGAGTTTTCGATGGTATGCAGTCTTGCACTGCTTTTAGGTAAGTGGCTTCGAATAACTTCCAAGATGTATTTATGTCGTTATTGTGAATTAAAAAGCTCCAGTCAGTTTCTTTAAACATAGCTCTAAGTTTATGGAAGTTTGCTTTCTTGAAATTAGGGACTTTTTCGATGCTACTATTTGGTTCGTTACTAGTAAACTTTAAAGTGAAAGTTATCGTACGATGGTCGCTGTTACTGAATTCATCACCAACATTCAAATTCTCTATTAATTCTTCTTTTGTTGCAAGTACAATGTCAAGAACGTTATTACCACGGGTCGGCGTTCCAACAAATTGATAAAGCGAACTCTCTTGCAAGTTCGTATACAAGTCATGTCCGGAGTGTGAAGTAAGAGTATCGCCCCACTTGGTCACAGGTAAATTAAAGTCACCAAAAATTACGGTATCTTGTGAGTTACTTACATCTGCAATTTGTTCGTAAATTTCTCGGTCAGTTTGCACTGATTGAGCTGGAGGTCTGTATATTAATGCAAGTATTATTTTGGTACCTTTATTATTCTTTATTAGCACAAAAGATGCGTCGACGTTCACAATTTGAGGTTTTGACAAGAGGGTAGGGTTAAGACTTTCTTTGATATAAAGTAAAACGCCACCTCCATTTCGATTTATTCGGCTTTTCTCAAACATTACATAACCGGGAAGTGAATACTCTGCTAAAAAGTCTCTATCTTCTGTATTGAGCCAAGATTCTGTTATGCCAATCACATCATAATTTTCTGTAAACACTAGCTCCTCTAAATCTGAAAATTTATTGCGTATGCTACGAGCGTTTGCATAGAAAACCTTTAAATTTGATATTTTAGAACTCACGGAACGCTCTTTAATAATATTTTTGGTTCTTGTCGGATCTACATTTATGTTCATGGCTGTCCTCGGTCCTCGTTGTCTTCGGTCCTTATCGCTGGTGGTCCTCGGTTGCCTCTGTTTTTTTCTTGGCGTTGGATGATTTATGTCACTGCTGCTTCTTCTCGGATGGCGTTTTTGATCCATGGCTGCGGACTGCTTCGTGTAGGAGACGACCCATGCGTGCTGAACCCACAGGGTTTAGATGAGTGCCATCCTTGCGGAACAGAGTAGGCTGGTTGTAGAAGTTGTCCCAGAGGTTGATGAATTCAACTTCTTCCCTCAGACACAAATGTTTTAGTCGGCTATTTGTGCTGAAAGCCTTGTCGTAGAATTTGTCAGGTGCGTCGATCTTGGGGAGAATGCCTGAGATGATGATATTCCTTGACTTGTTTTTGTAGTGCTGGATCATCTTGCGATATTTCTCCATCAACTCTTCGGATCTGGTGCGCATGACGTCATTTGAACCAGCATGGATGACAAAAAGGGTATTTTCATTTGCATCCTTTGTGGTATCTTCGAAGGCTTCCACAATGTCGTCCAGTCCAGCTCCTGGGATGCAAAATCTTTTTCGTTGATTTGGGACTCTGTCGCAGAACTCTTCGACCTGTCCTCGTAGGATGGAATCCCCTACCTGTCCTCGTAGGAAGTACTAGAGGGGAATTATCTCACCTATTATGACATATTCTTTTGTTTTGCGAGTCCCTACTTGGGCATTTTAGAAGGTTTTTTATGATCTTGTGTGTGTGTTTGTGTGTCTGTGTGTGCTATCTTTATCACGTTCTGTACTTATCAATATACACTCTTATATCTTCTTTATCCCTCTTTCTCTGTGTCTCTGACCTTTCCCTTACCCATTATATCTTTCGTCATTTATCTCTATCACATTCTCTATTTAATTCTATATGTATTCTTCGTCTCTCTCTCTCATCTTATTTGCTGTGCTAACCTTTTCTTCTAGTTTTCTATAAAGGGAGTTTGGCAACCTCCACTAGAATTATGTCCTGACCACCTCACTTGAATCATAATATCAGTTAGGTCAGTGTAACCGTGTAAATCTATGTAAACCTCCCTTCACCAACTCAGCCTCCCCCCCCCCCCCCTCCCAAAGCTGTCCAAACTCCTTAAGTATATCCTACCTCCTTGTCAGTTGCAGAAGCATTTAGAGGCGCTGGACTGATGAAATGCAGATCGCTAATTACAGCTCTGTAATATATTAGTGGCCAGGATGGGGAATTGGGGGAGGAATTTTACGTGGGGACCTTTTGGGAATTAGAGTACAAGAAGCCTTTTCTGATTTATCATAACTGCTATTTTTTATAGGGAAGAGACAACATTTGAGTAAGAAGTAGCACTGTTATGTGCTACTATGTTACGCTGTTATGGCCGCCGACTGTTGGTAGCTCTTACACGCGTTACAGGCGACCATTTAGTCGATCCTAGCGCCACACTCATACAATATCGTCAATAATGTGGAACAAAGCTAATCACACTTGTGATGATGTATGATGTGTGACCTATCACTGACCACCGACACGGCAGAGGCTCTGGCCAGTTGTAGGCTACAAGCACTGACCCCTATCATGCTCCCTGTCACTGTCAGCATGAACGACCTGTGTACCGGTTGCTCTCCGTCCTACCATGAAGTGATTGACCAGACTTATTGCAAAGGGCAGCCTGCCGTTGTTATTTTGCTGAAACAGGGTATTGGCCCATCATCTAAAAACGGTATGGTATGGTATGTTAGGCCCTCAACCCATTGTGTATCCAACAGCAACCATATTTAGGCACCCTACTAACAAGATAGATACTGCTTTTGACGTTAGGTTTAGTTAGGTATTATGAAGTAGGTTAGAATTAAAAGGTTGGATTAGATTTTTACAAAGTTGGCTCGGATATTCCAACTTTTCAAATATATAATTATATATACCGGTATATACTGTATATATATATATATATATATATATATATATTATAAATATAATAATTATATATATATATATTATATAATATATATATATATATATATATATATATATATATATAGATATATATCCTATATATATATCATTTATAAGATATATTTTTTTATCAATTTGGCTTGGATTTTCCTATTCACCCCCCCCCCCCCATTTTTTTTTTTTTTTTTTCAAAAAGTTGGCTTGATTTGTTTTTTCATGTCTTGGTTTATATAATTTAGAAGGCAGGGCAAATCCGAGCCAAATTTTGAAATATTTGTTATGTTTGTGGGGGGGGGGGGGGGGGGATGAACGGATGAAAACATGACCGGTGTGACCAGGCCTTTACCCTTTCTCTCCTTGGCAAGGGACTGGAGTTCTTGAACAGGGGCTCCAGTCCTGACGCTATTCTTGACTTACAGTGTGCTAGCTGAATAATCCAGAAGGGTTGATAGCCTCTGAAGTCCAATTTTAATTATCTCCTTGGGCGATATTTTGGGTGAATTCAGCAACTGTCGCATGTCTGGTGGTTCAGATGGGGACCATGTACACATGAACAAACACACTTTGTTGCCAAATTAACTAAATTTCAAGACTGATAAAGTAAAAGGCGGTCTACGAGGAATTTAGTATATTCTTCAGGTAGTAGGGGTAGGCAGCCCCGCCCAGGGAAGTACTACCGCCAAGGTTTCGGGAGACTCAGAGAATAGCCTGAATTCCAGTTTCTCTCCCAGGCCTTGGTAGCTGGATACATATCTTTCTGCCTCACACATCAGGGGTATCAGGAAAACCCTCTTTATATAACATACACATCCAACTTCACGACATTGCCCTACATCGCTATCCTCTATCCATAAAACACTACTCTTCCCACTACATATCATACATGTAACACCATACACTTACCTAATAAATATGGCAGTACAATTGTTAAGAGCAAACCTGGTGGTCCCTCGGATATCCACCCCCGGCAGGGTTGGGTCATTGACACAGGGCCCTCCCGGTCGTCATCATGCGACTGTGTCAAGAGCATTGCAACGTCCCAAAGCTGCTCGTCGGTGCAGCTTTTTCTTTAGTAATATAAGGGGACTTCACTCTAACATCAATTCTGTACACCAATTTCTTCAAGCAGAATCCCCTACTCTCCTTTTTTTGACAGAGACTCAAGTAACATCCACATCTGACACGTCTAGATTTAATTTTCCAGGTTATCAACTGCTCCAAAATTTCAGACCTAAAGGAGGTGTATGTTGTTTCGCAAAATCTGAAATTGCCCTGGAGGAGGTTACTAGTTTCAATTGTCCCTATTTTGATTATTCTATATACAAATTAATTTCTGCTGGTAAATTTAAATACATATGTTGCATCTACCTTTCCTCAAATACTCCTCCAGAGCAAAGTCTTTTTGATTCTCTGTCCTCACAACTCAGTGTCCTCAACTTAAATGCTTCTTCTGAAATCACTGTGTTGGGTGATTTTAATGTCCATAATGTTGAATGGCTCACTCATTCAGCCAGGACTGATGATGCTGGTCTTGAATGTGAGCTATTTGCAGACTCATTTAATCTCACTCAACTAGTCAACCAACCCACCCGTGTACCAGATAATCCTAATCATAATTCCCACCTACTGGACTTATTTTTAACAACCAATTCAGAAAATTATGATGTTACAGTGAGGTCCCCGCTTGGATCTTCTGATCACTGTCTGATACAGGCCACCTGTCTATCACCTACCACACCTTCCCACTCTGAACCTGTTTTGGTGACTAAATGGCATTACGATAGGGCAGACTGGGAGGGTCTTCAAGGTTTCTTTATTGATATTCCCTGGACCTCTTTCTTTTCTAATGATGCACACTCCACCTTGAGCCACATACAAGATTTTGTAAAAATTGGAATGGAAACTTTTATTCCTCATCAAAAGTACAGTAAAAGATCTAATTCACCTAAATGGTTTGACCATAATTGTGCTAGAGTAACTGAACAAAAAGCAATAGCCTACAATGCATACACAAGATCAAAAACACATGAAGCCTTTAATTACTTTAGAAACATCAGAAATCATGCCAAAACTGTATTAAACCTAACTAAATCAAACTTTCTCCACAAGCAGGCAAATAAACTTCTAAATAATCCAAATGATAACAAAATATTTTGGTCTACTCTTAACTCATTCAAATCCAACTTCACTACTGCTTCATCCATTCCACCATTAAAATCTCCGACTGGCAATCTTGTAAGTGACCCACGAGGTAAAGCTAACCTTCTTGCGGATATTTTCTCCACCAACTCAACCTTAGATGAAATAAATCAAGATGTCCCTGTACTTAATTTTAATTCGCCTGAAATTCCCTCACTTAAGATCCACACCAGACATGTCAATACTATTTTGCAGAATCTCTCAGTAGATAAGGCTCCTGATCTAGATGAAATTCCTCCAATAGTACTTAAGAATTGCTCCTTGGTGCTCGCTCCTGTATTGGCAAACATTTTCCGTCGGTGTACTCATACCTCATGCTTCCCAGTATCCTGGAAAGAAGCAAACATCCATCCAGTTCCTAAAAAAGGTGCCTCTTCAGATTCATCAAACTACAGACCAATAGCTATAACTTCCACTCTTGGTAAAGTCTTTGAAATTATATTAAATAATCACATAATTAAGCATCTTGAGAATAATAAATTAATCTGTGATAGGCAATATGGTTTTAGACGATGTCGATCAACTGCAGACATTCTTTGCCTTCTTATGCATCAAATCAACCAAGCTACAGACCAACATGGTGAAACACATACAATAGCACTGGATATATCAAAGGCATTTGCTAGAGTCTGGCATCAATCCTTATTGTCGAAGATGTCACACTACGGCCTTGCATCATTAGTTCCACTAATTTCTTCTTATCTTCATAACAGAAAAATATGTGTAATGGTAGATGGCCTTTATTCTCAATTTCACTCAATAAATGCTGGTGTTCCCCAGGGATCAGTTTTGGCCCTAACTTTGTTCCTCATTCATATCAATTATCTCATATCTACTACTCATAACCCAATACATTCCTACGCAGATGACTCAACACTCCACAGTTCCTTCACATTTACCAATTCTTTCACCCAACCCGATCTTATAAATTCAAAAATAAACACTGCAATTTTTCTGAACCAGGACCTTTCTAGAATTAATGAATGGGGTCAAAAGAATCTAGTTTCCTTTAATGCACAGAAAACCAAGTACATTCAATTTTCTAACCGACAGAATCTCACTGACTCCCATATATTTTTTTAATGATGTAAATATTCCCACTTCCCTAGTGTTGACATTCTCGGTGTAACATTAACTACTAACTTGAGCTGGACACATTATGTTAGAAGCATTGCTAAGAATGCCTCTAAAAAACTGGGACTCCTGTACAGAGTTCGAGAATTCTTCACTGACGAGCAGTTGGCCGTAATGTATAAAAGTCATGTGCGTTCTCAGATGGATTACTGTTCACATCTGTTGGGTGGAAGTGGAGTGGTTGCATTGAGGCAGTTGGACAAAATTCAAAATAAAGCTATTAGATTAATCAATAACCCTGCAATCACACAGGACCTTCCTACATTATCCATACGAAGAAACGTTGCATCCCTTGCATTATTCTACAGATATTTTCACAGCAATTGTTCCGAGGAACTTGCTTCAATTGTGCCGCCTCTCCACATCTTTCCCCGTAGAACTAGGGCAGCTGAGAGCGCCCATGAATTTACACTTTCTCCTCCACAATGCAGAACTTCTGCTTATCAGAATTCATTTATCCCAAGAACTACTACTCTTTGGAATTCACTTCCCTCGAATTGCTTTCCACAAACTTACAATCTACAAATGTTTAAATCCAGTTGTTACAAACATTTTATGAATGGAGGATGCCTTTAGGCACATGGACCTTTTTGTTTTATCTGTGTTTTTCCTTCCTCCGTGCATTGTCTCTTTAAAAAAAAAAAAAAAAAAAAAAAATTTAGGACCTACCGGTGCATCAGTAATCATCTAATATACTGTTAATTGGCACACCTCTATTCTGTAGCTTTTGAAAGAAGAAGGGGTGGTTAATCCTGTCAAAATCTTTACTTGTACAAGACACACAAGAACACACTGCCTCCTGCATCATTGTATTTGGCAATCCCTTCCTTTTGGACAATATATGCATTGATCAGTGCCATGGTGGTGGTGTCAATTATGGTGGTAGTAGTGTCAATAATAGTGGTAGAGGTCGTGGTGTCAATAATGGTGGTAGTGGTGTCAATAATGGTGGTGGTGGTGCCAATAATGGTGGTAGTGGTGTCAATAATGGTGGTAGTGGTGGTGGTGTCAATAATGGTGGTAGTGGTGGTGGTGGTGTCAATAATGGTGGTAGTGGTGGTGGTGGTGTCAATAGTGGTGGTAGTGGTGGTGGTATTAATAATAGTGTTAGTGGTGGTGGTGTCAATAATGCTGGTAGTGGTGGTGGTGTCAATAATGGTGGTAGTGGTGGTGGTGTTAATAATGGTGGTAGTGGTAGTGGTGTCAATAATGGTGGTAGTTGTGGTGGTGTTTGGTGTTAATAATGGTGGTAGTGGTGGTGGTGTCAATAATGGTGGTAGTGGTGGTGGTGTCAATAATGGTGGTAGTGGTGGTGGTGTCAATAATGGTGGTAGCGGTGGTGGTGTCAATAATGGTGGTAGCGGTGGTGGTGTCAATAATGGTGGTAGTGGTGGTGGTGTCTATAATGGTGGTAGTGGTGTCAATAATGGTGGTAGTGGTGGTAGTGTCAATAATGGTGGTAGTGGTAGTGGTGTCAATAATGGTGGTAGTGGTGGTGGTGTCAATAATGGTGGTAGTGGTGGTGGTGTCAATAATGGTAGTAATGGTGGTGGTGTCAATAATGGTGGTAGTGGTGTCAATAATGGTGGTGGTGGTGGCGGTGTCAATAATGGTGGGGGTGGTGGTGGTGTCAATAATGGTGGTAGTGGTGGTGGTTTCAATAATGGTGGTAGTGATGGCGGTGTCAATAATGGTGATGGTTGTGTCAATGATGGTGGTAGTGGTGTCAGTAATGATGGTAGTGGTGGTGGGGTCAATAATGGTGGTAGTGGTGTCAATAATGGTGTTAGTTGTGTCAGTAATGGTGGTAGTGGTGTCAGTAATGGTCGTAGTGGTACCCTATGACTATAAATAACAGGACAACTGTTGTATTGATGTTGGTGGCATACGGAACGTTAATGGCTATTACAATTTTAATTAATGTTGTGTTGGTTAATTATTTTGGTGGCTATATGCTGCTGTTAATTATAATGGTAATGATCACCGGCATTGGTAGCACAGCAAACAAAAACAATATTGTTGCGTTGTTTTACTACTTTTCCAATTATGGTAAAAGTTATGAAATGCTGTTTGTATGATATGGCAATAGTATGTTTAAGTGAATAGTAAATATTGATTCAAATTAAACTCTTCAGGATTATGACACATATTAGCAGTTTATTTTGGCTATCGTTAGACGATTTTATGCAGCTTAAGAAAGGTTAGTTCGAATTAAATGGGCAAAGACTTTCAAGTAACCCTCTGGCTAGTGGCTTCCATAGACCCTTCCTGATCTGAATAAAATCGTCTAAAAATAGCCAGAATATCGAAAGAAATGCGTCATCGTATCTTGAAAGGGTTAATGCATTACAAAATAGTAGACTATTATGAAAATGTACAAGCATGCCGAAGGGAAACAATATACAGTAATAGTAGGGTCTGGTAAATATGTTTGGAACCGTGTGTGAGCAACGCAACCTGAAGTGTAAATGTGGGGAAGAGGAAGGTTATGGTCTTTGAAAGGGGTGCAGTCACAGAGTGTGAGGAGAGGTTGAATGGTCAAGTTATGGAGAATTTCAGCTCATTTAAGTATAGTATTTGGGCAGTGTGATGAGTAAAGATGGAGGATGGAGTGCGGAAGAGGGTGCAACAGAGGAAGAGGGTTGTAGAAACGCTGAAAGCAGTGACAAGGAATAGGGTGGTCAGCATGGAAATAAAAAAGTAATTGCATGATAGTGTGGTAATCACTACATTGGCGTACATAGGGAGTGAAGCATAGACGTTGTTGGAGAGGCTCAAATCTAGAGTGAAAGGGGTGGAAATTATTTACTTGAGAAGTGCATGTGAAGTTACATGGAGGGATAAACAGATGAATTAGGAAGTAAGATGGAAGATGTGAATGTACTGGAAAGTGTGAACAGGAACACCTTGAGATGGTTCGGCCATGTGGAAAGTATAGTATGGGAAGCGAGAGGATGACCAAGAGAGTGTACGAGAGTGAGGTGGAGGGACAGAGAGGGAGATGCAGACCAAGAGTGAGGTCAGTTGAGTGGTACAGTATATGAGAAAAAGTGGTGTTGGTTGGGAGGAGCGGCGTCGACTGACAGGGTACAGAGGTGCTTGGGGGCGATTCATTCGTGTCCACCCCTTCGGGGATCATGGTGTCTGACAATAGATAGATAGAACTGTTGGACTTTTTTCAAATGATGGTAAAAGTTAATATTGTTGATATCATTATTTAATATCGTGATATCAACGATCATACATTTAGGTAGCCGTCGATAAGCTTAATTCTGTACGACCTCCCTACCATAATCAAATGTGAAATACAGGTAATAAACATTAATACTAAATACGGTTTGGATACTGGCAATGTGGGGGTTTTGTACTGTCTGTTATGTTTACGGGTATTATTTGCAATGTGTTGGGAACGGGAGGTTTTCTGGAATCCTTTCTCTTTCGTGATTAGCTCCATTAGTTTTGAGATTTTAAGACGTTTGTCCCACTCGTTTGGCGATTTTTAGATCTTTCGTGCCATTTAGGTGTCGATTTTTTTCCTGGCAAGCGATAGCGATCCTGTACAACAAATGCGCAATTTTATCTCGAAGTTGGGTCTTTAAGGGTATTTATTAAAACTTGATAGAGATATAGGTAGGAAACTTTAAAAAAAATATATATATATATAATAAAAAAATGGAAATAAGGATCGCTCATATTTAACCCCATTCACTTTGATATTTTAAGACGTCCGCCTCATTAGTTTGGCGTTTTTTAAGACCTTTCGCACCCTTTTATTGGTCAATATTAAGACATTTCGTGCCATTTTAGTGTCGATTTCTCTCCTAGTAGGATGGACCGGCAACCAGCCTTCGGCTGGATTTTTTTTTCTACCGAAAAATCTACAAATTTATCTCAAAGGGGGTCTTGTTTGTGTGTTTATGTGTGTGTGTATTAAAGCTTGATAGAAGTCAAGGGAGCAAATTACCCCCCCCCCCCTCCTTTACAACCAGTAACCGGAGCAACAAACGATTATAAACAGATAATAAGAGGAGTAGCAAAGATAATCTTCAACTTTAAAACATATTTCGGTAGAAAATATTTGATATGGCTTGTAGACAGGCCGACATATAAGCGCACACATAACGGTCCATACATGTGAGTTCATATACGAATATTACTATCCTTCCTAACCTAGATTCGAATCTAGACTATCAGCTTGGTAGCTGCCCTAGTTCCTTACACTAAATGTTATTATCATATTTTTTGTTTCTGTGATAGACTAATAATTGTTACATATTGCGATTCTGTTTTGCTATGTTATGTGTTGAGAAAATGCTTTGTTTGATGTGTTCAGTATGAATTTCAGTTAAATTGTCGAGTTTCGTATATCTATCCTTCAGTTATGGTAACGATACACTGTTATAGAGAATTCTTAGTACTGTACAAGCATTATTATTGCTAACATCATAATATAATCTCAACTGTCACAAACTTAACTAACCACCGATATTACTATATAGTAATTAACTGTTTCTCTCTATGTATGAAGGAGACAAACACCAAAGCTGTCTGTAACAAGTGTCCCCCCGGTTAACTCATAGAAGGAAGGAAAGATAGATTGAGGAAGAGAGTTAATTAACGATAAAATATCACAATTTGACGGTAAAATACGGCTAAAGGTTCGTAATACTTAATACGGTTTTCGATAGCGACAATTTACGGTAGTCCATTGTTCATTTTGGGGTATTTTTGTTTATGCTTGATGGAGGTGTAGGAAGCCAACTAAAAACCTCCCCTTACCTGATTCTAATTCTTAAATTACTTGGTTCTAATCCTGGCTGGACACTGTAGGTTTGTAGTGCTGATAAAATGGGCTCTAGAATCTACTTAACTCTTTCATCATTTCAAGAGGAATGTTTACACTTTTTTCTGGTTAATATTAGACGATTTAATGCAATTTAAGGTGGATCTCTAAGAATCAAAGGGGTACAAACTATCTCCATTAACTCTCTAGCTCTCACCTGAATACATTTGTCTAATAATAGCCAGAATAAACTGTCAAAACGCGTCATAATCCTATCTATCTATCTATCTATCTATTGCCTGACGCCGTGATCCCCGAAGGGGTGGCCACGAACGAACCGCCCCCATGCACCTCTGTCCCCAGTCAGTCGACGCCCCTCCCCCCAACCAGCACCGCCTTCGTTCATGTACTTCCTCACTCCATCCTTCCACCTCATATTCGGTCTACCTCTCCCCCTCTGTCCCTCCACCTCGCTCTCGTACACCCTCTTAGTCATTCTCTCGCTTTCCATACGTTCCATATGGCCGAACCATCTCAAGTTGTTCCTTTTCACACTTTCCAGCACATCTACCTCCACACCACACCTCCTTCTTACTTCCTCATTAGTCTGTCTATCCCTCCATGTAACTCCGCACGCACTCCTTAAGTAATTCATTTCCACTGCTCTCACTCTTGGTCTGAGTCTCTCAACCAACGTCCATGCTTCGCTTCCGTAAGTCAGTGTCGGGATTACCACACTGTCATGCAAGGACTTCTTCACTTCCATACTGACCACCCTATTTCTTGTTACTGCTTTTAGCGTTCCTACAACCCTCTTCCCCTGTTGTACCCTCTCCCGCACCTCTTCATCCATAGTCCCATCTTTACTCAACACACTGCCCAGATACTTAAAAGAGTTGACGATCTCCATAGCCTGACCGTTCAGCTTCACCTCACACTCTGTGACTTCACCCCTTTCGAAGACCATAACCTTGCTCTTCCCCGTATTTACCTTCAAATTCCGTTTTTCGCACACTGTTCCAAACTCATTTACCAGACCCTGCAACTCCCATTCATTATCACTCATCAGAACTGTATCATCCGCAAACAGCAGTATAGGTAGCTTCCACTCAATTCCCTCCCTTTTCAGCGATACACCAACATCCACTGCTCTTGATAGTATTTCTTTCATAACTCCATCCATATATACAGTAAACAACCACGGGGACATCACACACCCCTGTTTCAAACCAACATTCAGGTCAAAGAACTCGCTCTGCTCACTCTCCACACGTACTGCCGCCTTTGCACCCTCATACATGCTCTTCACTGCTTTCAGCAACTTGCCCTCTACTCCGTATATTCTAAGTACTTTCCACAAACCTTCTCTATCCACTCTGTCATAGGCCTTCTCCAAGTCCATAAAGGCAACATACACCTTTTGTTTCTTCTCCAGATACTTCTCCACAACACAATTCAGGGTAAAAATCTGATCTACACATCCTCTTCCCTTCCTAAAACCTCCCTGCTCGTCGCCTATCCATTTCTCCGTTCTCACTCTCACTCTCTCAATCACTACCCTACTGTATACCTTCCCTACTACGCTTAGAAGACATATTCCTCGGTGGTTACCACACACTCCTCTTTCCCCTTTGCCCTTATATAGGGGGACTATTATGCCAGTCTTCCAGTCATCGGGTGCACTCCCCTTCTCCCATGCTAGTTTGCACATTTTCCATACCCATTCTATCACTATCTCACCACCATACCTCAACATTTCCCCACACACTCCATCTGTTCCTGGTGCTTTCCCCAACTTCACTCTTTTCATGGCTTCCCACACTTCTGACCTCCTGATCCCCACCTCCTCCTCCACTACTTCTCTTCTTCTCCCTCCCATACCATATCCAGCTATGTTTGCTGGCTCTTCATTCCTTTCATTTAGCAACTCACTGGAGTACTCCCTCCCTCTTTCGACTCTCTCTTTCTTCTCGGCTAGCATTATCCCATTCTTATCTTTCACACCCTTACTGTTTCCCTTGCTACCTTCCCTAACTTTCTTGACTTCTTTCCAGAACAGTTTCTTACTCTCCCTCCATTTTACACTCAGATTCCTTCCAAATTCCTCATCTACTCTTCTCTTACTTTCCTTCACTGCTATCTTCACCACCCTCTTACTCTCCACGTACCTCGCTCGTTTCTGTCTCTCGGAATCTTCATTCCCTCTACTACCCAACCACTCTCTATATGCTTTCTTCTTTTCTTCCACAGCTATTCTTACCTCTTCTGTCCACCATGCTATACCTTTCACTCCCCTCCCTCTTCTCCTCACTCCACACACCTCCTCACATGCTGCACAGATCTCATCCTTAAACACCTTGCTCATCTCCTCCACTTCCTCCATAACTTCCAGGTCGAACCCACCTAGTCGTCTTTCCACTGCTCTCCTGTACTCCTCCCTGACTTCCTCCTCCTGCAACCTCTCCACCCTCCTCACCATTCCACCCTCCTCTCGCCTCCCTCCCGCTCTCCTCACCCACTTCTTATAATAATCTTAGTCATAATCCTCAAGGGGTTAATAGATTTACCAGTCGGACAAATGCACAAATTAACCCTTTCAAGATCATTTTACAAATTTCTTTTCTATTTTCTGGCTATTATTAGACGATCTTATTCAGATTAGGAAGGGTATATGGCAGACTATCTCAATTAACATTTAGTATCAAAGGAGTTGATGGTCTCTTCAACTCACTGTTAAGTGTCCGTGTCTCACATCCATATAATAAGACAGGGAGAACCAGCGACTTAAAGATCCACAGCTTTGTCCTTCTGCACAGGTATCGACAACGCCATATACTTTTGTTGAGTGAATCCATAACTCCATATGCTAAGCCGAGGCGACAATTGACATCATAGTCCGACTCACCATAATAATAAGCCCAAATGGTGGAATAAAGATATTTCAAACTGCCTGCTTGCTAAAAAATTTGCTAATGATAGATTAAAATCCTCACAAAGTGACGAAGAACGGCTGAAATTTGTAGAGCTACGACGTAAAGCCAAAAAGTTAATTAAGCAAAGTAAAAAGACCTTAGAGTTACATATTGCGAATCAAAGTAAATCAAACCCGAAAGAATTCTATAGTTATATCAGAAAGAAAAAAGTAGTTACTTCAACTGTTGGACCGTTAGTCGATGAAAATGGAGAATACACCAAAGACGAAGTACAAATGAGTAATGCCCTCAATACCTTCTTTGCATCAGTTTTTACAACAGAAGACCTCAGTGATATCCCTACACCATCGCCGATTCAGATTGATAATTCAGATGTTCTAAGCAATATCACCGTTACAGAGAGAGAAGTATTGAATTGTTTAGATAAACTCAAGGTAAATAAAACGCCTGGACCTGATACAATCTCGCCTAGAGTTCTAAAGGAAGCTAAGGATGAGCTCTCCAAACCACTGACATTACTATTCAATAAATCCTTGCAGTCTGGAACTATGCCCGATCAGTGGAAACTAGCCAACGTAACACCAATATTAAAAAAAGGCAGCAAATCCCTACCCAGTAACTATCGTCCAATTAGCTTAACCTCAGTTGTATGTAAAATGCTAGAAACGGTCATACGAGACAGACTCGTAAATCACTTAGAGGAAAATAACATACTTAAAGATACTCAACACGGCTTTCGTAAAAAACGTTCCTGTTTAACAAACCTCTTAGACTTCTTCCACGATATCCTCAACCTCTACGATGAGAGTAAAGCTGTAGATATTATATACCTTGATTTTCAAAAGGCCTTTGACAAAGTTCCCCACAAACGTTTACTGCTAAAACTAAAAGCGCATGGAATACAAGACGGTGTGTTGAAATGGATAGAAAATTGGCTCAGCGACAGAAAGCAAAGAGTAGTCATAAACGGTAAGGCATCTAAATGGACCAATGTAAGTAGCGGGGTACCCCAGGGATCGGTACTAGGACCAATTCTCTTTCTAATTTACATCAACGACATAGATGAGGGTCTCACCTGTACAATCTCAAAATTTGCTGACGATACAAAAATTGCAAATAGCGTACTCTCAAAAGAACAAGTTGACGATATGCAACACAATCTAGATAAATTGTCATGTTGGGCCCAAATTTGGCAAATGAGTTTCAATGCGGATAAATGTAAAGTACTACATATCGGATACCTAAATGAGAAAGCAAACTATTCGATGAATGGCACTCAGCTTAAGAATGTAAACAGAGAAACCGATCTGGGAGTAACAATATCGAGTAACCTAAAACCGAGTCAACAATGTTCAGAAGTTGTTAAGAAGGCAAACAAAATAATTGGCTTTATAGGCAGGTCATTTGAGCATAAATCCAAAGAAGTTATCCTAACCCTTTACAATTCCTTAGTCCGCCCTCTTCTGGAATACTGCGTTCAATCCTGGTGCCCTTATTACCAAAAAGATATAAACAAGCTAGAACGAGTTCAACGTAGAGTTACCAAAATGATACCTAGCCTAAAGAACAAACCATACGAAGAGCGTCTTAGAGAATTAAATCTATTTCCTTTAACCCAGCGCAGATTAAGAGGTGACTTAATTCAAGTGTTCAAAATCATCAAAGGCATCGACAATATGAACTGTAGTAAGTACTTCACTATCGACCAATCTAATTACACGCGGGGAAACGGTTGCAAAATTATTGGTAAATCTTTTAACTCACACGAATCTAAGAATTTCTTCTTCAATCGAGTTGTCAACTTGTGGAATGGGCTTCCCCGAAACGTTATAGACTGCATCACCGTTGATTCATTTAAACTCCGCCTAGACAAATATCTCGCATCAAACCCGCGACTGACTGCGTTTGTAAATGAATAACTTTATTTTATCCCCCCCTCAGTTACTAACCCATCTGTCCCCTACTAACTTCCTAATCCTGCCACGGACATTAGTTCCAGGGCAGTATTTCCCTTTCCAATGTTCCCTTACCCACTCTAAACCACTGTTTGGACACTTGATCCTCAGTGTTTTGGAGGACAAGCAACCTAGAAGGGTCACTAGATCTGTTGTTGCTTGATTTCCTTTGTACTCCTTTGTACTATTATGGATCACACTACCAAGATAAGTACATTTATCCAAGACCTCTAAGTTATCACCACATGCATGAACAGATTGCACTGCATCATTCAATAAGTCACCAAATACTTGGACTTTGGTCTTAGTCCAAATCTACTTTAAACCCAATGGCTCTGACTCCTTGTCTAGTGCCTCAACTACCAATCTGTGAACATCTAATGTCCCCGCTAGAAGTACTGCGTAATCTGAAAAGTCAAGATCTGTGATCCTGAACTTGCCGATGTCCACTTCGCAGCGACTGTCTGGCCCAGTAACCAGTCCATATAATAGTTGAAAAGTGTAGGAGCCAAAACACACCCTTGTCTCACACCTGAATTCACAGGGAAGAAGGAGGATTTTCCCCCACCACACTTGACAGCACACTCTGTTCCTGTAGAAAGTCCAAACACCAGGTCAACAATCGACTCGGGAATCCCGCATAACCGTAATAGCTCCCAGAGCATCTCTCGGTGCACCGAGTCAAATGACTTGTTGAGATCAATAGAAACTGCA
Source organism: Paralithodes platypus (assembly GCA_032716605.1). Lineage (NCBI taxonomy): Eukaryota > Metazoa > Arthropoda > Malacostraca > Decapoda > Lithodidae > Paralithodes > Paralithodes platypus. The sequence continues at coordinate 19,697,436 of CM064581.1, read as the reverse complement.
AGCAGCCCATTTTAAAACTCAAGTCGGCGTTCCACGAGTACCCGGAGCGCCAGAATTTGGTTATTGGTTGACTTCTTGGGTGTATATCCAGATTGCTCAGGTTTCTGCTCCTGTAGCAGCTGGCCTCGGATTTGCACCAGCTAAATATGGGTGAAAACCTTGCCTGCAACACTGAGCAGTGTAGTACCATGGTAGTTATTGCAGTCTTGTTGGTCCCCTTTCCCTTTCCAGATAGGGGTGACCAGACCCCTTCTTCAGTCAAGAGGAATGGTACCAGTCTGCCATATAGCAGTCAGGACTGCATGTAACACATGGGCCATGGACTCGGGCCCCCTTACCTCGGCAAGGGAGGGAGAGTATTCATTAAGTGGTGGATCAGGCACTGTTGGTTGGACATCCAATTAAGGAGACTGTCTTTTGGGAGCACTGGCCATGTACAACTGCTCAAAGTACTCAGCCTAGAGGGTTCTGCACTCATTATAACTCGATGCGAGTTGGCCACCACCATCCGAACTGAACTAGCTTGGGGGGTAGGCTTAGAACGAAGTCTCTTCAGGGCTCAGTAAGCAGGCCGAAGGTCATTTGCAGAGAAATGACCCTCGACCTCCTCAGTGATTCCCCTGGCATACTTCTCATTGTCTCTCCTCAAGTAAGTTCTCGCTCTGCGAGACAGGGCCCTGTGCTGACCCAGATCTCCATCCAATCTGGCAGCACGACTCTCTTCTATTATGCCCAGCGTCTCACCCCCGATAGGAAACCTCTCCTTGACCCTGGTTTGACACCAATGCTTTCATCAGCTGCTGACAGGGCTCCACGTTTAAAGTTTTCCCACAATTCTATGGAGCCAAGTGCTTCAAATTGGTTTGAGACTGCCATTGCATACTCCCTTGCACACTCCTCATCCTTGAGCCTCTCAAGATGAAAACCTGGTTGATAACATTTTGAAAATTTTCTGGTTTTGAGTCGTAGCTTTAGTGTAGCAACAACAAGCCTGTGGTCAGTAGCAAATAATTCAGCACTCCTAAAGACTCTGCAGTTCTGGAGGGTCCTCCAACGAGTACTTATGAGTATGTGATCGATCTCCTTGGCCACACCACCAGCACTCGAGTACAAAGTCCAGCGGTGTAGATCTTGTGTCTGAAACCAGGACTCCTCAATCCTCAGCTTCCTGGACCTTGCGAAGTTCAGGAAAAGAAAACTGTTGACATATCTGGTGCCAGAGCCATGAGGACCGACACTTACCCTGTAGCCAGCTCTATCTGTGTCAGTAACTGCATTAAAGTCCCCAAGAACAATGAGCGTGTCCCGTGGCTGGCACTGTTCAACAATAGTCGAGATTGGTGTAGAACAATTCTTTCTCTTCTAAATTACTCATCTCGGTAGGAGTATACACTGCAACAAGATAAATTGAGCCCATCATGTTCTTAACCCTCACCAGCAGTAGACCCTCGTCAACAGGTGCAACCCCCACAACTATGGGAACCAGGGTGGAAGAGATCACAGCAGCCAACCTCCTTTGGCGAGCATCATTGCCACAGCCAGACCAGTATTATGTGTAACCATCGTAACTGATCTCACCGTTGCCAGGCCGCCTCACCACCACAATAATCATCACCACCACTATTAGCACCATCATTATAATCACCACCACTATAATCACCACCACTATATTCACCACCACTCTCATCACAACTAAACTCACCACCACTATAATCACCACCAATATAAACACCACCACTATAACCACCGCTACTATCACTACCACTGCCATCACCACCACCCCCTATAGGTAGGCAATTATTGGGCTTGTAGGATTAAAAATATACGAGAATTAATGTCCGCTCTGCTATAATGTTTGTATGGTAAATATGGCTTTTAAGGGGGGGTCACCGTTTTTTTTATCTTTCTCTCCTTTTCTCTCTTTCTCTGGCTTGTATCCATTCGGCCCTATTCAGCCAGCTGTTTTAAGACGTTTATCCCCATCCAGGTGTCGATATCTTCCTGGCCAATGATAGCGAGCCAGCATTGTATGGAGATATCCGGCTTCGCGGGAGAAATTTTTCTATCGAAAAATGTAAAAATTTAGCTTGCTGTTAAAACAAAAATATATATATGCTGGCTCGCTACCGCTCGCCAGGAAAATAATGACACCTGGATGGGGGTAAACGTCTTAAAACAGTAGGCTGAATGGGACCGAATGGATACAAGCCAAAGAGAGAGGGAGAGAAAGAGAAAAAAAAGCGAGGTGGGCTCCCTTAAGGCTCCTCCCTCCCCTCTCTATATACAGTATACCCGATAGTAACAGAGATCGGACAGGTTCCGCCATATTGGGGCCACAGTTACCTTTAGCCTCTCTTTACTCTCATATATGTACAGTTGGCCACATAAGTTTTGTTCCTCGTCGTGATCTTATGCATGAAAGTAAAATTATATGAATGAATTGCGAGTGTGGTTTCTTTTAAGGGGGGTCACCGGCTTTTTATATCTTTCTCTCATGTTCTCTCTTTCCCTGGCTTGTATCCATTCGGTCCCATTCAGCCAACTGTTTTAAGGCGTTTACCTCCATCCAGGTGTCGACTTCGTCCTGGCGAGCGATAGCGAGCCAGCATTGTAAGGAGAAATCCGGCTTCGCCGGAGAAATGTTTCTATCGAAAAATGTACAAATTTAGCTTGTCACAACAAAAATATATATATGCTGGCTCGCTACCGCTCGCCAGGAAAATATTGACACCTGGATGGGGGTAAACGTCTTAAAACAGTAGGCTGAATGGGGCCGAATGGATACAAGCCAAAGAGAGAGGGAGAGAAAGAGAAAACAAGCGAGGTGGGCTCCCTTAATAATCAGTTGACTAATCAAATGACTTAACCGCTGCATAAGAAACTACCCTCGTCATTCAGTGATGCTCATTATTATTATTCTATGTATAAGAGCACTGAGAGGAACAATACTTATGTGGGCAACTGTACATACTCATAATAAACATTGGGGTATACTGGTACAGGAAATAGTGTTTGGTGTGTGTGGATCTACAACCTATAATAATAGTGTTTGGTGTGTGTGGATCTACAACCTATAATAATAGTGTTTGGTGTGTGGATCTACAACCTATAATAATAGTGTTTGGTGTGTGTGGATCTACAACCTATAATAATAGTGTTTGGTGTGTGTGGATCTACAACCTATAATAATAGTGTTTGGTGTGTGTGGATCTACAACCTATAATAATAGTGTTTGGTGTGTGTGGATCTATAACCTATAATAATAGTGTTTGGTGTGTGTGGATCTATAACCTATAATAGTGTTTGGTGTGTGTGGATCTATAACCTATAATAATAGTGTTTGGTGTGTGTGGATCTATAACCTATAATAATAGTGTTTGGTGTGTGTGGATCTATAACCTATAATAATAGTGTTTGGTGTGTGTGGATCTATAACCTATAATAATAGTGTTTGGTGTGTGTGGATCTATAACCTATAATAATAGTGTTTGGTGTTTGTGGATCTATAACCTATAATAATAGTGTTTGGTGTGTGTGGATCTATAACCTATAATAATAGTGTTTGGTGTGTGTGGATCTATAACCTATAATAATAGTGTTTGGTGTGTGTGGATCTATAACCTATAATAATAGTGTTTGGTGTGTGTGGATCTACAACCTATTATAATAGTGTTTGGTGTGTGTGGATCTACAACCTATAATAATAGTGTTTGGTGTGTGTGGATCTACAACCTATAATAATAGTGTTTGGTGTGTGTGGATCTACAACCTATAATAATAGTGTTTGGTGTGTGTGGATCTACAACCTATAATAATATGATTTAAGGGGAGATTTCCACTTGAGAGATTTTTTTCTGGACCCTTTTCTCCCTCATGTTTAGCCCCATTGCTTTTGAGATTTTAAGACGTTCGCCCCATTAGTTTGGACATTGTAAGACATTTTGCCCCATTACTGTCAATTTTAAGACCTTTCGTGCCATGAAGGTGTCGATTTTTTCCTAGCGAGCGATAGCGAGCCTGTAATTTAAGAGCAAGCGGCCTCCGGCCGGGACATTTTTCTACCGAAAAATGTACAAATTTATCTTGAAAGGGGGTCTAGGGGGGTGTAATTTTAAGCTTGATGAAAACGTAGGGAACAAACTAAATACCTCCCCTTAAGACGAAATGTTAACCCGTTGTTTGTTTACCCGTTCAGTACCAGTTCTGCCCTTTTAATTTTATAGTAAATAACTAGCCTCGACTATCTTAATTAACCCTTTGTAGTACCACAGATCCTTCTTAAGTTTCACAAAATCGTCTATATTTAGCTAGAATAGAATAACAAATAGATGTCGCCGGTATAGAAGGGGTTAGTTACGAAACGAAGATGGCCGCTCTCTCTGTCTTACCAAAGGATCTCTAACCCTCTCTCTCTCCCCCCCTCCCCCCTCCCCCCCCCCCCCCCCCTTTTGCAGTATTTCGTATAATGTATTTATTTATGACCGGTTGAAGTACTAGGCATATATGGCAAGTTCATATGATTCATTGCACATTGGCTAAATACAAATACACACACACATAACAACACACTGCATAGATACACACACATAACAACACACTGCATAGATACACACACATAACAACACACTGCATAGATACACACACAGACACCTTCAGAGAATAACACACACAATTATATACACACATAGACATACACCCACAGAGAATAACACATACGCAAGTACACACACCCACAGAGAATGGCACACGCACACACACACCCACCCACATGGATAAACACACACATTCACAAACTACAAAGGAGTACAAAGGAAAATAAGCAACAACATATCTATTGGTCCTTTCGAGGCTGCTTGTAGCTAAACTACCTAACCTATGTGAGAAAAAGATAAAGGTAGCTCAATAAAAAGTGTTGCTAATCGTTTGTAAGCGCAGTTAATCGTGGATTGAGAGCGAGATATTTATCTAGGCGTATTTTGAAAGTTTCATCAGTACTGCATTCAATGACATGACTGGGTAGTCCATTCCATAGGTTTACTACTCGGTTGAAAAAGAAATGCTTTGCCTCATGGGAGTTAAAATGCTTTCCGATTATCTTGCAACCATATCCTTTAGTGTAGTTTGAATGATCGATTGTAAAACAAATTTTGACATTCATATTGTCAATACCTTTAATAATTTTAAACACTTGAATTAATTCGCCTCTCAGCCTGCGCTGTGTTAAACTGAACAAATTTAACTCTTTTTTAGACGCTCTTTATATGACTTTTTTATCAGTCTAGGGATAATTTTTGTCACTCTCCGCTATATTCTCTCCAGTTTATCTATGTCCTTTTGATAATATGGAAACCAAAATTGTGCACAGTATTTCAGATGGGGGCAAACCAAAGAATTGTATAAGGTAAGAATGACATTTTCAGATTTGTATTCAAACGATCTTCCAATGAAGCCAATAATTTTGTTTGCTTCAGTACATTGTTGGCTGGGTTATAAAGTACTTGGTATAATTACTCCTAAGTCAGTTTCTTTATCAGTATTTTTGAGTTGACTACCATTCATTGAATAGTTCGAATTTTTATTTTTGTATCCTATACTGTATGTAGTACTTTACATTAGTCGGTATTGAAACTCATTTGCCAGGTTTTGGCCCAATTTTCTAATTGATCTAAATAATTTTGGATCTGTTGAACTTGCAAGGGAGATACTAATATGTTCGCTATTTTGGTATCATCTGCAAATTTTGAAATTGTACATGATAGATCGTCATCGATGTCATTAATGTAAATTAAGAAAAGAACGGGTCCGAGTGCTGACCCCTGCGGCACACCACTTGTGACATTTTTCCACTCCGAGGCTTTACCGTTTATTACTACTCATTGCTTACGCCCAGTAAAGCTCAGTTGACACATACACGAATTAACGTCCTGTCCGGCCCCGACCTCTTAATTCGCCTGCAAACAGGCAAGGACGCCGGGAAAATCGCCTATGGTCGGTACAGGGACGTGTGGTGTCGCCAGCCCCAGGGGGGAGGGGGGGTGGGGGGGGGGGGCGGGAGGCGGCGACCATTTTGTGCATGCATAAAATGGTCGGCGTGGGCCGGGGCAACTGCCACAAAACGTACCAGGCCGGGACACCCACGGGACACACACGGGAGCATTCGGCGTCTAGACGCCGACAGACTGCGTCTAGACGCCGACTGGCAGTGTCTAGACGCCGACGAACGGGATGAAAACGGCGGCAAAAAAACGTTGGAAGGATAGTCGGCGATTTGGCACCGTCGTGTCACGTGAGCTGGTGACACTGCACGTCCGTGTACCGACCATAGACGATTTTGCTGGCGTCCTTGCTCGTTTGCAGGCGAATTAAGGGGTCGGGGATGGACGAAACGTTAATTCATGCATGTGTGAACCGAGCAAAAGGGGTCGGGGACGGACGGGATGTTAATTCGTGCATGTGTACCATGGGGCCTCCAGATTGATGCCGTCCTGCCTAGTTTTTTGGTCGCGGCCGGACGGGACGTTAATTCGTGCATGTGTGAACCGAGCTTAAGCCAATTCTCAATCCATCGAAGTACATATCCTCCTATGCCATGAGCTTTTAATTTTATCAAGAGATGCTTGTTGGGGACTTTATCGAATGCTTTTTGGAAATCAAGGTAGACAATGTCGACGGCTTTACTTTCGTCATACATTTTGAAGATGTCATGAAAAAAGTTAAGGAGATAATTTTGTTAGGCATGAACGCTTGTTTTGGAAACCATGCTGTGATTCTTTGCTTCTAAATGGTTTGAAAGTTTTTCTCTGATGATTGTTTCGAGCAATTTACATATGATTGAAGTCAAACTTATTGAACAGTAGTTGCAAGGTAGTGATTTGTTTCCTTTTTTGAAAATAGGCGTTACATTGGAAAATGTTAATTCATTGGGTACATTGTATTGTTAAAAAGTAGTGCTAATGGTTTTGATATCTCGTCTCTTAATTCTTTTAAAACTCTGGGAGAAATAGTATCAGGTCCAAAGGATTTATTAGACTTTAGTTTGTTTATGCTGTTTAGTACATCTACTTCCGTGATTACGATGTCACTTAAACAAATCAATATTGTTTAATATAGATGGTGTGGCACGAGGAATTGAATTCAGATCTTTGTTAAAGACTGATGCAAAACGGTTATTGAGACTATTATTTATCTGGACTTCATCATCGACAAGATCTCCATTTTCAATATGCACATAAGCACAGTATAACACACTGACGTAGACCCACATCGAATAACACACATGCACACACACACACACATACACAGACAGTACAACATACTGACTTAGACACACACATATTGTAGACATACACGCGTAGAAAATATCATGGCACAGCGGAAATCACAGTGGATAGCGTAGTGGGACTGCTGACGACGCCAAAGAACGTCACAATTTTTTCTGAGGTGATCTGACCGGTCCTGCTGTTCTACACATTTCATGGCTGCAACGACACGTCACCAATTCATAGCATAAAAGATGACCGACCATATTCGAAGATGCTGTGAATGATAGTGTAGCTGCTCTCTACTAATGAAGCGACATGTATCAATAAGGTTTCGTCATCTACTGTGCCAGAAAGGAAGCAACCAACACCTTGAAGCTCCACTGTGGCCCTCTAGTGCGACACATATGAAGCACCCAACGACTCGAAGCTTCAATCGATAATCTTGGGGCCTTGTAGGAGTTACAGGCTACTGAACAGCCTACATTCCTGAGGTCGAGACATAGAAAAATAGAACACACACATACAAAGATACACACACTTAGCACACAGACATGCATATAATAACACATAACACATAAGGTTTGGTAGAGTGGTCTTGCTACTGGACTGGTAATCTTAAGGTCCCAGGTTAAAATCACGATGTGTCAATGGTAAGATATTATTAGGATAGAATTTGTGTTTTACTTAATTTCAGTGCATCACCACAAAACCCACCAACACGCCATAACAATACCCTCGCTGTTTCCAATAAATTAGCATTGTATGAATATTCCCATATTCAAATATGCTAAGGGGGCATGCCTAGTGAGTAAACAGCTAAAAAAGTAGCGTTTGAGAGAGAGAGAGAGAGAGAGAGAGAGAGAGAGAGAGAGAGAGAGAGAGAGAGAGATCAGATTAGGAGATGAGACGGCCGGGAAACAGTTGCGATGCAGCTTCAATAATTCAGTCGAGATGTCAGAGTTGCAATGGGCCACAACGATACAGCCAGGTATCATAGATTTACGTAGGTGGGACCACGAACGAGCCGGTTGCAATACTCAAACTGTCTCGGTGTCACACTCGCCATATGGAGTGAGACCTCCAGACTTCCCCGTGTAGAGCAGTTGAATCTACAGGCTGTTAGCCCATGTCCGGAGGTAGAGTTGGAACTTTATTTTGGCACTGGTTTGGTTGGTCTGGGTTAATTTGACACTGGTTGAGAGCTACTGGTTGAAATGGTCTACTGGTTGAGATGACATGGACCGTTGGAACCTAGTGGGAAAAACCCCCAGATACATACAAATGTTACATAACACACACTCATAAGTTGAATAACAGACAAGCTTATACAGTACACATACGGTATCTAGAAAAAGGTTTAGCATGCACACAGATACACAGTAACGCACAAGACTTGGTATCATAGAAAGAGCTTCCTCACACACATATATTACATTGCTCGGGTAATTATATCGGTCTATCTATCTATTAACGCATAATCAACTGACCACTTACGAGTTCGGGTTGTAAGGATGCGCTAGCTATGGACGTCGATATTTTTTTTATTGGATATTGAAATTGAAAATGTGTATTTAGCTAATAAGTACAGAATGTGCAGTGTAATTGCATGCAGTGAAAGGTGGTACACATTTCATTGAACAACTTAGAAACGGTTATTGTATATTTTGAAATATTGCTTTTTAACACATGTCAGCGTTCTCCCTCTGTCAATGTTCACTGCCTCACGTTTATCATAGAGTACTGTATTAGTTAGTTGTACATGCGGGAGCACATAACCTACAGTATGATACAAAAGAAATATAGATGACTTGAAACGACATGGATATAAGAAAAGTGAGACAAGTAAGCAAATTATCCCCGGAGTATTGCTGAGCCACAACATTAACTACACCCTCTGAACACACTGCCTTACACACATAATATTACAAGACCAAGTCACCAATGATTCTTCCCAGCAACTATTGATCGGCCACTATATTCTGTTAGTTAGTCTTTCATCACCAATGATTCTTTCCAGCAACTATTGATCGGCCTCTATATTCTGTTAGTTAGTCTTTCATCACCAATGATTCTCTCCAGCAACTATTGATTGGCCACTATATTCTGTTAGTTAGTCTTTCATCACCAGTGATTCTCTCCAGCAACTATTGATCGGCCACTATATTCTGTTAGTTAGTCTTTCATCACCAATGATTCTTTCCAGCAACTATTGATCGGCCACTATAGTCTGTTAATTAGTCTTTCATCACCAATGATTCTTTCCAGCAACTATTGATCGGCCACTATATTCTGTTAGTTAGTCTTTCAGTACTATATTACAAAGGATCACAAAGGAAAGTAAGCGGGAACAGACTTCCTGATCCTCACTAAACCACCTATTGAAAGTTGCTCGCCCATCACACTTCCAGGCGCACCCTTCATATACAATAAACCGTCTCCCTGGGCCAGGCGCCTGATGGACTATTATCTAGTCCAACTTGCGCCGCCCGACCCATTCCCCCAAATGACCAGTGTTCACTTATCTATTCACAAGCATTTTCCATTCATTCCTGTTTATTACATATATATTATAATTATTTCATGTATCTTATAGCTCACTACTTTACTGTATATTAAAAATAAGAGAGCAGGAAAAAATATTGTGTTGTGAAATATATCCATTACGAAATGGTAATTACAGTTGCACAAAATATATAATATAGAATTTACCTTCTTTTACATGCTAATAACATATTAATATTAAATTCATCTACTGTAAATAAAAAAAAAAAAAAAAAAAAAAAAAAAAACGCTTCTATGATTAAATTGACATTTCATTTAGTTACATAATTTTCTCTGAACAGGACTGCCGGACTTGAGAAGCAGCTATTTTTTTTTATAGAGCCTGTTAATTGGGTATTGGAATGGATAGGAGTATGATTAGTAAATCAAGATATCTTCATTATTTCACATATCTACTGTATTATTTAAATACTATAAGTACGAGCAATTTCAACAATTGACTGATATTCTAGAGAGATATCCGAGCCCCGAGGTATAAAATATGTCACATAAAATACATGATGTGATGTAAAATTATATAGTGAACACTGACAAAATTATAAACAAAAATATGAGAAAAAACATTAAGCGAGAGAGGAGACTGCCTACTGAGACGGCTCAGTTCTCGAGCCTGTCAGTCAATTAGGGGCCGATATCTTAACTTACCACCACCGTAGTGACTTACCTGGTGTTAAGAAGCCACTGCATGTGTTAAAGATGCACAGCTTGTGATCGGGTAAGGCGGGTGAGATGTGAGCCGAGACTCAGTCAGTCTACAAATCTCGCTTACTTGTTGGCTTTATCAATTTTGATATCGCTTGTGTTCACTTTATACTATCTATGTTATTAATGTGTTATATGTGATATATTTTAGCTCTCAGGGTTCGTATATCACTTTAGATTATCACATTATCATTAAAATTGCTTATAATTTTAGAGTTTCATTAATAAATATGGAATAACGAAGATATCTCAACTTTATCATCAACATCAATCAACAACTAATTAGCATCTTCTTTATATAATACTATACTCTCCAATGAAAAATAGAAATGTGCTAAATAAAATATATATCCATTAGATGTATCTGTTACACACCATAATTACACTTAGTTACACTTAGTTGTATTCCGTCCGTTAGTGACACAGTTGAGCTGGGGCTCCACTGCGACCAGGCAGCTCCCTTTCTTCCACTCTCCATTCCAGAAGTCGGTTGGAGTTGGTGCTGGGGTATCCTGGTGTTGGTGGCCGGTCCGGTATTTTGGCCAGCCACATGTCCAAGTGTTTCTTGAAGGTGTCTGGAGACACCCCGGTCATGTTCCTGAGAGGGGCTGGTATACAGTTGAACAGTCTGGTTCCATTGTATGTAAAGCTGTGATGGATCAGGGATTTGATTTTTTGTGTTGATCCCGGCGTAGTCCTCACATAGCACAGCCTCCCTCGCCTTTGGTGCTGAGTCTCTTGGATGTTTGGATTTGGTACCTTTTTTTCCAAAATCTTCCAGACGTAGATGATGATGTATCTCTCCCTACGTCTTTGAAGTGAGTACAGCTGCAGCTCCTTAAGTCTCTCCCAGTAGTTAAAGTGTTGAAACCCATGGATTTTACTGGTGAATGTCCTCTGGGTGGCTTCAATTTCTGTTATTTCTCCTACTTTTTGAGGAGACCAGAGCTGGGAGCAGTACTCCAGACGTGGTAGGACCAGTGACTTCCACAGTGTTAGCATACACCTCTCATTTCTTGTGTGGAAGGTTCTCAGGATCCAGCCTGCTATTTGTTTTGCTGTTGTTGTGGCTTTGGTAATATGCTGGGAAAAAGTGGCGTCACTCCTCATATTTACTCCCAAGTCCTTCACTGTGTCCTTGGCGGTAATTTCTTTCTGTCCACTTTTGTAGTTGGTGTCGTTTTGTAGTGCTCTCTTGTTCCCGTACCTTAGAAGCTCGAACTTGTCTCCGTTTAGGGCCATGTTGTTTTCTTCTGCCCACTTCAGGATTTTGTCCAAGTCTTGTTGTAGTAGCTGAGCATCATGTTGTGAGGTGATTTTCTTCATGAGTCTGGTGTCGTCTGCAAACGATGTGGCTGTTGAGTGTTCCAGGTCCCTGTCGATGTCTCCTATCATGATGAGGAATAGGAGAGGTCCCAGTACTGATCCTTGTGGTACTCCGCTGATGACCCCACCTGCATCTGATAGGCTTCCTTGAACCGTGACTCTTTGTTTTCTGTTGGTGATGAAGCTGTGGAGCCATCTTCCAAGGTCTCCCCCTATTCCCAGTGATTTGAGTTTATGTAGAAGGATCCCATGGTCCACCTTGTCAAAAGCTTTGGCGAAATCTAGATATATGACGTCTACATTTTCTCCGTCTTGAATATCCTGTAGGATTTTGTCGTAGTGTGATAGTAGTTGTGAGAGGCAGGAGCGGCCTTTTCTAAAGCCATGTACGCCTCATTATCTTCCAGGAAGCTGACCATCTTAGCTCTTATTGTTCTTTCTATGATTTTAATAAGATGTGACGTCAGCACCACTGGTCTGTAATTTTTGGCTATGCCTTTACTACCCCCTTTGTGTATTGGTGTGACATTACCTTCTTTTAGGGATTGTGGTACATATCCAGTTTGGAGGGACTTGCTCCACAGCAGTTTTAGAGGCAGGGCTAGCTGATGTTTGCAGTTTTTTAGCAGTTGGGCATGAAAGCCGTCTGGTCCTGCCGCAGAGTTTGGTCCAATCTTGTCGATGGCTGCTATTATGTCCTCTGTTGATACTGTTACCGAGGTTGATGTGGTGTCTCTGGAGCGTTGCCAAAGAAAGTTGTTGCATTCTCGATTTTCTTGTCTTCATTTGGCGGGCTGAAGACACTTTCATACTGCTGTTTGAGTATCTTGGCCATTTCGGTTGGGTCACTCTCAAGTTCGCCCGTAGGTTTTGCAAGTGGTCCTATTGTTGTGGTGTTCCTGAGTCTCCTTTTTGCGTATGCATAGAAGAATTTGCTATTTACTCGTATGTTTGCAACTGCTTGTAGTTCTTCGCGTGTTCTTTGCTCTTGGTGTGACTGGATGAGTTTACGTTCAACTTCATCGAGCTCTTCTTGTAGTTTGGTGATATTGTGCGCATAGCTGGTCTTCCTTTGCTTGGCTCTCAAGTACGTCCTTTTCTTCATTAGTATTTTTCTATCTCTGGGAATCTGCTTGATCTGCTTCCTGCTTGATTTGGGTGGTATGGTGTTTTTACAGGTCTCCAGGCATTGTTTCTGGAGGATACTGAGAGTTTCGTCGACGTTTTTATCTTCGAATAGTGCCCTCCAATCAGTTCCTGCCAGTTCTGCTCTCAGTCTGTCCCAGTCTATATCTTTGCTGTAGAAGTTGAGATCTTTCAGAGAGGTGCAGGGTATTTGGCTTGATTCCTGTTGACATCTTCTTGGTGGTGTGGCGGCTGGCGTGGGGGTTCTAACTTTGATGAGGCTGTGGTCGGACATTATAGTTTTTACAGTTTCGTACGAGTGTACCAGGTCGAAGTTGTTGCCAAATAGTAAGTTCAGTGTGTTGTTGCCTCTTGTAGGTTCCTCAATGTATTGCTTCATGTATGCAGTGTCCATGATAGTCATTAGCTCCTTGGCTTGCTGTTTTTCATCCCTGGTTCCTCCATCTATTTTCATGGTTGCCCAATTGATGATGGGCAGGTTGAAATCTCCTGTGATGATGACATCTGTAGCGGGAGTTGGAAGATTTTGTATGAGTGATTGTATTTTCTCTGTGACCTCCTTGAAAATTTCCCCTGTGGTGTTTGGAGGTCGATACAAAATTATGATGAGCATGTCGGTTTGTCTTATGTGTACTGCTAGTAGCTCTGTTGTGCCGTTTGAGAATGCAACTAAAGTTTCGGTATTTGCAGCCATATCCTCCCTTAGGTAGAGTGCTACTCCTCCGTGGCTTCTGTCCTCTCTGTCGGCTCTGAATAGAGTGAAATTATGGATATTGATCTCTGCATCCAAAATGTTTTCGTTCAGGTGTGTGTTTCTGTGAGGGCTAGAAAAAATTGAGTTGTCTTCCTCTGCAATTTCTTCCAACATAGGGACTTTACATTGATTGTTTCGTGGGTAAAGTCCTCTGATGTTGCCCACAAAAAAACTAGTTAGTGGTAGTTGCACCTTCCTCTGTGGTTCATGTCTGGCCCCTCGGTTTGGGCTAGGAATCTCTCCATTATCACTTGAGACCGTTTTTCCACTTCCAGAAGACGTCCCATTACTACCTCTAAAAAAGCACCTTGGTCGGGCATAGGCATAGCCGTGTGTACCGCTGCTGGTCTGACCTTGTGAGTTTGCTGGATGGTTGGCCAGCTTCTGAGGGCATTGCGTTGGCTTTCTATTTTTTCCTCATGTGTTGGTGTGTAAGCAAATTCCCTTTGAATGTGTCCTGTAGCGTGTTCCCTTGGTTTGTTGACGTTGTTTCTGGGCGTCAGTATTTTGGTTCCCTTGATGTGTGGAAGATTGCAGTCTCTCATAGTACATGCCCTTTTGTTGAGTGAGATTCTGCATACATATGGGTGGTAGTCGATGCACTTCCATCCACGCTTGCAACCGATTCTTTCATCCCGCCCGTGCTTCATGAATTTTGCACATATTTTTGGGTGGTCTTGTTTGCATCCCCTGCCCACTACTCCATATCGGCATTCATTTCTTAGGTAGAAATTGCATACTTCTATTCTTTTCCTCCTAATATCGGTGCCCCTGTATTCAGCTCTGGGCCTAGGTCTCCATGAATTTGTATTTACAGCACTAACCTCACCTGTTCTACTGTATGTAGGAGCATTATGGCTGCATCCGTTGCATGTGGGGTGTGTGCTCGTTGGGGTCCCCGACCTCACCTGTCTTGCTGCATTTTGAGGGGGCTCTGCCGTGTCTGCTAGTGTTGCGGGGTGGGGGCTATGGGCATCTGGCAATTTCCTGGTGTGTTCCCCAGACCTAGATCTAGGCCTATAGCCACGTTTGTTGTGTTACTGGTATGGGGGTTGTCACCGTCACTCTTGCCTAAGGCTACTTCTGGGCTTATGGGTAGGCCTTGGCCTAGGTCAGTGTCCCCAGTTAATTCCTTGGTTGTTGGAGTATTGTCAGCTGGCGTGTTGGTGACAGCTTTGTTGCTCTGGAGATGAACATGGATTTTTCTTACCTTACTTATCGCTCCAGAGTTGGTTATTCGTTCCTTGTGTTGGAGAACGGCTGCTTCTGCCTCGGCCACCCACTCACCTTTTGTGTCAAACTTTGTTAGGCAGCATGTTTTGCACATGAATTTCCTTGCCGTTTTTGCATAGTTGAGAATTTGATAGGCAGGTAGTTTTGTGCAGAAATAGTGCAGCCAATTCTGGCAGTAGTCGCATTGGATTGCATTTTTTTCACCTGCGAACTTGATTCCGCAGTCGGGGCACTCTGGGTCGGATTTGTTTTGATCCCCGTCCATTGTTGGCGTCATGTTCTTAGTCACTGTTTTTTTTTTCTCTTATTTTCACTTCAATCCTTCTGTTTCGGACTTTGTTTCTTGTATGTGTGCACTCACTAAGTGTTTATGTAGGTTATTCTGTCTTTGGTAATCACCGATTGCACTTTCTTTACGAGAAACACTTGATAATGTATGGAGCTACAGTGTGACGTGGCCTTGACCTTGACTATGGAGATTCCTACCATAATGTAAGAACAAATAATCTAAAAGTATACGTGATGTTTTTGAAATCACAACAAAAGAGATATAGGCTAGTAAGTATTAGCAATGTTCAAATTTTATTATTTTATTCGTGATAAATTAAAGAATCTGGTGACATCTGGCAAGTGTGGCCACAGATTGACGGCTCCTATTGAAAGAGACAACAATATGGTGGACAATTAAGTTAACTACAGGAGTAGGCGTTCTACCTCCCCCCCCCTCTCTCTCTCTCTCTCTCTCTCTCTTAGGAATGGTAGTATAATAACACTCAATGGGTATAAACTATATCAATTAGTTTCAGATGATAATATAAGGGGAGTTTCCACATATGTAAAAAATTCCATACCCTCAGAATTAATAGAG
Organism: Paralithodes platypus; assembly: GCA_032716605.1. Taxonomy (NCBI): domain Eukaryota; kingdom Metazoa; phylum Arthropoda; class Malacostraca; order Decapoda; family Lithodidae; genus Paralithodes; species Paralithodes platypus. The sequence goes on along the minus strand of CM064581.1, from coordinate 19,681,583 downwards.
GCGCCCATGAAATCAGAGGGGATCGAAACAGTCTCAGTAAAACTATATTTAAAAGAAGGGACCCTTAATATCGTTAACGTATATATATCACAAAACTGTTTTCATGCCAGTGCTCTGCCTGATAGTTTGTATAATGGGGTTACTCTTGTCGCTGGGGACTTAAACGCTAGATATAATGAATTTGAATTCGACGGGAAAATAAATACGAATGGTAGAAGATTTTATCAATTTGTACAAGATTACCAAGACATTAAATTACTAGGATCGGAAGAAGCAACCCATATGAAGGGAGGGAGACTCGACTACGCTTTTATACTAAATGGACAAGGGCTGGATGGAAGCTGCGTAGTAGAGAGGCTCAACTACTCAGTGATAATTTTGCTCTTGATATTAAAATTCCACTAGGGAAACTAGCTTTCGGGGCCAATAGAAAAAAACTAAGGCTTCCAAAAGACGATATACAAAACTTTATTGAATATATTAAAAAATGGTACAGTAATTATCATCCTACATCAATTGAATCTTTCTATGATGACATGATTAAAGTTATAGAAACCTCATTAAGCCGTAATGTTCAGACGACAAAGAAGAGAAAACGGCCGAACAATAATAAATATGCCCACGATTAAGTCCTCCAAGGTTGGAACAAAATGCTCAAGGTCGCGCATAGAAAATGGGTAAACGATGGAAGGGAGGACGAAGCAAAAAGCACGTTGCTGGAGACAGCAAAAATTTGCGGGGAGGCTAGAAAAGAAGTTAGAAGGGAGTATTGGACGAATTTTACAAATAATATCGGAAATAGTAAAAATATAGGTGATATTTGGAAAGAGGTTAAAAAAGTTAAAGGAAAGAAAATCGATAATGTGGCACACCCGACTCCTGAAAAATTCGCTAACGAGCTAATGAAGAAATGGTCACTCGCGTCAAGCAAAGACAGTATACCTCAGGAAATCAAAGAGGCAATAAATAAATGGGAAGGGGACAGGAGAGAAGTAATTATGAACGCTTTAAATACAGGGGATAACACTGATGTAATGTTTACTAGGGATGAACTACTTCGAGCTATTAAACATGGGAAATGTACAGCCCCTGGGGAGGACGGAGTAACCTATGATATACTAAACTGTTTGGCAAGCATTGATAATGGTCCACTACTTGATCTATTCAATATGAGTTATCAAGAGGGTCGATTACCCCGAGCATGGAAAACTGCTATCATTATTCCTATCCCTAAGCCTGGATGAGGATTTAGGCCAGTCTCTTTAACATCTTGTTTTTGCAAAATGATGGAAAGAATGCTTTTAGAAAGATTGCAATATGTTATAGGAGGTAAATTAAGTAATAATTTATATGGGTTCATCAAAGGTAAAGGAACTACTGATGCCGTCATCAAGTGCCTATCACACGATGCTGACTACTGCAGGGTATTTGTCGATCTCAAGGGTGCATTCGATAAAGCCAACGGAGAATTTATGCTGCATGAACTAGCAGGTATGGGGGTGTCAGGAAGGATGCTTCATTGGATAGGAGACTATTTACATGGCCGAAGGGCTAAAGTCTCTTATCAAGGAGCATTGTCTGAAGAAGGTAGTTTGGACTTAGGGACACCACAGGGTGGGGTACTAAGTCCAATGTTGTTCAATGTACTATTGAATAGACTTGCAAGTCTAAAATTAGCCGATGGGGTTAAAATTAGAATTTATGCAGACGATATTATGCTACAAAGCAAAACGGTTGATAAAATGCAACAGGCGCTGACTAAATTTGGGAAGTTAACACAGGAACTAGGATTAATAGTAAATGAAGATAAAACAAAATTTCAATGTCGAGCAAGAACTGACAAGCAACTAACAATAAATAACATGAATATAGAAAGAGTAAATAGTTATAAGTACTTGGGAATGTATGTGGGTTATACAGCAGAAGCTAAAGAAGCTGAGGTGAATTATATAACTACACAATGTAAGGCACGAATGCAACCCTTGAGAGCCTTAGCTTGGAGTGGTAACGGTGTCGGTGTTCCTGTACTAAAAATGATGTACATTAGTACTATTAGGTCAGTCATTGAATATGCCAGTCCTGTCCTTTTTTGCCTTGATGAAGGAAGGTTCGATAAACTTGAAAAAATACAAAACGAGGCTATGAGAATTATTTTAAACTGCCCAAAAAATGCAATGATTGATGCAATGAAGCTTGAAACAATGCTACCGAGCATTAAACATAGAGTAGAACAAAATAATATTGTAGCAGCAATTAGACATGTAAGATTAAAAGGTGGCAACGAACTACTGAAAGACATAAAGGACTGCATGAATAATACTCGCACCTTCTGGAGACAAGGCAAAAAAGGATATATGAAACATTTGGTGAACAAAATACAACATTATGATTTAATAAACAACTGTATTAATTACGAAAATGAACAACCTGTCCCACCATGGGAGGAGAAAGACGTAATTTTAGATATTATGCCATTACAAAAGAAAAAGAACATGTATAATACAATAGAATTAAGAAACATTTATGAAGAGAGAATAAACAAAATGTACACTGGTAAAGTAGCACATGTTTATTGTGATGGGTCGGTAATGGAAAATGGTAGGGCAGGTTGTGGGATTTTAATTAGAGATTACATGCAAGACTCAAACATGTGGCTAGAAACAGAATATAATTATAGGCTAAGCGATAATATATCATCAACTCAGGCTGAATTGTATGCGATATTATATGGACTTAAAGAAATCGAAGGAGGAGAAGGGGATGTAAGCTTCTTTGTTGACAGCAGAGGGGCTCTGGACTCCCTAAACTGTAAAACACCAGTATACGAAAATATTGTTATCCAATGCCGGAATATTGTACATCAACTCCAATTAAAAGGGAGAAAAATTGTGTTTTCATGGATACCATCACATACAGGGATTACCTATAATGAAAAAGTTGATATAATAGCTAAAAATGCTACTGAAAAAATTGAAATTGATGTACAATGTACCCTATCTTTAAAACAGGTAAAAAACAAAATAAAGAAATGTCAAGGTAAAAGAAGCTAGAGATATCGAGTGTAAGTATATAGCCAGGCCTAGTGCCACCATGCATCATTACAGAGAGGTGGTAGATAAAACTAAATTCAATTATGGGAATGTTACAAGTAAGTGGAAAGATTCTGTATGTACTAGGTTAAGACTAGGCTACAAATATTACTGGGAATTAGGCATTAATACTGCAGAGAAGGATAGGAGTTGTAGGCTGTGCAATAGGCCAAGATCTCACACCCTTCAACATTATATACTGCAATGTATAACTTTAATAAAATATAGAAATAATACAATTCAAAATGTAACTAAACAGATAATATGGATGTTCAACAGTGGAACTATGTACAACCTTTTAAAAGAATGTAAAATTATAAAACATATAATTTGATGTGTAGCTATGCTCTTCAACTAAACACATGTACATTCTAGTGGTGCCTTACAGGCCACCCTGGGTCAGCGAACCTACGCTCCCTAACCATACAGCTGTATTGTCCTCAATATTCTCGGCTAATGGCTTGATGTACAAGTACCTCCGGATATGCGGCACATCCCTCCCGGAGGACTACTTGCACCTTCCCTCCGAATATTATTTTATGGAAATAAAATAATATGAATCTGAATCTGAATCTGTATGGCTGTATGTTTTGGGTGCTGGGGTCTGGTGACTGGGTCACGACGGTTAGGGTCCCTCTAGGATGTTTGAGGAGGGATGAACACGGTCGGGGCTCAGTTGGGGGTCTTGTGGGACAGCATGCGTGTTTAAAAAACAAAACACAATCTGATCAAGGTCTATAACGGGGACTCATATATTTTAGATATGTCTTTATTATAATACTGTATATACTAAACTTAGGTAGTGTTAAAATTAATCTTCAATATCAATGTATTACTCATCTAACTATATATGTAATGACATAGTTTAAGCCAGAAATAGGGTGAAGATTGCGTATGCACCTTCGCCATTTTGAGATAATGTAACTATGATACTTGTGTAACATTTGTACTTTTCTCAATAAAACAATCAAATCAAATCAAATCAAATCTCTCTCTCTCTCTCTACTACAATTAAGTCTAGATTTGTATGGTCAGTATATCACTGAATCTCTATAAATCTACGAAATTTTGTTTTCTTTCTCTGTGCGTGTGCATATGTACTTACTCTAGTTGTACTTACTCTAGTTGTATTGCGGGAGTGAGCATGCTCGTTATTTCCCGCCTCCTATATGTGTAGGTGTTATATGTATCGTTGGAATGGCTGTGGATGTGTGTGTAGTCTGTATTTTTAGCGACATCGGAAACGAAGGCTTAGGGTGGATCTGTATGGTACCATTCTCACTATAGACGGTACCGTCTCGCCCGAAGGCTTAGGTAGCCATCAGCTTAGGTGAACCATATGATACCCATCTCGCCTTGTACCATTTTTGCCAACCCCAGATGGGACGTCACAACGTCGTCCACTTATTCCAGGTACCTATTTACAGCTAGGTAACTGAGGCTAACACTTGAAAGGAGACAAGCCCAATTTGTCTCCGCCCGGCCGGGTATTGAACCCCCGACCCCTCGTGTGTGAGACGAGAGCTCTACCTACTAGGCTACGGGCTGTGTGAGTGTGTGTGTGTGTGTGTGTGGGAGAGAGAGAGAATTACAAGGTTGTACACGGAATAATTGGTTTCTGAAATACTTTCCAATCTATTCCGGTGAGATACTTAAAGTGGAGAGAGAGAGAGAGAGAGAGCGAGAGTTACATAGAGTTACATATATACACAAACTGCACAGACCTTTCGGTCCCTACTAGGCAGTCCGGACTTACTGCTAAAATAGAACTTGCTACAAAGTGGAAGGCAAGGATAGCTAAGCAGATGGCTCTCTCCCCACCCACTTTTCCCTTTGACAATTTACGGCATGAAATTTAGTTTGGGAAACAAGTCCCCCAGCACAATAATATTTTTTACTGGGAAATTCATAGTAAAAAACGAAGTTGAGAAATGCTATATACAACTGATACTTAACCTATATATATATATATATACTGTATATATATACATATACAGTATATATATATATATATAGTATATATATATACATATATATATATATATATATATATATATATATATATAATATATATATATATATATATATATATATATATATATATATAACATATATATCTATGTATATATAATATATATATCTATATTATATATATATATATATATATATATATATATATATATATATATATATATATATATCTTTAGGTTTTCAGATATAAGAACCCCCAAGTCTTTAACTAAGGCACTTATTTTGATTGGCTGGCCTTTCCCCTTTTATTCATATTTTTTGTTTGTATTACCTATTTATAAGACCTGGCATTTGTCAACATTGAATGGCATCTGCCATTTTTCTGATCACTCAACTATTTTATTTAAATCAGATTGCAGTTTGTTTCTGTCTTCTTCGGTTAATACTGAATTTCCTATCTTTGTGTCATCAGCGAACTTTGAGATAGTATTATTTAGTTCTACATCGATGTCATTTATATAGATAAGAAACAAAACTGGCCCCAGGACCAATCCCTGAGGCATCCACTATAAACTGGCTCCCACTCAGATTCTACTCCATTTATCACAACTCTCTGCCTTCTGTTTGTGAGCCAGCTTCTTATCCATGCATAAATGTTTCCTTTAATGCCTAACATTTCCAATTTATTAAAAACAAATCCATGTTGTACTTTATCGAAAGCCTTCTGGAAATCTAAATAAATTATGTCTAATGATTTTGTTGAGTCGTTATATGTAAATAGTTTATTATAAAATTCAATCACATTTGTTAGGCATGACTTACTGGATCTTGTTCTACTTAGTTTGTATAGATAGCTTCATTTGTCATTATTTGTGGCATTTTTAATTAGTTTATGATATTTATTCCTTTCCCTTAGCGCCTTGCAAATATTCTTATTGAACCAGGGAGGTTTGTTTTTACCAGTATTTACTTTAAGTTTCGTGGGTACATATTTTTGTTGTGCAGTCATGAATATATATATCTTTAAATTTATCCCATACTTCACTTGTTTCGTCAATATTGCTAAGCTGTATATGCAAGTCACTGAGGGCTTTCCTAAGTCCGTTGTAATTCGTGTTTTTAATATCTGGTATCTTCATTTCCTTTTTTTCAATAGTATATGTGTAATGTATGTCAATTCTAATGAAATTGTGATCAGAGGTGAATAGATGCTCGCCGATGTCAAGTTTAGATATTAAGTTTTCATATGTACTGATAACGAATCCTATAGTCTATTCGCTGTAAGTAGGCGAAAAATCAGTAACTCTATCCTCTGTAACTCAAAAAGGGCTAGAGCAAATTGGCCGTACATTTCCACATCTATTCCATGACTGACTCTTCCCAAATGGTAGAAATATTAGCTCGATTACTCTAGTCGTTATTGAGTTACAGAGGTTAGAGGTCATGATTGCTCGCCTACTTACAGCGAATAGACTGTAGTATGTTGTTTTCGCGTGTCGGTTCTATTACACTTTGACTCACAGCATAATCCAGATAGTTGGCGTGGTTACGTATTAATTTACTTCATGATCAATTTGATTCAACTAATTCGCATTACGATCACATTTCGTCTACGCCAATCGTTGTCACCTCATTAACATATATACAGTTTTCGATAACCATTTATCAGTACATAGTTCAGCCATGACACTATAATGAAATTGTTTTGTTGTTCGTTAATAACTCGCACTTTATTTATTATTATTATTATTATTATTATTATTATTATTTTTTTATTTTTTTATTTTTTTTATTTTTTTTTATTAAGGGGGGTCACCGTTTTTTTATTTTATCTGTCAATATCAAGTATAAATATAAAAAAATACATACTGTTTGTATATTTATACTTGATATTGACAGATAACTTTAATTTAAAGGCGATAATAGGGTTGGATGGTGGCTGATAACTACCGTGTTTGATGGAGTAGCAATAATGGTTTGGTGGTTCTCACAGGTAAGTCATGGTAGCCCTGTCCGTTTCTTAGTCATTAATGTGCGACTTTAGCCTCATGACTAAGGGACAAGTGGCTTATTTCTACACTTTTGGTAATGCACTATATTGACAAAAATTAGGGGACGGTGTGAAAAAAGCTGTGTCAAAATATCATACTGATCCAACTGTTTGCTAATAAGTTATTCCCGAAAAACGATGCCACACGGCCTCTGAAACCCATAGTAAATGGCACGAAAGGTCTTTATATTGACAAAGACACGGGCTAAATTTCTTAAAATCGCCAAACTAATGGAACGAACGCCTTAAAATCTCAAAGCTAATGGGACTAAATATGCGGGAGAAAAATCAACTACCTCCCCCTTAATCATCCCACCACTACTTCTCCTCCACCCCACCACCACCACTTCCAACTCCACCTTCACCCGCCTCTCCACCTCCACGCCCTCCCCTCCCTCCCTCCCTCCAAGCCTCCAACCCTTAGCCCCGTGTTTTAAAGCCACACTTAATGGGGCATGGTTAATGCTTTTTTCTGCCCCCCCCCCCCCCCCCCTTCTCCCTCAGGATTAGCCCCTTTAGTGTCCACATTTTAAGACGTTCGGCCCATTAGTTTGGTGATATGACTTCTCCCAATTCCTTGTCAATATTAAGACCTTTTGTGCCATTTAGGTGTCTATTTTCTTGGCAAGTGATAGCGAGCCTGTAATATAGGAGGAAGGCCGGGACATTTTTCTACCAAAAAAATATACAAATTTATCTAGAAGGGAGATCTTGGGGATGATTTTGAAAGCTTGATGGAGGGAGGAACTGAAAAATAATATACTGTATAATTAACCCATACATTACCGGTGACGTCCTTCTCTTTACACTGTAGCAACTATTAGACGGTTTTATTCAGATTAGGAAGGACCTCTAGCAATAATAAGCCTTCAAACTATCTTAACCAGCTCTTTTAACTAACGTAAATCCTTCCTAAGCTGCATAATATCGTCTGAATATAGCTAGAATAAAATATAACACACGTCGCTGGTACTCAAAGGGTTAACAAAATCGACCAATAAAAACCCTCCCCCCTTAAGTGCTTCCCTAAACCTTCATGAACGAAATAAGCAGAAACTAATACTGATCTTTCTGAAAGTGGATGATAATTATTTAGCCCTCTATTTTTATCCTTGTGGATTTTTTTTTTTGTGTGGAGGGGGGGGGGGGGGGGGTTACCTTAATAGCTAGGATCTCCCTCTGCCAGTCTTATTAATCGGAATGACGTCATTGGTGAGGGAGCAACTGTTAAGTTATAGGTTTGATCCCTGAAGGGATGAGAGAAAACCTAATATATATAAAATTACTCTTGAACCAATGACACAAGTACCCTCCCACCACCCCTTCCCATTCCTATATCTTGCTAACATAAGATATTGGAAGGCATGAGCCTCGAGGCAAGGCATACCGAAGCTCGGTTGAGAGACAAGTGTGGAATGAAAAGCGTATTACCACTTAATATCATATTACTTTCTATATTTTTCTTTTCTAAGTGGCATCCGATTAATGACGTCCCATAGGATATCAATCACGCCCCCTATGATCCAGTAATCTGGTTAGTGATGACGGGCGGGATGTTCCTTATGAAAGGCTTCCCTATGTGGTCAGAGCGCCAAATATGCTATTAGGCATGACGTCATTGGTTCAGGAGCCACTATATAAATATTAGGTTTTCTTTCATCCCTTCGTGGATCAAACCTATACTGTAGTTGAAATCAAATACATTTGACGTCACCGGTACAGAAGGGGTTGAGTAACATGAGGTGAAAGTAGAAAGGTGGGCATAGGGCCAAGGCGTGGCTGATTGATTCAGGCTGTCCACACCATCTGCACTGGTCCACCTACTATGCCAAGCCAATGGAGATGGGCCAACAGTAGTATGTGCAGTATGACCTACCCGCATTCTCGTGAGGGATGGGGGGATATACAAGTGACTGTACAAATTGGCAGAGCTATTTTACGTAAAATGTAAATGCTGGTGAGACACGAATTTTGAGCCTGATTGTGCAGTCATTAATAAAAGTAGTGGACCTCACCCATTTCTTATTATGGAAGTATATCTATGGGAAACGAATTCATGATTATAATTTTCTATATATCAACTACAAAACATTATATAAAATTTTATTGAAAAGCAAGTTCCATTCAAAGATCAAGCAAGATAGTTATGATTGCACAAAGAACACCATAGAGGGTCCCCGAATTATTATACTTGACTGTACGGGCTTTGTAGTTTCAAATTTGATAGCTGGATAAAACAGAGAACTGATAGCTAGACATTTGGACGACATCTTGTTGCCTCTGGATCATATACCGCTCAATTGTTTTCTATTCTGATTGTTATTATTCAGCCTATACTCTCCATGTCAGTATACAGTACTATACCTTGTTTTTTATATCACAATCAATTTGTCAGTACCTATACACTGCTGTGAATGCATCAATAGTGCTTGACTTAGAGGTTAGGAGTAAAAAAAACTCGTACCAATGGTTTCAAATTAGATAAATTTCGTTTCAGAAAAGATATAGGCAAGTATTGGTTTGGTAACAGAGTTGTAGACGGGTGGAATGGACTACCAAGTGCTATAGTGGGATCTAAAACTGTAGGGAGCTTTAAGATAAAATTGGATAAGCATATGGACGAGAAGGGTTGGGTGTGAAGGGGGATCAGCCGGGTTGGGCCAATCAGCGCTCTGCAGACCTCCATAATCCTGCGTTAATCTCTAACCGTTTTGGTAAGATGATCCTCAGGGTATTAGAGTGTGAAGCCTAGAATTGGGGTTGTGTGGGACAGGGATCTGCCTTGCTTAGGCCAATCGGCTTTCTGCAGACTCCCATTTTCTTATGTTCTTATGTTCTTAAGATGGCGGCCAATGTGACTCTCTTCCCTGGACCCTGTATACCAATACTCTGTTTAGTGAGGTACTCGAGACTCAGGGCTCGGAGCCTGAGTGGGGAATGGAGGATTTTCTGGTCCCCCCTTCTCGCTCATGTTTTTCTCCATTAGTTTCAGATTTTAAGACGTTCGGCCCATTAGTTTGGCGATGTTGAGACTTTTCGCCCCATTTGTTTCTCAATATCAAGACCTATCGTGCCACTTAGGTGTCGATTTTTTCCTGGCGAGCGATAGCGAGCCTGTAATTTAGGAGTAATCGGCCTTAGGCCGGGACATATTTCTACCAAGAAATGCACACATTTTTCTTGAAGGGGGTTCTTGGGGTGTTTATTTTAAAGCTTGATATAGGTTTAGAAAGGAAAGTAAAAAATAATAAAAATCTAAATAGATAAATCAATAAATACAGGCCGTCCCCCTTAAGCCCTCGGCCCCTCCTTCAAGTGTATAATCCACACACTCGGGGTTTTAACACTCGGGGGTAATTAGCCTCTCTCCGGTAATTACCAGGGAGTGGGAGGAGGTAATATCATAGGTCATACCCTGATAATAACCGATACATAGCTATTAACTGGGAAGAGGGAACGGTTTAGTTATTGATCGATTTATATAACTGTTGAGGGGGAAGGCTTTATTTATATGGCGATTTGTTTATTTATTTATTTCTATAATATATATATATATATATATATATATATATATATATATATATATATATATATATATATATATTACAGTATATATAGTGTATTATATATATATATATTTATTTATGATATTTGTATATTTTTATACATTTTTATTTTGTTAATGTCCTATCTAGACGTCCATCAAGCTTATAAATACATCCCAAAGATCCCCCTTCTAGATAAATGTGTATATTTCTCGGTAGAAACATTTCCGTGCCGAAGGCCGGTTCCTTCTATATTACAGGCTCGCTATCGCTCGCCAGGAAAACATAGATATCTAAATGGTACGACAGGTCTTAATAATAACAAATAACTGGGACGAAAAGTCTTAGATCTCTAAACTATGGGCCGAACGTCTTAAAATTCTAAAAATAAAAGAGCTAAACGTAAGGGAGAATGGGGGGGGGGGGAGGAAAATCAACCATACCCCTTTAATGGTCCCTGATACGACTTTTTGGGTTTATTATAATATATGGCTTAACTATTGATGAGGGTTTTGATCATCATTTTTGCCATTTTTCGAGCAATGTATTTTTATTTTGTTATTTTATTTTATTTTCTATGTGATTGAGGGAGGCAAAAGGCAGAACTGCCTATAGCGAGTGCCTCCCCCATAGTTGAAAGAGTGACAGGGTCAAAATCAAGGGACGTTCGAGCCAAAATGCCTGGACACACGGAGTTTGAAGCAATTTAAGTCATAGGAAGAGGGAAAGACTGATTCTGGGAGAGAGTTCCAGAGCTCAGCTGTTGAGTAGAAGAAAGACTGAGAGTAACGTTTCACTCTTGGGTTGGAGAGTTGCACAGAGTAGGGGTGGGATTGAGTTGCAAGGCGGGTACCACGTGCCCTACGTAAAGGAGGTGGTATACACTGGGAAAGCTCTGAGGAACAATGATTATTATAGTAGCGATAGAATAGTGAGAGAGATGCAACATTGCGGCGGAGAGAGAGAGAGATTGCAGAGAGTTGGTGAGTGGACGGGAGTTAATGATACGAAAGGCCTTCCTTTCAACTTTGTCTAAGAGAGCGGTGTGAGAGGAACCTCCCCACACATGTGCACAATACTCAATACAAGGATGCACTATGCCCCTGTACAGAGCAAGAAGCTGTGCAGGGGAAAAGAACCCCCTAAGGTGGTTGAGCACACCCAGCTTCTGGGAGGCTGCCTTAGCAAGACTGGTAATATGGTCCTTCCAACTGAGAGCAGAAGAAAAAGAGACACCAAGAATATTGAGAGAAGATGAAGAATTGATTTTTGTATTGTTGAAGAATAAGGGATAGTCCGCTGGGAGTTCCTGACGGGTAGATAGATGGAGAAATTGGGTTTTGGAAGCATTAAAGGTAACAAGGTGTTCTCTGCCCCAATTGGAGATAGTATTTAGATCAGAATTTAAGAGTTCTATGGCTTCATTACGTTTGTCGTTGAGGGATTGCTGGCTGGGGCATTCTGAAAAACTAATGGAGGTAAGGTTGAGTTGTCTGCGTATGAATGGATGGGAATTGAGGTACAGTTGAGGAGATCATTTATAAAAATTAGAAAGAGAATAGGAGATAGGACAGAGCCCTGAGGAACACCGGAGTTTATAGGGTGAGGAAGTGAACAATGGCCGTCCACAACTACGGCTATGGAATGGCCGGAAAGGAAATTAGAGACAAAGGCACAGATGGAGGGATAGAAACCGAAGGAGGGTAGTTTAGAAATTAAAAATTTGTGCCAGACTCTATCGAAGGCCTTCGATATGTCTAGTGCAATAGAAAAAGTCTCACCGAAGTCCCGAAAGGAGGATGACCAAGAGTTAGTAAGATATGAAAGAAGATCACCAGTAGAGCGACCCTTAAGGGAGCCATACTGGCGATCTGAGAGCAGATTATGAGAAGAGAAATGCTTAAGAAATTTGGAAGCAAGAATAGTTTCAAAAACTTTAGAAAGACATGAGATAAGAGCAATTGGACGATAGTTGGAGGGTTGAGAGCGGTCACCCTTCTTTGGGACAGGTTGAATGTGAGCAAACTTCCAGCATGAAGGGAAGACGTTAGAGGATAGACAGAGACGAAAGAGTTTGCCTAGGCAGGGAGTCAGCACGGAAGCACAGTTATTGAGAACAACAGGAGGAACACCGTCCGAACCGTACGCCTTATTAGTATTAAGCCCAGAGAGGGTAGAAAGTACATCTTTAGAAGAGATTAGGATATTAGGCATAAGTAAGAGAGAGGAGGGTGGAGAGGGAGGAATAGCACAGGAATCATCCAAGGTGGAGTTTCTAGCAAAAGTTTGAGCGAAGAGTTTAGCTTTGTCAGAGGAAGAAGTGATGGTTGTGCCATCAGAATGGGAAAGGGGAGGAAAAGACGAGGAAGAGAAATTGTTGGAGAGGTTTTTGGCTAGATGCCAGAAAACTTGGGAAGAGCTAGAGTTGGATAGTTCAGTGCATTTATTATTGATGAAAGAGTGTTTGGCAAGTCGAAGAACAGATTTGGCTTGATTCCGGGCAGAAACATAGGAAGAATGAGGGTCTAGAGTTTTAAGGCGTCGGTACTGTTTGAATGCTTCCTCCTTATTGTGGACAGCAGTAGAACAGGCGTGAGTAAACCAAGATTTTTTAGCATTAGTCTGAGAGAAAGAGAATGGAATGTATGCTTCCATGCCCGATAGGATTACCTCGGTAATGCGTTCAGCACTCTCCGAGGGTCCCCGGCCACGGAAGCAGAAATTATTCCATGGGAAATAAAAAAAGTACTGCCGGAGAGCTTCCCAGTCGGCAGCGCCAAAGTGCCACAAGCGCCGCCGGCTAGGAGGATCGGGTGGCCGTACTGGAGAGATTGGACAGTTAACAGAGATAAGTTTATGGTCGGAGGAGCCCAAAGGAGAGAAAAGATCGACAGTATAAGAAGAAGGGTTAGAAGTTAGAAACAAGTCAAGAATGTTGGGCCGATCTCAGATGCGATCCGGGATACGGGTGGGTTGCTGAACTAACTGCTCTAGGTCATTTATGATAGAAAAGACGTAGGCTTGTTCACCAGGTGGGTCAGTAGTGTGAGAGGAGAGCCATTGGCGGTGGTGAACGTTGAAATCTCCTAAGATGGAGATTTCTGAGAAAGGAGAAATGGATAGAATGTGTTCCACTGTAGAGTTTAGATAGTCAAAGAATTTGGAAAAGTTGGTAGAGTTAGGGGAAAGATAGACAGCACAGAAATATTTAGTAAGAGAATGACAGGAAATTTGAGCTATAAAGTAGAACATTCAGAGGAGTCGAAATCGGGAACAGGAGAGCAAGTGAGTTTGTTGTGTACATATGCACAACATCCTCCTTTGGCTTTGAAACTAGGATAGAGAAACTAGGAGGATACAGAGAAGGGGTTGCTGGATGTTGCTACAGACACCTGAGTTTCGGTGAGGAAGAGAAGATCAGGTTTGTAGGAGGAAAGATGGTGTTCAACAGTGTGAAAGTTAGAGGAAAGTTCGCAAATGTTGCAGAAATCAATAGACAGAGTAACAGGCCGAGGACCAGGTAATTTTGTGGGGTCGTCAGGGGATGGTCGTTCGGGTATGGGGGTATTTATGGTCCCCCCCCCCCCCCCCTGGGGACTCCGAGGCTGGACTGAAATTCATAATTTTAATAATTTTGGTGGGGGGAATGAAGTGTGGTGTGCATGTTTAGTTTAGTGAAGTGGATAGGAGGAGGAGGTGTTTGTGAGAGCTAGCTGGATTGCTCTCAGTGTAAATGAGGCACAAAGAAAATCAGTAAGAGAGGCCAAGCAAATGAAACAGGAGTTCCAGCGACTCTTTATCACATGCCTATAACCTCACCTGGGTGTAGCCCTGATCGATTGGTGCCAACAATCTCCCCACTATGAAAAAACAAAAAATAGAAAGCCTTCACAGACCCCCTTCAAGGAAAAAAATTCCCCCTCCCTCCACGCTCCTTGTAACCCCTTCTATACAGGTGACGTCTTTAAAAAAAAACTTTTTAGCTATATTTAGACGATTTTGTGCCATTTAAGAAGGATCAGTGATAGTAGAAAGGGTTAAGTGAGGTAGTTCGAAACCTGTTAATTGATGGAGGCCCTTTTCAAGCTAAATAAATCCGTTTAATAGTAGCCAAAATAAAGTTAAAAGGACGGCGCTGGTACAGAAAGGGTTCAGCTAAATAGGTACATATTTCGGTTAGAAAATTGTTGTTGCCATGGTCCGATATATTCGATATTGCAGATCAGGCAATAATGATGAGAGCAGGGTAAGAGATGCAGGGTTGTGTGTGTGATAATAATTGTTGGTTTATTGTTCATTGCAGCCCTGAGGCTGAAAATCTACAGAGTTTTTCTTAGACCTAGGTACAGTAAAATACTTATTCTACCCTAACTACGAGGTCACATGCGACATTTGGCGACCATGAGGTGCCTGGCTTCCCACCAAGGACATACGCAGATGCACTTTGTATTTGTGAGAAGATGTGTAGGCTAACACAGGCTGATAGCAGCTTACTGTTTTAAGACGTTTACACCCATCAGGGTGTCAATATTTTCCTGGCAAGCGATAGCGAGCCAGCATATATATATTTTTGTTTTGACAGCAAGCTAAATGTGTAAATTTTTCGATAGAATTTTTTTTCCGGCGAAGCCAGATTTCTCCATACAATGCTGGCTCGCTATCGCTCGAAAGGAGGAAATCGACACCTGGATGGGGATAAACGTCTTAAAACAGTACTATTACAATAAAGGTATTACTGCAATATAGGAACTATTAGAATAAAGGAACTTTCTTATACTAAATGTACTTTTATAATAAAGGAAATACCTAATACCAAAGGAACTGTTACAATAAAGGAACTATCTCATATTAATGGGACTACCACAGTAAATCAACACTCAATATATGAGAGAAAGGCCAAACAAGAGTGTCTGTGTGTGGTAGAGTGGATTATTACTAAGATGGTAACCCTAAACTTCTGGCTCAAATCCCGATTTACCAGTAGAAAGATATTATTGGGAGGGAATTTAAGCTATACTTGGTTTCTGTACATTACCACGAAGCACACCTGTATATCATTAACATTATATTGTTGTTTCCAATACAATAGCATTGTACGAATATTCCCACATTCAAAAGATGCAATGAGTAAGAAACTTAATACGTGCCATGAGAGACTGTTTAGTCCGAGATTACGAGCTGAGACGGTTAGACGCAGTGGAGAAAAACTTTGAAAAGTCGAACTGCATCATTCCATAGCCAAGAGACAACCAAGGCACCATTAATTACGGAAGCCGGAGTATTTTAGCCCTTTGAGTACCAGCGACGTGTGTTATATTCTCTAGCTATATGTTGTATTCTCTAGCTATATGTTGTATTCTCTAGCTATATGTAGTATTCTCTAGCTATATGTTGAGTACCAGCGACGTGTGTTGTATTCTCTAGCTATATGTTGTATTCTCTAGCTATATGTAGTATTCTCTAGCTATATGTTGTATTCTCTAGCTATATGTTGTATTCTCTAGCTATATGTTGTATTCTCTAGCTATATGTTGAGTACCAGCGACGTGTGTTGTATTCTCTAGCTATATGTTGTATTCTCTAGCTATATGTTGAGTACCAGCGACGTGTGTTGTATTCTCTAGCTATATGTTGTATTCTCTAGCTATATGTTGTATTCTCTAGCTATATGTTGTATTCTCTAGCTATATGTTGTATCTATATGTTGAGTACCAGCGACGTGTGTTGTATTCTCTAGCTATATGTTGTATTCTCTAGCTATATGTTGTATTCTCTAGCTATATGTTGTATTCTCTAGCTATATGTTGTATTCTCTAGCTATATGTTGAGTACCAGCGACGTGTGTTGTATTCTCTAGCTATATGTTGTATTCTCTAGCTATATGTAGTATTCTCTAGCTATATGTTGTATTCTCTAGCTATATGTAGTATTCTCTAGCTATATGTTGTATTATCTAGCTATATGTAGTATTCTCTAGCTATATGTTGTATTCTCTAGCTATATGTAGTATTATCTAGCTATATGTTGTATTCTCTAGCTATATGTTGTATTCTCTAGCTATATGTTGTATTCTCTAGCTATATGTTGTATTCTCTAGCTATATGTTGTATTCTCTAGCTATATGTAGTATTCTCTAGCTATATGTTGTATTCTCTAGCTATATGTTGTATTCTCTAGCTGTAGGTTGTATTCTCTAGCTATATGTAGTATTCTCTAGCTATATGTTGTATTCTCTAGCTATATGTTGTATTCTCTAGCTATATGTTGTATTCTCTAGCTATATGTTGTATTCTCTAGCTATATGTTGAGTACCAGCGACGTGTGTTGTATTCTCTAGCTATATGTTGTATTCTCTAGCTATATGTAGTATTCTCTAGCTATATGTTGAGTACCAGCGACGTGTGTTGTATTCTCTAGCTATATGTTGTATTCTCTAGCTATATGTTGTATTCTCTAGCTATATGTTGTATTCTCTAGCTATATGTTGTATTCTCTAGCTATGTTGAGTACCAGCGACGTGTGTTGTATTCTCTAGCTATATGTTGTATTCTCTAGCTATATGTTGTATTCTCTAGCTATATGTATTCTCTAGCTATATGTTGTATTCTCTAGCTATATGTTGTATTCTCTAGCTATATGTTGTATTCTCTAGCTATATGTTGTATTCTCTAGCTATATGTTGTATTCTCTAGCTATATGTTGAGTACCAGCGACGTGTGTTGTATTCTCTAGCTATATGTAGACGATAGCATGCATCTTAGGAAGGATCTGTGGTAGTTAAAAGGGTTGGTTGAGATAGTTTGCAGTCTTATTATTGCTAGAGGTTATTCCTAAGCTGAATAAAGTCGTCTAATAGTGCCAGCATAATTATGATAAAAAGGGCGTCCCTGGTAGTGAATAGGTTAATTATTTATGAAAGATCAAGTATTTGTACTTATTCGGTTTTAACAATGCGTTGATAATAAAGTATGTATTTTCCAGCCGATGGTAAATTGCCTTTATTCATCTTAATTACTTAGCTATTACGAAGATGTAGCAGAATACGGTGCTAATTATGAAAACTAGGCAATAAGGTGATGCAGAGAGACAGTAGTTTTATATTATATAAGGTGATGCAGAGACACAGTAGTTTTATATTATATAAGGTGATGCAGAGACACAGTAGTTTTATATTATATAAGGTGATGCAGACACAGTAGTTTTATATTATATAAGGTGATGCAGAGACACAGTAGTTTTATATTATATAAGGTGATGCAGAGACACAGTAGTTTTATATTATATAAGGTGATGCAGAGACACAGTAGTTTTATATTATATAAGGTGATGCAGAGACACAGTAGTTTTATATTATATAAGGTGATGCAGAGACACAGTATTTATATTATATAAGGTGATGCAGTGACACAGTAGTTTTATATTTGGTGTCATAATATAAGGTGATGCAGAGACACAGTAGTTTTATATTATATAAGGTGATGCAGTGACACAGTAGTTTTATATTTGGTGTCATAATATAATGCAGTGACACAGTAGTTTTATATTTGGTGTCATAATATAATGCAGTGACACAGTAGTTTTATATTATATAAGGTGATGCAGAGACACAGTAGTTTTATATTATATAAGGTGATGCAGAGACACTAGTTTTATATTATATAAGGTGATGCAGAGACACAGTAGTTTTATATTATATAAGGTGATGCAGAGACACAGTAGTTTTATATTATATAAGGTGATGCAGAGACACAGTAGTTTTATATTATATAAGGTGATGCAGAGACACAGTAGTTTTATATTATATAAGGTGATGCAGAGACACAGTAGTTTTATATTATATAAGGTGATGCAGAGACACAGTAGTTTTATATTATTCCATTAGGTATTAAGAAACAGCTGATAAAGGATGAAATATGCCACCAGGTGATATTTTACAGACTATACTAATACAATATACACAACACCCACATATATTCAGTAAGAACAAGCACGGCAATATTTGAGTGAAGTAATATGCCGGAGTGTTTTAGAAAGTGACGTGCCTCAGGTTATCCGTGGGGGCCAGACGTGCACAGAGGAAACCCGGTGTCACACGAACCATTTGCTGGCAATTTTTACGGGCAATTATTGTCTAGACTCTAGTAGCTTCAGAATGTTAAGTGTCATGAGATTTAAACTAGCTAACATTATCCGATTCTAATGCGAAAGAGCCTTAACCCATTCAGTACCGGTGCCGTCCTTTTAACTATATTCTGGCTACTATTAGACGATTTCAGTTTAAATAGCAATAGACGATTTCAGTTCCAGCAATTAACAAACTTCGAAATATATCACTTAACTGTGTATACTACCACAGATCCTTCTTAAACTGTACAAAATCGTCTTAATATAGCTATAATATTATAGCTATAATATAATACAAAAGACGTCACCGGTACTGCAGGGGTTAAAATAGACGTCACCGGTACTGCAGGGGTTAAAATAGACGTCACCGGTACTGCAGGGGTTAAAATAGACGTCACCGGTACTGCAGGGGTTAAAATAGACGTCACCGGTACTGCAGGGGTTAAAATAGACGTCACCGGTACTGCAGGGGTTAAAATAGCACGGCGACAAACTACCTCATCGAAAATTGCCGGAAAATGCGTTCGTGTGACACCACCTAAGACCGTTATCACATCAGACCTTTTATCATCAACTGTCCAGGGGCAATATTATTCTGGAAAATTGTTTGGAATAATATCCACTGGCATCGAAAACTAGGCGGCTAATAGATTAACTTAAAGGGGAGATAGTTGATTTTATGAACCCCCATTTTCCCTCGCGTTTAGCCCCATTACCTTTGATTTTTTATGACGTTCGCTCCATTAGTTTGTGGATTATAAAACCTATCGTCCCATTTTGTTATCAGTATCAAGACCTTTTGATCCATTTTGGTGTCAATTTTTCCTGGGCGAGCGATAGCGAGCCTGTAATTTTGGAGGAACTGGGCTTTGGCCGGGACATTATTCTACCTAAAAAATTACAAATTTATCTCGACGAGGGATCTTGGGAATAATTTATCAAGCTTGATGGAAGTCTAGGTAGAAAACTAGAACAATAGTATATAATATAAACACATATAGCAAATAATATACTTTACCCCCTTAAATGACAACATAATTGTATAAGTTTACCTTATAATATGCCAGGCCAGTGTTGATGGTAAGTGTTGAGGGACAATGGGATCCTGTCATACCGGCTTAACCCTTTCAACATTATCACGCATTATAATAGTTTATTCTGGCCAGCATTAGACAAGTTTATGCAGTTTTGGAAGGATCTGTTGGAATGATGAGGGTAAAGACTATCTCAATTAACCCTCTGATTTTCGTATACCCTTCCTAAACTGAATACACTCCTCTAGTAATAGCCAGAAAGCAGAACAGAAATGCGTAATCGGATCTTGAAAGGGTTAAGTGCTAAACATTATAAGTTCGAAAATGCCACATCGTGCAAGCTTTAATCCTCCCGACGACTAAGTATAATATTTTGGCGTATTTGATTTGGACCAGTTGAAGATATTATATAGCATAAGCATTTCCTAAAATATTGTACTGTTATTTATGAAAATTACACAAATATAATGTAGGACATTTATGTACAGTAACGTGAATTTAGAACTACTATAATAACGAACAAATTTGGCAATTTTCTATCGGTATTTTATGATAACTGGTTAGCTTGAGATAGTATGTTCCCTCCACCAACCGACTTTACTTCTAAACTCAATTAATGAAATCAACAAATACATGTGGCAGTCCAGGGATTCGAACCTAGGATTCTCACACCGAAATTCAGTGCATTTATCAATTGCGCTACGAAGACATTGTAATATTGTAATATTGTATACCGGTATTGTATTATACATACGGATATGAAATTGATCTCTCCACACACACAATGTCTGTAATTAATAACTTATATCTCGTAGTCACTGTGACATGGAACATTACATAGACATTAGTTATTAGCATATTGTATTCATTATACCTGATTAATTACAGACACATAATATTTTAACCCCTTCAGTACCAATGCCGTCCTTATAACTATATTCTGGTTACTATAATACGATTATATTCAGTTTATAAAATGGCCTCCAGCAATTAACAGGCTTCAAACTATCACACTTAACCCGCTTTATCACTACAGATCCTTCTTTAACTGCACAAAATCGTCTAAATATAGCTAGCTTAATACAGAAGGGGTAAATAATTAAAGAAAAAATAAATTCCTCGAACATCTGTAACATATTTCTCACATATTTCAATATATATAAATTATATATCCAACAAATCTTGCTATGATATAATACTGTCGAAACTAATCCTGCATTGAGAGACAGGACCGTACTAAGCAATAGGTTCAACATTAGAAATATCCTGTATATGAAAGAGATTTCCAGATTAATAACATTATCTTTGCTCTGCATTATTTGAAAAACACTCTTTTCATAAATGCACACACTAAGAAATTGTAAACATTATGATTAAAACTGCAGATATTCAGAAAGTGTGAAATATATGAACAAACTTAGAGCGCCAGATCATTCTCAGAAGCAAATACAACTTGAGAATTACCTTTGCGAAATTGAAAAATATATATAAATAGAGACATATATTCTCGGAGAAACTGAATAGAGGAGGTACAGTATACCTGTAGGTAGCGAGTCGGGAAAGGAATTTGGGCTGCATTTTAACAACTTATAAGGCATTCACATGTGCGATATTTCTGTCACTTTTATATAGAAAATCAACTTTATATGCAAATATATCGGGGCTGGTTTGCATGTGTACCGGCATCATATTATTGAAAGTGAGTGATTGAAAAAGAAGTTTATCTAAATAAAAGTTGCGACTTTGGTATCCTTGAATCATCATACGATCTACTCCACATTGTTTTGAACGGAGTTAATATACAATATATCCCCTCCACCTTCCCAGAGATATGGAGGACAATTTGACCAGTTCAAAATGTATGTGTTGTCAGAATTCAGTCACCTACCATAATAATTTACCTTCAGTGTATTTTCCAGCAATTGTTGATCGGAATGTTTTTACTGGCAATAAATCAAGGCTGTTTTACAATAGTATTGGAACTATAATAAACATATGCGTACATTATTTAGGTGTTATGGCCTCATGGTGTAGTGTATATTGGTACTAAATGTCAGCCCTGATGTTCTAAATTCGAATCCTGGCCTAGGCAGAATTAGTTCTATATGCACACACGTCTATTTTGTGACATGCTTGGGAAGAAAATAAAAGTTGCATGCAATCCCAATATGCTGTTGGGAGGGAGGAAAATGTGTTGTATACAAGAGGGGTTAGTCTAGCTGAAATATGCAAGCTACCCCTTGAGACACCTGGGAAAACATAGACACATTTGTTGCTTCAGTTCTCCTTCTTTTATACAGCTATGACATGCATATATATATATAATATATATATATATATATATATATATATATATATACCGGTATATATATATATATTTTGTTTTTGTTTTCTTCTATGTGATTGAGGGAGGCAAAAGACAGAACTGCCTATAGCGAGTGCCTCCCTCATAGTTGAAAGAGTGACAGGGCCAAAATCAAGGGACGTTCGAGCCAAAATGCCTGGACACACGGAGTTTGAAGCAATTTAAGTCATAGGAAGAGGGAAAGACTGATTCTGGGAGAGAGTTCCAGAGCTCAGCTGTTGAGGAGAAGAAAGTTTGAGAGTAACGTTTCACTCTCGGGTTGGAGAGTTGCACAGAGTAGGGGTGGGATTGAGTTGCAAGACGGGTACCACGTGCCCTACGTAAAGGAGGTGTAATACACTGGGAAAGCGCTGAGGAACACTGATTATTAAAGTAGCGATAGAATAGCGAGAGAGATGCAACATTGCGGCGGAGAGAGAGAGATTGCAGAGAGTTGGTGAGTGGATGGGAGTTAATGATACGAAAGGCCTTCCTTTCAACTTTGTCTAGGAGAGCGGTGTGAGAGGAACCTCCCCACACATGTGAACATGTGGGAGTGCTCAACCGCCTTAGGGGGTTCTTTTCCCTTGCACAGCTTCTTGCTCTGTACAGGGGCATAGTGCGTCCTTGTATTGAGTATTGTTCACATGTGTGGGGAGGTTCCTCTCACACCGCTCTCCTAGACAAAGTTAAAGGAAGGCCTTTCGTATCATTAACTCCTGTCCACTCACCAACTCTCTGCAATCTCTCTCTCTCCGCCGCAATGTTGCATCTCTCTCGCTATTCTATCGCTACTATAATAATCAGTGTTCCTCAGAGCTTTCCCAGTGCATACCACCTCCTTTACGTAGGGCACGTGGTACCCGTCTTGCAACTCAATCCCACCCCTACTCTGTGCAACTCTCCAACCCAAGAGTGAAACGTTACTCTCAAACTTTCTTCTACTCAACAGCTGAGCTCTGAAACTCTCACCCAGAATCAGTCTTTCCCTCTTCCTATGACTTAAATTGCTTCAAACTCCGTGTGTCCAGGCATTTTGGCTCGATCGTCCCTTGATTTTGGCCCTGTCACTCTTTCAACTATGGGGGAGGCACTTGCTATAGGCAATTCTGCCTTTTGCCTCCCTCAATCACATAGAGAAAAAAAATAAAAATAAAAAATACTCAATACAAGGATGCACTATGCCCCAATAGGCTACAGAGCAAGAAGCTGTGCAGGGGAAAAGAACCCCCTGAGGCGGTTGAGCACACCCAGCCTCTGGGAGGCTGCCTTAGCAAGACTGGTAATATGGTCCTTCCAACTGAGAGCAGAAGAAAAAGAGACACCAAGAATATTGAGAGAAGATGAAGGATTGATTTTTGTATTGTTGAAGAATAAGGGATAGTCCGCTGGGAGTTCCTTATGGGTAGATAGATGGAGAAATTGGGTTTTGGAAGCATTAAAGGTAACAAGGTTTTCTCTGCCCCAATTGGAGATAGAATTTAGATCAGAATTTAAGAGTTCTACGGCTTCATTACGTTTGTCTGTCGTTGAGGGATTGCTGGCTGGGGCGTTCTGAAAAACTAATGGAGTAGTGTAAAGTTGAGTCGTCTGCGTATGAATGAATGGAAATTGAGGTACAGTTGAGGAGATTTTTAAAAATTAGAAAGAGAATAGGAGATAGGACAGAGCCCTGAGGAACACCGGAGTTTATATATATTTAAACTCGATATTTTATCGAGAGGACTTCCCTAGTGGTTAAGGCCCCATTAATTGCTCTTTCCATTCACATATGCATAGCCTACGTGAGTTGCAGTTGGGATGTGTGTACATGCTTAGATTGATATGCAGGATTCGAAGTTGCATAATAAATCGTAGGCAGTGTCCACCATTCTTTAACTGCCTACGTGGTGCGATGCATAAGGTGTTGATTTTCGGTGTGAGCATCCTGGATTCGAATCCACGGACTGCCACATGTGTTTGTAAATTTCATTAATCGATTTTAGGAGTATAGTTGGTTGTTGGAAGGAACATAATAATTGATATTGGTTCAGGGGTAATTTATCGAGAGGACTTCCCTAGTGGTTAAGGCCCCATTAATTGCTCTTTCCATTCACATATGCATAGCCTACGTGAGTTGCAGTTGGGATGTGTGTACATGCTTAGATTGATATGCAGGATTCGAAGTTGCATATAAATCGTAGGCAGTGTCCACCATTCTTTAACTGCCTACGTGGTGCGATGCATAAGGTGTAGATTTTCGGTGAGCATCCTGGATTCGAATCCACGGACTGCCACATGTGTTTGTAAATTTCATTAATCGATTTTAGGAGTATAGTTGGTTGTTGGAAGGAACATAATAATTGATATTGGTTCAGGGGTAATTTATCGAGAGGACTTCCCTAGTGGTTAAGGCCCCATTAATTGCTCTTTCCATTCACATATGCATAGCCTACGTGAGTTGCAGTTGGGATGTGTGTACATGCTTAGATTGATATGCAGGATTCGAAGTTGCATAATAAATCGTAGGCAGTGTCCACCATTCTTTAACTGCCTACGTGGTGCGATGCATAAGGTGTTGATTTTCGGTGTGAGCATCCTGGATTCGAATCCACGGACTGCCACATGTGTTTGTAAATTTCATTAATCGATTTTAGGAGTATAGTTGGTTGTTGGAAGGAACATAATATGTGATATTGGTTCAGGGGTAATTTATCGAGAGGACTTCCCTAGTGGTTAAGGCCCCATTAATTGCTCTTTCCATTCACATATGCATAGCCTACGTGAGTTGCAGTTGGGATGTGTGTACATGCTTAGATTGATATGCAGGATTCGAAGTTGCATAATAAATCGTAGGCAGTGTCCACCATTCTTTAACTGCCTACGTGGTGCGATGCATAAGGTGTTGATTTTCGGTGTGAGCATCCTGGATTCGAATCCACGGACTGCCACATGTGTTTGTAAATTTCATTAATCGATTTTAGGAGTATAGTTGGTTGTTGGAAGGAACATAATATATGTTAGTAAAGCCAGGTAATAAATTGTCTTTAATACATACGAGGTTGAAAGAAATGGCAATTTCTGCGTTGGAAATTTTATTATTCAAGGTTTCCAGGTCTCTGATGAGTTTTCGCTGGGTGGCAGGAAGTAGATGAATGAGGTTAGCAAAATTCATGGTGGTACAGGGTTACATTAATGTACATGATGATACAGGATATACGACGCGTTTCACTGGACAACCAGCATTATCAAGTAAGGATAGAATGATATAAAAGGTAAACAGGAAGGGTATATATAGAGGGTGGAGGATCAGAGGAGCAGAAAATCAGGGGGCAAAAGTCTGCTATTGGTGGAGGGGTATTCTAGGAGTGTTAGAGAGAGATCCGCGTCATGCAGGCGCACTGGATGCGGGAAGGTGGTGGTCGGTTGGCGGGGTCGAAGCTGATTGGCTGCGTGTCGAGGGGCGTGGCCTAAGTTGCGTAATACGTGTGGCGCCGGCAGAAGACGAAGCTGAAGGAGGTAGCGCGGGGGGCTGCGTCAAGGGCACCGGGGGGCGAGGGGGGGCGTTAAGTCCTATAGGATAGTGCCTTTTGGCAGAAGGAAGGATCTGAAGGTCCAGAGTTTGGTTGTTGATGTTAGGATGTAAGGCTTGGATATATAATGCTTCGAGTATTGGTAATCTCCTTGGGTCACTTTCTTTATCGAGTATGGTGGTGTGTTTCTCTAACTCGTTGCGTGTGAGGCGGGGGTGGTTAGGGGTGAGACAGTGGTCTTTGATGGCTCCAGCCTGAAGGTGAAGAGTTAACCGACGTGAAAGATGAGTCTGTGTCATGCCAATATAGGAATGAGGTCCACAGTCCTCATAATTACAGGTATGTTGGTAAATGACGTGATCGTCGGTCATCGGGCTCTTTATCTTGGTGGAAGCTGGTTTGTTGCGGAGAACGAGGTTGGAGGTCTTGGGGGATTTGTAATAAATTATTAATTTGATTTTGTTTTCCGGGTTGGTAGGGTGGACATATTGGAGATTATTTCTTTTAAGACGGCCTCGTCATTTTTGTGTTCAGAGGACATAAAATTGCGGTAGAAGATCTTGATTTCATTGGGGGGGTCAATGTTGGGAGGGCCCCATCATCTCCCAGATCCCCACTGCCACCTACCAGATCGCCAAGGCCCTGAACAACCTCCTTACCCCCTACGTGCCCTGCCAATACAACCTTAACTCAGCCCACGATTTCTTGGAAATTTTACGAGACGCCCCCCGGAACAACAACCACACAATCGTCTCCCTCGACGTAGAAAGCCTGTTCACCAACGTGCCAGTGGATAGGACCATTGACATGATTCTACGTCGAATTTACCATTGCCCTGATACACTAACACTGGACATCCCGGAGAAGGCCCTGAAAACACTGCTGGAGCTATGTACCAAGGAGGCCCCCTTCCTTTGCCCCCGGGGCAACATGTACAAGCAGATAGACGGTGTGGCGATGGGCAGCCCCCTAGGAGTTTTTTTGGCGAACTTTTTTATGGGTACCATCGAGGAAGAGCTCCTAGCTGCCCAACGACCCGCTGTCTACTGTAGATACGTGGATGACATCTTCGTGCAAATCAAGGACCTCCACGAACTACAGGAACTCCAGCGTCGCTTCATGACCTCCTCCGGACTTAACTTCACCTTTGAAAAATCAAACAATGGACAACTCCCCTTCCTCGACATCCTCGTAGCTCTGAACGACCATGGGTTCAAAACCACCGTCTACACTAAACCAACTAACACAGGACAATGCCTCAACGGCGATAGTGAATGCCCCCGCCGTTATCTTCTATCCTCCATCTCCGCTTATGTAAGGAGAGCCCTCATGCACTGCTCTACCTGGGCCGACACCCACCAGGAACTAGAAAGACTATCTCAAGTTTTAGTGAATAACGGATACTCCAACTCCGACGTCTCCAGCACCATCAACCACCATCTTGAAAAATGGTACACCCAAAGCCCTCCCAACATTGACCCCCCCCAATGAAATCAAGATCTTCTACCGCAATTTTATGTCCTCTGAACACAAAAATGACGAGGCCGTCTTAAAAGAAATAATCTCCAAGCATGTTCACCCTACCAACCCAGAAAACAAAATCAAATTAATAATTTATTACAAATCCCCCAAGACCTCCAACCTCGTTCTCCGCAACAAACCAGCTTCCACCAAGATAAAGAGCCCGATGACCGACGATCACGTCATTTACCAACATACCTGTAATTATGAGGACTGTGGACCTCATTCCTATATTGGCATGACGCAGACTCGTCTTTCACGTCGGTTAACTCTTCACCTTCAGGTTGGAGCCATCAAAGACCACTATCTCACCCCTAACCACCCCCACCTCACACGCAACGAGTTAGAGAAACACACCACCATACCCGATAAAGAAAGTGACCCAAGGAGATTACCAATACTCGAAGCATTATATATCCAAGCCTTACATCCTAACATCAACAACCAAACTCTGGACCTTCAGATCCTTCCTTCTGCCAAAAGGCACTATCCTATAGGACCTAACGCCCCCCCTCGCCCCCTGGTGCCCTTGACGAAGCCCCCTGCGCTACCTCCTTCAGCTTCGTCTTCTGCCGGCGCCACACGTACTACGCAACTTAGGCCACGCCCCCTGACACGCAGCCAATCAGCTTCGACCCTGCCAACCGACCACCACCTTCCCGCATCCAGTGCGCCTGCGTGACACGGATCTCTCTCTAACACTCCTAGAATACCCCTCCACCAATAGCAGACTTTTGCCCCCTGATTTTCGCCTCCTCTGATCCTCCACCCTCTATATATACCCTTCCTGTTTACCTTTTATATCATTCTATCCTTACTTGATAATGCTGGTTGTCCAGTGAAACGCGTCGTATATCCTGTATCATCATGTACATTAATGTAACCCTGTACCACCATGAATTTTGCTAACCTCATTCATCTACTTCCTGCCACCCAGCGAAAACTCATCAGAGACCTGGAAACCTTGAATAATAGAATTTCCAACGCAGAAATTGCCATTTCTTTCAACCTCGTATGTATTAAAGACAATATATATATATATATATATATATATATATATATATATATATATATATATATATATATATATATATATATATATATATATATATATATATATATATATATATATATATATACAGATATATATATATACTCCGTATATATATATATATATATATATATATATAATATATTATATATATATATATATATATATACCGGTATATATATATACCCGGTATATATATATATATATTTTTTTTAAATTTTGCACAGAAGTCAAAACTATTCTTTGACTCGCCAAGCACTCTATCATCAATAATAAATGCACTGAACTATCAAACTCTAGCTCTTCCCAAGCTTTCTGGCATCTAACCAAAAACCTCTCCAACAATTTTTCTTCCTCGTCTGTCCCTCCCCTTTTCCACTCTGACACCATTACTGTCACTTATTCCTCTGACAAAGCTGAACTCTTTGCCCAAACCTTCGCTAAAAACTTCACCTAGGATGATTCCGTTGCTATTCCTCTCCATCCTCCTGTCATTTACTCATGGGTAATATCATAATCTCTTCTAAAGATATACTTTCTACCCTCTCTTGGCTTAACTGTACCGGCTATGGTACACCAGCTACTCATTATATTAATAGTGGATTGTGTTGAGGGTTGTGGATAGGGTCTGGAACCACCATTAGCTTGCTATATGAGGTCTGACCGGTATGGAGGTCACAATATTGACATGGGGTACACTGTACCGGCTATGGTACACCAGGTACCCATTATATTAATAGTAAATTATGTTGAGGGTTGTGGATAAGGTCTGGAGCCACAATATCATTAGCATGCTATATGAGGTCTGACCGGTATGGAGGTCACAATATTGTCATAGGGGTACACTTTACCGGCTATGGTACACCAGGTACTCATTATATTAATAGTGGATTGTGTTGAGGGTTGTGGATTGGGTCTGGAGCCACAATATCATTAGCTTGGTATATGAGGTCTGACCGGTATGGAGGTCACAATATTGACATAGGGGTACACTGTACCGGCTATGGTACACCAGGTACTCATTATATTAATAGTGGATTGTGTTGAGGGTTGTGGATTGGGTCTGGAGCCACAATATCATTAGCTTGCTATATGAGGTCTGACCGGTATGGAGGTCACAATATTGACATAGGGGTACACTGTACCGGCTATGGTACACCAGGTACTCATTATATTAATAGTGGATTGTGTTGAGGGTTGTGGAGCCACAATATAATTAGCTTGCTATATGAGGTCTGACCGGTATGCAGGTCACAATATTGATATAGGGGTACACTGTACCGGCTATGGTACACCAGGTACTCGTTATATTTATAGTGGATTGTGTTGAGGGTTGTGGATTGGGTCTGGGGCCACAATATCATTAGCTTGCTATATGAGGTCTGACCGGTATGGAGGTCACAATATTGACATAGGGGTACACTGTACCTGCTATGGTACACCAGGTACTCGTTATATTAATAGTGGATTGTGTTGAGGGTTGTGGATTGGGTCTGGAGCCACAATATCATTAGCTTGCTATATGAGGTCTGACCGGTATGGAGGTCACAATATTGACATAGGGGTACACTGTACCGGCTATGGTACACCAGGTACTCGTTATATTAATAGTGGATTGTGTTGAGGGTTGTGGATTGCGTCTGGAGCCACAATATTATTAGCTTGCTATATGAGGTCTGACCGGTATGGAGGTCACAATATTGACATAGGGGTACACTGTACCGGCTATGGTACACCAGGTATTCGTTATATTAATAGTGGATAGTGTTGATGGTTGTGGATTGGGTCTGGAGCCACAATATCATTAGCTTGCTATATGAGGTCTGACCGGTATGGAGGTCACAATATTGACATAGGGGTGCACTGTACCGGCTATGGTACACCAGGTACTCGTTATATTAATAGTGGATTGTGTTGAGGGTTGTGGATTGGGTCTGGAGCCACAATATCATTAGCTTGCTATATGAGGTCTGACCGGTATGGAGGTCACAATATTGACATAGGGGTGCACTGTACCGGCTATGGTACACCAGGTACTCGTTATATTAATAGTGGATTGTGTTGAGGGTTGTGGATTGGGTCTGGGGCCACAATATCATTAGTTTGCTATATGAGGTCTGACCGGTATGGAGGTCACAATATTGACATAGGGGTACACTGTACCGCCTATGGTACGCCAGGTACTCGTTATATTAATAGTGGATTGTGTTGAGGGTTGTGGATTGGGTCTGGAGCCACAATATCATTAGCTTGCTATATGAGGTCTGACCGGTATGGAGGTCACAATATTGACATAGGGGTACACTTTACCGGCTATGGTACACCAGGTACTCATTATATTAATAGTGGATTGTGTTGAGGGTTGTGGATTGGGTCTGGAGCCACAATATCATTAGCTTGCTATATGAGGTCTGACCGGTATGGAGGTCACAATATTGACATAGGGGTACACTGTACCGGCTATGGTACACCAGATACTCGTTATTTTAATAATGGATTGTGTTGAGGGTTGTGGATTGGGTCTGGAGCCACAATATCATTAGTTTGCTATATGAGGTCTGACCGGTATGGAGGTCACAATATTGACATAGGGGTACACTGTACCGGCTATGGTACGCCAGGTACTCGTTATATTAATAGTGGATTGTGTTGAGGGTTGTGGATTGGGTCTGGAGCCACAATATCATTAGCTTGCTATATGAGGTCTGACCGGTATGGAGGTCACAATATTGACATAGGGGTACACTTTACCGGCTATGGTACACCAGGTACTCATTATATTAATAGTGGATTGTGTTGAGGGTTGTGGATTGGGTCTGGAGCCACAATATCATTAGCTTGCTATATGAGGTCTGACCGGTATGGAGGTCACAATATTGACATAGGGGTACACTGTACCGGCTATGGTACACCAGGTATTCGTTATATTAATAGTGGATTGTGTTGAGGGTTGTAGAGCCACAATATCATTAGCTTGCTATATGAGGTCTGACCGGTATGGAAGTCACAATATTGACATAGGGGTACACTGTACCGGCTATGGTACACCAGGTACTTGTTATATTTATAGTGGATTGTGTTGAGGGTTGTGGATTGGGTCTGGGGCCACAATATCATTAGCTTGCTATATGAGGTCTGACCGGTATGGAGGTCACAATATTGACGTAGGGGTACACTGTACCGGCTATGGTACACCAGGTACTCGTTATATTAATAGTGGATTGTGTTGAGGGATGTGGATTGGGTCTGGAGCCACAATATCATTAGCTTGCTATATGAGGTCTGACCGGTATGGAGGTCACATTATTGACATAGGGGTACACTGTACAGGCTATGGTACACCAGGTACTCGTTATATTAATAGTGGATTGTGTTGAGGGTTGTGGAGCCACAATATCATTAGCTTGCTATATGAGGTCTGACCGGTATGGAGGTCACAATATTGACATAGGGGCACACTGTACCGGGTATGGTACACCAGGTACTCGTTATATTAATAGTGGATTGTGTTGAGGGTTGTGGATTGGGTCTGGGGCCACAATATCATTAGCTTGCTATATGAGGTCTGACCGGTATAGAGGTCACAATATTGACATAGGGGTACACTGTACCGGCTATGGTACACCAGGTACTCGTTATATTAATAGTGGATTGTGTTGAGGGTTGTGGATTGGGTCTGGAGCCACAATATCATTAGCTTGCTATATGAGGTCTGACCGGTATGGAGGTCACAATATTGACATAGGGGTACACTGTACCGGCTATGGTACACCAGGTACTCGTTATATTAATAGTGGATTGTGTTGAGGGTTGTGGATTGGGTCTGGAGCCACAATATTATTAGCTTTCTATATGAGGTCTGACCGGTATGGAGGTCACAATATTGACATAGGGGTACACTGTACCGGCTATGGTACACCAGGTACTCTTTATATTAATAGTGGATTGTGTTGAGGTTTGTGGATTGGGTCTGGAGCCACAATATCATTAGCTTGCTATATGAGGTCTGACCGGTATGGAGGTCACAATATTGACATAGGGGTACACTGTACCGGCTATGGTACACCAGGTACTCGTTATATTAATAGTGGATTGTGTTGAGGGTTGTGGAGCCACAATATCATTAGCTTGCTATATGAGGTCTGACCGGTATGGAGGTCACAATATTGACATAGGGGTACACTGTACCGGCTATGGTACACCAGGTACTCGTTATATTAATAGTGGATTGTGTTGAGGGTTGTGGATTGGGTCTGGAGCCACAATATCATTAGCTTGCTATATGAGGTCTGACCGGTATGGAGGTCACAATATTGACATAGGGGTACACTGTACCGGCTATGGTACACCCGGTACTCGTTATATTAATAGTGGATTGTGTTGAGGGTTGTGGATTGGGTCTGGAGCCACAATATCATTAGCTTGCTATATGAGGTCTGACCGGTATGGAGGTCACAATATTGACATAGGGGTACACTGTACCGGCTATGGTACACCAGGTACTCGTTATATTAATAGTGGATTGTGTTGAGGGTTGTGGATTGCGTCTGGAGCCACAATATCATTAGCTTGCTATATGAGGTCTGACCGGTATGGAGGTCACAATATTGACATAGGGGTACACTGTACCGGCTATGGTACACCAGGTACTCGTTATATTAATAGTGGATTGTGTTGAGGGTTGTGGATTGGGTCTGGGGCCACAATATCATTAGCTTGCTATATGAGGTCTGACCGGTATGGAGGTCACAATATTGACATAGGGGTACACTGTACCGGCTATGGTACACCAGGTACTCGTTATATTAATAGTGGATTGTGTTGAGGGTTGTGGATTGGGTCTGGAGCCACAATATTAGCTTGCTATATGAGGTCTGACCGGTATGGAGGTCACAATATTGACATAGGGGTACACTGTACCGGCTATGGTACACCAGGTACTCATTATATTAATAGTGGATTGTGTTGAGGGTTGTGGATTGGGTCTGGAGCCACAATATCATTAGCTTGCTATATGAGGTCTGACCGGTATGGAGGTCACAATATTGACATAGGGGTACACTGTACCGGCTATGGTACACCAGGTACTCGTTATATTAATAGTGGATTGTGTTGAGGGTTGTGGATTGGGTCTGGAGCCACAATATCATTAGCTTGCTATATGAGGTCTGACCGGTAGGGAGGTCACAATATTGACATAGGAGTACACTGTACCGGCTATGGTACACCAGGTACTCGTTATATTAATAGTGGATTGTGTTGAGGGTTGTGGATTGGTTTGGAGCCATAATATCATTAGCTTGCTATATGAGGTCTGACCGGTATCGAGGTCACAATATTGACATAGGGGTACACTGTACCGGCTATGGTACACCAGGTATTCGTAATATTAATAGTGGATTGTGTTGAGGGTTGTTGATTGTGTCTGGAGCCACAATATCATTAGCTTGCTATATCAGGTCTGACCGGTATGGAGGTCACAATATTGACATAGGCGTGCACTGTACCGGCTATGGTACACCAGGTACTCGTTATATTAAAAGTAGATTGTGTTGAGGGTTGTGGATTGGGGGTGGAGCCACAATATCATTAGCTTGCTATGTGAGGTCTGACCGGTATGGAGGTCACAATATTGACATAGGGGTGCACTGTACCGGCTATGGTACACCAGGTACTCGTTATATTAATAGTGGATTGTGTTGAGGGTTGTGGATTGGGTCTGGGGCCACAATATCATTAGCTTGCTATATGAGGTCTGACCGGTAGGGAGGTCACAATATTGACATAGGGGTACACTGTACCGCCTATGGTACACCAGGTACTCGTTATATTAATAGTGGATTGTGTTGAGGGTTGTGGATTGGGTCTGGAGCCACAATATCATTAGCTTGCTATATGAGGTCTGACCGGTATGGAGGTCACAATATTGACATAGGGGTACACTTTACCGGCTATGGTACACCAGGTACTCGTTATATTAATAGTGGATTGTGTTGAGGGTTGTGGATAGGGTCTGGAGCCACAATATCATTAGCTTGCTATATGAGGTCTGACCGGTATGGAGGTCACAATATTGACATAGGGGTACACTGTACCGGCTATGGTACACCAGGTACTCGTTATTTTAATAAGGGATTGTGTTGAGGGTTGTGGATACGGTCTGGAGCCACAATATCATTAGCTTGCTATATGAGGTCTGACCGGTATGGAGGTCACAATATTGACATAGGGGTACACCGTACCGGCTATGGTACGCCAGGTACTCGTTATATTAATAGTGGATTGTGTTGAGGGTTGTGGATTGGGTCTGGAGCCACAATATCATTAGCTTGCTATATGAGGTCTGACCGGTATGGAGGTCACAATATTGACATAGGGGTACACTGTACCGGCTATGGTACACCAGGTACTCATTATATTAATAGTGGATTGTGTTGAGGGTTGTGGATTGGGTCTGGAGCCACAATATCATTAGCTTGCTATATGAGGTCTGACCGGTATGGAGGTCACAATATTGACATAGGGGTACACTGTACCGGCTATGGTACACCAGGTATTCGTTATATTAATAGTGGATTGTGTTGAGGGTTGTGGATTGGGTCTGGAGCCACAATATCATTAGCTTGCTATATGAGGTCTGACCGGTATGGAGGTCACAATATTGACATAGGGGTACACTGTACCGGCTATGGTACACCAGGTACTCGTTATATTAATAGTGGATTGTGTTGAGGGTTGTGGATTGGGTCTGGGGCCACAATATCATTAGCTTGCTATATGAGGTCTGACCGGTATGGAGGTCACAATATTGACGTAGGGGTACACTGTACCGGCTATGGTACACCAGGTACTCGTTATATTAATAGTGGATTGTGTTGAGGGATGTGGATTGGGTCTGGAGCCACAATATCATTAGCTTGCTATATGAGGTCTGACCGGTATGGAGGTCACAATATTGACATAGGGGTACACTGTACCGGCTATGGTACACCAGGTACTCGTTATATTAATAGTGGATTGTGTTGAGGGTTGTGTCTGGAGCCACAATATCATTAGCTTGCTATATGAGGTCTGACCGGTATGGAGGTCACAATATTGACATAGGGGCACACTGTACCGGCTATGGTACACCAGGTACTCGTTATATTAATAGTGGATTGTGTTGAGGGTTGTGGATTGGGTCTGGGGCCACAATATCATTAGCTTGCTATATGAGGTCTGACCGGTATAGAGGTCACAATATTGACATAGGGGTACACTGTACCGGCTATGGTACACCAGGTACTCGTTATATTAATAGTGGATTGTGTTGAGGGTTGTGGATTGGGTCTGGAGCCACAATATCATTAGCTTGCTATATGAGGTCTGACCGGTATGGAGGTCACAATATTGACATAGGGGTACACTGTACCGGCTATGGTACACCAGGTAATCGTTATATTAACAGTGGATTGTGGTGAGGGTTGTGGATTGGGCCTGGAGCCACAATATCATTAGCTTTCTATATGAGGTCTGACCGGTATGGAGGTCACAGTATTGACATAGGGGTACACTGTACCGGCTATGGTACACCAGGTACTCGTTATATTAATAGTGGATTGTGTTGAGGGTTGTGGATGGGTCTGGAGCCACAATATCATTAGCTTGCTATATGAGGTCTGACCGGTATGGAGGTCACAATATTGACATAGGGGTACACTGTACCGGCTATGGTACACCAGGTACTCGTTATATTAATAGTGGATTGTGTTGAGGGTTGTGGAGCCACAATATCATTAGCTTGCTATATGAGGTCTGACCGGTATGGAGGTCACAATATTGACATAGGGGTACACTGTACCGGCTATGGTACACCAGGTACTCGTTATATTAATAGTGAATTGTGTTGAGGGTTGTTGATTGGGTCTGGAGCCACAATATCATTAGCTTGCTATATGAGGTCTGACCGGTATGGAGGTCAAAATATTGACATAGGGGTACACTTTACCGGCTATGGTACACCCGGTACTCATTATATTAATAGTGAATTGTGTTGAGGGTTGTGGATTGAATCTGGAGCCACAATATTATTAGCTTGCTATATGAGGTCTGACCGGTATGGAGGTCACAATATTGACATAGGGGTACACTGTACCGGCTATGGTACACCAGGTACTCGTTATATTAATAGTGGATTGTGTTGAGGGTTGTGGATTGGGTCTGGAGCCACAATATCATTAGCTTGCTATATGAGGTCTGACCGGTATGGAGGTCACAATATTGACATAGGGGTACACTGTACCGGCTATGGTACACCAGGTACTCGTTATATTAATAGTGGATTGTGTTGAGGGTTGTGGATTGGGTCTGGAGCCACAATATCATTAGCTTGCTATATGAGGTCTGACCGGTATGGAGGTCACAATATTGACATAGGGGTACACTGTACCGGCTATGGTACACCAGGTACACGTTATATTAATAGTGAATTGTGTTGAGGGTTGTGGATAGGGTCTGGAGCCACATTATTATTAGCTTGCTATATGAGGTCTGACCGGTATGGAGGTCACAATATTGACATAGGGGTACACTGTACCGGCTATGGTACACCAGGTACTCGTTATATTAATAGTGGATTGTGTTGAGGGTTGTGGATAGGGTCTGGAGCCACATTATCATTAGCATGCTATATGAGGTCTGACCGGTATGGAGGTCACAATATTGACATAGGGGTACACTGTACCGGCTATGGTACACCAGGTACTCGTTATATTAATAGTGGATTGTGTTGAGGGTTGTGGATTGGGTCTGGAGCCACAATATCATTAGCTTGCTATATGAGGTCTGACCGGTATGGAGGTCACAATATTGACATAGGGGTACACTGTACCGGCTATGGTACACCAGGTACTCGTTATATTAATAGTGGATTGTGTTGAGGGTTGTGGATTGGGTCTGGAGCCACAATATCATTAGCTTGCTATATGAGGTCTGACCGGTATGGAGGTCACAATATTGACATAGGGGTACACTGTACCGGCTATGGTACACCAGGTACTCGTTATATTAATAGTGGATTGTGTTGAGGGTTGTGGATTGGGTCTGGAGCCACAATATCATTAGCTTGCTATATGAGGTCTGACCGGTATGGAGGTCACAATATTGACATAGGGGTACACTGTACCGGCTATGGTACACCAGGTACTCGTTATATTAATAGTGGATTGTGTTGAGGGTTGTGGATTGGGTCTGGAGCCACAATATCATTAGCTTGCTATATGAGGTCTGACCGGTATGGAGGTCACAATATT
The DNA here is from genome assembly GCA_032716605.1 of Paralithodes platypus. Classification (NCBI taxonomy): domain Eukaryota; kingdom Metazoa; phylum Arthropoda; class Malacostraca; order Decapoda; family Lithodidae; genus Paralithodes; species Paralithodes platypus. Next base: position 19,644,052 of record CM064581.1, on the reverse strand, counting down.
GACATAGGGGTACACTGTACCGGCTATGGTACACCAGGTACTCGTTATATTAATAGTGGATTGTGTTGAGGGTTGTGGATTGGGTCTGGAGCCACAATATCATTAGCTTGCTATATGAGGTCTGACCGGTATGGAGGTCACAATATTGACATAGGGGTACACTGTACCGGCTATGGTACACCAGGTACTCGTTATATTAATAGTGGATTGTGTTGAGGGTTGTGGATTGGGTCTGGAGCCACAATATCATTAGCTTGCTATATGAGGTCTGACCGGTATGGAGGTCACAATATTGACATAGGGGTACACTATGCATGCTCTCTCTAAATCAAGTGACGTGTATACAAAAAATAAAGTGTCGTCATCTAGTGTAGCAGACCGGAAGCAACCAACACCTTGAAGCTCCATTGTTACCATCCATCTCATCTAGTGCGATACACGTAGCACCCAACATCTCGAAGGTTTAATGGATAATCTCGGGGCCTAGGAAGCGTTACAGGCTACTGAACAGCCTACAGTCCCGAGGTTGAGACATAAAAATAAAATACAAATACATGAATAAACATACACACTCATCCAAACACACACACACGATCACTGACACACCTACACACACACACACACACACACACATAATATACCTACACACACACTAACACACACATGAACAAACATACACACTCATCCAAATACACCACACGATCACTGACACACCTACACACACACACACATAATATACCTACCCCCACACTAACACTCACATGAACAAACATACACACTCATCCAAACACACACACACACGCTGACTGCCACACCTACACATACATTATATACCTACACACACACTAACACATATAATATTCCTGCACACACATGAACAAACATACTCACTCATCCAGACACACACGTTCACTGACACACCTGCACACACACACATTTAATATACCTACACACACACACACTAACACACACATGAACAGACATACACACCCATCCACACACACACACGCTCACTGCCATACCTACACATACATTATATACCTACACACACACTAACACACACCTGAACAAACATACACACTCATCCAAACACACACACACACGATCACTGCCACACCTACACACACAGTAACACACACACATGAACAGACATACACACACATCCAAACAGACACATTGTTTGATGACACAATTACACACCCTTGTTTTCCTTTCTTAAGATAGCCTAGCCTAATTCTAATTAAAATGAATATAGCTTGAAACGTGGCTAACCTAATTTAGAAGTATAATGGGAGTAGTTAGCTTCTCTCCCCTACCAAATTATACTGCATAAATAACATAGATATAACAATGAAAGTAGAGATTAAGGGGTAATTTTATTTATTTGATTATATTTCTTAAATATATTTACAATTTTTTTTTTTCAGTTTCCTCCGTAGACCTCCATCAATTAATCAATCAATGGGAGATAAATTTGCAAATTTTTCGGTACAAAGGAGGCGAAAATTTTATAATCTTAAAACTATTTGGGTTAAACATGATAGCTAAGGGGGTCCATAAAACCTAAAACCTTCCCCTTAAGGGGAGATGGTTCACTTTTTGGCCGAATTTTGTATGTATTCATTATTGTTCTAGTTTCCGCCCTATACCTCCATCAAATAAACAAAAAGAACATCCATTATTGTTCTAGTTTCCGCCCTATACCTCCATCAAATAAACAAAAAGAACATCCATTAGATCCCCCTTCTAGATTAATTTGTACATTTCTCGGTAGAAAAATGTCCCGGCCGAAGGCCGTTTCTTCCAACATTACAGGCTCACTATCGTTCGCAAGGGAAAAAATCTACACCTAAATAGCACGAAAGCTCTAAATATTGACGACGAAATGGGGCGAAAGGTCTTAAAATCGACTAAATAATGGGGCAAACATCTTAACATCTGAAAACTAATGGGGCTAAACATGAGGGAGAAAGTGGTCCAGAAAACCTATAACCCTCCCCTTAAGGCGAAGTCACATGAGTATTATAACATCGGACGTATCGGAGTCACAGTATCACCGTCAACAGTTGGCTATAATAATCAAGTTTATTATATGACTGGACCATTACAACCAGTAGCTCTCAACCAGTGCCAACCCAACCAATACTCTTAGGGTTGATTAAGTTAGGTAGGGTTAGGGTTTGGTTAGGTTAGATTAGGTTAGGTTAGGTTAGGTAGAGTTTGGTTTGGGTAGGTTAGATTGGGTTAAGTTAGGTAGAGTTTGGTTAAGTTAGGTTAGATTAGGTTAGGTTAGGTTAGGTTAGGTAGAGTTTGGTTTGGATAGGTTAGATTAGGTAGAGTTTGGTTAAGTTAGGTTAGGTTAGATTAGGTTAGGTTAGGTTAGGTTAGGTAGAGTTTGGTTTGGATAGGTTAGGTTAGGTAGAGTTTGGTTGGGGTAGGTTAGATTGGGTTAAGATAGGTAGAGTTTGGTTAAGTTAGGTTAGATTAGGTTAGGTTAGGTTAGGTAGAGTTTGGTTTGGATAGGTTAGATTAGGTAGAGTTTGGTTAAGTTAGGTTAGATTAGGTTAGGTTAGGTTAGGTTAGGTTAGGTAGACCATATTACCAGTCTTGCTAAGGCAGCCTCCCAGAAGCTGGGTGTGCTCAACCGCCTTAGGGGGTTCTTTTCCCCTGCACAGCTTCTTGCTCTGTACAGGGGCATAGTGCGCCCTTGTATTGAGTATTGTTCACATGTGTGGGGAGGTTCCTCTCACACCGCTCTCCTAGACAAAGTTGAAAGGAAGGCCTTTCGTATCATTAACTCCCGTCCACTCACCAACTCTCTGCAATCTCTCTCTCTCCGCCGCAATGTTGCATCTCTCTCGCTATTCTATCGCTACTATAATAATCAGTGTTCCTCAGAGCTATCCCAGTGCATACCACCTCCTTTACGTAGGGCACGTGGTACCCGTCTTGCAACTCAATCCCACCCCTACTCTGTGCAACTCTCCAACCCAAGAGTGAAACGTTACTCTCAAACTTTCTTCTACTCAACAGCTGAGCTCTGGAACTCTCTCCCAGAATCAGTCTTTCCCTCTTCCTATGACTTAAATTGCTTCAAACTCCGTGTGTCCAGGCATTTTGGCTCGAACGTCCCTTGATTTTGGCCCTGTCACTCTTTCAACTATGGGGGAGGCACTCGCTATAGGCAGTTATGCCTTTTGCCTCCCTCAATCACATAGAAAAAAAATATAGTTTGGTTTGGTTTGGGTTGGTTAGATTAGGTTAGGTTAGGTTAAGTTAGGTTAGGTTTGATTAGGTTAGGTTAGGTTATGGTAGGTTAGGTTAGGTTTGGTCAGGTTCGGTAGAGTTAGGTTAGTGCATAAGACACAGTAGTTTGATTGTCCCTGGTTGATTTTCCATTGGTTGAGATCTACTGGTTGAAATGGTCTACTGGTTGAGGTGTCCGGGAACCAAGTCTATTATATGACTTGGGGGGGGGGGGGGGGGGCTGCAGGTAGAATAGATGGCGTAAAATAATTATCTGGATTTATCAGAAGTAAAAAGGTGATATCTTCTGAAATCGGACCACTAACTAACGAAATGTTGATGATTAAGTCCAGATGAGTAATAGTCTCAATAACATTTTTGCATCAGTCTTTATAGAAGATTTGAATTCGATTCCACATGCTGTACCATCTTAAATATATATATATATATATTATGACTTTGTAAGTGACGTCGTATTTACAGAAGTAAATGTACTAAATAGCATAAACAAACTAACGTCTAATAAAACACCTGGACCGGATACTATTTCTCCAAGACTTTCGAAAGAATTAAGCGACGAGATATAAAACCCATTAACAATACTTTTTAACAATCCAATGCAGAGTGATATTGTACCCAATGAATGGAAATTAGCTAATGTAACTCATATTAAGCAAACAAAAAAAGAAAAAATACAACAAATCACTACCTTGCAACTATCCTCCAATCAGCTTCAATTCAATGATAAGTAAATTGCTTGAAACAATCATCAGAGATAATATTGTACGCCATTTAGAAGAAACGATAATAATAAAATAATACAGCCTGGTTTCCGAAACAAGCATTCATGCCTGACAAATCTCCTTAACTTTTTTCCACATCTTCAATATGTATGACGAAAGTAAAGCCGTTGACTTTGTCTACCTTGATTTCCAGAAAGCTTTCAACAAAGTCCTCCACAAGCATCCCTTGATATCATTAAAAGCTCATGACATAGAATTCTTCAATGGATTGAGAATGGGCTTCTCAGGCATAAGCAACTAGTAGTAATGAATGGTATAGCCACGGATTGGAAAAATTTCGAAATTTAGTGGTGCGCCTCAGAGCTCAATGCTCGAATTTGTTCTTATCTATTTTTTATCAATGACATCGATGACGCTCTTTCATGTACAATTTCAAAATTTGCAGATAATAGTAGAATAGCGAACGTAGTAGTATCTCCCAATAGATACATAATGAGTGAAATAAATGATCAAATTGGGCCTAAGCTTCACAAATGAGTTTCAATACCGATAACTGTAAATTACTACATATAGAATTCAAGAACGAAGAATCCATCTACTCAATGAAGAGTAGTCAACTCAAAAACACTGATAAAGAAACTAACTTATAAGAAAAAATACCAAGTAATTCAAAACCCAGTCAAAAATTTACCAAAGCAGTTGATAAAGCAATCAAAACCAGTGGTTTCATTGGAAGATCTTTTGAATACAAATCAGAAAATGTTACGTTCACTTAATAAAATTCTTTGGTTCGCCTCCATCTGGAATACTGTGTACAATTTTGGTGTCCATATTATCAAAAGAAAATTGAGAATAAGAAAGAATACAACGGAAAGTAACAAACATTATTCCTAGACTAAGAAATAAGTCATATAAATAACATCTATAAGAGTTAAATATTTTTAGTTTAACAAATCCCAGGCTATGAGGGGACCTAATTAAAGTGTTTAAGGTGATTTAAGGATTTAAGGTATGGATGTCAACATATACTTGACAACTGATCACTCAAATTACACTAGAGGAAATGGTTATATAATTGGAAAGCCTTTTTACTTACATGAGGAGAAGCATTTCTTGTTTAATCGAACTGCTCAAACTTTCAAAAATGTAATAGATAAATATCTTGCTCTTAACCCCCGATTAACTGCGTTTACAAACGAATTGCTTCACTTCATACAGTACTATCCTTGCATGTTTTCGCAAGGGATCGATAGTTTAGTTACAAGCAGCCTTGTAAGGATAAAAACACCTTGCGTTGCTTGTTTTCCTTTGTGCTCCTTTGTTCTTACTGACCGCTGGGGTTCGTCTGTAGATAGTGACAGGGACAAACCAAAAAGACCGATCGCTCACAAACCGCATTGACCAGAAACTATACTCTGTTTGATTTCATCTGACGGTAAATTGAATCCCTTAGCAGCTAATTGCTCGATACTAAATGGAAAAATATGAACCTACTATGTCTCTTCATCATACTAAGATCAAGGTCATATAATTACCACCATATTTAACTACAAAATATGAACCTACTATGTCTCTTCATCATACTAAGATCAAGTTCATATAATTACCACCTTATTTAACTACAAAATATGAACCTACTATGTCTCTTCATCATACTAAGATCAAGTTCATATAATTACCACCATATTTAACTACAAAATATGAACCTACTATGTCTCTTCATCATACTAAGATCAAGTTCATATAATTACCACCATATTTAACTACAAAATCTTCAAAATGACTAAGAAATCTTGATGGGAACTTTGCAATTTACCGTCAGTTGAAAAGAAACAGGGTATAGGTTCGTCACGGTTGGCGACCAAAGCGTCACCGGTCTCTAGTGACGAGATTAACACTCAACAACAAGTGTACCTCTGCTTAGAATGCAGTACCATATTTAATGATAGTTATGTGCCTCGTGGACACCTATTAAGATGCACTGGTTAGTTTAGCAAGTGATCCCATAAAACCATCGTGGAAATGCCTTCTTCGCACTTTTTCCCCTCACATTAACGATCACTCAATTTGTATAACTATTAATTAAGATATATCTAATTGTGTGGTCATATAATCTACACTTTTCTTAACAAACACATATATTCCACACGCCTTCCGTGTATTTTATTCTTACTGTATTTGACAAAATTATATGAAATATCAAGCCACGCATAATTCAAATATGCTTAATGTGGAGTAACACGAGATATTTCTCAACACCTGTGTTCTAATAAATTGTTAGGGCTCTTTGCATTACTATATACAATTTGTCAGAATATGCATACCTTTAGGTGCCAGGCTTCACATAAAACTTGATAGAACCTGATAAAATCATAATTGCCAAAATATATTGCCAGAAAACCGTTGTGTGTGAGAGGCTACACCCTCCCCCTGCCTATGCCTCGTTCCCGTGTAAACAAAGGGGGCGGCTGTAATTGACCCTACACCCTTCTCAATCCTGGTGTACCTTTTGGGGGATTTGTTTATGTCCGCCGGCCCAGTGGGGTCTAGTAATGTAGCAGAGGCACTGCTAACCCCGGGAAAATTATGAAACTTTTTGACATATAATTCTGGCTGTTAGTAGACAATTACAATCAGCTTAGGAAGAACTTACGGGACCTAGAGATTGATTAAGGTCATTTATACTCCCTTTGATTCATAGAGATCGTATTATAAATTGCATAACATCTTCTTTTGATAACCAGCATTAAGTGTAATATATACATATATATATATATATATATATATATATATATATATATATATATATAACCATGTATTTATTACATCTCTAAGGAAGATCTGTAGGAGTAAAGGGATTGAAATATATTCAATATCTTTACAGTATGTTAACTTGGTTTAAACTATTATGTAAACTATTGACTTCAGTTCTGAAAGGATCTATAGGGATTTGAAAGTTTGAAAACTATTGCAATTTATTGCTCTACTGAAGCTCAAGGGGCTGGAGTTCTCAAAAAAGGGCTCCAGTCCTGACGTTACTCTAGGTAGCCTCTGAAATCTTATTTTTACTATCTAATTACTGAAGCTTACATCAAGATATTTTGTTCAGCCTAAGTGTTGTATGATTAGTTTGCTCTCTAGAGCTCTATCAAGCCTAAGAAAATACACACCTCCAAAAGCCTCCCCCCCCCCCCCTTGCGATATAATTTTTTTTAGTTTTAGGTAGAAACATGTTCCCACTGCATATTATAGTCCTGTACAATTGCCTGCACAAGTACAGTAGCTGGTACACTATTATAAACTTGACAGTCAACATTGAAGGAGGGATAACACTAAATTGGGCATGTGATTAAGTTGATTGGTTCAAAATATTACATATACTGTACATTATTACTGCATAATACTGCATAAGTTCGCTTAATGATAACCATAATGAAATATAGTAAGGCGTCATCGTATCCTGAAGGGGCTAAGTGATAATCAATGAATACTAGACACCATGAAGAATATGTTTATATGTTTGACTTTTGTACACGTCTTCGTGGAGCTATACTCCATTCATTATATGTAGGCCAAAAATCGCTATCCCTAATCTATGTAACTCAAAATGGCTGGAGCAAATGGGCTGTAATTTCCCACACCTATTTACTGGTAGTGTCCTTCCAAATGGTAGAAATAACAGCTCTATTAATGAAGTCCTTATTAACCCTTTCAAGTTCCATTACGCATTTCTGTTCTGTTTCTGGTTACTATTAGACGATTTTATTCAGATTAGTAACGGTATATGGAAGTCAAAGGGTTGATTGAGATAGTATTTACCCTTTTAATACCCACATATACTTCCTAAGCTGCATAAAATCGTCTAATGATAGCCAATATAAACAGCTAAAACGCGTCAGAGCTTCAAAGGGTTAAGGTATGAGAGGTTGGGGTTGGGATTTCTGGCCAACCTATAATTAACAGGGTATAGTGTATATTGAAAAAATGGTGACCGGACAACTCAACCAGTAGACCAGTTCAACCAGTAGCCCTCAACCAGTAGACCAGTTTAACCACTAGCCCTCAACCAGTAGACCAGTTCAACCAGTAGCTCTCAGCCAGTAGACCAGTTCAACCAGTAGACCAGTTCAACCACTAGCCCTCAACCAGTAGACCAGTTCAACCACTAGCCCTCAACCAGTAGACCAGTTCAACCACTAGCCCTCAACCAGTAGACCAGTTCAACCAGTAGCCCTCAAGGGGAGGTGTGGTGGAGTGGTCTTGCCACTGGCCTGGTAATCCAAAGGTCCCGGGTTCAAATCCCGATGTATCAATGGGAAGATATTATTGGGATGGAATTTGTGCTGTACCTAGTATCAGTGCATTACCACAAGCCCACCGAAACGTCAATAAAATACCCTCATTGTTCCCTGATTAAATAGCACTGTATGAATATTCCCATATTCAAAATATGCTATAGGGGTGCAATGCCTGGTGAGTTATCTGCTCAACAGGTGGCGTTGTGTGTGTGTAAGTGTGAGAGTCCGAGTGTAGGTGGTGAGACAGTGAAGCACGGGAACGAGGTGGCTTCAGAGATGGGGTCGTTTCGGGCCATGAGTGAGCACCGTGCCTCATGTGAAGGCAAGATGGCAGGTGCTCGTTGTACTCTACGTGCTTCACATGTCTCACTCCCTAGACTGGAACAAGACCTCACGGGCTTCACTGTTCATTGTAAAGCGGTGAATGTTAAGGCTCTCAGCCTATGCCCGAGAGGAAGTAAGTTGGAATATAGAAAAAAAAAAAAAAAAAAAAAAAACAGTAAACCAGTTCAACCACTAGCCCTCAACCAGTAGTCCAGTTCAACCACTAGCTCTCAACCAGTAGACCAGTTCAACCAGTAGCCCTCAACCAGTATTAACTCAGCCAGTACTGTTTGGTTTGGTAAAGTCAAATTAGGTTAACACTATAACTCGGCACTGGTTTGGTTGGCCCTGGTTGACTTGGCACGGGTTGAGGTTTATTGGTTAAGGGAAGTGGTCGGTTTTCTATACACCCTTCTCCCTTATACTTAGCCCCTTTAGTTATCAGATTTTAAGATACTCGGTCCATTAGTTTGGCGATTTTATGACCTTTCGCCCTTTTTCTTTGTCAATATTAAGTTTGTTCGTGTCATTTAGGTGTCAATTTTTCCTGACGAGCGATAGGGAGCCTGTAGTTTAGGAGGTCTTAAAATTGACAGAAATGGGGTGAAAGGTCATACAATCACCAAACTAATGGGGCCAATGACTTAAAATCTCAAAACCAGTTGGCCTAAACATGATGAAGAAGGGGGTCCAGAATAAAACTCCCTAAGTGAAAATCTCCCCTTCAAGTTGTCTCCTGGTTGAGTTGACCGGGAACCTGAAAATATAGCCAATATTGCTTCCACCATTCGCTAGGGTGTAAAATTTGAGAGTTCACCTGTGACAAACTTGGCCTGCATAAATGTGTACCAATAGACTTACATAAACAACTTCGTGTATGTTGTCAGTATTGTTAGTGTACAATCGTGGACAACAACCTATGAATAATTTTTGAGGCACAATTATTGACACACTAGAAAATATTTTGGTTAAGTTCTTGAGCTACAAAGTTCAAATTACTGCGGTTCACTAGTTAATGCTCCCCGTTTTATTTTGTATCGTTAAGAGGAAGTAATAGTGAAGAATAAACGACTTAATAAGAATTAAATCCATTGGCAGAACATACTATTTATATAGGGGATTTATTTGTGTACATTTGTATAAGGGGGATATTGTATAGGTACCAATCGAACAGGGCAATACTCAGGAGAGGCTATAGGCATGTGATCAGGAGTCGCTGGAACTCATGTTTTATTTTCTTGGTATCTCTTACTGATTTTCTTGGAGCTTCACCTACACAGAGTATTCTACTTACCTCTCACAAACACTCTCTCTTCTTAATATTGCAACACACAAACACACTATATCTCTTTCCAATACACCAACATACTAAAACTACATGATGACGATACAACACCAAGCCCGGAATCCCTAGGGGATGGGGACCATAAATGCCCCCCCCCCCCCCCCCCCCACCACCACCACACACACACACACAATGGACACAACATGTGTTTAACACTTTTCCTATCAACTTTTCCTCACATTCGAGGCCTTTCCTCTAACTTCTACTCTGTTGAACACCAGCTGTACTCCAACAAACCTGATATTTTGTTTTCCTCACAGAATCCCAGTTGTCTGAGACAGCGGACAGGGAACCCTACTCTGTATCTTCCTACTATCTCCATCCTCAGTGTTGCACCAAAGGTGGATGTTGTGTGTACGTGCGCAACAACCTTACTTGCTCTCGTGTCCCAAACTTTGACACTAGGCTAATGAATCCTGAACACTCTGGCTTAAGCTATCTTGTCACTCTCAAACTAAGTATATCTGTACTGTTTATCTCTTCCATAATTCTACTGACTATCCAATTTTTGTTTTACTATCTTACCTATACAGTGGAACACGTTCTATCAATCTCTACCTTCTCTGATATCTCCATATTGAACGATTCCAATGTTCACCACCGCCAATGGCTCTCATCTCATTTCACTGACCAACCTGGTGAACAAGACTACATCTTTTCTATTCTAAATGACTTGGAACAATAGTTCAGCACCCTACTAGTATCTCTGACAGCCTTCGAGATATATCCAACATTCTTGACTTTTTTTCTAACCTATAACCCTTCTGCTTACACTGCAATTTTGTTCTCTCCGTTGGGCTTCTCCGATCAAAGCCTTATCTCTGTTACCTGTCCTATCTCTCTAGTACAGCCACCCGATCCCCCCAGCCGGCGGTGATAGTGGCCCTTTGGCGCTGCCAATTGGGAGGCTCTTTGGCAGTACTGTTTTAATTCCCTTGGAAAGTGTTTTGTTTTTTTATCCCTGTCTTTCCTTTAACATCTTCCTTTCTTGCTGGAAGTTTGACCACATTCAACCTGTCCAAAAGAAGGGTGACTGCTCTTAATTCCTACTATCGTCCAATTGCTCTAAATCTTTGCATCTCTAAAGATTTTGAAACTTTTCTTAATTCAAAATGTCTTAAGCATTTGTCTTCCCATAATCTTCTTTTGGATCACCATTATGATTTCCTTAGGGGACACTTTTGGAGGTCTCATTTCGTACCTTACTAACTCTTGGTGATCCTCCGTTCGGGACTTCGGTGAGACCTTTTCTATTGCGGTAGACATATCAAAAGCCTTTGATAGAGTCTGGCACAAATCACTTATTTCCAAGTTACCCTCCATTGGCTTCTATCCCTCTATCTGTGCTTTTATCTCTAATTTTCTTTCTGACCTTTCCATAGCTACAGTTGTGGACGGCCATCACTCACTTCCTCAAGCTATCAACTCCGGTCTTCCTTTGGACTCTGTCCTATTTCCATTTTTGTTTCTAATATTCCTCATTGATCTTCTCAACTGTACCTCTAGTTCTATCCACTAATATGTTGGTGGCTCTACCTCAGCTAGTTTTGTACAATGTCCCATCATGCATTCACTCCAAAACTCACGTGGTGAGGCCATAGGACGCCTATCTGCTGATCTGTCAACTACAATAGTCAGCACAAATAGACGACTAAAATATTTGTGTCTGAGGGAAGAAGTTGAATTCATCAACCTCTGGGACAACTTCTACAACCAGCCTACTCTGTTCCGCAAGGATGGCACTCATCTAAACCCTGTGGGTTTAGCACGCATGGGTCGTCTCCTACACGAAGCAGTCCGCAGCCATGGATCAAAAAACGCCATCCAGAAGAAGCAGCAGTGACATAAATCATCCAACGCCAAACAAAAAACAGAGGCAACCGAGGACCACCAGCGACAAGGACCGAAGACAGCGAGGACCGAGGACAGCCATGAACATAAATGTAGATCCGACAAGAACCAAAAATATTATTAAAGAGCGTTCCTTGAGTTCTAAAATAACAAATTAAAAGGTTTTCTATGCAAACGCTCGTAGCATACACAATAAATTTTCAGATTTAGAGGAGCTAGTGTTTACAGAAAATTATGATGTGATTGGCATAACAGAATCTTGGCTCAATACAGAAGATAGATACTTTTTAGCAGAGTATTCACTTCCCGGTTATGTAATGTTTGAGAAAAGCCGAATAAATCGAAATGGAGGTGGCGTTTTACTTTATATCAAAGAAAGTCTTAACCCTACCCTCTGGTCAAAACCTCAAATTGTGAACGTCGACACATCTTTTGTGCTAATAAAGAATAATAAAGGTACAAAAATAATACTTGCGTTAATATACAGACCTCCAGCTCAATCAGTGCAAACTGACCGAGAAATTTACGAACAAATTGCAGATGTAAGTAACTCACAAGATACCGTAATTTTTGGCGACTTTAATTTACCTGTGACCAAGTGGGGCGATACTCTTACTTCACACTCCGGACATGACTTGTATATGAACTTGCAAGAGAGTTCGCTTTATCAATTTATTCGAATGCCGACCCGTGGTAATAACGTTCTTGACATTGTACTTGCAACAAAAGAAGATTTGATAGAGAATTTGAATGTTGGTGATGAATTCAGTAACAGCGACCATTGTATGATAACTTTCACTTTAAAGTTTACTAGTAACGAACCAAATAGTAGCATCGAAAAAGTCCATAATTTCAAGAAAGCAAACTTCATTAAACTTAGAGCTATGTTTAAAGAAACTGACTGGAGGTTTTTAATTAACAATAACGACATAAATACATCTTGGAAGTTATTCGAAACCACTTACCTAAAAGCAGTGCAAGACTGCATACCATCGAAAATACGGCGTCCAGGCCATAATAATAAGCCCAAATGGTGGAATAAAGATATTTCAAACTGCCTGCTTGCTAAAATATTTGCTAATGATAGATTAAAATCCTCACAAAATGACGAAGAACGGGTGAAATATGTAGAGCTACGACGCAAAGCCAAAAAGTTAATTAAGCAAAGTAAAAAGACCTTAGAGTTACATATTGCGAATCAAAGTAAAACAAACCCGAAAGAATTCTATAGTTATATCAGAAAGAAAAAGTAGTTACTTCAACTGTTGGACCGTTAGTCGATGAAAATGGAGAATACACCAAAGACGAAGTACAAATGAGTAACGCCCTCAATACCTTCTTTGCATCAGTTTTTACAACAGAAGACCTCAGTGATATCCCTACACCATCGCCGATTCAGATTGATAATTCAGATGTTCTAAGCAATATCACCGTTACAGAGAGAGAAGAATTGAATTGTTTAGATAAACTCAAGGTAAATAAAATGCCTGGACCTGATAAAATCTCGCCTAGAGTTCTAAAGGAAGCTAAGGATGAGCTCTCCAAACCACTGACATTACTATTCAATAAATCCTTGCAGTCTGGAACTATGCCTGATCAGTGGAAGCTAGCCAACGTAACACCGATATTCAAAAAAGGCAGCAAATCCCTACCCAGTAACTATCGTCCAAATAGCTTAACCTCAGTTGTATGTAAAATGCTAGAAACGGTCATACGAGACAGACTCGTAAATCACTTAGAGGAAAATAACATACTTAAAGATACTCAACACGGCTTTCGTAAAAAACGTTCCTGTTTAATAAACCTCTTAGACTTCTTCCACGATATCCTCAACCTCTACGATGAGAGTAAAGCTGTAGATATTATATACCTTGATTTTCAAAAGGCCTTTGACAAAGTTCCCCACAAACGTTTACTGCTAAAACTAAAAGCACATGGAATACAAGACGGTGTGTTGAAATGGATAGAAAATTGGCTCAGCGACAGAAAGCAAAGAGTAGTCATAAACGGTAAGGCATCTAAATGGACCAATGTAAGTAGCGGGGTACCCCAGGGATCGGTACTAGGACCAATTCTCTTTCTAATTTACATCAACGACATAGATGAGGGTCTCACCTGTACAATCTCAAAATTTGCTGACGATACAAAAATTGCAAATAGCGTACTCTCAAAAGAACACGTTGACGATATGCAACACAATCTAGATAAATTGTCATGTTGGGCCCAAATTTGGCAAATGAGTTTCAATGCGGATAAATGTAAAGTACTACATATCGGATACCTAAATGAGAAAGCAAACTATTCGATGAATGGCACTCAGCTTAAGAATGTAAACAGAGAAACCGATCTGGGAGTAACAATATCGAGTAACCTAAAACCGAGTCAACAATGTTTAGAAGTTGTTAAGAAGGCAAACAAAATAATTGGCTTTATAGGCAGGTCATTTGAGCATAAATCCAAAGAAGTTATCCTAATCCTTTACAATTCCTTAGTCCGCCCTCTTCTGGAATACTGCGTTCAATCCTGGTGCCCTTATTACCAAAAAGATATAAACAAGCTAGAACGAGTTCAACGTAGAGTTACCAAAATGATACCTAGCCTAAAGAACAACCCATACGAAGAGCGTCTTAGAGAATTAAATCTATTTCCTTTAACCCAGCGCAGATTAAGAGGTGACTTAATTCAAGTGTTCAAAATCATCAAAGGCATCGACAATATGAACTGTAGTAAGTACTTCACTATCGACCAATCTAATTACACGCGGGGAAACGGTTGCAAAATTATTGGTAAATCTTTTAACTCGCACGAATCTAAGAATTTCTTCTTCAATCGAGTTGTCAACTTGTGGAATGGGCTTCCCCGAAACGTTATAGACTGCATCACCGTTGATTCATTTAAACTCCGCCTAGACAAATATCTCGCATCAAACCCGCGACTGACTGCGTTTGTAAATGAATAACTTTATTTTATCCCCCCCTCAGTTACTAACCCATCTGTCCTCTACTAACTTCCTAATCCTGCCACGGACATTAATTCCAGGGCAGTAATTCCCTTTCCAATGTTCCCTTACCCACTCTAAACCACTATTTGGACACTTGATCCTCAGTGTTTTGGAGGACAAGCATCCTAGAAGGGTCACTAGATCTGTTGTTGCTTGATTTCCTTTGTACTCCTTTGTACTACATCCGATTGGGACAGAGAAAATCTTGTTGCCGTCAATGCTTCCAAAACCCAATTTCTCCAAATATCTACCCATCACAGTCTCCCACACGACTATCCCTTACTCTTCAACAATACACAAATCAAACATTCGTCTTCTTTCAACATCCTTGGTGCATCTTTTTCTTTTTATCTTTCTTGGAAATACCAAATCACCACTCTCGCTAAAAACAGCTTCCCAGAAGTTATGTGTGCTCAACCATCTCTGTGGGTTCTTTATCCCCACACAGCTTCTTGCTCTGTACAGGGAGACAGTGCGCCCTTGTATCAGGTACTGTTCGCATGTGTGGGGAGGTTCCACCCATACCACACTTCTCGAAAGGGTACAGTGAAAAGCATTTTGTCTCATCAATACACCTCTTCGTACTAATTCCCTGCAATCTCTCTCTACACATTACGATGTTGCATCTCTCACACTCTTCTACTGCTGTTAAAATAATCAGTGTTCTTCAGAGCTCTCTCAGTGAATATCTCCTTTATGAAGAGTGGATGGCACCCGCCTTTCAACACATTCCCACCCCTATTCTGCCCAACTTTCTAACCCATGAGTGAACCGAGTTTATCAGTCTTTCTTCAACTCAACAAGTTAACTCTTGAACTCTCTCCCTCAATCTACCTTTCCCTCATCCTATGACTTAAACTGCTTCAAGCTCCGTGTGTCCAGGCATTTTGACTCTAACGTACCTTGAATTTGGCTCCCTATCACTCTTTCAGCTTGGGGGAGGGGGGGACTTGTTACAGGCAGCATTGCCTTTTGGCTCCTTTCTAAACAAAAGTATATATAAATATGATTACATTAAAATTGCTAGTAACCTTTATTCATTAAATGTACTCGAATTAAAGCCTCGTATTTGCTGAATTCTGATACTTTACTTGAGAATAGTATGTTGATGACATTTGACATTGTTCTCCTTAAGAGTAGTTATGAGCAGACTAACCAAATGCACTTCTGTACCAGCACGGACAAAAGGAGGTTTCTACCTCCATAATCTACACTCTGAAAACCTCTCTAGTTTTAAGTAAAAAGTATCCTTTACTGAGATGAACAACAAACTTTGTATTCAAGGTTTGTTCAGTGTGGTTCAAGATTTGTTTTGGAATGAACTAACAACATCTTTATGTTGAAGTTATAAAGGTGGGACGCAGCTTTGGTCCCTGGGTATATTTTGACATGGTGTCTTGTTTTCATTTTTTTTTTTTTTTGTTACACTAGATCAATTATTTAACTTAGGAAGGACATCTAACATTCAAAGAGGTAAAATCCATATCAACAAACTATTAGACTACCATATATACTTTGTTTGGAAGCCCTTCTAGGAATCGAAAGAGTAAAAAATAACTTAATCATCCTTCTAATTACTCCCACAGTTCCTTGCTAAGCTGAATAAAATATCCTACTAAGAGCCATTTTAAAAGGAAGAAATGCATCATCGTACCTTGAAAGGTAAGGACCTCTGAGAGTCAGGAGGTTAATTGAGTTAGTATTTACCTTAATGGTTCCGAGAGGTCCACCCCAAGCTGAAATAATAATCAAACGATAGTCAGAATGAGTTCACAAATATATTGAACCTCCTTGTTTTATAATTTCGGCATTCAAACGGCATTAAAAACAAAACAAAAACAAAAATCCATTCTCTCTAACACCAGGATCTCCAAAGCACAGGGACCGGATACTCAATGACGTCATAAGTTAAGGTGGTTTAGAGGCGTAACAAACCAATAAATGACAATATAATTTCTTGTTCAAAACGTCAAAACTTGCTCATACTCAGGAACATTTTAATATCATAAGTTATAATGACACATTTATGACTTGTTTTGAGAAGTAATAACGCTAGAATTACAATATCGGTATTTAGGATATGACGGTCAGAGTGAGATAGGGCACCGTAAATGTTGCGACTCCCCGGCCCCAGGTCATTGAGTGCTGGAAAAACAAACTTGGCCAGCCTACGTGAAAAGAGGGCGTGGAAATTTGTGAATAGCTCCGGGGGTAAACATTGATGAAATATTAACATTAACTTTTATTTTGGAAGGGAGGGTGGAGGGTTCGGGATGCACACACATACACACACACATATGCAGGTACACACACATACACCCACACACTTGTACGCGTACGCACACATGGGAAAGAAAGGGAATACACACGCGTTTACAAACACGGGAAATGCAAACACAATAATTTTAAACAAGGACACACACACTGACACTCTCACATACATATATACTGTATACATTCACTTACATACACACTCACTAACACACTCACATACACATACATACATTCACTTACATACACACTCAATAACACACACACACATTTATGAGTTGCAGCGGTCGAGTGGAGAGCACGCTCACATGTGAATCTGCTTGACCTGGGTTCGATCCCAGCCGCGGCGGACATTTAGTGGGTGTGGTAGTACGTCCTATCATGTATATCATGTTCGCATCCAGTCGGGAGACACCTCGACGACGTATACAGACCATTAATACACTTTCCAAAGCCATTCCAACAGCTTCCTCAATCTACAACACCCCTTCTCTGCTATCTACACTCTCCCAGCCGTATGGTCCTAGTGTACTGTACTAGTGGGTTTCCAAATGTAACATACACACACACACACAAATACATTCACACGCATACGCACGAACTAACACACTCACATACACACACACTCACACTCGTGCAGTTTTCTCTCAAAGGTATGAAAGTTTTAAGGCATTTTTATTGACTGTATTTACTCTCTCTCTCTCTCTCTCTCTCTCTCTATATATATATATATATATATATATATATATATATATATATATATTATTTATTTATTTTTATTTTTACTTCTATATTCCATCTATTCCCTCTCGGGCATAGCCTGAGAGCCTATACATTCAACCGTACTGTACAATCGGGGGTAGTAAGTGTTGTCGTGGATTCCAGTGGTTTTCGCTCAACAAGTGTTATTGGTATCATTATAGTTACTGGGAAAAGTGCTTATCCCTCAGAGTATTAGTCAGTGTCCGAAACTTTGTGAAATATCTGACAACACTTATTTACCTCGACCGACCGTACATTGAACGGCGAAGCCCGTGAGGTCTCGTTCCAGTCTAGGGAGTGACACATGTGAAGCACTTTGGGATACAACCAGCCCCCCCCCCCCCCCCCTGATATCTTGCCTTCGCAAGTTGCACGGTTGCCCACCCACGGCTCGAAGCAGCCACATTTCTGAAGCTGCTTCGCTTCAGTGCTTCACTGTTTCACTACCTAGGCTCGGACCCTCACTCTCAGAATGCCATATTTTTTTTTTTTTTTTATATTCCAACTACTCCCTCTCCGGCATAGGCTGAGAGCCTTTACAGTACACCGCTGAACACGGTGAGGCCCGTGAGGTCTTGTTCCAGTCTAGGGAGTGAGACATGCGAAGCACCCTGGCTCGAAGCTACTCCATCTCTGAAGCCGATTCGCCTCCGTGCTTCACAGTCTCATCCCCCACACTCGGACCCTCACTCTCAGAACGCCACCTATTGAGAAATTAACTCACTAGGCATTGCCCCTCTGTAACATATTTTGAATATGGGAATATTCATACAATGCTATTTAATCCGGTAAAAATTAGGGTATTTTTTTGGCGTTTCGGTATATATAATATACCGGTATATATATATAATATATATATATTCTGACATACGGAGCCCTGTATGTTTATTTAAGAGTTAGAATTCAGAGTTGAAGGAGTGCCAAATTACCCAGGCCGCGAAGCAGACTAGCGAGCGAACCAGCGAGTGGGAAACCAGCTCGTCCGCATACCAGCAAACAAGCCTTCACACCTGCGTGCGTCGTAGGGGACCCTGCAAACTACTTCGATGACCCGATGCTATGACGATGATCGACGCCAGGAGACTCCATTGGACCACGCACCTGCTACGCAACTCGAGGAGCTGTGATTGGGGCGCGCACCATCCCTCGCCTCCTGATTCGTTCCTACACCATCATTGTTTAGTATATAAGAACCGAGTAGTGGGCATTCAAATCAGTCTCATTTGGAGTTGGGAAGGTGAACTTGCAGCTGGAGGAAGACGGGGTGAAGTATTATAATGGGATTGTGACTGTCAGTCAGATTATATAAGTGTGTTCGGTGTAAACACTTACGTTATGTTGGTTAGTGAGATATGTGATTGGGAATTAACGTTAACGCTACTATTATGTACTTAACTATTTTAGTTGACTGACTTGTGGACTAAAGCAACTCTTTAAGTAATTGGGTTATGATAAAAGTAATACTATTGTTTTATATTAATACTTACGAGTTCTTTCATTTTCTTTTAATTAAGCTTACATTGCTGGTAAGAACAAGTACGGTGATACTATTGTTTCATATTAGTAATATCGCCTTAGACTAACATGGCTGTTTTAATGTTACTTCTAGTGATTTCCTAAGCTGAAGAAAATTCTTTTAGCTTCAAAATATTATTTTTGCTTTTCATATTATTTGAGTGAGACCTGAATCGAATCTATGAAGCGATCCTGTAACTTAATTAACTCATAATCAAACTTCAATGTTACCTGGTTAAGAAATACATTTATCTAATTATTAAATATATATCTAACTTTTTATGTGACTTTGATATTAATCCTGATAATAATAATATAATACTATTAACGTAAAACAAGAACCAAGAATAATAGCTACATTAAATATAAATAAAAGGACATGATATAAGAAAACTAGCCATTCATTTCAAAAAGGGTAAGAGATAGAAATATTCTTACTTTAATATTTATCTTTCAAGAATTTTATAGAATTAATAGTCCTTCTTTAGATATAACTTATTCGGTTCATAACCATAGCCTACTAAGCTTCGGTTAAATAATAATTCTTTATAAATACTACATGACTTTAATTAGTTTCAGTATTTATCCATAATTAAAGAGTATCAGTCCATAAAGGATATCAAGTCCTAAGATCCAAAAGGAAAGGAAGCAACAACAGGAAATAATTTTATTAGATTTTACTTTTGTTTTGCCTTCAGCTGACTGATACCTTAATATATATCTCTGTGCTATCTAGATTCATCAAGTTAACCACTTGAGGATCAAGATACGTAACAGAAGAGTGGCGACCTCGCCAGGATTCGTTTCATACAGCTTCACTCAGTTTCATTACCGTTTCACTACTTAAAAATCAAATATTAATCATGCCTGATCTAATTAATGACTAAGATGCTAGAGTTTTCATAGAATCAGAACCCACAGCCCCTGATATTGACTGTCTGTCAAAATCCGAACTGAAAGTGCTTGCCTCACATCTCCAGTTAACTGTCTCAAACATGTCCAAAGTAGAGGTGGCTCAGACCATAAAAACCCACCTGTTCCCTGTAGAAGGCGAGGAGGGTGACGGAGCAGTTGGTGGGATCCCGAGTAATCCTAGCCAACTTGATGAACAATTGCCACTTGGTTTTACCGTTGATCAATTATTCGAACTAGAACTAGCCAGAATAAAAACCAGAGCAAATACCGAAGAAGCCAGAATAAAAACCAGTGCAATTACCGAAGAAGCCAGAATAAAAGCCAGAGCAACGACCGAACAATGTGAATATCAATATCGTATAGCTCAACTAAATGTCGATACAAATGCTCCCTTAATTGCTCCCCCTCTGGGATTGTCTATGACTAGTGTCATTCCACCTTTCACTGAGGATAAAGTGCAGGATTTCTTTGTTTTGTTTGAGGAAGTTGCTGGAGGTATGAAGTGGACAAGAGAGCAATGGCCTTTTATGTTACAAACCGTTTTGATAGGGCAGGCTCGAGCCACGTATTTGTCAGAAGTAGCAGAGGTTAGGCAGGATTATGACAATCTCAAAGAAGCTATCCTAAAAACCTATCAATAGCAGCCTGAGGCTTACAGGCAATCTTTCCGTAAAAACCAGAAGAAAGTAGAA
Organism: Paralithodes platypus; assembly: GCA_032716605.1. Taxonomy (NCBI): domain Eukaryota; kingdom Metazoa; phylum Arthropoda; class Malacostraca; order Decapoda; family Lithodidae; genus Paralithodes; species Paralithodes platypus. Next base: position 19,623,089 of record CM064581.1, on the reverse strand, counting down.
GAAACCCATAAGGTATTTGCCAGGACCATGACTAAAACTTTCAATCATTGGGTCAAGAGTAAGAAAGTCACAAGCTACAACGATCTGAAGGAGTTGGTCCTGTTAGAAAATTTCCTATGGAAAATTGATTCTTCTGTAGCCTATCATTTAAGGGAGAAAAAGGTAGATTGTCTTGCCGACGCCGCTGACATGGCTGACACATACGTGCTCAATAACAAATTTCGTGGAAAGAAGCCCTACGATAATTCTAGTTCTAATTTTAAGTATCCCAATCACAAATCTGACAGACCCAGTCACAAGCCTGTAACGTCTTCCCCAGCTAGCCAAAATAGAATTGTTCCCCCAACTAAAAATGCGACTCAGGGCAATGGTAACAGAGGTGGAGCCCAAAGTAATAGTAATGCTCAAAGAGGGAACGTTCCCGTATCCCCTAAAGTATGTACTTTTTGTGGCAAGAGAGGCCACCTAGCTTATCACTGCTAGGCCAGGGAGAGAACCGAGAGATCGGGGCAGACAGTTGCCGCCGTATCTCAAACTCCATATGTGCCTTTACTGCAGGACTTCCGACAGAAGGAATACCTAGCACCAAAAGTTCCTTTAATGCAGGACTCCCGACAGAAGGAGTACCTAGCACCAAAAGTTCCTTTAATACAGGACTCCCGACAGAAGGAGTACCTAGCAGCTAACGTAAATCATCTAGACAGGGGTGTAGTAGCATGTGTGGTGCAACCCACTAGGGTTAAGCCAATAATAATTTCACCATCAGTGCAGGACAGTTACCGTCCCTTTATTTCATCTGGCAACGTGAGATTAAATGGTTGTATGCATGAGGTAAAAATTCTGAGAGACACAGGTTCTACTAGCACCCTCATGGTGAATCCTTACACTGAGTGCCCACCTGGCGAACCAGTTATAATGAGAGGTGCTGGAGGCCAATTTTATGCATACTTGGTAAAAGGCGAAATTGAATGTGAGTTACTACAGGGTGAGGCCACCATAGCTTTGTGTAGGTCCCAAGATATCCCTGTGCCTGGGGTAACACTCCTTTTGGGGAATGATGTAGCAGGTGAGAAGGTCCGACCAGACCCCATTTTGTCACTTTCCCCTGTTAACAAGCCACTAACCGGTGAGCTCGAAAAGGAGATGCCAACAGTTTTCCCTGTGTGTGCTGTCACACGTTCAATGTCTCAAGTAGCAGTTCCCTCAGACAGAAATGTACCGAATGTAAGAGTTGATGAAAGGGATGATGAGAGTGTGAATGACGCTCCAACTGTGCCTGAGGATGTGACTGAGGTGGATTTATCTGACACCTTTATGGCTCATCTTGACCCTAACGATGACTATGAAACCCCTCCAAATTGTCCTAGTGGCCTGGTAGAGCTACAGAGAGATGATAGTGAATGCAAGGAGTTCGCTGCCAGGGCTGTGAGTGAAGAGGAATGTGAGAAGGAGGGTGGTGAATGTTTCTACCTCAAAGGAAGAGTATTGCGGCGTAGATGGAGACAGCCACACAGACCAATCGATGACGGGGCCTGGGACGTCCATCAAGTAGTAGTCCCCAAACCTTGTCGTAGAGATATCTTGGAAATGGCACATTGTATACCATTGGCAGGACACCTAGGTGTGAGAAAAACTCTAGACAGAATCAGAGCCCACTTTCACTGGCTAGGAATGTGTGCAGATGTAGTGGAGTTTTGTAGAGTGTGTCACACTTGCCAGATGACAGGAAAACCCAATCAGAAGGTGCCTGTACATCCTCTGGTGCCCTTGCCCGTCTTCGAGAATCCTTTTACTCGGGTGGTAGTGAACATTGTAGGCCCATTGCCAAAGACTTCCCAAGGTAACAATTATTTATTAACTATTATGGACATGGCAACTCGCTACCCAGAGGCTATACCCTTAAGGACTACCTCTGCTCCAACTGTCATCAAGGAACTGCTCAAATTCTTCACCAGAATGGGTTTCCCCCATGAGGTGCAAAGTGATCAAGGTACTAATTTTACCTCTAACATTTTCCAGCAGTCCCTGAAGAAGTTGGGTATCGAGCATGTTAAGTCTAGCACCTACCACCCAGAGAGTCAAGGGGTTCTCGAACGATATCATCAGACATTGACCTCTGAAGTGTGCATGGGGGTAATTAGACACCTCTGCCTGTGCGCATGTATTTGAGCTGTTTCCATCACTAAAATATTCATTTTACTATAAATAGCATTAATACTTATCCATATGCGCCTATTATAGGTTGATTATAAAGGTATTAACCTGTTACAACAATAAAACAAGTGAAAACAGCGTTTGGATGGTCAAAATCGGCGATACAGGGCGGGAGTTACATAATGTATGGGTGAGGCAACCTCCTTTCCCGCCAATTTCCCCCAAGGCTGGAGAGACACTGTCGATCGATACTCTCTCTCTATCTTCCACTCGCTTGCTAACAGTGATGACAATGCCCTGCTTGCAACTCGCTAATGTTAGCACGAAAATATACCTCAGAATAAGGGAATAACAGGGAAAATAGGTGATAACTGAAGGAGGGGAGGAAAGTGGGGAAGGAGGGGAGGTAGAGGAGTGATATTTTGCATGGCCCAGGGGCAAAGAATAAAATAAAAAAATAAAAAAATAAAAATATATATTTTTTTTTCGATGTTTAAAATTGATTTTTTTTTCTCTGACTCTTAAGAGTCTTCCCGCAGTCCGCCGGGGGAACTCTTAAGAGTCTTCCCGCAGTTCCCGGGTTAAAAGGAATGTTGCGTAAATATTGTACAGAGACCGGAGTTGAATGGGATAAGGGGGTACCTTTTCTTTTATTTGCTACTCGTGAGGTTCCAACTGAAACCCTGGGTTTTTCCCCTAATGAGCTAGTTTTCGGTCACCAGGTAAGAGGTCCTTTGCAACTATTGCAGGATAGCCTAGTTGGCCAGGAGGGGAACCAAAACCTCCTCATGTATGTTTCAGATTTCAAAACCCGGATGAGATCCTCATGTGAGTTTGAAGCTCAAAACTTGACAGTGGCTAAAAGCTCCATGAAGAACTGGTATGACAGAAAAGCCCGTGAGAGGGAGTTTCAGCCCGGTGATGAGGTTTTGGTCCTGCTCCCCCTTTTTGGCCAACCTTTATCTGCCAAGTTCAGGGGCCCATATAAGATCATTCAGAGGGTGAGCATTACCGATTATCTAGTAACTACCCCAGACAGGAGAGAGCCCACACAAGTATTCCATATAAATATGTTGAAACCCTACCATAGGTCCCCTGATTCCTCTCTTCCAGATTCTCCCACTGTGGCAGTGAATGTCAGGACTTGTGGACAGCCTGGTGCGGACGAAGTCTTCAGTTCTCTTACTGACCCGCAACAGACTGTTCCAGAGCCTGAAGGTATCCATGCAGACTTTGACTTGTCATGTAGCCTATCCAACTTTCAGTATAACTCCGTAGCTTGGGGGGAATTACCATCTAAACTATGTCATCTTCCCTCTGATCAAGCGAACCAACTAATCTCTGTTTATCTCTGTCTCCCAGTGTGTTCCGTGATACTCCAGGGCTCACTTCTTTGGCCTTGCACGACATCGAAGTAGGGGATACAACTCCCATTAAACTATCCCCCTACCGTGTCTCACCACAACGCAGGAGTATACTACAGGTCAAGCTTGACTATATGTTATCAAACGAGCTGATCACAAGGGCCTTAAGCCAGTGGAGTAGTCCGGTCATACTTGTGCCAAAGCCAGACGGGAACCATAGGTTATTTATGGACTATAGGCAAGTTAATGCCGTCACAAATAACGATACCTACCCACTGCCACGGATCCACGACTGCATTGACCAGATTGGTACAGCAACCTATATCAGCAAGATTGACTTAATGAAGGGATATTGGCAAGTAGCTCTCACCCCTAGAGCGAGGGAAATATCATGATTTGTAGTCGACAATCAAGCCTTCTGCTGTAACGTAATGCCCTACGGCTTGAAAAACGCTCCAGCTACATTCCAGCGCCTCATGAATTTGGTGACTGAAGGGGTACCTGGATGCGTTGTCTACATCGAATGCTACCAAATATATTTTATCTAATTATCCTGTACTCCGAGCTCCTGGTTTTAACAGATCTTTTTCCCTAGCAGTGGATGCGAGCGAGCAATACCGGGGTTGGTGCAGTGTTGCTACAGGAAGACGACTGTGAAGTTTTGCATCCGGTGTGCTATTTTAGTAAAAAATTAAATTCTGCTTAACGTAACTATTCAGTCATTGAGAAGGAGCTGTTAGCATTAATTTTATCCCTTCAATACTTTGCTGTCTATGTGCAATCTGCCTCTGGTGCCATCACTGTGTATACTGACCATCACCCCTTAAATTTTTTGCATAAGTTCCAAAATAAAAACCAACGACTGACCAGGTGGAGTTTGTTGCTGCAGGAATATTCCCTGGATGTCAAACATATTAAGGGGGTCCAGAACGTGCTAGCCGATTGCCTATCACGTATCTATTAAAAGATTGCATTTACCAGGTTGGCCTCATACAGCAGTAAGATTAATTTAATGAGAGGATTTTGGCAATTAGCTCTCCCTTGTAGCGAGGTAAATATCATGCTTTAGTAGTGCGCTTTCAAGCCTTCAGCTGTGAGATGCCTTGCAGTTCGAATAACGCTCCAGCTACGTTCCGGCTATGTTCTGATGTGGTACCTGGAGACGTTGCCTACTTTGGGTGATATCCTTATTATATCTTCATTATAATCTTGCTGTTGCCAATCTGGTGGTGAATCTATTAATGTATTATGTTTCATATTATGTACTATACTCCTTAAACTCTTTTCTAGGGGGGAGGTCTGACATACGGAGCCCTGTATGTTTATTTAAGAGTTAGAATTCAGAGTTGAAGGAGTGCCAAATTACCTAGGCGGCGAAGCAGACTAGCGAGCGAACCAGCGAGTGGGAAACCAGCTCGTCCGCATACCAGCAAGCAAGCCTTCACACCTGCGTGCGTCATAGGGGACCCTGCAAACTACTTCGATGACCCGACGCTATGACGATGATCGACGCCAGGAGACTCCATTGGACCACGCACCTGCTACGCAACTCGAGGAGCTGTGATTGGGGCGCGCACCATCCCTCGCCTCCTGATTCGGTCCTACACCATCATTGTTTAGTATATAAGACCCGAGTAGTGGGCATTCAAATCAGTCTCATTTGGAGTTGGAAAGGTGAACTTGCAGCTGGAGGAAGACGGGGTGAAGTATTATAATGGGATTGTGACTGTCAGTCAGATTATATAAGTGTATGTTAACCCGTGGAGCCCCGGCTAGTTTTGTAATGTTTGCGCACCAGAACCCGGCCGGTTTTCAAAAAATGGTTTTATTCCAGAAACAATAGCGAATGGGTTAGGAATGAAGGAAAAACCACGAAAAAACGCTCAAAAAGCTTAAAAAATGGTCCTACAGAGCCCCCGAAAACAGATTTTACAAGAGTAAAAAATTGAAGGCAATTATCCCAAAAAAACAGGTTATTGCGCGCTCGCGCGCACGCACGTGGACTTTGAGAGTTTTCAACCATCGGCACGGTTGCGTGGGATACGTACACAGTTCCCATACAAATCTGAGCTCTCTTGAGTGGCTACACCTGAGGTTACGGTCGGCGCAATTAGGGTGACGCGCCAGGCGCGTCTCTGGGGCTGTGCGTTACATACATCGCCGACGCGTCAGGCGCGTCGCTGGGGCTGTACGGGTTAAGTGTGTTCGGTGTAAACACTTACGTTATGTTGGTTAGTGAGATATGTGATTGGGAATTAACGTTAACGCTACTATTATGCACTTAACTATTTTAGTTGACTGACTTGTGGACTAAAGCAACTCTTTAAGTAATTGGGTTATGATAAAAGTAATACTATTGTTTTATATTAATACTTACGAGTTCTTTCATTTTCTTTTAATTAAGCTTACATTGCTGGTAAGAACAAGTACGGTGATACTATTGTTTCATATTAGTAATATCGCCTTAGACTAACATGGCTGTTTTAATGTTACTTCTAGTGATTTCCTAAGCTGAAGAAAATTCTTTTAGCTTCAAAATATTATTTTTGCTTTTCATATTATTTGAGTGAGACCTGAATCGAATCTATGAAGCGATCCTGTAACTTAATTAACTCATAATCAAACTTCAATGTTACCTGGTTAAGAAATACATTTATCTAATTATTAAATATATATCTATATTTTTATGTGACTTTGATATTAATCCTGATAATAATAATATAATACTATTAACGTAAAACAAGAACCAAGAATAATAACTACATTAAATATAAATAAAAGGACATGATAACATAAGAAAACTATCTATTCATTTCAAAAAGGGTAAGAGACAGAAATATTCTTACTTTAATATTTATCTTTCAAGACTTTTATAGAATTAGTAGACCTTCTTTAGATATAACTTATTCGGTTCATAACCATAGCCTACTAAGCTTCGGTTAAATAATAATTCTTTATAAATACTACATGACTTTAATTAGTTTCAGTATTATCCATAATTAAAGAGTATCAGTCAATAAAGGATACCAAATCCTAAGATCCAAAAGGAAAGGAAGCAACAACAGGAAATAATTTTATTAGATTTTACTTTTGTTTTGCCTTCAGCTGACTAATACCTTAATATATATCTCTGTGCTATCTAGATTCATCAAGTTAACCACTTGAGGATCAAGATACGTAACAATATATATATATATATATATATTATATATATATATATATATATATATATATATATATATATATATATATATGCTCACATATATTCAGTATGTCGAAAAATGTAGTTAATTATTAAACTTTTCGATTATATGAACAGACATATGATGCAATTGGTGACTACAATATGGTCTGACCCTCTTCACCCAAACACCTGAGGCCTCAACACCATCAAAACACAAACCTGTTGACAGGATAATAAGTCGTGGGAGATGAATAATGGGAGATTTTGAGCTGTTTATTTATTTGTACAGTATATATATATTATTATTATTTGTTTGGTTTTGTTTCCTAGCTAGACCTTAATAGAGCTTAAACAAAACACCCTGAAGACCCACCTTCGAGATAAATTTGTACATTTTATCGGTAGAAAATGTCCCAGCCGAAGGCCAGTTCCTCCTAAATTACAGGCTCGTTATCGCTTGCCAAGAAAAAGTCAACACATAAATGGCACGAAAGGTCTTAAAATCGCTAAACTAGTGGGTGATTATCCTAAAATCACAAAATTTATGAGGCTAGGCATGAAGGAGAAAGTAGTCTCTTCAACCCTCTTACTCTCACATCCCTTCCTAAACTGAGTAAAATCGACTAAAGACATACAAAATATAGGCAAAACCTGTCACCGTATAGTGAAAGGGTGCAGGCGGCGTCACATGAGCTCTTTTTCCGTCAATTATATTTTCGGGCAATTGCGTTCTGGCAGCTTCTCATTTTAAGGGGGATCACCATTTTTTTTTTTTTTATCTCTATCTCCTTTTCTCTCTTTCCCTGGCTTGTATCCATTCGGCCCCATTCAGCCTACTGTTTTAAGACGTTTATCCCCATCCAGGTGTCGATTTCTTCCTGGCGAGCGAGCATTGTATGGAGAAATTTTTCTATCGAGAAAATGTACAAATTTGTCAAAACAAAAATATATATATTGACATCTGGATGGGGGTAATAGTCCTAAAACAGTAAGCTGAATGGGGCCGAATGGATACAAGCCAAAGAGAGAGGGAGAGAAAGAGAAAAAAAAGCGAGGTGGGCTCCCTTAAGACTTATCATAACTTTGCTACCTCACATTACCTACCTTCAGTCTTGCTTCCGAGCCAATGCGCAAGAGCCACAAAACATTACGTTTAATAACTTGCTAATCTAAAAATTGCCGGAAAAAGCGCTCGTGTGACACTGGCTTTGTTGCTATTTATGGTTTCGTGTCCAGCCAAAGCCACTAATATTAGACGATATTATTAAGCTTAGAAAGGGTCTATGGGAGTTAAACATGCAATTGATAATATATATTACATCTTTAATCGCTCGAGGTTTCTTCTGAAGCTGTAGAAAATCGCTAGTGTTTGCTAGACTACAGGATGTACGCCAATTTATTGAATGGATTAATACCTATTGTCGATGTTTGCATGGTGTACTGTATTTAGCTATATTGTGGCTTTCATAAATACTTAATATATTATCCCTAATCTAATGAACGGCAAACAGTTAACAACCAAGGATGGAAATGTCAGTTAAATTATCTCAAGCTTACGGTTCTTACTCCACACACACACACACACACACCTACTCAAACACATACACACACACACGCTCACACAGAATCCAAACACTTACACTTTCAAATAATTACACACTCAAACAAACAAACACACACACACACACACACGGTCAGACAGACAGGCACTTGCACACACACACACACACACAGATACTATGTCACTCGAAAGGTATGAATGATTTAGTGTCTCACCGTTCAGTCTCTCTCTCTCTCTCATATTAAGGGGAGATTTCCACCTGGAGGATTTTTTTCTGGACCCCTTTCTCCCTCATGTTTAGCCCCATTGCTTTTGAGATTTTAAGACGTTCGCCCCATTAGTTTGGCGATTTTAAGAACCCTCGCCCCATTTCTGTCAATTTTAAGACTTCGCGCTATTTTTTTTCCTGGCGAGCGATAGCGAGCCTGTAATTTAAGGGGAACCGGCCTTTGGCAGGGACATTTTTCTACCGAAAAATTTACAAATTTATCTTGAAAGGGGGTCTAGGGGGAGCAATTTTAAGCTTGATGGAAATCTAGGGAATAAACTAAAAACCTCCCCTTATAATTAATGTATTTACCGGTACTCACATACACAAAGACTTACATACATAGATAGTCACACATACAGTATTGATCAGTGGTACATATTTAATGCTTTAATGGATTTATGTTGACTCTCTCTCGTCAACACACATACACACACTAACATATACATACAAACACACACACACACACACACTAACACATACATACATACACACACACACACACACACACTAACACATACATACACACACACACACACTCATTCACTCACACATGCAAGTTCAATGGTATGAATGACTCGGGTCCTTTCTGTTGAGTTTATTTATTTATATTCTCTTTCATATCACACCACACACACACACACACACACACACACACACACACACACACACACACACACACACACACACTTCGGCAAGCATCCAATGAGCGTCCTTCTCATGTTCTCTCTTTACTTCATTCTGGCTATCATTAGACGATTATATTCAGTTTATGAAGGACCTGTGGGAGGCAAAGAGTTAAAGGAGTTACTTTTTCTCTCCGTCGATTCCGCAAAGTCCTTCCTAAGCTGAATAAAATTGCTGACTAGTAGAATGTAAGAACACGACTCATATTGAACAATGAACATGTTAAACAATAATCCTTATATCAGCTTGATTTGTTAAAAACGAAATAAGTCTATCTATCTATCTATCTATCTATCTATACAGTATACGCAGGCCCAATCCCTACTTTTTTTTTTTTTTTTTTTGGGGGGGGGGGGGCGACTTAAGACAGAGCCAGAATAGGGACAACACAACAGAAACCAACGAACACACAAACACAAAACACATTCACACACATCTAGGTCATCCAGAAGTATCAACGAAATAAGTAGAACAACAAAATTCTTTATTTATGAAACTGCGTGGTTTTTACTTTTCTTTCATTCATCATTCTTTAGTTTATTAACTGTCGCTCAAGATGTCAAACGTAATGACTTTCCTGCATGCTGAACTGCTTTGTGCATCCAACCATATTGAGTGCTGTACGATGATTCGTGTTCATGTTTTAATATTAAATTGGCTAACTAAACGGCCTTATTCAACTTAGGAAGGAGCTCTAAGAATCAAACTCCTGAACAGATCATTCCTAAATTGCACAACATTTCATAATAACAGCCATAATAAAAGGTTGCATCCTACTAAGGTAATACAAATTCACCCAGTCACCCTATTGCATACAGAAATGAAGACTGGCGAGTGAAGCTGGGTCTGGGACTGCCGTCACTGCCGTGGCTGAGCCAGTGTGCCGCGTGCCTCAGTCGAGTAAAGGTGTGTGTCATTTGCGGCTCCTCAGTTTCGTTCTCACTCGGCCGGTTCAAGCTCTTCACGAATACTAGCCAGCGAATCCAAGCTAAGGTAGGTAGAGACACTTTATTGACTTATGTATTTTCCTGGATGCTGATTTAATCGTTACATGTTATGTTTTTAATGAATATGCAACGAAACATTAACCACAAAACGAAATAAGGCGCTTTTAAAAGTTTTGGGCACACTTTTCACCCTTTCATTGTATTCTTGTTAACACTAGACGATAGTGTATAGCTTATGTGAAACCCCCGGGAGTCAGAGGGTGTAAAAGCCATCTCATTTATCCCTTATACTCCTCCAGACCCTTTCTAAACTTAACAAAATCGTCTGATTGTAGTCAGGAAAAAAACTAAAATATGTCTTCAAAAGACTCATCATACTGAAAGAACTATGAAGATTACATTGTGTGTAGCGCAAGGAAAAGTGTTAATATTACTACAAGAGCTATGACTAGACGAGGTCGAGTGTAATTCAAGGTCCTTTATCTTATAAGGTGATACATTATGCTAATTAGTAACAATCGTGAATATTAATTAATAACTACTAACTCATATGAACCAGTACCGAACACAAACGAGACCATACAATGCTTTATAATAGATCAGATGTTGCAGAACGGCTTTAGAGATTCGAAGATTCGAATAGTGGTAATAATATTAATGTTTGTCGCTGTACTATCAAGGCTGAAAGAAAAACATGAATAAATAATAGGCCATTGTGTTAGCAAGAAAAACAAAAATATTACCGCTTTATCATACACTCCATACACTCGGGGATAGTCGTGAGCATATAATATAAAGTTACACTAATTTGAATCTTTGAACCTTTTAAGCCAAGTTCTGAAGCATCTGGGCTGTATTAATGTATTGTGTTGTCTCGTTTATGTTCGATACTGATTCAAATGGGTGCATCGCGTTATATGCTCTTGTCTTTACGTAATTAGTGGTCATCAGTTTTCGAAGCTATAGCGAAATAAATCGAATCTTCTTATTAATTATCTACCTAGTATATGCGTTTCATAGTTTCATTTTAAGCAGTTCGAGAATCCACAAAGGACCATGAATTGCTGTCCTTAAGTGGACAGTGTTTTGTACTTTTGGAAAAACTCCATTTTTATGTCACTAATTTTCCCATGGATTTTTTAATTTTTCCCTGTTAGTTTTCATCAATATATAGTGTTTGGAAATAATTACAACCCTCGGAGAAACTGTTTTCCCAATTATACACCGATCTTAAGACACGCCGCCCGATAGTGGGGAGGGCTATGAAGTACAGGGAAAATGAGGGGTTAAATGCGTAAAACGGCGATAAAAACTTATTTTAGCAAAACTTGGCTCGGGTTTTAAGGTATTTCAAAGGCCTAAAACCCAATATTTCGAAAACCCGAGCCAAATTTTGGCCAAAGCTGGCTCAGATTTTGCGAGTTTGTAGACAAAAAAATTACAGTAACCTCATTTAGAAATTTGGCCCAGGTTACCCGAAATTGCAAAGCCATGAAACCCGAATTTTGGAAAACCCGAGCCAAGTTTTGGCAAAACTTGGCTCGGATTTTGCGAGTTTTAAGAGTAAACAAATTACAGTAACTTAATTTAGAATTTTGGCTCATGTTTCCCTAAATTGCAAAACCCAACAAGCATAATTGGTAACATTCAAAGAGACTACAACAGGACTCTTCTTCTTCTTACCTCTGACCAGGTAAAGGCTATCCTAGTGTTTACTAGCCTATACCTCTTTGAAAGGACATTAGCGTAACCTAACCTATCCTAGTATTATGGGTGGGGGCTGCCGCCCCCGCTATTTGACATCTTTGACAGATTTTTTGTGTATTTTTTCTGTGAAATCTGTTTTTTTTTTCAAGTGTCGATAACGAAATTCCTCCATGCGGACTATAATAAGAAAAATATGGCGAGTCTATTCGTCCCTATTTTCCCTAATAAATTGTTTCTAATAAGGCGGATGTAGTGTCCTTGAAGATTATCGTAAATTTTGGAAAACCCGAGCCAATTTTTGGCAAAACTTGGATCGTATTTTGAGAATCGAAAAGACTAATGAAATGTCGGAAATCGGCTCACGATTTCCCTAATTGCAAAGCCAAATAACCAGATTTATCGAAAACTTAGCACTTATTTAAATCATAAATATCCAGTAACATAGACCTAGTACATTGGATACAAGCCTAATCCACACCTAACGCCTACAATGTGTCCGTAGTACCTAGTACGCCTACATGGGATATATACAACACGAACCCTTACCGGTGCCATGGCGGTCGGGCCGCGGCCCATTTAGTATTCGGGCGTATCTGTAAATACTACCGCAACTACGAATCTTTTTTCTGAGACCTAGTATATTAACCTAACCAAACAACCTAACCTAACCTAGACCCAGTACGTGGCATACTAAACTAGCCCTTGCATGCCAGGTAGAGCGGATTCAAAGTACTCAGTACGTGGCATACTAAACTAGCCCTTGCATGCCAGGTAGAGCGGATTCATAGTACTCAGTACGTGGCATACTAAACTAGCCCTTGCATTCCAGGTAGAGCGGATTCATAGTACTCAGTACGTGGCATACTAAACTAGCCCTTGCATGCCAGGTAGAGCGGATTCAAAGTACTCAGTACGTGGCATACTAAACTAGCCCTTGCATGCCAGGTAGAGCGGATTCAAAGTACTCAGTACGTGGCATACTAAACTAGCCCTTGCATGCCAGGTAGAGCGGATTCATAGTACTCAGTACGTGGCATACTAAACTAGCCCTTGCATGCCAGGTAGAGCGGATTCAAAGTACTCAGTACGTGGCATACTAAACTAGCCCTTGCATGCCAGGTAGAGCGGATTCAAAGTACTCAGTACGTGGCATACTAAACTAGCCCTTGCATGCCAGGTAGAGCAGATTCAAAGTACTCAGTACGTGGCATACTAAACTAGCCCTTGCATGCCAGGTAGAGCGGATTCAAAGTACTCCGTACGTGGCATACTAAACTAGCCCTTGCATGCCAGGTACAGCGGATTCATAGTAGCCTACTCAGTACGTGGTATTTATTACCCATTAATTTCCGGAAGTTTAAACCTATGCGTAAAAATCTTACCTCTTACACGTCACATCAGTAGTCAAACACCCATGTTCTAAATGGCGTGTGTACGAATTGGTACCGTCTATAGGAAGGTATTGAGGTAATTCTGCATAACTACTACTCCTGCTATTTTATGTTTAATTTATTTTATTTGTGTATGTTAATGCTTTGTAAGTGTGTATTTTCTATTTAGAAAGTGAGGAAAGCCCAATTTATTAGCATTTGTATTATTAATTGTAATTCCGATACCTCAACAATCTAGGGGAGAGTTTGGGAATGCGGGGTTTTGGGTGGGGTAAAAATAGGGGTATTATGGGAATAACTCTAAAAATTTAATAAATACAATTGAAAAAACACCAAAATGTTGAAATCCGAGCCAAGTTTTGGCAAAAGTTGGCTCGGATTTGGCCAATTTTCAGAGTCCAAAAAGGGCAAAATTGGAAAACAAAATTGGCTCGGATTTCACCCTTTTTCAGCTGAAGAAAACCCCAAAGTGTTGACCAAACTTGGCTGGTGTTTGTCGAATGTTCAGAGTCCAAAATCACAGTAACCTCATTTTGAAAGTTGGCTGGGGTTTTCTTGTTTTTCACTGTTGAAAAACTCAGTAAGGATGTGGTTAACATTAGCCTAACCTAACCTAGTATTATGGGTGGGGGCTGCGACCCCCACACCCCCGCTAAATCCATGAAATCCGAGCCAAGTTTTGTCATTAACCTAACCTAGTATTATGGGGTTAACATTAGCCTAACCTAACCTAGTATTATGGGTGGGGGTTGCCGCCCCCACACCCCCGCTAAATCCATGAAATCAGAGCCAAGTTTTGTCATTAACCTAACCAAATAACCTAACCTAACTTAGTATTATGGGTTTTGCCCTTTTTGGACTCTGAAAATTGGCCAAAACTTGGCTCGGATTTCAACTTTTTTTTTTTTTTCAATTGTATTTATTACATTTTTAGATTTAGGCTATTCCCACTGTCCACAATACCCCTATTTTTACCCCACCCGAAACCCTGCATTCCCAAACTCTCCCCTAGATTGTTGAGGTATCGGAATTACAATTAATAATACAAATGCTAATAAATAGGGCTTTCCTCACTTTCTAAATAGAAAATACACACTTACAAAGCATTAACATACGTGAGTGTGGGGGGGGGGGGGCCTGAGGATATGTCTCTATATAATGGGCGAAATTGGCCTTTTTGACATGGAAAAGACCCTGTAATGCAAGCCCTAAGGGTCTACTTACGGTTATATATTAAAGAAAAATAGCCATACTCGAGAAATACCGCCAAACATACCCCTAAATGTGAGGAAAACTAACTTGGCATGAGGCCTTCCAGGAGGTTGTGTTTCAAACTGACGTCACACTTCACAGGCGAAGTGCATTGTGGGTACAAGTTAAAATGTATTGTTACAAATCGATATCCCAAAAACTAAATGTAGAAAAATTAGAAAGTAATAAATTCAGACAGTATGTAAAACACTGGAAGAGACAATTGTAAAAGATAATAATAATTTGTTGGGAAAATAAATCACTAGGTGAAGTTCGACTCTCATTGGCTAATGAACATCCGGGAACTTCTGGGAGGAGCCTAGCATGTAAACAAAGTGTTGTGGACTGGACTGGACTGGCTGGACAAAACTAGGACTTAACTCTGAAAATTGTATAGGGGGGTGACAATGAAATTGACAAAATAAGAAAAGTATCCCTTATCCGCGCATCTGTAGGGTCCCTTGAGTAAGGGAAGATCAACAACAAATAATTACCTAAGACAGGAATCCCGTAATCGAGGAGGAGTAGTGGTGCAGTTAACCCAAGTTTCCACTAACCACATGAAATTGCAATAGTTTTGGAATTTTAGTGGTTGACAATAGATTATGGGGTAATTTTTTTGAAAAGACTCGCAGCGTTATTATACATAAATTATTAGGGAAAGTGAAGCTCTATGGAATCCTTATAATATACTCACATAGATTCCACTGTGGAAGAATAGTTTTGATAGTTAACTATAGTTTTGATGTAAATACTACCGCAACTACGAATCTTGTTTCCGAGACCTAGTATATTAACCTAACCAAACAACCTAACCTAACCTAACCTAACCCTAGAGTGCCCTAGACCCAGTACGTGGGATACAACACTAGCCCTTGCAAGTTGCATGCCAGCTACTGTGGGTTCATATATTAGACATACAATAACATCTTTGTAGAACATAACACTTTACCGTAGCGAGTGTACTCCATTTCGAACACTTTTTGTAAACATGAACACGTACGTAGCAGGGCTCTCAAGATTGCGGGACTGAGTTTGTTTACGCGCGGGACTACTTATATCGACAAAATAGAGTTACAAAACTTATCAAAACTATTCTACCACAGCGGAATCTATGCGAGTATATTATAAGGATTCCATAGAGCTTCACTTTCCCTAATAAATTATGTATAATAACGCTGCGAGTCTATTCGCGATAATTATCGATTATAGTACATTGAGTATTTTGAATGCGATGTAAAGTTTCATGTATGATTGGTATTTTTGCGCTGTTTTTTTTATTAGGTTCGAGGATGATGCTAAAACTTAGCCTGAAGTTGTTTCTCATCTTCAATTTAGAGTAGCTAATTCTTCTATAGGATTGACGTATTTTTTCCTGTATCTTCTCTATCTTTAATGCCATAACACTCTAAAATGGTTTCATACATACTAACCTAGTTTACTCGAAAATTAGCTGGCTTGGTTAGGTGAAAGAGTGAAGTTGGGGAAAGCACCAGGAACAGATGGAGTGTGTGGGGAAATGTAGAGGTATGGTGGTGAGATAGTGATAGAATGGGTATGGAAAATGTGCAAACTAGCATGGGAGAAGGGGAGTGCACCCGATGACTGGAAGACTGGCATAATAGTCCCCCTATATAAGGGCAAAGGGGAAAGAGGAGTGTGTGGTAACCACCGAGGAATATGTCATCTAAGCGTAGTAGGGAAGGTATACAGTAGGGTAGTGATTGAGAGAGTGAGAGTGAGAACGGAGAAATGGATAGACGACGAGCAGGGAGGTTTTAGGAAGGGAAGAGGATGTGTAGATCAGATTTTTACCATGAATTGTGTTGTGGAGAAGTATCTGGAGAAGAAACAAAAGGTGTATGTTGCCTTTATGGACTTGGAGAAGGCCTATGACAGAGTGGATAGAGAAGGTTTGTGGAAAGTACTTAGAATATACGGAGTAGAGGGCAAGTTGCTGAAAGTCATGTGCGCTCTCAGATGGATTACTGTTCACCTATGTGGGGTGGAAGTGGAGTGGTTGCATTGAGGCAGTTGGACAAAATTCAAAATAAAGCTATTAGATTAATCAATAACCCTGCAATCACACAGGACCTTCCTACATTAGCCATACGAAGAAACGTTGCATCCCTTGCATTATTCTACAGATATTTTCACAGCAATTGTTCCGAGGAACTTGCTTCAATTGTGCCGCCTCTCCACATCTTTCCCCGTAGAACTAGGGCAGCTGAGAGCGCCCATGAATTTACACTTTCTCCTCCACAATGCAGAACTTCTGCTTATCAGAATTCATTTATCCCCAGAGCTACTACTCTTTGGAATTCACTTCCCTCGAATTGCTTTCCACAAACTTACAATCAACAAATGTTTAAATCCAGTTGTTACAAACATTTTATGAATGGAGGATGCCTTTAGGCACATGGACCTTTTTGTTTTATCTGTGTTTTTCCTTCCTCCGTTCATTGTCTCTTTAAAAAAAAAAAAAAAAAAAAAAGCAGTGAAGAGCATGTATGAGGGTGCAAAGGCGGCAGTACGTGTGGAGAGTGAGCAGAGCGAGTTCTTTGACCTGAATGTTGGTTTGAAACAGGGGTGTGTGATGACCCCGTGGTTGTTTACTGTATATATGGATGGAGTCGTGAAAGAAATACTATCAAGAGCAGTGGATGTTGGTGTATTGCTGAAAAGGGAGGGAATTGAATGGAAGCTACCTATACTGCTGTTTGCGGATGATACAGTTCTGATGAGTGATAATGAATGGGAGTTGCAGGGTCTGGTAAATGAGTTTGGAACAGTGTGCGAAAAACGGAATTTGAAGGTAAATACGGGGAAGAGCAAGGTTATGGTCTTCGAAAGGGGTGAAGTCACAGAGTGTGAGGTGAAGCTGAACGGTCAGGCTATGGAGATCGTCAACTCTTTTAAGTATCTGGGCAGTGTGTTGAGTAAAGATGGGACTATGGATGAAGAGGTGCGGGAGAGGGTACAACAGGGGAAGAGGGTTGTAGGAACGCTAAAAGCAGTAACAAGAAATAGGGTGGTCAGTATGGAAGTGAAGAAGTCCTTGCATGACAGTGTGGTAATCCCGACACTGACTTACGGAAGCGAAGCATGGACGTTGGTTGAGAGACTCAGACCAAGAGTGAGAGCAGTGGAAATGAATTACTTAAGGAGTGCATGCGGAGTTACATGGAGGGATAGACAGACTAATGAGGAAGTAAGAAGGAGGTGTGGTGTGGAGGTAGATGTGCTGGAAAGTGTGAAAAGGAATTACTTGAGATGGTTCGGCCTTATGGAACGTATGGAAAGCGAGAGAATGACTAAGAGGGTGTACGAGAGCGAGGTGGAGGGACAGAGGGGGAGAGGTAGACCGAATATGAGGTGGAAGGATGGAGTGAGGAACTACATGAACGAAGGCGGTGCTGGTTGGGGGGAGGGGCGTCGACTGACTGGGGACAGAGGTGCATGGGGGCGGTTCGTTCGTGGCCACCCCTTCGGGGATCACGGCGTCAGGCAATAGATAGATAGATAGGTTAGGTAGGTTTGTTTAGTTAGATTAGGTTGGTTTGGATAGATTAAATTGGTTTGGATAGATTAAATTGGTTTGGTAAAGTTAGGTTGGATTGGTTGGTTAGGTTAGATTAGATTGGTTTTGTTAGGTTATATTAGATATGTTTGGATATATTAGATTGGCTTCGATAAATTTGATAGATTTGCGTATTATATTAGATAGGTTTGCGTATTATATTAGATAGGTTTTGATTGATTAGATTGGTTTGGTTAGATTATATTGGTTTGGTCAGGTTGGTTTGGTTAGGTTAGGCGAGGTAGAGGTGATACTAGTAACTTTGTGTTAGTGTTTGGAAGAGTATAGCGCAGGTACAAAGTAATCAGCTGCCTGGTGGTGCATTTTTTCAAAACTATTTGAAAAAACAAAAAAATTTAATCTTTGAATATTCACAAAGCTTAGAATAACACAAAAATTGCATACTTGCTCTTCCGTATGTCTACATAAAGTGTAGTACTATAGATAAGTTAAACAAATATTGACCCCTGAATTCTTAAACTCAAGACGGGGCTAGAACAAACAGGGGTTCAATAATACTACAGCAGCTTTATTTACCATATTTTTTTTCGAGGAATATAGTGTTTTATTGTTGTTTTTCATGGTTTGAGTGGAGGATTTGCATTAACTTACCTATTATCAATCAATATGAAGATACTGCGTCAAATGGCGTAATTTATTGGGTGAATCGCGCTTTTACAGTAGGTCAGGGATATCGTGGGGGTAAATTGGATACATGATGGGTTGGGGGGGGGGTGATGCCTCTCCTTACTTGACTTATTGTCATCCTCATACATGTTGATCTGAAGGGGGCAAAAACAGGTTGTCGATTGTTTGTTTTGGTAAGTAACGACTGTGGCAGATGAGTCACGCTCGTGCCACTTATTGGGTGAAACGCGCGCCGCGTTACGAAACCAGGAGAAGGATGTCAAGTCGACGGAATGCTTTGTTTACAATCGGGACTTATTTTTCGGTGAAATCGTGTTTTTTCAAGTTGTTGATAACGAAATTCCTCCATGCGGACTATAATGACAAACATATGACGAGTCTATTGGTCCCTATTTTCCCTAAAATATTGTTTCTAATAGCGTTGCAGTAGTGTTTTAAGATTATCCAAACGAGCTTTAATTTTACACACCTATATCTTAATTGACTCTTCCCACATAGTCAAATTTGATTGCTCTCGTCTTTTTTAAATATAAGAGATTCGAGGTCAACACTTTTGGCCTACTTACAGTGAAGAGACTATAGTCACATATTCCGGTATTTATCAAGGAAACCGGCCACTAATTTTCCTGGAAATTTGGAAGTCACCCATTAAATGAACATAACCTATACATCATATTAATGAACATAACCTATACATCATATTAATGAACATAACCTATACATCATATTAATGAACATAACCTATACATCATATTAATGAACATAACCTATACATCATATTAATGAACATAACCTATACATCATATTAATGAACATAACCTATACATCATATTAATGAACATAACCTATACATCATATTAATGAACATAACCTATACATCATATTAATGAACATAACCTATACATCATATTAATGAACATAACCTATACATCATATTAATGAACATAACCTATACATCATATTAATGAACATAACCTATACATCATATTAATGAACATAACCTATCCATCATATTAATGAACATAACCTATACATCATATTAATGAACATAACCTATACATCATATTAATGAACATAACCTATACATCATATTAATGAACATAACCTATACATCATATTAATGAACATAACCTATACATCATATTAATGAACATAACCTATACATCATATTAATGAACATAACCTATACATCATATTAATGAACATAACCTATACATCATATTAATGAACATAACCTATACATCATATTAATGAACATAACCTATACATCATATTAATGAACATAACCTATCCATCATATTAATGAACATAACCTATACATCAT
The DNA here is from genome assembly GCA_032716605.1 of Paralithodes platypus. Classification (NCBI taxonomy): domain Eukaryota; kingdom Metazoa; phylum Arthropoda; class Malacostraca; order Decapoda; family Lithodidae; genus Paralithodes; species Paralithodes platypus. Next base: position 19,603,023 of record CM064581.1, on the reverse strand, counting down.
ATTAATGAACATAACCTATCCATCATATTAATGAACATAACCTATACATCATATTAATGAACATAACCTATACATCATATTAATGAACATAACCTATACATCATATTAATGAACATAACCTATACATCATATTAATGAACATAACCTATACATCATATTAATGAACATAACCTATACATCATATTAATGAACATAACCTATACATCATATTAATGAACATAACCTATACATCATATTAATGAACATAACCTATACATCATATTAATGAACATAACCTATCCATCATATTAATGAACATAACCTATACATCATATTAATGAACATAACCTATACATCATATTAATGAACATAACCTATACATCATATTAATGAACATAACCTATACATCATCATTAATGAACATAACCTATACATCATATTAATGAACATAACCTATACATCATATTAATGAACATAACCTATACATCATATTAATGAACATAACCTATACATCATATTAATGAACATAACCTATACATCATATTAATGAACATAACCTATACATCATATTAATGAACATAACCTATACATCATATTAATGAACATAACCTATACATCATATTAATATAGGTTTCAACTTTCGGAAAAACCGTTTTCAATTACTTTGAAAAAGTTAATATTTACCTCCTGTTATCCACAGCCAAAACTGAAGATTGCGGAGTAAATACCATAGACTTCATTCATTTTTTATTTTTGGCGACTGTCAACCTTTTATTAATTACATACCAAACCAGAGGGGGTGTGGGGGCGGCAGCCCCCACCTAATATACTAGGTTAGGTTAGGTAAGGTTGTTAGGTTAGGCTAATATTACCCCTTATTTTCGTCTTTTACCCCTCAATTTCCCTGTACTTCATAGCCGTTCCCACTATCGGAGGGCCGTATCTTTAAGATTGTTGGATAATGGGGGAAACGTTTTTTCCGAAAGTTGAAACCTGTATTAATATGATGTATAGGTTATGTTCATTCGATGGGTGACTTCCAAATTTCCAGGAAAATTCGTGGCCGGTTTCCTTGATATTTTCCCATATTCCATTATGTTTCAACTACTCAGAAGAGTCAGAAACACTGGGATTATTGCACCCATGCTAGCTGTGTTTCCTTCAGTCCATTTATCTTGCAAATTAGCCCTTTTAAGTACATCATGAAGAATTACTTACGTTCTAGCTATCATTAGACGTTTTTATTGAGCTTGGAATTCGTCTGAGAGTCGAAGGGTTAAGGGCTGATTTGATAATTATAGGGAATAGGCTCGCAGCCTTATTATAAATAATTTATTAGTGACAATGTAGGTCTATGGAATCCTTCTACTGTTCTCATGTATAATCCACTGAAGGAGAATTATTTTGATCCCATTTATAAAACGCGATATCAATAGAAAAAACTTCCATTCTAATCAATCTCAGAGCTCTTTTGGACATCCTCACTGTTTACAAACGCCTTCTTTATGCAGTATAATCGATATTTACCCCCTGCTGGCAACATAGATGACGATTTTAATCATTCATGGGGGGGGGGGGGGGGGGGGGGGGGAGGGGGAAAAGCCCCCCTCAACCCATTGTTTATCCCACATTGGAATAATAACTAAGACCATGAAAACACTAATTTCTCAAAATCTGTAGGAAAAAACATGAAAAATAAGAGTGCGAGCCTATTCCCTATAATTACCCACGAAAGGTCTCAAAATCGCCACAATAAATGGGGACAATTTCTTAAAAATCAAAACTAATGGGGCTAAACATGAGGGAGAAGGGGGTCCAGAAAACTCTTCTTAAAAAAATTTCCCAGCATATTAATTTTTTTCGAACCTTTGAAACTTTAAAGCCATATTATTAAGGGGAGACGGACCGTTTTTTTGTTTTTCTTTGGTCTATTTAATCCTTTATTTCTTAGTTTTTTTTCCGCTAGACCTCCTTCAAGATAAATGTGTACATTTTTCGGTAGAAAAATTTTCCGCCCAAAGGCCGGTTTCTCTTAAAATTTCAGGCTCGCTATCGCTCGCCAGGAAATAATCGACACCTAAATGGCATGAAATTTCTTAAAATTGACAACGAAATGGGGCGAAAAGTGTTAAAATCGGCAAACTAATGGGCCGAACGTCTTATAATTTCAAAACAAATGGGGCTTAACACGAGGGAGAAAGGGACCAGTAAAACGACCCATCTCTCCTTAACCTCAACATTCCATCAGCCTCCCCTTAAACATCCAGCCTACGATAAAGCATTGTATTGTCTCGTTTGTGTTCGATACTGATTCAAGAGGGTGAGTCGCTATTATATGCTCTTGCCGTACTCTTTTTTTTTTTTTTTTTTTTTTTTTTTTTTTTACCCCACAATTCCCTTCTCCTTCAATCCCTGCCTGCCTGTAGGGACCGTATTAACCCGTTCAGTACCAGGGACGTCCTTTTTGTCATATTCTGGCAACTATTAGCCGACTTTATTCAGCTTAGGAAGGACCTCTAGCAATAGTACGGCATCAAACTATCTCAACCAACCTTTTTTAACTACCACAGATCCTTCCTAAGCTGCATATTATCGTCTAAATAGAGCTAGAATATATTATAACACACGTCGCTGGTACTTAAAGGGTTAACCCGTTCAGTACCAGTTCCGTCCTTATCATATTATACTGGCTACTTATAGACAATTGTATTCAGTTTAACCCGTACTGCACCGTAGGATACAGTAATAAAAGTCCCCAGCAGTCCCAAGCAATGTGGCCAAAATGACAAGAGAGACCACCTTTTCACCTCAAGAGATGTGGCAAGAGTGGATCTATCACTTTTTTTTTACAATACTTAAAAATAAAAAAAAAATTAGCCTTGTACAGGCAGTTACAAGACAAATGCATTACTGACGGTTATAACCGTCGCTGGGACTGGGGAGTTCCTTATCTACTGACGGCTATAGCCGTCGCTGGGATTGGACGGGTTAATTATTATGTTTGCTCCACTAACCAACTTTACTCCTAAACTCGATTAATGAAATCAACAAAAAAGAAAGACTTCCAATGATTAACAGGATTCGAACCATCTCGCTTGACCATTTTTACTACCAAAGATCCTTCGTAAACTGCACAAAATCGTCTAAATACAGCTAGACTAAAATATAACAGACGTCGCTGGTACACAAAGGGTTATATAGTAATGTCCCATACATAGTAAATACTGTACACTCAAAACTAAACACGAACTCATAAATAACTTCTACAAAGCCTTTACTGAAGACCAAAATTCAAAACTAATAAAACGAAAAGGCGCGCTAGGCTTCTAAAATTTTACCAGAAAATATATATAAACCGTACTTTCCTTAATTTTCTTTCTCTCATTTTTTTTTCTCGATAGACTGCCAATTAAGCAAAGCCAAAGGGGAGTAAACAAGATAAAACATACAGTATTTTAGAGAATAGTGTTTTGTTCTCTCCCTTCTCTGTAGCCCCTTCCTTTGCTCTTTATTAAGGGGGGTCACCGGCTTTTTGTCTCTTTCTCTCCTTTTCTCTCTTTCTCTGGCTTGTATCCATTCGGCCCCATTCAGCCAACTGTTTTAAAACTTTTATCCCCATCCAGGTGTCGATATCATCCTGGCGAGCGATAGCGAACCAGCATTATATGGAGAAATCCGGCTTCGCCGGAGAAATGTTTCTATCGAAAAATGTAAAAATTTAACTTGCTGCTCTCAAAACAAAAATGTATATATGCTGGCTCGCTACCGTTCACCAGGAAATTATTGACACCTGGATGGGGGTAAACGTCTTAAAACAGTAGGCTGAATAGGGCCTAATGAATACAAGCCAAAGAGAGAGGGAGAGAAAGAGAAAAAAAGCGAAGTGGGCTCCCTTAAACATAAAGTAAACAACAGGGAATATAACAATAGGAAGTAATGCCAAGAAAAGAAAAAAACAAAGACTTTTAACACTCCACGAGTGGCTAGGTCAGTAACTTCTACTACCTGGCAAGCGGGTGGCTTTACCCTAAACGACCTTGTTTCCGTGCTCTTTTTCATGCATAAACAAGAGCCAGAGCATAATACAATTATGTATCCCTGAAAGGGCGATAATTGAGCTTTCCAATGACACCAGAACCATCCTTCTACGACCACGCGTTCTCTTGCAACGATCGTGCAAGACGAGTGCAAAATCCCTAAAATACGGTAATATCCTTACATAATCCCCTGTGTAGCGAGGCAGTGAGTGTGGATGTGTGTGGAGGGAACGTCAGTAGAGCTGTAGTGGTCGAGTGGTGAGCACGCTCATGTGTGAATCTGCAAGACCCGGGATCGAATCCCTGCCACGGCGGACATTTAGTGGGTGTGGTAGTACGTCCTAGCATGTTTCACATGCTCGCACCCAGTCAGGGAACATCCTGACGATGTATACATACTAAACACACATAACAAAGCCACTCCAACAGCTTCCTCTCTCTCCAACACCCCTTCTCCCCTCTCTACACGCTTCAGAACAAAAATAGGAAAAGTAGAATGTTAATAAGAGGTGTTGTTGCAAAGGCTTATCCCTCAATACTTCATCTGATCAGTAGTCGCGCGGTACCCGTGCCGAGCGGTCATGAGCCGACCTACGCTCCTCCTATCGCTCGTCTCTCTCTCAGAGCCATTATTGCTAAAAAATTGCACACAGACTTAAGTCGCGCCCCGCCACTTAGTCCTTGGTTCTCTAGGCCGACTTAAGTCGGGTCCCGCTAAACAAGGGTTAACTCTTTGAAGATTATGACGCATTTTGACAGTACATACTTGCTTTCATTAGACGACTTGGCACAGTTTAGGAAGGATCTGGTGGAATTATAAGGTTAAAGACTATCTTAATTTACCCTCTGACTTCCATATATGGTACCTTCCAAATCTGAATAATATAGTTTAATAATAGCCAGAACAAATAAATAATAGAAATGCGCAATCGGATCTTGAAAAGCTTAATAACTTCACGGTGTTGTCCTGTTATTATCAGACTAAATTGAAGTGGTGATGATAATGTAGCGAGGTTGTTAACCCTCCAGCCCCGGGCCCCTAAGCTCCCCGTATACCTTGGTAAAGGGTATTTCGGCGATTGTTGTGCTATGTTAATTCAGCTGAAACTTAATGAGGACAACATGGCTTATTATGAATACAAAACCAAAATATTCGTCTCGCCTTCGTCTGTAGAATGGCATTAAGTAGACGTCTCTAGCCCCAGTGGTTGCAGAATGGCGAGTGTGCGAAGGAGTGTGTTTTTCCGTGGGAACTAATTGCTGCGTTCGGATGCCTCGCCCCAGCCCCGGCTAGTGTGCACCTAGTCGCTCGTCGCACCAGAGTTTTTGCGTCCGATAGGCGATTTTAGTATTTGATGTTGACAATTGGATGTTTGTTGAGAGTTTTAGAGTTAGTTTAAGGACAATCATACAAAAGTATGTGTATTAGGGTGTCACTGTCACTGATATTGCTAATTTTCCCTCGATTGGGCTAAGTTATTGTAATATTATGCAGTTATTATTCATAATCACAGGTATTTATTATCAATGTCGGTCTCCCGGGGCAGCTTGCGTAGATAAGGGAGACGATAGCCGCCCAGAAAACTATGAGTCACCGCGCTCACCCTCACTCGACCTTGAGCTCTCCCACTCGCTCACTTTACCCACTTCACTCTCTTCATTTTCACCAGCTTCTGCGACACCTGTTTCCCCACCTTCAGGATCTGCATCGCTCTCATGTTCACTGGCAAATCCCTTCAACTCAGGTTCTTCGTCACTAGTAGAATATGCACTCGATGCGTAATGAGACGAATGGCCACTGCTCATCTCATCAACATCACTGTCAAAATCTAGCTCACGCAAGGTTCTATCTATTCCTCCCGGAGAAAGAACATCCTTGGCGAAGGGCCGTCGTGTAATACAACGAGCCGGGGCGGGCGTCGTAGGAGGTACGGAATCGGACACAGTCGAATCAACTTTTTTGGTAGTATCCATTATGGCGTCGGAGTAGATACTGATGCTGGGCCGTAATTAGAGCGTGGTCGCGCTGCGTACCGTTTGTCAACAACAAAATATACGCGCAAGTTTCGAAAGCAAAAATTCAAGCAATGGCGCTCAGCAGCCCATCCGGGCCCCACGGTGCTAGTTTGCTTTGGGCTCCTCAGAGCCCAACCGGGTACCGAGGGTTAAGGGGAGAATATATTATCAACATCTAGATGTGTGTGAATGTATATTTTGTTTTTGTGTGTTCATTGTTTTCTGTTGTGATTGTCCATATTCGGGCTTGGTCTTGATTCAGCCCCCCCCCCCCCCCCCCTCCCCTAAACCAAAAGAAAAAAGAAAAAAAGACAAGTGGGGATTGTGCCTGAGTATATACATACATACATACATACAAATGACACAACAGGTCTTCAAATTGTCAAAGAAATAGAGCGAAAGTTCATATAATCGCCAAAGTAATGAGGCGAACATCGTATAATCTCAACACGAATGGGGCTAAACATGAAGGAGGAGTAGGTCCAAAAATCACCCCCTTAACCCCTTCTGTACCGGCGACGCCTTTTTAATTTCATTCTGGCTACTTTTGACGATTTTATTCAGTTTAAAATGGGCCTCCAATAATTAACAGGCTTCAAACTACCTCCCTCAACCCTCTTTACTACCACAGATCCTTCTTAAACTACCTCACTCAACCCTCTTTACTACCACAGATCCTTCTTAAACTACCTCACTCAACCCTCTTTACTACCACAGATCCTTCTTAAACTACCTCACTCAACCCTCTTTACTACCACAGATCCTTCTTAAACTATACAAAATCGTCTACATGTAGCAAGAGTGAAATTTAAAAAGACGTCGCCGGTATAGAAGGGGTTAATGTTATGATGTGGCTGATAGGATGATGCGATATGTGGTGATGTAAAGCTGATGTGGTGATATGAGTATGTGGTGAGGATAAGCTGCTGATGTGATGATGAGGTGATATGATTGTGATAATGATGTGGTTATGTGATGTGATAGTGTGGTGAGGGTTATGGTAATGATGAGGTGACATGATTGTGTTGTGATTATGCGATGCTATGATACTGTATGTGGTTATGTGACCTGATAGTGTAGTGAGGATATGATGAAGATGTTATTATATGATGTGATAGTGTGGTTAGGATGTGATGTTGATGGGGTGATATGACGGTGATGAGTTGATGACGTATATATGTGATGATATGATGTTATAGTGTGGTGAGGATATAATGAGGGTGTAATGTCTATGGAATGATGTATCTGTGATGACATATTTGTGATATGTTTATGTGGTTATATGATGTGATAATGTGGTGAGGATATGATGTTGATAGGGTGATATGACTGATGACGTATTTATGTGTTGGTATGATTTTGTGGTGATATGATGAGAGAGTGTGATTAGGATATGAGGAGGATGTGATGTTGATAGGGTGATATGACTGTGATGACGTATTTATGTGATGATGTGATAGTGTTGTTAGGATATGATGAGGATGTGATGATGGGGTGATATGACTGATGACATGATTATGTGGTTATATGATGTGATAGTGTAAGTGGTTAGGATATGATGAGGATGTGATGTTGATGGGGTGATATGACTGTGATGACTTATTTATGTGATGATATGATGTGATAGTGTTGTTAGGATATGATGAGGATGTGATGATGGGGTGTTATGACTGATGACTTATTTATGTGATGATATGATGTGATAGTGTTGTTAGGATATGATGAGGATGTGATGTTGATGGGGTGATATGACTGATGACTTATTTATGTGATGATGTGATAGTGTTGTTAGGATATGATGAGGATGTGATGATGGGGTGTTATGACTGTGATGACTTATTTATGTGATGATATGATGTGATAGTGTTGTTAGGATATGATGAGGATGTGATGTTGATGGGGTGATATGACTGTGATGACTTATTTATGTGATATGATGTGATAGTGTTGTTAGGATATGATGAGGATGTGATGTTGATGGGGTGATATGACTGTGATGACTTATTTATGTGATGATATGATGTGATAGTGTTGTTAGGATATGATGAGGATGTGATGTTGATGGGGTGATATGACTGTGATGACTTATTTATGTGATGATATGATGTGATAGTGTTGTTAGGATATGATGTTGATGGGGTGATGTGATGTGATGCAGTTATGTAATGTGACTGAGTGATAATGATATGCTTCTAATATGATAAGGTGATGTGGGCCCCCTTCTCCCTCATGTTTAACCTCACTAGTCATTAATTTTAAGACGTTCGCCCCATTAGTTTGCCGATTTTAAGACCTTTCGCCCCATTTATTTGCCAACATTAAGACCTTTTGGGCCATATATGTGTCAATTTTTTCCTGGCGAGCAATGCTGAGCCTGTAATATAGGAGGAACCGGCCTAATATTTCTACCGAAAAAAATACAAATATATCTGATGTGTGTGTGTGTGTTAAGCTTATACAGGTTTAGGGAGGAAACTAACCCTCCTCCCTTGGGTTTTGTATTAACCCCTTCTGTTATGAACCGATTGTCACGAAATTTGGTGGATAGAATATGTGCCAAGTACAAAATTGTTCAATTTTGGAGGCGATCGATAGAGCGCATACCTTCGCCAACGTGGATATCTCACAAAGTTATGAACTGATAGTCATGGCATTTGGTGGGCAGATAGGACATGCGCCATAGAAGAAGCAGTTTAATTTAGGTGATCGGTAGAGCGCATACCTCCGATAGCGTAAGCGGCAGTATGCGCTCTCCCGAATGCCCCTCTAGTTTTGTATTTATTTATTTATTTATTTATTTATTTATATTCAAAGGGGTGGATTTACTTTTTCGTTATATGTTTCAAGCATATCTTTAGATTGACCCCTACTGCCCCTTTATGTTATACAGGCTCGATTTAGCTCACCAGGAAACAATCGATACCTGAATGGGGTGAAACTTCTAATAATCACCATAATAATCACCAAACTCCTCCGGTAGAACTGACCACCCTTAGACTGAGTACAGTTAACATCTTCAGTGTAAGATTCATGACGCCTTTTAAATTGTATTAGGACTAACATGAGCTAATTTCATTAAGTTTAGGAAGGACCTTTACACGGTTATGGGGAGATATATATTTATTTATTGATTGATTAATTTCGTGTTTTTTTTAGTTTCATCCCTAGACTTCTATCAAGCTTAAAGAAACAGCCCCAAGACCTCCCTTCGAGATAAATTTGTGCATTCTTCGGTAGAAAAATTTCCTGGCCAAAGGCCTTTTCCGCCTATGTTACAAGCTCGCTCTCGCTCGCCAGAAAACCCCCCCCCCCACCTAAATGGCACATCATAATACTGTGATATCTATGGTTATGGTTACAAACATACTGTAATATATTCACTGTAACTATACTTTGTTCTTTATGGGGAGGTGAGAAAACCTGACCAATAACATTTGTAATTCAAAACGAGTTTTCAAGCTATTATTTCTACCAGATAGTATACTTCCACATAGTTAAGTTATTTTGGTATATTCCATAGGTTATTTCCACATAATGATTGTGATAAGTTCTTTTGTCTTTATATTGTGCATTTCCTGTTTTGGTTTGTATTGCAAATTTTACAATATAATTAAGGAAGGGTCAGTCAGGGAATAAATGTGGAGCTTTTACAGCCCAGTTGCTCTAACCGTTTTTGAGTAGATTAGGGGTCACGATTATTGGCCTACTTATATTGAATAGACTAGATCAGACATTTTGATCCCTAACATCATCTATAAAAAAAAAAAAAAAAAAAAAAAAAAAAAAAACACACACACACTAATGAAATCGGGCTGTAAAATTCCACCTATTTTTTGTTTCTGGTTGACTCTTCCCAAATGGCTATAGGCTCGCTCTCGTTCGTTAGGGAACAATCGACACTTAAGTGGCATGAAAGGTCTTAATATTGACGAAGAAATGGTGCGAAAGGCCTTACAATCGCCAAACTAATGGGGCGAACTTCTTAACATATCAAAACTAACGGGGGTTATAACATGAGGGAGAAGGGGGTCCATAAACATCAATCACCTGCCGTTAACAGTGTAGAGGTCATACTGGACGGTGTTGTACTGTTCATTGTAGGGAGAGTTTTGACAATGTTGGAATAAAAGGGGCAGCTCCTTCCTGTTCACTGCATTAAGGGGGGTCACCTGTTTTTGTTCTGTCCTTTTCTATCTTTCTCTGGCTTGTATCCATTTGGCCCCATTCAGCCTACTGTTTTAAGACGTTTATCCTCTCCAGGTGTAAAATTTTTACTGGTGAGCGGCAGCGAGCCAGCATATTTTGTATTTTTGTTTTTTTGTTTGACAGCAGGGTAAATTTGTACAATTTTCGATAGAAAAATTTCTCCGGCGAAGCCGGATTTCTTCATAATTATAATGCTGGCTCGCTATCGCTCGCCAGGAAGAAATTGACACCTAGATGGGAATAAACGTCTTAAAATAGTTGGCTGAATGGGGCCGAATGGATACAAGCCAGAGAAAAAGAGAAAAATAAAAAAAGGTCACCCCCCTTAAGGTAGGCCTATATAATTTAGTTTCCTCCCTAGACCTCTATCAAGGTTATATAATAACTCCAAGACCCTAATTAGAGATAACAAAAAATCATTTTTCGGTATGAATTGTCCCGGCCTAAGGCAGATTCTCTCTAGAGTACAGGCTCGCTATCGCTCATCAGGAAACAAAAACAGACTCCTAAATGTCACGAAAAGTCTTAACATTGACTAATTAAAAGGGGCGAAAGGTCTTAAGATCCCCTAACTAATGGGGCGAACGTCTTAAAATATCAAAACTATTGAAGCTAAACATGAGGGAGAAGGGGGGTCCAGAAAATACTACTTCCCTTTGAATAATCTACTGATAACCGGACTATATTAAAAGAGCGGCATGGTATTGTCAAGAGATCAAGGATAGATTTCCACTTGAGGGATTTTTTCGGGATCCCTTACTCCCTCATGTTTAGCCCCATTGCTTTTAAGCTTTTAAGACGTTCGCCCTATTAGTTTGACGGTTTTAAAAACTTTCACCCCATTTCTGTCAATTTTAAGACCTTTCGTGCCATTTAGGTGTCATTTTTTCCCTGGTGAGCGATAGCCAGCCTGTAATTTAAGAGAAACTGGCCTTCGGCCGGGACATTTTTTACCGAAAAATGTAAACATTTATCTTGTCTAGGGGGTGTAATTTTAGCCTAAGCTTGATGGAGGTCTAGGGAATAAACTAAAACTTTCCCTTAACCCTTTCAATACACAATGGTATTTATCATCTTGTATTATGGATATTACGAAATTATTTGGTTCAGCTTAGTAAGGACTCCAGGGAGCCAAAGGAGGAATAGAGTTCATATACACATTTTTTGTTCAGGCTGTTAATTTTTTACTAAGCTATAAAACATTGTCTATGTTATCTAGAATATTAATACATTGTCTACTATAATATTAATACATTGTCTACTATAATATTAATACATTGTCTACTATAATATTATTACATTGTCTACTATAATATTACATTGTCTACTATAATATTAATACATTGTCTACTATAATATTAATACATTGTCTACTATAATATTAATACATTGTCTATGTTATCTAGAATATTAATACATTGTCTATGTTATCTAGAATATTAATACATTGTCTATGTTATCTAGAATATTAATACATTGTCTGTTATCTAGAATATTAATACATTGTCTATGTTATCTAGAATATTAATACATTGTCTATGTTATCTAGAATATTAATACATTGTCTATGTTATCTAGAATATAATACTTAATACATTGTCTATGTTATCTAGAATATTAATACATTGTCTATGTTATCTAGAATATTAATACATTGTCTATGTTATCTAGAATATTAATACATTGTCTATGTTATCTAGAATATTAATACATTGTCTATGTTATCTAGAATATTAATACGGTAAGCTCTTGGGGATTAAGGGCTGGGGATGTATTTTAATTTGAAGGGGATCTGGAGAGACTTTATTGTTTTTGTCATCCTAGGAGGCAAACGAAATTTACACTGCTCGTAAAAGGCGGAACCACTCAAAACCCTCCAAACTGAATAAAGCAAGTGAGGTAATAACCCCCAAGCATAGGCAGCAGGTAGTGTCAAGGTTAAGCCGGTATCACACGAGAGCTTTTATAGTCCACATTCGATGATCAACATTTTTCTGGCAACATTTTTGGAATATTTTGCACTGGTATAGGAAACTAGACTGTTGATTGACGAATTTAGGTGACCGAAATATTCTAAATTGTGACCTCATAAGCTGCCAGACCAATATTAAGGATAAATGTTAGGTGAAAAAGCGCTCGTGTGATACCGGCTTTATACCCTACTGCTACACAGAGGATGTTACGGTGGTGTGGCGGCTATACAACTAATGGAATGGCCGGGGACGGAGGCCGGTTAGGGTCAATGTCAACAGTATAACAATAATATAATGCTTTTAGTAGCATGTTATATATATATATATATATATATATATATATATATATATATATATATATATATTATGTATGCATGTAATTGCCCTCTGTTTATACATACATACTGTGTATGTATAAACAGAGTGCAACCCCAGTTTGTCGTCCAAAGCACCTTCTCTCTTTCAATTAAATATATTACCGGTACAAATACTTCACATACTACGCTACCTATTAAAAATTCTTAAAAATGGGAGTGATCAGAAATGCCCCCATTGGTTTGGCCCCTGGTGCTGACCCACCAAAACACTCTGGGCCACTACCTTATACTCTTACTATCAATTTGCAACATTTCCTCTAACTTCTCCTCCGCTAACCTTGAACTTATCTTTCTCACTGCAACCCAGTCGTCTGCAACTAATTACAGCAAACCCTTCTCTGTATCCTCCTGCTGTCTCTATCCTAATCTTCAAGCCAAAGGTTGATGTTACGCATATGTGTGCAACAATTTTGCTTTCTCTTGTTCCCAATTTTGATTCTTCTGAATTATCAACTCTCTGGCTAAAACTTTCTTGTCACTCTCAAACTAAATATTACTGCACTGTTTACCTCTCCCCTAATTCTACTGACTATTCAAAATTGTTTGACTATTTATCTTCTAAAGTGGAACACATTCTATCCATCTCTCCCTTTGCAAATATCTCCATCTTGGGTGATTTCAATGTTCACCACCACCAATGTCTCTCCTCTCATTTCACTGACCAACCTGATAAACAAGCCTACATCTTTTCTAACCTAAATGACCTAGAACAATTAGTCCAGCACCCTACCAATATCCCGGAACGCCTTGGAGATCAGCCTTGACTTATTTCTAACTTCTAATCGTTCTGCTTATACTGTAAACCTTCTCTCTCCGTTGGGCTTCTCCGATCACAACCCTATCTCTGTTACCTGTCCTATATCTCCAGTACGGCCATCTGATACTCCCAGCCGGTGGTGCTTGTGGCATTGTGACACCGCCGACTGGGAGGCTCTACGGTAAAACTTCTTTGACTATCCCTGAAATGGCTTTTGCTTCCATGGCCGGGGACCCTCAACGAGTGCCGAGCGCATTACTGAGTTGATCCTGTCAGGCATGATGGCATACATTCCATATTCTTTCTCTCAGACTAACTCACATAAACCTTATCCTCACGCTTGTCCTACTGCTGTCCACAAAAATTAGGAAGCATGCAGGCAGTATCAGTGTCTTCAAACTCAAGAATCTAGAACCCTTTATGTTTTTGCCTTCAATCGTGCCAAAATTATTTCTTAGACTAGCCAAATTCTCCTTCATCAACAGTAAATATAATGAGCTTTTAAATTCTAGCCCTTCCAAATCTTTCTGGCATCTAGCCCACAACCTCTCCAATAAGTTAACTTCCTCCTTTTTTCCACTCAGACGGCACCACCATCACTTCTTCCTCTGACAAACCTGAACTCTTTACTCAAACTTTTGCTAAAAACTCAACCTTGGACAATTCCAGGGCTGTTACTCCTTCTCCACCCCTTTCACATATTTATGCCTAATATTATAATATCTTCCAAGTATTTACTTTCTGCCCTTTCTTGGCTTAATACTAAGATGATGTACTGGCCAGATGGTGTCCCTCTTGTTGTACTAAAAAACTGTGCTTCTGTGCAGACTCCGTATCTAGGGTAACCCTTCCGCCTTTGTCTTTCATCTAACACTTTTCCTTCTTGCTGGAAGTTTGCTCTCATTCAATCTGTCCCAAAGAAGGGTGATCACTCTCAACTCTCCAACTATCGTCCAATTGCCATTACATCTTGTATCTCAAGTTTTCAAATCTATTCTTAATTCAAATTTTCTTAAGCATCTGTCTTCCCTTAACTTTCGTTCAGATCGCCAGTATAACTTCCTTAAGGGGAGATGGTTCACTTTTTGGGCGATTTTTGCATGTATTTATTATTTTTCTAGTTTCCATCCTAGACCTCCATAAAATTTATAAAAACATCCATTAGAACCCCTTCTAGATTAATTTGTACACTTTTCGGTAGAAAAATGTTCCGGCCAAAGGCCGGTTCTTCCAACATTACAGGCTCACTATCGTTCGCCAGGGAAAAAATCGACACCTAAATAGCACGAAAGGTCTAAATATTGACTAAGAAATGGGGCGAAATGTCTTAAAATAGACTAACTAATGGTCCGAACGTCTTATAATCTCAAAACTAATGGGGCTAAACATGATGGAGAAAGTGGTCCAGAAAACCGGCCCATTAAAGGCTGCTCTAATGGTGATCTACTTTCCTACCTCACTAACTCTTGGTCATCCTCCCTTTGGTACTTCGGTGAGACATATCAAACGTTTTTGATAGAGTCTGGCACACAGCACTTACCTCCAAATTACCTTCTTTTGGCTTCTATCCCCCTATCTGTGCCTTTATCTCAAATTTCCTTTTGGCCATTCCATAGCTACAGCTGTGGATGGCCATCATTCTTTACTCACCTTATCAACTCCGGTGTTCCTCAGGGTTCTCTCCTAGCCCCAGTTCTATTTCTAATTTTCATTAATGATCTTCTCAAATGTGCGGTTGTAGACAGATGAAGCAGACACATGTGATGGAGAGATCTGGATTCATTTGTCCACCACCAAAGCTTGTTCTATAGTATAATCGTTAAATAATTACTTTACCCATTTATAACAACTTAAATGAAACTTGCTATCATCTTCAAACTATAAATAAATCCACAAGAGCATTATATTCACATCCAAAATACACATACCTATTTCATCTGTACAACTGTACCTCTAGAACTAGGGTAGAATCATCAGCTTATGAGTGGATAGGGTTCCATTCATATGCTGATGACTCTGACCCTACAATATTCAACTAGTTTTCCACAACCTCCTTCCTCAGTCACTGCAAAACTCACATGATGAGACCATGACTTACTTATCCTCTGATCTTTCAATAATTTCTGATTGAGCAGAAAATAATCATCTTACTTTCCATGCCTCCAAAATCTATTTTCTCCATCTGTTTATCCGTCACAATTTCCACATGGCTATCCCTTATTCCTCAACAATACACAACCCCCCCCCCTCATTTTCTTTCAATGTCCTTGGTGTCTTCTTTCCTCTAAGCTTTCCTGGAAAGACCATATCACCACTATTGCTAAAATGGTTTCCCAGAGATTGGGTGTGCTCAACCTTCTCCGTGGGTTCTTTATTCTTGCACAGCTTCTTGCTCTGTACAGGTGCACAGTGTGCCCATGTATCGAGTATTGTTTGCATGTGTGGGGAGGTTACCCCATACCACACTTCTCGAAAGGGTAGAGTCCAAGGCATTCTGTTTATCAACTCCCCACTTCCTACTAATTCCCTATAATCTTTCTTTACATGCTAAAATATTGCATCTCTTTAACTCTTTTATCACTATTACGTCAGTGCCTCCCTTACGGCGAGTGGGAGATACTCCAACAGAATCCTACTCTTATTCTGTCCAGCTCTCTAACCCATGAATTAATACATGTTCTCAGTCTTTCTTCTACTCAACATGTGAGCTCTAGAACTCTCTCCCTTCCTTTATCCTATGACTTTGACTGATTTAAGCTTCGTGTGTCCAGGTATCTTGACCCCACCGTATCTTGAAGTTGGCGCTCTATCACTCCTTTAGCTTTGCAAGAGACACTCGTTACAGGCAACCTAGCTTTTGCTCCTTCATACACATAAATAAATGAATAACGAATATATATAAGACACATATATTTATGAAGGATAGTGTTACGACCGGGACTACGAATAAAACAAGGGCACTCAATGATTGGACTAGTAATAGGGCACTATGCAACAATGGTACGCTAGATCCAAACCCTCGAACTTATATGCCAGCGAACAAAACACCTATACCCTCCAGGGTTAATCTGCGATAGCAGGGTATCCTTAACTGGGCATAAATGTACGCTACTTCAGGCTAACCTGCACTGGTATAGCCTGATAACAAACAAGATGCAAGTTACGTTAAAATGCATAAAAAGGAATCTATGGAAAGATCAATTAAATCACTGCAAGATTTAATACAATAAAAAGATGCTTCAATACAGTTACTCTAAACAACCATAAACTCTTCACTCCTATCTGAAAGAAAGTGAAGTGTAGTCCTACAGCATAGACCTGGAAACTTCTGAAGAAAGTCTGGTGCTCATAAGATGCTCGTACTGATTTAGAACTATATAAAGGCAGGAGGCAGGACACCACACGTGTAAATCGAATACACTAAAAGATAGGACATATAATGTTAACTGACACGAGAATACTATAAATGCGCAACGGTAGCAATGCTCGACACTAAAAGAAGTACTTCCTCATCAACGAAACCGTCTGCTATGGTTGTGCGGCTCAGCAACAACCTAGACTAATAAATGCTGTGAATAATAATGCGCACATATCAAAGAGCTTATATTAAATACTAACAAGTGTCTACTCGATTAATAATGTCTAGCTGGGATACTTTAGGTAAGGAACTGAGGTTGAGCAAGACAGGCTCGTAGCCTAGCGATGTCCTTAAGACTGCATCCTTTAAGTTACGTTAATTGACTAGGGGGCTCTCTCGATAGATCCAGATCACAAGTATCTAGTTCTATCCTGGCGACCCTCTAAAGACAAGCAAAGAGGCAGCAAAGTGTGGAACTGGTACAGGCCAAAACCCTCAATCAACACAATGCTGCACTCGTAAAGGACGCAACCGAAAAGACAACCCAGGCTACCACAGGACCGGTCGAAGTCGTGTAGGTATAAGCAAACCGTACACACATCGGAGACAACGACTACAGTTACCTTATCCCAGTCTAGCATTAAATAAAAGAGCAGAAACACTAAATCAATAATGGAGACCCACAAAGTTTTTAACCTATACTAACTAAGAACCCTCAAACCTATTCTAAGTACATGTAAATATCTCTGAGGACGGCGCATGCAATACAATGGGCCAGCTATGAAAACCGTATGCAGAACCCAAGGGGAGTGTTGTGCAGTTAATAAAGGTTAGAGTATGGAAAGAGAGAATCGAGTGAGAGAAACGGTAATAAAGGTGGTGATCGGGAGAGGGTATGCAAAGGGATGTTAGAAGCACGCGCACCAAGCCTGTCCTGAAGAGGACAGCTCCTGGGAATCCTCATGGAGGAAGTAAGTTACGCAGGAGACCGCAAAGGCGCGATGGTCGGCCAACACGGGCCGAGACGTCACAAGACAGCAGGCGTCATATGACACTGCAAGACACGCCGTCCAATGGCGAGCGAGATGCAGGAATGCACCCGTACATACAGACACTTACTACCTCCTCGCTCTGAAAGTCTTTCTCATTCACACGCTGCTACTTTTATCACTACTGTTGATATAAAATATAACCCGTTGTCACAGACGAAAACAAAGACCACCACTGGACTGTCTGTGACAATGCGATTACTAGGAAAGAAAGAACAACATTCTCTGATAACTGTAGCCCATTTCGATGTCCCTGGCGAGCGCTAGTGGCTAACGAGAGACTATTCTGCCAACGCTGGTAGACGTCACAACCCGCCCAAGATATGGGACGCTCAACATTAGGCGAGCACCATATCTGACTAGGCATAAGGCCGACAAGACCCGCCACACCTAGCCACTCCACCAGAAATGAAATGCAAAGCTCAATCTTAAATAAAACAACATATTAGCATAAAGAAAATCTTACAACCCCTCCCAAACACAATAGTATAATTTAGCCTGCTATGCTCTCTGAGCGAGCTTCACAGAGCCCAGCCTACTAAGTGAAAGACCGGTTCAACTTAGGACTTTAGCTATAACATTGGCAACTTACAATTAACTATAAAAAAGAAAGAGTTTTTATGTGATTTTTTATTTAATTTTAATGTTTTGTTTGACGGCTGCTCTACAGGGGCAAGCCTGGTTTTTCTCCACTCAAACCCACACACCTGTGGTGATCTACGCCCGATCCTCCACCCTCGACAAACGGTCTGCAATCACATTCTCACAACCGGCAATATGGCGAATGTCTATATTGTATTCTTGCAACATGAGTGACCAACGTGTCAGCCTCATATTCCGGTTGTGGAATTGGTTCAGAAATTTAAGAGGGTGATGGTCGGTGTAAATCACCATGACTGGCCCGTAGGCAGGAACATATACTTCAAAGTGCCTGAGCGCCAACATTATTGCCAGCAGTTCTTTCTCCACCACAGAGTAGTTTTTCTGAGCGGAATTAAACTTCTTGGAAGAGAAACTGACTGGATGCTCCAAACCTTCCTCGTCTGTTTGCATTAAGACGGCACCAGCCCCTACACCGCTGGCATCTGTTGCCAGCTGGAACGGTCTTTCAAAGTCAGGGGCCCTGAGAATTGGGTGAGTGCATAGTAGGTGCTTGACCAGCGAAAAAGCCCTTTCACACTCAGGTGCCCACTTGAACTTTTTCTCTTTTGCTAGCAAATCTGTCAGGGGAACTAACACAGTAGAATAACCCCGAATGAAGCGGCGATAGTAACCGATCATGCCCAAAAATCTCATGATCTGCCGCTTGGTGGACGGCCTGGGGAACTGGTTAATAGCCTGTATCTTGTTTTTGGGGGGGCACACCTGGCCTAACCCGACCACAAACCCAAGATACTGCACAGTTGCCCGGACAAAGTCGCACTTGCCCAGATTGACCACCAAGCTGGCCTAACTGAGCTTCCGAAACAAGGCTTCTATGTGCTCGCAGTGACTCTCAAAATTGTCATCGTAGATTATAACGTCATCTAAGTAGACAGTGCAGTTAGGGATGTCAGCTACTAACTCATTCATAAGACTCTGGAAGGTTGCTGGGGCATTTTTAAGGCCATACGGCATCACATTACACCGGTAGGTGTTCCCATCAACCACAAACCCGCATACCCCCTTCGCCCGCTCAGACAAGGGCACCTGCCAGTAGCCTTTCACTAGGTCTACCTTAGTTAGAAACTGTGCCTTACCGATCTTGTCTACACTATCGTCAACACGGGGAAGGGAATAAGCATTGGTGGGAGTCAACCCGTTCAATCTCCGAAAGTCAATGCAGAAGCGAACCTTCCCGTCAGGCTTAGGCTGCAGAGTGACAGGAGATGTCCACCTAACTGCCCCCTTCTCAATCTGCCCTCGTTCCAACATATACTCTAACTCCGCTCTGAGGGCTGGGAGTTTAATGGGTGGAATTCTGTAGGGTACTGATTTAAAGGGGGGGTGATCTCCCACGTCCACGTCATGCACCACTCGAGTTGTGAGGCCTGGATGCTCTGCAAACACAGTGGGGTATGAAGTAAACAGGCGCTGCACGGCTGCATGCTGTTGCTCAGGCAAGTGCACTAGAGCATTGTCAGCCACCTGTCTGGAGTTCCCCGCCCACTGGTCAGCAGAGACATGACACTCCCAGTTATCCTCCACCTGGGCTTCACTGTCCCTCACTCCTTCTCCTCCATGACCACTGCAGGTCAACACAGGGACAGCGAGAGGCTCAGGGGGGCGCCTCACAAACTCTTTCACCAGATTCACATGGCACAGCTGATTCTTTTTACGCCTATCTGGAGTAGCCACAAGATAGTCTAGGTCAGAGATCTTTTTTACCACTTTATAAGGACCAGCGTACTTGGCAGACAACGGATGACCTGGCAGAGGTAACAGAATCAACACCTCCTGCCCCACCTTAAACTCCCAGAGTTTTGTCTTCTCATCGTACCTGTCCTTCATAAGTGCTTGCGACCCTACCAAATTCCTACCTGCCAACTCTAGGCTTCTCAGCATTCTCGCTCTACTCTCGAGGACATACTTTAACATGGAACATGGTTTTGCTGTGCCCTCCCAGATTTCTCTAACCATGTTGAGGGGGCCTCTGACCTGATGTCCGAAAACTAACTCATTGGGACTGAACCCTAGGCTTTCACCAGGTATCTCCCGAGCAGCAATAATACATAGGGCAACCCAAGATTCCAATCCTTGCCATTCTCAACACAGTAACAACGCAGCATGCTTTTCAGAGTCGAGTGCCACCTCTCCAACACCCCTTGACTCTGGGTGATAGGCTGAAGAGACAACTGTACTGATACCGTGGTGCTGCATGGTCTGTTTGAAAAGGTTAGAAGTAAAGTTGGACCCTTGGTCTGACTGCAATTCCTGCGGGTACCCGTACCTAGAACAGTACAATAGCAAGTTACGAACAACAGTCTTAGCAGTACCATTTCGCATGGGGTATGCATCCGGATAACGAGTGGCAACATCCATGATTGTGAGGAGGAACTTGTTGCCTGCACTAGTAGGGGGTAGAGGGCCAACCATGTCGATTATAACCTTACTGAATGGTGGCCCAATTACAGGAATAGGGTGTAACGGAGCCTTGGGAATACACTGGTTTGGTTTACCTACTGTCTGGCAGGTACTGCACATTGCCACCCATGATGCCACATGTGCCTTCATACCTGGCCACCAAAACAATTTTGCCAATGCTGCTACCGTCTTACATACACCCAAATGCCCTGCCAACAGTACATCATGCGCCAACCTCAGTAGGCTATCACGGCACACACTAGGCACTACCAACTGGTCAACCACTCTCGACCCACCCTCCCAACTCCGTCTGGGATCTAGAAAACGCCTGTACAATATGCCCTCCACACGAAAGAAGTCTCCCGGCTTTGCATCCCCGTCCTCATCAACTTCAATCGCACCGTTACTACACTTCTGAAGCTCAGGATCATCTATCTGCAGCCGACAGATATCCGAAGGAGCCAATCTATCTAAGTGCTCCCGGAGCAACTTATGGCCTCCCCCGATACTGGACTGTTCGATCCTATTTTGCTTAAGTGTGTAACGTTGCTGTCTCGGAGTTTTCTCACGCCCTACCTCCTCACCAAGTGTGACAGGTTCTGGGGCCACTCCGGACCTAAACATTGGTGCTAATACTGAGTCGCCAAGAAGAGCCGCTGGATCAAAACTCACAAAACTTCTCCCAACTTTAGCTTTCTCCTTCCGACCATTCCTCCGCTGGTCTAGAGACTGAGGAATAGGCTGTGACACCTTAGATGCACGAGATCGGGTGACAACACACGCCATCTGCTGTAATTGACACCTCTCGACCAACTCCTACCCCTCCCTACTCACGTCGGCCGCCCTCTCGGCAACGACTAAGGGTGGAACCTCAGAAGTAGGCACCGCAAAGTCGTTGCCGAGAAGAAGGTCGACGCCCTCTACTGGCAGTTTCTCTACGATTCCAACATCTATCTCTCGTGTCACACCATCAACCTCCAGCTCAACTCGAACCAACGGGTATGACCGTGTAGCATTAATACCCTGCACCACAACTACCCGTGCTGCGTTTATAGGTTGGCCTGTGAAGTTTTTCATCAGAGTCTGGGATGCACCTGTATCACGCAACAACTCCAACCCTTGCTTGCAACCAGCCCAACTCACGCAGCCACGCCCTCTATGGTCGCAAAAGGCATTGCGGACAGGTTTAGAGCCTTCCGGACACTCCTTCACTGGCTGTGCCCCGCATCTGACATATCACCCCGGGTAAACGCAGAAGACCTCAGAGACACCCCAATGTTGCTAGCCAAAGACACGACTGCTGCAGTTTGGTTACTAGGAACGTGCAAAATGCCCCTTTTTATGACACTTAAAACACTCTACTTCACCCTTGGACTTCCCCTGAGTTGGGGAAGGGCCCTGACCTTTCTTAAACGGGACGGTTTTTGGTTTGTGATCAAAATTAGTATCATTGCTCTTACTTTTGTTATAAAATGTTGCATCACTGACTCGGGGGGGGGGTGGGGGGGGGTGGAGTGTTGCGCCCCTTGTTAACTGCATCGGTCCGTTGTGCAGACCCGCACCCACGAATCAGCGATAATCTCAGGTCAGCCAACTCAGCTGCCTCTTGTAGAGTTTTAGGATGTTTCTCTTTGAGGTTCAAAGTCAGGTCGCCGCCTGTGCATTTAAAAAATTGCTCTAGAAGGAATAACTGCTCAAGCTCTTCGAACGTCGTCACCTTCTCTGACCTCAGCCAATTTCTCAAAACATCAGACAGTTCCCGGGCATGTTCTAGAAAAGTGCACTCACGACCCTTCGTAACACCCCGAAACTTCAACCTATATGTCTCTGGTTGTAACTCGTACGCCCGCAGAACAGCTTCCTTCAATACCTCATAATCGATGAAAGACTCCAAGGGCAACGCATCATATGCATTGAGTCCTTTGCCAACCAACCTAGAGGAAACAAGGGCTGCCCACTTAACCTCGGGCCATTGGTGCTCCCGGCACTTCTTCTCAAAACGCAGGAAAAACTCGGTGACACCCGACTCGTCAAATGCAGGGACTAACTTAAGAAGGTGCGATAAAGACTGATCAAGACCTCGATTCCCAGAACCGAGACACTGCCCTGTCGACTCCACCCGAGACTTCTCAAGCTCTATGTCTGCACAGTACTTCGTAGCCTCAACCTGAAGCTCAGCCTCACGTATGGCCTTTCTCTCCTTAGCCTGAATCCTAAGCTCAGATTCCCACTGCTGCTGCTGCTGCCTGAGCTCAGCCTCATGCTTTCGCTGCTCGAGCTCAGCCTCATACTTTCGTTGCTCGAGCTCAGCCTCATGCTTTCGCTGCTCGAGTTTGGCGAGTTCGAGCTGAAACAACATCTCGGAAGACAAACCCTGAGGAGGGGGTGCTACTATTGGGGACCCACCCTGTGAATCACCTAGAGGCATACCCAACCGCCAGCGGGCATCGGCCTGCGGGAACGTACCCGGTTCCGGAGCCCGAGGGGGCGCCATGATAGGAGTCGAGTGGAATGGGGGCTGGGCATAATTTGCCCCAGCTCCCGCTCCACCCGAAGCCCCATGCACCCCACCGAGCACCCAGGCAACCAGCTCACCTCTCGACAAACCGCTAGTACCGGACAACCCTAAGACCGTGGCTACACACTGCAGTCCGTACCGGTCTAGCCCCGACACCCGATCCGCCGACACAGGCTCCTCCAAAAAAATCCGAGCATCATCCTCATTGTTCACCACCCGAACGCCGTTAGACAACTCCACCTTCTCCACCTCCTCGCCTGCTTCCCGTACTGTGTCCTCACTGTGCACTGATCCGTCGTTCGACATAGTGTCCACCGGAAATCCTCAACGTTTATAAAAAAAAATAAAATGCCTAAACTCTCATGTAGCACTATTCACTCAAAAAATGCTTGAAGACAACTCAAGTGCTATACTACGTTGCCAAAAAAAATTCTGTGTCCAAAATATTCCTCAAAAACAAATGTCCACTGCCAAACTGTGAGAAATAACAATCGACCCCCAAACGGTGATTAAAAAAAAAAAATCTCCACAAAAAAAATCCTGCAATTATTTCTTAGTTCACTAAATCCTAGACTAAGGTCGCCATTTGTTATGACGACTAAGATAAGATACTAGGCAAGGTCGCCATTTGTTACGACCGGGACTACGAATAAAACAAGGCACTCAATAATTGGACTAGTAATAGGGCACTATGCAACAACGGTACGCTAGATCCAAACCCTCGAACTTATATGCTGGTTAACAAAACACCTATACCCTCCAGGGTTAATCTGCGATAGCGGAGTATCCTTAACTGGGCATAAATGTACTCTACTTCAGGCTAACCTGCACTGGTATAGCCTGATAACAAACAAGATGCAAGTTACATTAAAATGCATAGAAAGGAATCTATGGAAAGATCAATTAAATCACTGCAAGATTTAATCCAATAAAAAGATGCTTCAATACAGTTACTCTAAACAACAATAAACTCTTCACTCCTATCTGAAAGAAAGTGAAGTATAGTCCTACAGCACAGACTTGGAAACTTCTGAAGAAAGTCTGATGCTCATAAGATGCTCGTACTGATTTAGAACTATATAAAGGCAGGAGGCAGGACACCCTGCCCCTCTGGGGGTTAGGGAATAGAATATGCCCCATGTGCCCTCTGCGTGTCGTAAGAGGCGACTAAAGAGGTTGGGTCGGTGGGCTTGCGACCCCCACCCGGAAAAAAAAATCTAAGCAAAGAAAAACGAACGAACAGCCTCGGATGCGGACGGAACCAACGTTGACGAACCACGACCGACTAAGGACATGCCTTCGGACATTCTGAGAATGGCTACGTGGAATGTTAGTGGCATGAATGATGGCACAAAAGAGAGAGAGGTTCTGGAAGTGTTAGTAAATGCGATGTATGTGGAATGACAGAGACCAAATGGAAAGGTTCAGATGTGAGAGAGTGGGAGTGTGGAATGGGTGTGTGTGCTGGAGTGAGTGGAGGAACAGCGAGAGAAGGTACATGTTTGTTTGTAAGTAGCAAATGGAAGGAATGTGTAAGAGAGCATGGGTCTGTGGGTTCAAGGATTGTGTGGGTGAGAATGAAAGTAGGAATACAAACGTGGGTGATTGTATGCGTGTATGCCCCGACAGAGGATATACTTGAAAGAAAGAAAGAGGAGTTCTGGATGAATGTGGAGGCGTGCCTGGAGAAGTTTGACAAGAACGAAAGAATATTTCTGATTGGGGATATGAATGGTAAGGTGGGTGATAGGAAAGTTGAGGGAGTGGTGGGAGGGTGGGGGGTACCATCAGAGGTGAATGGGAATGGTAGTGCACTTGTGGACGTATGTGTGGGGAGGAGGCTGTGGATAGCCAACACCTTCTTCCGACACAGAATGATCCACAGGTACACGTGGAAACGGATGTTGACGATGAAGGATAAGACAGTGGTGGAACGAAAGTCATTGATTGATTATGTATGTGTGGATGAACGAATGAAGAAATCTGTGATGGATGCTAGGGTGTATAGGGGTATTGGAGGGGGTCTGTCTGATCATTATGTAGTGGTAGCTAAGGTTAGGATACAAAAGAAGTGGGTGAGGAGAGCTGGAGGGAGGCGAGAGGAGGGTGGAATGGTGAGGAGGGTGGAGAGGTTGCAGGAGGAGGAAGTCAGGGGAGCAGTGGAAAGACGACTAGGTGGGTTCGACCTGGAAATTATGGAGGAAGTGGAGGAGATGAGCAAGGTGTTTAAGGATGAGATCTGTGCAGCATGTGAGGAGGTGTGTGGAGTGAGGAGAAGAGGGAGGGGAGTGAAAGGTACAGCATGGTGGACAGAAGAGGTAAGAATAGCTGTGGAAGAAAAGAAGAAAGCATATAGAGAGTGGTTGGGTAGTAGAGGGAATGAAGATTCCGAGAGACCGAAACGAGCGAGGTACGTGGAGAGTAATAGGGTGGTGAAGAGAGTAGTGAAGGAAAGTAAGAGAAGAGTAGATGAGGAATTTGGAAGGAATCTGACTGTAAAATGGAGGGAGAGTAAGAAACTGTTCTGGAAAGAAGTCAAGAAAGTTAGGGAAGGTAGCAAGGGAAACAGTAAGGGTGTGAAAGATAAGAATGGGAGAATGCTAGCCGAGAAGCAAGAGAGAGTCGAAAGATGGAGGGAGTACTTCAGTGAGTTGCTAAATGTAAGGAATGAAGAGCCAGCAAACATAGCTGGATATGGTATGGGAGGGAGAAGAAGAGAAGTAGTGGATAAAAAACACCATCTGAGGAAGAGCACTTTATTGACAACGTTTCGTTTCGCAGATAGCTTCATCAGGTCACTAACAAATGCTGGTACATAGGAGGCCTTAAATATCCGTCCAGACAGGTGGCGGGGGAGGAGAGGGAGGTGGGGGTTGGGAGGGAGGAAGGAGGCAGGACAGGGAGGGGGCAGAAGCATGGGGGGAGGGGAGGCGGAGCCTATATATGGGTCAAATACATCAGTAAGAACTAGCAAAAACAGACATACAAACATGCGTACAGGGTAACAACTCTACTAGTACAAAGAAATAAAAATAACTATAACAATAATAATAATAATAACAATAATAATAATAAAAACAAAATTATAATAATAAAAATAACATTAATAATAATAATACAGATGATAATATTAATCGTAACAATTATAATGAAAACAGTGAAGATAGTGCTAATATAATTGATAGTGGTACAGTACTAGCAATAAATAACAGAGAGAGAGAGAGAGAGAGAGAGAGAGAGAGAGAGAGAGAGAGAGAGAGAGAGAGAGAGAGGGGGGGGGGGGGGGCCGGGAGTAGGGAAGAGATTAGCTGAATTGTAAAGCGAAAGCAAGGGATTAGCGCATTTAGTGGGTAGGGTTGAAGGTGTGACAGGTATAACGAACTTAATAGTTCCTACTACCCTCGCCGTCACACTCTTTCGACTCGAGATAGTTGTCTCCCAGACTCTCTTTAGCCCCAGCTCACACTTATATGCCATCCACCTTTACCCTCCCCTGTCCTTTCAGATACCGCCCCTTTATTATCCTCCCTCTCCCTCTCTCTCGCTCTCTCTCTCTCTCTTTCCCCTTTTAATCCAACCTTGGAAAAAAAAAAAACACCCTCCCCTCTCCTTTATACCTGTCACACCTTCAACCCTACCCACTAAATGCGCCAATCCCTTGCTTTCGCTTTACAATTCAGCTAATCTCTTCCCTACTCCCGGCTTCTCTCTCTCTCTCTCTCTCTCTCTCTCTCTCTCTCTCTCTCTCTCTCTCTCTCTCTCTCTCTCTCTGTTATTTATTGCTAGTACTGTACCACTATAAATTATATTAGCACTATCTTCACTGTTTTCATTATAATTGTTACGATTAATATTATCATCTGTATTATTATTATTAATGTTATTTTTATTATTATAATTTTTGTTTTTATTATTATTATTGTTATTATTATTTTTATTATTATTGTTATAGTTATTTTTATTTCTTTGTACTAGTAGAGTTGTTACCCTGTACGCATGTTTGTATGTCTGTTTTTGCTAGTTCTTACTGATGTATTTGACCCATATAATATAGGCTCCGCCTCCCCTCCCCCCATGCTTCTGCCCCCTCCCTGTCCTGCCTCCTTCTTCCCTCCCAACCCCCACCTCCCTCTCCTCCCCCGCCACCTGTCTGGACGGATATTTAAGGCCTCCTATGTACCAGCATTTGTTAGTGACCTGATGAAGCTATCTGCGAAACGTTGTCAATAAAGTGCTCTTCCTCAGATGGTGTTTTTTATCCATTGTCTACTTTTCAAGTACCACTCAACAAGAGAAGTAGTGGAGGAGGAGGTGGGGATCAGGAGGTCAGAAGTGTGGGAAGCCATGAAAAGAGTGAAGTTGGGGAAAGCACCAGGAACAGATGGAGTGTGTGGGGAAATGTTGAGGTATGGTGGTGAGATAGTGATAGAATGGGTATGGAAAATGTGCAAACTAGCATGGGAGAAGGGGAGTGCACCCTATGACTGGAAGACTGGCATAATAGTCCCCCTATATAAGGGCAAAGGGGAAAGAGGAGTGTGTGGTAACCACCGAGGAATATGTCTTCTAAGCGTAGTAGGGAAGGTATACAGTAGGGTCGTGATTGAGAGAGTGAGAGTGAGAACGGAGAAATGGATAGGCGACGAGCAGGGAGGTTTTAGGAAGGGAAGAGGATGTGTAGATCAGATTTTTACCCTGAATTGTGTTGTGGAGAAGTATCTGGAGAAGAAACAAAAGGTGTATGTTGCCTTTATGGACTTGGAGAAGGCCTATGACAGAGTGGATAGAGAAGGTTTGTGGAAAGTACTAAGAATATACGGAGTAGAGGGCAAGTTGCTGGAAGCAGTGAAGAGCATGTATGAGGGTGCAAAGGTGGCAGTACGTGTGGAGAGTGAGCAGAGCGAGTTCTTTGACCTGAATGTTGGTTTGAAACAGGGATGTCCCCGTGGTTGTTTACTGTATATATGGATGGAGTCATGAAAGAAATACTATCAAGAGCAGTGGATGTTGGTGTATCGCTGAAAAGGAGGAATTGAGTGGAAGCTGCCTATACTGCTGTTTGCGGATGATACAGTTCTGATGAGTGATAATGAATGGGAGTTGCTGGGTCTGGTAAATGAGTTTGGAACAGTGTGCGAAAAACGGAATTTGAAGGTAAATACGGGGAAGAGCAAGGTTATGGTCTTCGAAAGTGGTGAAGTCACAGAGTGTGAGGTGAAGCTGAACGGTCAGGCTATGGAGATCGTCAATTCTTTTAAGTATCTGGGCAGTGTGTTGAGTAAAGATGGGACTATGGATGAAGAAGTGCGGGAGAGGGTACACCAGGGGAAGAGGGTTGTAGGAATGCTAAAAGCAGTAACAAGAAATAGGGTGGTCAGTATGGAAGTGAAGAAGCCCTTGCATGACAGTGTGGTAATCCCGACACTGACTTACGGAAGCGAAGCATGGACGTTGGTTGAGAGACTCAGACCAAGAGTGAGAGCAGTGGAAATGAATTACTTAAGGAGTGCGTGCGGAGTTACATGGAGGGATAGACAGACTAATGAGGAAGTAAGAAGGAGGTGTGGTGTGGAGGTAGATGTGCTGGAAAGTGTGAAAAGGAACAACTTGAGATGGTTCGGCCATATGGAACGTATGGAAAGCGAGAGAATGACTAAGAGGGTGTACGAGAGCGAGGTGGAGGGACAGAGAGGGAGAGGTAGACCGAATATGAGGTGGAAGGATGGAGTGAGGAAGTACATGAATGAGGGCGGTGCTGGTTGGGGGGAGGGGCGTCGACTGACTGGGGACAGAGGTGCATGGGGGCGGTTTGTTCGTGGTCACCCCTTCGGGGATCACGGCGTCAGGCAATAGATAGATAGATAGGCAGGACACCACACGTGTAAATCGAATACACTAAAAGATAGGACATATAATGTTAACTGACACGAGAATACTATAAATGCGCAACGGTAGCAATGCTCGACACTAAAAGAAGTGCTTCCTCATCAACGAAACTGTCTGCTATGGTTGTGCGGCTCAGCAACAACCTAGACTAATAAATGCTGTGAATAATAATGCGCACATATCAAAGAGCTTATATTAAATACTAACAAGTGTCTACTCTATTAATAATGTCTAGCTGGGATACTTTAGGTAAGGAACTGGGGTTGAGCAAGACAGGCTCGTAGCCTAGCGATGTCCTTAAGACTGCATCCTTTAAGTTACGTTAATTGACTAGGGGGCTCTCTCGATAGATCCAGATCATAAGTATCTGGTTCTAGCCTGGCGACCCTCTAAAGACAAGCAAAGAGGCAGCAAAGTGTGGAACTGGTACAGGCCAAAACCCTCAGTCAACACAATGCTGCACTCGTAAGGACGCAACCGAAAAGACAACCCAGGCTACCACAGGACCGGTCGAAGTCGTGTAGGTATAAGCAAACCGTACACACATCAGAGACAACGACTACAGTTACCTTATCCCAGTCTAGCATTAAATAAAAGAGCAGAAACACTAAATCAATAATGGAGACACACAAAGTTCTTAACCTATACTAACTAAGAACCCTCAAACCTATTCTAAGTACATGTAAATATCTCTGAGGATGGCGCATGCAATACAATGGGCCGGCTATGAAAACCGTATGCAGAACCCAAGGGGAGTGTTGTGCAGTTAATAAAGGTTTGAGTATGGAAAGAGAGAATCGAGTGAGAGAAACGGTGATAAAGGTGGTGATCGGGAGAGAGTATGCAAAGGGATGTTAGAAGCACGCGCGCCAAGCCTGTCCTGACAAGGACAGCTCCTGGGGACCCTCATGGAGGAGGCAAGTTACACAGGAGACCGCAAAGGCGCGATGGTCGGCCAATCACGGGCCGAGACGTCACAAGACAGCAGGCGTCATATGACACAGCAAGACACGCCGTCCAATGGCGAGCGAGAGGCAGGAATGCACCCGTACATAGAGACACTTACTACCTCTTCGCTCTGAAAGTCTTTCTCATTCACACACTGGTACTATTATCACTACTGTTGATATAAAATATAACCCGTTGTCACAGACGAAAACAAAGACCACCACTGGACTGTCTGTGACAATGCGATTACTAGGAAAGAAAGAACATTCTCTGATAACTGTAGCCCATTTCGATGTCCCTGGCGAGCGCTAGTGGCTAACGAGAGGCGATTCTGCCAACGCTGGTAGACGTCACAATAGGCTATATAGCAAATATAAGAGTACAAACCACTTCAATTTAACCTTCTATCACAGTTCTTCCCCAGGCCCATTTCAAGCTATATAAATCTCCTTCAAGCTACACAACTCGACCAAATCTACAAAGTCTCTGTGTGTGGTATTGGGAGGTTTATGTTCTCAGGAGTTATTTGTTTCCAAAGTAGATTGATGGCTTTGTCGGTTGGGACCTTAGTGAAGAGGGAAGTAACGTTTAAACTGGCTAGTTGTTTGTTCCTAACAGGGATGTTTTAACACGATTTAATAGGTCACCAGAGTTCTTGAGGTTGGCCTCACTGATTTTCCCCAATAACTTCGACATGTGTCCTGGAGGGGTGCCAGCTAATTTGTGTGGGTCCCTTCTGATGCCAGACGTTTTGGGTTGCATGATGGGTATGTTAGGCTTGTGTGTCTTGGCCAGCTCATACATGGAGGCAGGATCAAGCTAATTTGGTACATGCTTCGGTTGCAAACTATCACGGCCAAATGCCGGCTTCTTCTAATTTACAAGCTCGCTCTCGCTTTTCAGGTAAGAAATTCGACACTTAAGTGGGCCGAAAGGCAATCTCTAGACTAATTTGGGAGAAATTGGGAGAGTGGGGGTGGGGGATGAGGGAAGATTCCAAAATGACCACCCACGGCTTAGATAGGGATAAGAGTGAAGGCTATAACAAATGGAATAAACTGGAACACAGAGAGCGAGAGAATGACAGCAGGGAGCTTATTTCTGTTAATGCTCTTAGTAGCCAGACAAATGTTATCAGTCGGTTAGTGGAGTTACACACGCGCGCACACACACACACACACACACACTCACTCATGTAAACAAATACGTACTCAAACAATGACTTTTATATGCCATACACATACGATGGCTGGATGTTTATGGCAGTTAGTCCAGTGTTGTGTTTCCATGCTTAATTATTCCTCCATATTTATTGTGACATTATTGAATGAGAGTTCTCATTACTCTATACCAGTACACACATTTACCACTTTGCAGAGTTCCCCACGTGGCCTCCAACCACTCCGGGATTATATATATGGAAGAAAATAATAGTATGATGTAATTAAGAGTGTAGTGTATTGAGCAGTAGTTATTTCACGTGATTGATTAACTGTTTCATAACCAAGTATTCTTTTAAATCAAGTGTACTGTTTGTATTTCCACACATAATCCTGGAATGGGTAGGAATTCTTGTGTACAACTATACAAAGGACTACATGCAGGTAGTTTGGTCTGGGAAACAACACAGCACCATATAATCGTCTCCGTAGTCAATCATTCACGGATTAAAGGGGACATTTTTATTTATTTGTTTGTATATTTATTATTATTATTGTTTTAGTTTCCTCCCTAGACTTCCATTAAGCTTAAAATGATACCCCAAGATTCTCTTCGAGATAAATGTAGGCTATACATTTCTAGTAGAAAAGTGCCGCAGCCGAAGGCCGATCCCTCCTAAATTACAGGCTAGCTATCACTCGTCAGGTAAAAAATGACAGCTAAATGGCAGGAATGGTCTTAACATTGACAAAGAAATGGGGCAAACAGTCTTGGAATAGCTAAGCTAATGGGGCCAATGTCTTAATATCCCAGAACTAATGATGGAACATGAGGGAGAAGGGTATCCTGACCCCCCCCCCCTCCCCCCCCCCCTTAAACAAGTAGTACGGACCCCCCAGTCAGCCGTCTGTGTCAACGTAGTGACAGCTCCGCCAATAGTTTACCAGTTATCTTGGAACAAACACACGGGCTTCAGGTTTTTTAATCTATTTTCGTTTTGTATTTATAAACATTTATTTCAAACAATGTTCATGATTTGGTTAGAGCGATTACGTTCTGTATGTGGTGTTCGAATCCCGGGAGGATCACATGCTTTCATTAATTTCATTTGGGGGGGATCGATGCTAAGAACTAAAATATATTAAGATTATTACTTTATGCACTGTCAAAAATGATGGGCTTGAAAAAAGTTATTCAAGTGCCCTTTAATGTTTAGCTCCATTAGTATCACTGGCAGTACAATTATTACATAAGTCTCATAAAGAAATGTGTAAACAGTAGACCATTTCAACCAGTAGCTCTCTACCAGTACCAAATCAACCAATACGGTTAGGTTAGGTTAGTACTATATTTTGGCACTAGTTTGGTTGGTCTTGGTTGATTTGGCACTGGTTGATTTTTCACAGGTTGAGAGCTACTGGTTGAAATGGTCTACTGGTTGAGATGTCCGGGAACCGTGTAAGCATACACTGGTTAAGATATGCATTTTTAGCTTGCTCCCTAGACCTCTATCAATCTTTAATAAACACACCCAAGACCCCCTTCGAGATAAATTGAAAATATACCGGTTGAAGGTCGGTTCCTCTTATATTACAGTCTCGCTATTGCTTGCCAGGAAATAATCGACACCTGAATGGCACGAAAGGTCTTAATATTCACAAAGACATACGGCAAAAGGTCTTAGAATCGCTAAACTATTTTTGTTTTCTATGTGAATGAGGGAGACAAAAGGCATAACTGCCTGCAGCGAGTGCCTCTCCCAGATTTCAAAGAGTGACAGGGCCGAAATCAAGGGACGCTCGAGCTAAAATGCCTGGACACACGGAGTTTGAAGCAATTTAAGTCATAGGAAGGGGGAAAGACTGATTCTGGGAGAGAGTTCCAGAGCTCAGCAGTTGAATAGAAGAAAGTCTGAGAATAGCGTTTCACTCTTGGGTTGGAGAGTTGCACAGAGTAGGGGTGGGATTGTGTTGCAAGGCGGGTACTACGTACCCTACGTAGAGGAGGTGGTATACACTGGGAAAGCTCCGAGGAACACTGATTATTGTAGTAGCGATAGAATAGTGAGAGAGATGCAACATTGCGGTGAAGAGAGAGATAGATTGCAGAGAGTTGGTGAGTGGACGGGAGTTAGTGATACGAAAGGCTTTCCTCTCTACTTTATCTAGGATTGCGGTGTGAGAGGGTCCTCCCCACACATGTGAATAATACTTAATACAAGGACGCACTGTGCCCCTGTACAGAGCAAGTAGCTGCACAGGGGTAAAGAACCCCTTGAGGCGGTTGAGCACACCCAGCTTCTGGGAGGCTACCTTAGCGAGACTGGTAATATGGGTGAATGTCTTAAAATATCAAACCCAATGGGCGTAAGCATGCCGGAGAAGGGGGACCATGAAATACAAAAACCTTCCCTTAAGATATATTACTTTGGTGTGTATTTCGCAGTTTAAGTTCAATGATTAGTACATTATAGTGGACATTATTTAATGAATTATTATAGGTTGGATGTAATAGAGATCTTTCTTCTGATACGTTATAGTCGTTCTGTGTAGATTTCTGGGATTCTCATAGCATAAAACTGATTCTTTACATACCACCAAATTTACATGGGGGTTCAAAAGGCGTTTTCACATGTTTAAGGGAAAATTTTAACTTAAGATATTATTTTTCGATCCTCCTTTTCTCATGTTTAACCCCATTAGTGTTGATATCTTAAGATGTTCGCCCCATTAGTTTGGCGATTTTAAGACATTTCGCCAGATTTATGTAAATTTTAAGACTTGTGACATAAGGTGTCGACGTTTTGCTGGCGATGGATTTCGGAGGAACCGGCATTTGGCCGTGATATTTTTCTACCGAAAAATTTACAAATTTTTCTCGAAGGGGGGTCTTGGGGGTATTTCTTTAAAGCTTGGTGGGGGTCTAGGAAGCAAGCTAAAAATCTCCCCTTAAGGACTTCTTTGCCAGACAATATTAAGACTGTTACTCAATGACCCTCGAGGTGAGTTTTAGTTTGTTTTGAAGTTGTTACACATTTCACAGTTATCGATAGATAAAGGAAAGGATTTTGAAAGGGAACATATTCTGCATAGATACGTGTGCTCTGTATATCACTTAGTTTTGCTTACAAAGGCATCATCAACACCATTGTTCAGTGTTACTATCGAGATACTGCATGCAACGGCAGATCGTAAGTGCAATAATGTTGGAAACTGTCCTAACAATCATAGTAACTGTTATGCCGGGTTGTAATACAACTTAGCTTCGTTATTGTCTTCACTCAAATCCAACTATGGACTTTTAGACTCAATATATGCTATATACTCTCATTTATTAAATGGCATAGAAAGAGATCATTAGGTTCACTTCGCTACTATTTGGGAATAGCAAGAGAATCTGGTGTAGTTAGTTATAACACAATAGGTGTCTTAATCACATATATATCTGGACGTGAAATGTGAACTTAAACTTTACTTAACTATTATAAGCAATAGTAAGTAAATCACTGAATATATTTAGAACACACAAAGGTCTCTGAATAACATACCAATGAACATAAAATAATGGATAGTATTACTGTGGAAATATGCAATTATATATATACATACAGTACATATACATAGAATAACTCTTTATAATAATATTTATGAGAGTTGAGTATCTATCGTGAAGTATTCTAATAAGTTCAAGAAGTATTGATTTGAACTGGGGAATTGTTTATTCAACAATATGGTTAACCGCACGAAGGTTTCTATAGTTATCGTTCAAGATCGCGAGACGAGAAGCGTCCAAGATATATGAAAGAGGCCGCGCGTAAATAAATATGACCAGGTAAGTCAACAGGTCATCTACTAGACTGAGGTGCGGAATATAGTTTATGCGGTTAATGCCATGTTTATCTTGAATATGGGAGGAATACTTTAATTGAAAAAGGAGAAGGGAGCTGAATTGTTTTTACAATTAATTATGTAGTTAGTTTGTTGCGAGAAAAATAATATTATGAACATACAATTTATTAACTTTGTATATGTAATAATAATCTCACGGGTGGTCGGGTCGAGGAATTCAGATTTAATGATTTAGATCTACTGAATAAGAATTAAATGTTAAATACAACCTGACCTGAATCAAATGATATTTTGACTACAGGTTAAGGAACGCATAAATAAAATAGCTTGTACTAATAGTTGTAATAATACTAATAGTAAAATATGGCGTACACAATGAAGTTGCACTTAGTTGGAAATACCTGGTAAGGTATGAAGGAGTTCTGAACTAGTTAACAGATTCTTATAAGGAATACAGAACGAATTGGCGTTGTATTGGAGATGGTGAAATAATTAGATAACAGATCTATACAAAGCTAGAATTCCTAGACGAGATGGATCAAAATGATTTATATCATAGCAGAATAAGCAAATAAGTTATTCCTGAATAAACAAATTAACGAAAAGGATCATAAAGCGTAAATTGGGTTTTCGAAGAAATTAGATTTAAATTAAGATTCTAATCAATAATATTTCTTCTAAAGAATGAGAATCTGAGTTTAATTAAATATGAAATTGAGCGTAGGTTCTAGGTAAAAGTTAGATTTGAGTAGGGAACAGATACACGGTATACACTTCAACTTCAACTTGTTACATACATAATAGAATGGACATATACAAGGAAAATCTGTGAGTATTCGGCTTGGATATCAGTTAACACGAGTATGTAACGTATGCGTAATACGATTTATAAAGTGTTAGACTCTAGTTAAAACTAGATCTTGGGCACAGATCTAACTCAATAATTAATATGGCTTTTGAAGGATTAATACATAATGCAATAAATATCAATCTTGGGCACAGATCTACATAAGAATTAACACTGGAATACTCGCAAATTTGACCTTACCTTCACATCAATAATCACAACATAAGACACTCAGAGACACTTAGGGTAGGTTAAGAGGATAATAGTTCGAGTGCAAGTCTGGCCGACTTGGATCGTAGATTCGGCTGTCTGGACTTCAGGGGGAACTGCCTCTCACGAACAGGAATCCAAGGTCGTGGCATCAGAAGGAACACAGCAGGTCTCGCTGTGGTCTCGAGGGGGAGGGGGAGGCAGTTTCTACTCAGTTAGATACTCCGTGCTTTTCAGCCTTAGGAATATTACTTAGGTAGAGGTGCTTACTTTCTTTAATTTCAGTGAGACTATGTTCAAGTTATTTCTTATGTTTAACTTGTAGTAACTCAATTCTAAAAGGATATAGTGAATGGTTGTGATGTAGTTTGCGAAGGTAATACTTAGTCTAAAAATACATGGTGTTTATAGGTTTGTACATAATTATTTTAAGTATTTTATTTAATACTCTCACGGTGGTCACAAGGTCTTACACTTACACTTAGTTACACTTAGTTGTATTCCGTCCGTTAGTGACACAGTTGAGCTGGGGCTCCACTGCGACCAGGCAGCTCCCTTTCTTCCACTCTCCATTCCAGAAGTCGGTTGGAGTTGGTGCTGGGGTATCCTGGTGTTGGTGGCCGGTCCGGTATTTTGGCCAGCCACATGTCCAAGTGTTTCTTGAAGGTGTCTGGAGACACCCCGGTTATGTTCCTGAGAGGGGCTGGTATACAGTTGAACAGTCTGGTTCCATTGTATGTAAAGCTGTGATGGATCAGGGATTTGATTTTTTGTGTTGATCCCGGCGTAGTCCTCACATAGCACAGCCTCCCTCGCCTTTGGTGCTGGGTCTCTTGGATGTTTGGGTTTGGTACCTTTTTTTCCAAAATCTTCCAGACGTAGATGATGATGTATCTCTCCCTACGTCTTTGAAGTGAGTACAGCTGCAGCTCCTTAAGTCTCTCCCAGTAGTTAAAGTGTTGAAACCCATGGATTTTACTGGTGAATGTCCTCTGGGTGGCTTCAATTTCTGTTATTTCTCCTACTTTTTGGGGAGACCAGAGCTGGGAGCAGTACTCCAGTCGTGGTAGGACCAGTGACTTCCACAATGTTAGCATACACCTCTCATTTCTTGTGTGGAAGGTTCTCAGGATCCAGCCTGCTATTTGTTTTGCTGTTGTTGTGGCTTTGGTAATATGCTGGGAAAAAGTGGCGTCACTGCTCATATTTACTCCCAAGTCCTTCACTGTGTCCTTGGCGGTAATTTCTTGCTGTCCGCTTTTGTAGTTGGTGTCGTTTTGTAGTGCTCTCTTGTTCCCGTACCTTAGAAGCTCGAACTTGTCTCCGTTTAGGGCCATGTTGTTTTCTTCTGCCCACTTCAGGATTTTGTCCAAGTCTTGGTAAGAGATAATTGTAACTTCCGTGATTCTATGATAATCAGGGGTTATTAATGATGAAGTTGATATCTCTGTTCTTCTCTAGGTTCTCGGGGTTATGTTGAGTTCTCCGGAACGGTACTGCAAGGGAGATCCTAGTATCCCCACTTGTTTCTATAACATTCCGGTCTCTGATGTCTAACTTGCATAAACATTTGTCCGTTATACTGCAAGTCTGGCTGTTGGTCGAATGGAGGCTGGTGATAGGTCGAGATGGTTTGAAAGCTCGATGGTGATTGGCCCAGCTTCTCACTCTTTTGTATGGGAGACTGACCTAACTTCCTGGTCTTTAGAGAACGGGAATGACCTGAGGTCATGGGGCACTCCTCTGTTCTGTTTTCCTTTAAAGAATGGGAAGCTTGTATATATTCCCATTTCTTCTGTTGGTTTCATCTTCTGTCTTTTCCATTCTCCTGCAGGCTAGCAATCCTACAGGTCTTACTCAACCCCGTTACTTCAGTAACCAGCACTATCATTACAATATTACAAGAAACAAACCTCTTGACACAAACACTAGTTTATATATCTGTAAATTAAGTTCTTATGTACAGTGGTGCACCAACTTTCGCTTCATCTTCTTTCGTGGCAGCCTCTAAATATTCCACTGATATGACTTACGCGGTAAAAACTCGCATTTTCGCGCCCGAGCTTCGAAATTGAAGACTGATCAGCCACAAGCAAGAGGATTCGGTAGGGGACAAATAAATTTTCGAGTCGAAACACGACCTTCTACCATTACATAGTCACCCAATGACTATAACTAAGTAATACACATACCTATAAATACTCGATAAAATTATTTGTACTTACAAATACTCGTGTTGAACATATCTAGCCTAGTCACCCAATGACCCAGAATTGCTACACCAACTAAAACTGGAATAAGTACACTCACTTACAAATATTCAATACTTTAATGAGCCTATAATGCTGATTAGCAAAGCATTATAATGAGTTACAATGCTTAGACATAAGGTAATATGGTTAACCTGTACCACCGCCATAGGCGCCATTTGCATTTGCACTGTTTTGGGTTCAAGCGATGCCATGATGCCATCTAGTGGCCATAGCTGAAACTGATGTCTTGGTCCAAATCATAGGCGCTGTATGTATATACTCAGGCACATAACCCATAGCTGGAGGTGGCTGACTCGAGACACAGACCGAACATAAACAATATTTAAAGTTTCAATTATTAGTGTTTGGGACCAGTTTCGCGTTCCCTCGTCCCTTTCTCTGTCTAGTAGGTGAATTTTACAAGGGGAGGATAATTCCTAGCCTCCCGCCTTCAAAGTACATAATTATGTGAGTCTGGAAATTTCGTTTTCCACTTCGTAGACTTTTTTATTTATTGATAGTTTTTTAAATAATGTAATAACTCCAAAATAATTAAGACTCGTCCCGAGGGTCATAGAGTAACATGGTCTTATTTTCATCTGGTAAATGTGTCCTTATGATTATGAACACGTTTTGTTAAACACCCTGTACGAATAAACAACACATTATCCAACATACGGTGCCACACATATCACATAGCCAATATAACACATACAAAAAACACACAATATCAAACACAGCATGTAACCAACATAACATACAACAGGGTAACATTACCCCACATAACACATCCATTACATAAACACTATAACATACAACATAAAAGCCACATATCAAACGCAGTACATAATATCATAACATACAACGTAGACACCACATAGCACTCACACCCTCTCTTTTCAGAGCACAACATACAACATATCTGCCACATAGCACTCACTCCCTCTCTCTCATAGCATAACATACAACATATCCGCCATATAGCACTCACACCCTCTCTCAATGTAACGCAACATAGACACCACATAACACTCACACCCTCTGTCTCATAGCATAAAATAAAACATATCCACCACATAGCACTCGCACCCTCTCCTTCAGTGCATGTATAATGTAACATAGCCGTCACATAGCACTCACCCTCTCTCACATAGCATAACATACACCATAACACTCACACCCTCTCTCTCAATGTATGTATAACACAACATATCCGCCACATAGCACTCACACCCTCTCCCTCAGTGTACATAATCCCTGTTATGGCTTGTTTGTACGATAGGCATGTAATTATCGCCCGGATTACAATATCATTACTGGAAAAATGAGTTTTGATTACAGGTGTCCTATTAATGGATGTGCTCCGGTTAAATGGTAGATCAGCCTTCATGAACCAGGTGTGAAATATATATATATATATATATATATATATATACAGTATATACTTAGCTGGAATGGCCGAGCAGTTAATTTTATCATTAGTATAAAAGAGGGTTTGGTGTGATTTTACCCCCCTTAGAATTATGACGCGTTTTAGCAGTTTATTCTGGCTGTCATTAGACGATTTTATTAAGTTTAGGGAGGATTTGTGGTAGTCAGAAATATGATTGAGATAGTTTTTACCTCTGACTGCTAGCGGGCCTTCCAAAATTGAATAAAATCGCCTAATGATAGCGAGAATAAACTGTTATGGTATACCGTGGCACAGTTTGCCGCACATATTCTATTCCGTTGGGTTCGTGATTTGGCAGAACTGCACTCACTTCCCCTACCCCCTCTCCCTCGCTCCACCTCCTACCTTCCGCTATTGGTAGGAGGTGGAGGGAGGGAGTTGAGGAGGTGGGTGCGGTTCTGCCAAGTTACGATTTGCTGGGATGGTTGAGAAATGGAATATGTGCGGAAAACTGTTCATTCTTTCTATTGCTGCGTTTTCTGTTACCCCAAAGTCTGATAACCCACTCTCATTATATAGACGGGTCAATGCATGGTTGACCCCCAAAAAATTGCAAAATTTTGTTTTTTGGTGGTTTTATGTTAGGTTGGGTCTAGTCTACAACATACTAAAAGTTGGAAAAATTTGGAGTATTGGAAAGTGTCTAATTTCGAAGATGACTTTTGTCGATTTTTAAGTAATTTTCTATTTATATGTGGCTCTGTAACTCAGTCAGTTTTAATGATAAATCAATAAAACTTGCATTTATACCCAGGTTTTCAGGGTGAGTCTTTCATATGAAAGGGTTACCAGTGATGTTGAATCGCCCCTTATACCCTACCTACCCCCAAGCCCTCAGTTGCACCCACCCCGATTCACAAACGGGCATATACGTCATAATGCTTCATTCAAAAGTTTTCACACATCATCATCATCATCATCATGTATCACTGGATCATTTGTCATATTGTCACAGTTGCCATCTTGGCAATGTCCGCATGCACTGGTACACTCTAGTCCATGTTTTCTGCAGGTACACCTTAGGGTATTGCATCCTTCCGAACAGTTGCAGTGAATCATCTGAATCAGTGCATCTGGAGCAGGGCTTCTGTCTGTCATCACCGGAACAAGTTTGTCACCTTCTACCCTACATTCCCACTCAGATGGGTCCATGTCATCACTACATCCCATCCACTCCATAACCTGGTAGTAAGTCCGAAGGGAATGAAATTTACAAGCCGAAGTGGTTGGTGGGAGTCGTTCAGGCATGACGAACACTTTAGCCCTAGCAACTTTCTTGCAGAGCATATTGTATCTGATAGATGCCAGTGAGTCCTTCTGATCTGCATTGAACAATGCTACCATTGCCTTACAACCGTTGGTTTCCACAACATCCTGACTTTGCTTTGATAGAGAGAATGCTTTTGAACAGTCTTTCATTGCCTTTTCTTTCTTGATGATTTGTTGGAACCCCGACTTCTTTCCAATCCCGAATACCCTGGACACCGAGTCGCACCAGTAAAGGCATGCAGAAACAGTAAATCATTGCAAACTGCTTCACCAAGCACCTGTTTGAGGACCTTGATATTATAGATGTATAATTTGGCCTTGTCTGAGTGGAAATGGAGTGCATTACATTTAGAGACCTCTGCATGGTAGAGCAAGAGGACTAGAAGATCTGTGTCTTCTCCAATAAGGGTGGTTGGTTTGGAAGCAGACACACTGATGGCTGCCTTTGCGATCTCAACGTCGGCATCTCCTTCTGCTTGAATAACGTCACAGCCTTTCTGTCGCATTCGTTCCATGATCAGCTGGATTAGTGCCTGCTTGTTTGCCTTATTCAACAAGAAGTCCTCCTTTTTCCCAACAAATTTTGTCACCTCGGTAATGTTAACCTTGTTTGCATTCAGCTTTCGACTTCGCCGCTGATGAGTACAGTCCTTTATACTTGGTCCAACCTCATAACCATCAAACACGACAGTCACTCTACCATAGTGTTTGGCAGTGAATGAGGCGTAATTATCTGCAATCGAACTGTAGGTGCTCCCCTCCGTCCATTTCAAGCGGTGAAGAAGAGATCCTCCATCTAGTACATAGTGATCTGTAACTGGAACCGTTTGTGTCACAGCATTGTCTGATTTGGCTTTAACATAGTTTCTGATAGCTTCTGCCAGCTGCGGTTTGTCCGGTTGACGCAAGATGTACTTTCCTTCGAACAAAGATATCGGATACGGAGAGAGTTCATAGGACATAACATCATCTAGCCGAAGATCACCCGTCTGTGAGACTACTAAAAACCTCTGGAATAAGAGCGCTGGGTCAATGCTACGATCTTCAGAAACTTTCACTTTCTTGCTGGATGCTAGAGTCTTCACCTTCAGACTCCTTTTGTGAGAGTAAGAGAAAACCGATTGTCCATCCATCTTCTGTACAATGTCTTTGCCGATTTCAAAAAGGTCCTGAACATTGATATCCTTGTTGGCATTAATTCCTGTGATAATGTTGCGTAACGATTCATCGGCTGAAAACGGAGTAAAACTGTCTAGTTTTTGTGCCACTTTACCAAGGTCTGCCTCATCTCTGCTCACCCGAGAGGCGGACAACTCCTTATGTTGTTCACCTGTTGTGTAACTTCTCGCGGTAAGTTCTTGCATGGCGATGTTGTAAGCTGATGACACAGTGGAAGACATGGCCCAAACTGTTCTCTGGTGCTCGGACATCCCACTTCCTCGCGTCAGTCCCCCTTGGCTTTTAAGTAAACGCATTAGTGTTTGCTCGATTACTAGATCAGAGCCAAGGCCAGCCCAGTATTGGTTGCTGCGCCGGATTATGTGGAACCCAGCCTGAAACTTCTGATGTACTTCGGGGTTTTCATCCTTCAACGCATACATCTTTTGGAGATATAGTCGAGCCGATTTCAGATAATTTGGATGGCCAGCAGCCGCGAATATCGGTAGGCAAGCTGAGATGGCACTGAGATGCATCTCAAGACCCCATTCGATCAGCTGCAACAAGTGACCTAGCAATACCTAGCATGTGCTGATAGTTTATCCACAGTTTGCTTGTTTTGGAGGTCCTTGCCAGCTCATCCCTTTTCAGAGTTAGTGTTATGAATCCTGTGAAAGCAATCTGATTCCAACAATGATTCTAAGTCACATTTGCCAGTCTCCATCAGCATGTACAGTCTCTCAAGTTCCTCCACTTGGTCCTGAAAACCAGTGTCATCCTCCACGATTTTGGCAACAATCTGACGTGTAAGACATTGATCTACCAGCAGATTGCCACGGAACGCTCGTTGCAC
Source organism: Paralithodes platypus (assembly GCA_032716605.1). Classification (NCBI taxonomy): domain Eukaryota; kingdom Metazoa; phylum Arthropoda; class Malacostraca; order Decapoda; family Lithodidae; genus Paralithodes; species Paralithodes platypus. The sequence continues at coordinate 19,559,805 of CM064581.1, read as the reverse complement.
TGCCTTTCCACTCATCATGTGTACGACGGCATTTTCACCATACACCGTCTCTATGATCTCCTTGAGTCCACTGCCGTCCATCAAAGTCCCAATAGCGCCCAACACATTCATGAAGGCATGAAAGCTGCCAAGCAGTAGTATCACATTCCTGATTGGACTATCATCTGGAACAGCGTTAGCGATTTCAGAGGCCTTCCAAAATAGCGGTTGATCGAAGGTAATGATAGTCGGCGACTCGGCATGTTGTGTTTTGATGAGAGACTGCACAGGTAATCTAGGGTGGACAAGATAGGCTACAGGTTTTGTCTCCTGGGTTCATGTCAATAATTGGGAGAAACTGTACCGAGGATTTTCCCGGATACTCACACTTCTTATGCAGCAGATGCATCATGCCTTGCCAATTGGGAGTACTCTGGTGGAAGCGAAAGGACAGTTCCCAGCAAATGTCCACTTTGAGATCACAGACATCTTTTGCAATGAACCAATATAGTTTGAACAAATGTGTCGGTCTTCACATAGAAAATCCTTTCCTCACTTTTTCGTTTAGGGTCTATTTTCGTAGCATCAGTTCTGCAGAAAAAGCATTGCGTTCTACTGTCATATGGTCCCAGAGAAACACGAGCGCTCCTTTTTACTGGCCGAGCAGAATCTTTGTTGGAGGCAGTAGCAATGTCCTTTTTGTTTATGTGGTTAACCCGACATGTTTTGTGAACACTAGTTCCAGCTTCAACCCTGAATTTGACACCTCTTTCGATGCTTGCACGGTTGATACCTTCAGCTCCTTTTTCTCGAACGACCACGGTCTCCTCACAGTCCAAATCTCGTTCGCATATAGGACAGGTTTCTTTGCTGGCTGCACTCATATTCTGAAAAGATAATGATTGGTGGTTAGGTTTTATGTTATCTAAATGACAAAATCATATTGAGCATTGGTAGGCCTACTAAAACCTAAACTGATAGAACATGCATGCTCATTTTACGTTAGTGCAAGGTGGGCGCGTAACAAAAGTATGGGGTAAGGGTACCCCTAGATATGCCATAAGGGGTGATTCAACTTCACTAAAAACCCTGTTATGTGAAAGATTGACCCAGAAAACCTATGTGGAAATGCAACTTTCATTGATCTATCATAAAAATTGACTGAGTTATTGCTTTCTGTACACAATGTACGGAAAATTACTTAAACACTGACAAAAGTCATCTTCGAAATTTAAAACTTTCCAATACCCCAATTTTGTCCAACTTTTAGTATGTTGTAGACTGGACCCAACCTAACATAAAACCACAAATAAATTTTAAATATATACATTATATGGACAACCTTTCCTGACTATTTTTAACAATGAAAGTACAGTAAATATGCATTGCAAAATAATTACTACAAAGCAAATAAAGACAAAATAAACGCGAAATAGCGTAATATACCAACTATCATGAGGTATGTCAGGGACTGGAATAATCGACAACAGAGCATATCGGCAATAAATTTGACTATATACAATTTAAGATGTGTTGTGACATTACATATTAGGTGAAATTATACAACATATTTATTTGTTTAATGGTATAGCAAGAAATAATCGCATACATAGAAATTTCAATAAATCTGAGGAGTGACGGATTAATTACCGTGACGAACACTGATTTTCTGAACTTGACTCTTGGGAAGACGACAAGGTCACGAGGCTACAAGCACATGCTCAGCTCGGCCACTTCTCCCTCACTACCCTCAGCACTCCCCACGCAACCGTGGTGCTTTGCTAAACTCTTGACAAATGTTATGATATTTATATATATGCGTGTACTGTTACTTAGTAATATTGTATTGTGTAGCCTAATCAACCCAAATGATATAAATTTAAGTAAGAATACACAGAAATATAATCGTGATTAGGCGCGAATGGAGTGGCACCGCGGCTGCGGCCATGTGCTCCAATGTGTATAAACAACAGGCTTTACATATCAAGATCAATATTTGATCCATCATTTCGATATTATTTTGATCTAGTTGAATTTGTAAAAAATTGTGATGACTATTCCTATAATATAATCACTTACTTTGAGGTATTATATATAATAACTCCGGTAGGTTATCGGCCTTCTATAGGATTATGACGCTTCTTTTGGACATTCTGAGGATATAGCTAGGTACATTTATAATTATGACATCCAAATCGATTATATATATATGGATATATACAAACAGTCTTAAAACTGTTATCAAGCTCCGAAAGTCTGAATTGGGTTGAGTTTCGACCCAGTGGAAGAGCAGGGTTGAGTTGGCTTGATATTGGACACCCCTCAGGGCATTTGGGTGTGAAATTTCCAGTCTATCGGAGATAATGATGGTAAAGGAAAATGCGGCTTATTTAATCTGGCTATTTCTAGTTGATATTAATAAGTTTAGAAGGGATCAATCTCCTGTGTGCTTCAACACTATCTGATCCGACCTCTTGGGGATTAATATGTTTTGTTTATTTGTTATTGAAGAACCTCTAGGCCCCGCAGATGCTTAAGCCGCATTTTCCTTTACCATCATTATCTCCGATAGACTGGAAATGGTGTCGTATTTCACACCCAAATGCCATAAAAGGGTGTCCAATATCAAGCCAACTCAACCCTGCTCCTACACAGGGTCGAAACTCAACCCGATTCAGACTTTCGGAGCTTGATAACAGTTTTAAGACTTTTTGTATAATCCATATATAAATAATCGATTTGGATGTCATAATTATAAATATACCTAGCTATATCCTCAGAATGTCCAAAAGAAGCGTCATAATCCTATAGAAGGCCGATAACCTACCGGAGTTATTATATATAATACCTCAAAGTAAGTGATTATATTATAGGAATAGTCATCACAATTTTTTACAAATTCAACTAGATCAAAATAATACCGAAATGATGGATCAAATATTGATCTTGATATGTAAAGCCTGTTGTTTATACACATTGGAGCACATGGCCGCAGCCGCGGTGCCACTCCATTCGCGCCTAATCACGATTATATTTCGGTGTATTCTTACTTTAATTTGTATCATTTGGGTTGATTAAGTTACACAATACAATATTACTAAGTAACTGTACACTCATATATATAAATATCATAACATTTGTCAGAGTTTAGCAAAGCACCACGGCTGCGTGGGGAGTGCTGAGGGTAGTGAGGGAGAAGTGGCCGAGCTGAGCATGTGCTTGTAGCCTCGTGACCTTGACCTTGTCGTCTTCCCAAGAGTCAAGTTCAGAAAATCAGTGTTAGTCACGGTAATTAATCCGTCACTCCTCAGAATTATTGAAATTTCTATGTATGCTATTATTTCTTGCTCTACTATTAAACAAATAAATATGTTGTATAATTTCACCTAATATGTAATGTCACAACACATCTTATATTGTATATATTCAAATTTATTGCCGATATTCTCTGTTGTCGATTATTCCAGTCCCTGACATACCTCATGATATTTGGTATATTACGCTATTCCGCTTTTATTTTGTCTTTATTTGCTTTGTAGTAATTATTAGTAGTAGAGAAATGTAGTAGAGAAACTGCAGCGGGTAGTCAAAGAGTTTGTTGTGGTTTGTGGAAGGAGGAAACTGAAGGTGAACGTCAAGAAAAGTAAAGTAATGGTGTGTAATAGGGGAGAGCATAGGGTGAATCTAGATGTGAGGCTGGATGGGGAAATATTGGAACAAGTAGAGTGTTTTAAATATCTAGGAGCAACGATAAGCAGGAGTGGAGGTATGGAAGTGGAGGTAAAACAGAGAGTGTGTGAAGGAAGGAAGGTTTTCGGAGCAATGGGAAGTATGTGGAAGACGAGAAATCTCGGAGTGAAAGTAAAAAGTGCACTGTATCAAGGAATTGTTGTGCCAACAGTGATGTATGGGGCTGAGTCATGGGCTCTGAAGAAAAAGGAGAAAAGAGGGCTGGATGTGATGGAGATGAGCTGCTTGAGGAGTATGTGTGGAGTTACTCGTAGAGACAGATTGAGGAATGAAGAGATACGTAGGAGAGTGGGGCAGCAGGAACATTTGTCAGCCAGAGTGGACAGAAGGGTGCTGGTATGGTCATGTTGAACGAATGGGAGATGAAAGGCTTACAAAGAGAATATGTGAGTCAGGTACAAGGGGAGATAGAAGGGCAGGAAGACCCCCATTGAGATGGAGAGACTGTGTAAGAAAGGCTTTGGATGATAGAGGAATGACTATAGATCAGGCAGGGGAAGTGGTGGTGGACAGGAGTGAATGGAGAATGCTTGTGAATAGTTGAGTGAACACGTGGTCATTTGGAGTAAGGGGTCGGGCGCAAGTTGGACTAGATAATAGTCCATCAGGCGCCTGGCCCGGGGAGACGATTAATATGAAGGGTGCGCCTGGAAGTGTGGTGGGAGGGCTTGTGGCTTTGGCTCCGCTGCATGTCTGCCTGCCGAGATCGGAACCTCTCCGGGTGGTCGGGGGCCGGGGGAGTGCTGGAGCGACCTTGGTGACCCTGGTCTCTGGGTCTTCTCCTGGGTGACCTGGATGTGTGTGAGTTTGTGCTTTTTATCTGTGTTTATTTGTTGTTTTATGTTGTTTTTGTGTTTTCCCTGTTCTTGCTCTGTCTTGAGTCGGCTACCCCCAAAATGGGGATTGGGCCTGAGCATATAGATAGATAGATAGATAGATAGATAGTAATTATTCTGCAATGCATATTTACTTTCATTGTTAAAAATAGTCAGGAAAGGTTGTCCATATAATGTATATATTTAAAAGTCTGGATCGCCCCTTGTTCATTTTGTGCCACCCCACTATAATGAGAGGGTTATCAGACTTTGGGGTAACAGAAAACGCAGCATATTTAGAAAGAGATTGTAGACCCTGGCATAACTAAATAGATGTTACCTATATTAGGTAAACCCCAAAAAGGAGCCATAAAGGCTAGACAATAATGATGTAATAACAGATTAATGAGTAGAAGTATTAGTTATTAATTGTTAGCAAAGCGATAAGCTACTATAGTTGGGACCAATTAATCTGACTAGGCCTGTATGGCAACACTGAACCTTCGAGGATTGTGATAGGCTGTTCACGACTGTTCGATTTCGTTGCTATTTACAGCTATCCTCTATTCAACAACAGGCGTGATAATGATTGTTTTGACAATACAATCATCTAAAGCATTAATAAAACTTCATATTGTTCCCGAAAATTATAATTTAGTAGGTAAATCTACAAACGTGTTTCCAAAGTATTGCAAAATATAAAACTAATCAGTTGTCATAGTCAGGAAGCCAAGTTGCATATTCGTATAATGTTTGGGGTCTTATAAATCAGCATAAAATGGAGGAAATCTGCTTAATCTAAGCACTGGTATAACACATATTTATATTGTTTCATCAATTCACACCCCTACATCGAGCCCAAGTCTCGCAATATAAAAATAAGGACAAGAGTAGCTCTCAGAATATGGGGAGGATGACGCTCCATTGAACAGCCACTACGCCCGACAGCCAGCTGACTGAAGGTACGAGATTTAAACTTAAAAACCCGTAACACCATGACCATAATTTGTCTGGTTCTTTGAATATAATACCGTATAGGTTTATATATATATATATATATATATATATATATATATATATATATATATATATACTGTATATATATATATATATATATATATATATACTGAAAATATATATATATAATATATATATATATATATATACTGTATATATATATATATATATATATACTGTATATATATATATATATATATACTGTATATATATATATATATATATATATATATATATACTGTATATATATATATATATATATACTATATATACTGTATATACTGATAGGAAAGTTGAGGGAGTGGTGGGAGGGTGGGGGGTACCATCAGAGGTGAATGGGAATGGTAGTGCACTTGTGGACGTATGTGTGGGGAGGAGGCTGTGGATAGCCAACACCTTCTTCCGACACAGAATGATCCACAGGTACACGTGGAAACGGATGTTGAAGATGAAGGATAAGACAGTGGTGGAACGAAAGTCATTGATTGATTATGTATGTGTGGATGAACGAATGAAGAAATCTGTGATGGATGCTAGGGTGTATAGGGGTATTGGAGGGGGTCTGTCTGATCATTATGTAGTGGTAGCTAAGGTTAGGATACAAAAGAAGTGGGTGAGGAGAGCGGGAGGGAGGCGAGAGGAGGGTGGAATGGCGAGGAGGGTGGAGAGGTTGCAGGAGGAGGAAGTCAGGGAGGAGTACAGGAGAGCAGTGGAAAGACGACTAGGTGGGTTCGACCTGGATGGAGGAAGTGGAGGAGATGAGCAAGGTGTTTAAGGATGAGATCTGTGCAGCATGTGAGGAGGGAGGAGAAGAGGGAGGGGAGTACAGCATGGTGGACAAAAGGGGAAAGAATAGCTGTGGAACAAAAGAGAAAAGCATATAGAGAGTGGTTGGGTAGTAGAGGGAATGAAGATTCCGAGAGACAGAAACGAGCGAGGTACGTGGAGAGTAAGAGGGTGGTGAAGAGAGTAGTGAAGGAAAGTAAGAGAAGAGTAGATGAGGAATTTGGAAGGAATCTGAGTGTAAAATGGAGGGAGAGTAAGAAACTGTTCTGGAAAGAAGTCAAGAAAGTTAGGGAAGGTAGCAAGGGAAACAGTAAGGGTGTGAAAGATAAGAATGGGATAATGCTAGCCGAGAAGCAAGAGAGAGTCGAAAGATGGAGGGAGTACTTCAGTGTATGGTGGTGAGATAGTGATAGAATGGGTATGGAAAATGTGCAAACTAGCCTATAATAGTCCCCCTATATAAGGGCAAAGGGGAAAGAGGAGTGTGTGGTAACCACCGAGGAATATGTCTTCTAAGCGTAGTAGGGAAGGTATACAGTAGGGTAGTGATTGAGAGAGTGAGAGTGAGAACGGAGAAATGGATAGGCGACGAGCAGGGAGGTTTTAGGAAGGGAAGAGGATGTGTAGATCAGATTTTTACCCTGAATTGTGTTGTGGAGAAGTATCTGGAGAAGAAACAAAAGGTGTATGTTGCCTTTATGGACTTGGAGAAGGCCTATGACAGAGTGGATAGAGAAGGTTTGTGGAAAGTACTTAGAATATACGGAGTAGAGGGCAAGTTGCTGAAAGCATATACTGTATATATGGATGGAGTTATGAAAGAAATACTATCAAGAGCAGTGGATGTTGGTGTATCGCTGAAAAGGGAGGGAATTGAGTGGAAGCTACCTATACTGCTGTTTGCGGATGATACAGTTCTGATGAGTGATAATGAATGGGAGTTGCAGGGTCTGGTAAATGAGTTTGGAACAGTGTGCGAAAAACGGAATTTGAACTATGGAGATCGTCAACTCTTTTAAGTATCTGGGCAGTGTGTTGAGTAAAGATGGGACTATGGATGAAGAGGTGCGGGAGAGGGTACAACAGGGGAAGAGGGTTGTAGGAACGCTAAAAGCAGGGCGATTCGTTCATGGCCACCCCTTCTAGGATCACGGCATCCAGCAATAGATAGATATAGATATACTGTGTATATATATATATATATATATATATGTATATACTGTATATATATATATATATATATATATATATATATACTGTATATATATATATATATATATATATATATATATATATATATATTATTGCATATATTAAGCTGTGGTGGTCAAGTGGTGAGCACGCTCGCGTGTGAATCTGAAAGACCCAAGACCGAATCCCTGCCACGGCGGACATTTAGTGGGTGCAGTAGTACAACCTAGCATGTTTCACATGCTTGCACCCAGTCAGGGGACATCCTGACGACGTATACAGACTAAACACACATAACAAAGCCACTCCAACACCTTCCTCTCTCTCCAACACCCCTTCTCCCCTCTCAACACTCTTCTCTGAGCTAGTGCCGATAAAACTGGCATGGTCAGTCCTGTAAAGAATCGTAAGATTCAGAGTCGTAAAGATTCCAGGACGAGCTCATTAGCGGCGGATCCCCAGATCGACCGTGGTGATTGTCACCTAAACATCTACAAAAGTACAAAGTAGCCTACAAATACCGTGACAGGGTAGCCTAGTCCAAATGTGCAACTTGGCTTCCTGACTATGACAACTGATTAGTTTTATATTTGTTCAATATATTGGAAACTCGTTTGTAGATTTACCTACTAAATTATAATTTTAGGGAACAATATACATTTTTATTAATGCTTTAAATAATTGTATTGTCAAAACAATCATTATCACGTCTGTTGTTGAATAGAGGATAGCTGTAAATAGCGGCGAATTCGAACAGTCGTCAACAGCCTATCCCGAACCCCGAAGGTTCAGTGTTGCCATACCAGGCCTGGTCAGATTAATTGGTCCCAACTATAGTCACTTCAGTAGTATTAACGACCAGATTATGTTCTAACCTTGGAGAAGATATAAAGGAAACATCACAGAGCAGTATAAGTATGTGCGATGGTATTACCGGGATTAACGGGATTAACCTGCTTGGCCTGGACAATGAGGCATTTACTTAACCCTTTCTATACCGGCGACGTCTTTGTAGTTTTGTTCTAGTTATATTTAGACGATTTTGTGCAGTTTAAGAAGGATGTGTGGTAGTAAAATAGGTTAAGTGATATAGTTCGAAGCCTGTTAACTGCTGGAGGCCCTTTTTATACTGAATAAATTCGTCTAATAGCCAGAGTAAAGGTAAACAGACGTCACCGGTACATAAGGGCTTAAGGGGGTAGTGGTAGTCATGGAGGGTAGACAGACGAATGAGGAAGTAAGAGAGAAGTGTGGTGTGGATGTAGATGTGCTGGAAAGTGTGAAAAGGGACACCTGGAGATGGTTCTGCCATGTAGTATGGGAAGCGAGAGAATGACTAAGAGAGTGCACGAGATCGAGGTGGAAGGACAGAGCGGGAGAGGAAAACCGAATGAGAGGTGGAAGGATGGAGTGAATAAGTATATGAGTGAAGGCGGTGCTGGATGGTAGGAGGGGCGTCGACTGACTGGGGACAGACTCACAGGTAGTGTACATGGGGGCGTTTGGCTCGTGGCCACCACTTCGGTGATCACGGCGTCCGGCAATAGATAGATAGATATATAGATTGATGATTTTTTTTTAGTGAAATGTGGGGCTAATTATATACTCTTGGTCTCAATGTGATGCAGACACATAGTAGTTTCATATTTTCCATTGAGTATCGAGATATTTCCTGCTATGGGATTCAATTTATCGTCAGCTAAAGAGAAATAGGGTTTATAGTGATGATGGAAACCCATCGCAGAGTTGGGTATGCCGTTTTGATTTTGGGCAAAACGGCACTTCTACTTTATTGGGAAATCTTTTAACTCGCACGAATTATTATGTTCCTTCCAACAACCAACTATACTCCTAAAATCGATTTATGAAATTTACAAACACATGTGGCAGTCCGTGGATTCGAACCCAGGATGCTCACACCGAAAATCAACACCTTATGCATCGCACCACGAAGACAGTTAAAGGATGGTGGACACTGCCTACGATATATTATGCAACTTCGAATCTTGCATATCAATCTAAGCATGTACACACATCCCAACTGCAACTCACGATCTAAGAGCGTCTTCTTCAATGGAGTTGTCAACTTGTGGAATGGGCTTCCCCGAGACGTTATAGACTACAGGACCGTTGATAAATATTTTGTCTCAAACCCTCGACTGACAGGACAGCGTTTGTAAATTAATAAATACCTGTATTGTATTCCCCCCTCAGATTCATCAAGGATTATTGTGTAGGCTATATAAATTACCAGGATGTAATTTATTTTTTCCCAGATATACGAAAGATCACTTATAACTGTGTTATGTTACTAACCCAACTGTCCCCTACTAACACCCTAATCCTGCCAGGGCAGTAGTTCCCTTTCAAATTTTCCCTTACCCACTCTAAACCTCTGTTTGGACACTTAATCCTAATGTGTGTTGGAGGACACGCAGCCTAGAGGGGTCGCAAGACCTGTTGTTGCTTTTATTTTCTGTGTACTCCTTTGTACTTAAGCGACGGTACGTTTATCAATACAAAAGGAACTTTTACATGCTGGAGTATATTTTAATTTTTATATTAACCCTAAAAAAAGTAAAACTATACACATCAAACCTAACTTAGCCTAACCTAATGTAAAATGCTGTATCTCTAAGTATTTCAAATGTGTGTGTACACTTAAACGGTTGGTTCAGTCTATTTGAGCACATAAACCTGCAAATATTAGGAAATGTGTACACATGAACTCGCCAATGCTTGTACACGCACATAGGCCTACACCAGTGGAAAACAAAAATACCGTGTGCTTCAGGTCTTCGGTGACACGCATTGTAACTCATTATTATCCCATCATTAATTTAAACTAAACTAAACAGTTTAACACAACTTAGCCAATCACAACCTAGCAATTACCTACTTTAGACTAACCGAAAATAATCTTGGCCTAACCTAACCTGATATAACCTATGGTCTCGTAGCCTAACCTAGTCTAACCTAATGCATTATAATATAACCTACTCTAACGTGCCCTAGGCTACTATAGCTTTACTTAACCTATATTATAAACCCACGTAGCCTGCACACCAAACAAACACTTGATTAATTCAATATATTAGCAATGCACGAGTAGGCTATCCCCATTGCTCACAAAATACAGTGGAACAGTAATCCTAAAACATCTGATAGTACAAGAAACGTCGTTTGCTGGTGTGCATTATTAGGCCTGTTCACCTTATCTCGAGCAAGCAAAAATTCTTAAATTAATTGTAAATAGGTAAAATATAATACATAATGCATAATACATGACAAATCAATATCTAGCAATCAATAATGCAATGTAGAGTAAGTGAAACTTAATTGATAACTGACATGACTTATTTTGGCCAGCTGTAAACGTGTCACACTGTATGGCAAACAAACACTGCGTGAGGTATTTATAAACACAATACCTGCGTAGGTGTCCCTATAGAGTTCTTCATGGTTACGTAGTACAAGCATGGGGTTTGGGTAGCAACAAATGTGAGGGTAGGGGCTGGTATATGTCTTTGAAGGTTAGATTTAATTATTGGGAAAGGGTTTGGGTTGACTCATTCCTTCCCTGTGTCGCTATTAATATGGATAAATTATGGTTGGGCTTTAATTGTTTAATGCCGCGGTAACTCTCCCTATAGAAGGCTGTTGCGTCAAACACTAAGCTCCGCCCACCAAGTCATCCCTCAGCAGGATTGCCAAGCTAGCATGTTCACCGCTAGCTCCAAGATATATGTATTCCTATCTTGTGACGTAGTTTTAAACTTTTAATAGAATGAGACCTGAATTATAGTATTCTTATGAATATATGTGTTATTTAGGAATTATATTTTAGATATAATTATTACCTTTTATAGTGATAATTAGATATAATTATTAACTTTTATAGTGATAAGAAGCATTTCGATTATCTAGCGCATTTTGTTATTTATTGCGCCGCATATGGGATAGATGTGGTAACACTGCGTTTTCCCTCCCGTCCGTCCATGGACAGTGGGGAAGTCACGGTGTAATTATGCTTCTGTTTTATCGTGTTATACGTTGTTTGTGGCAGTATTATCGGCGGTACGCGCGAGTGTATGGTGACATGGAGGAGACGAACGCTTGGGAGGAATATAATTACGAGGACTTGCTTGGTGGAGGCGTAATAGACGAATGAGAGGGAAGGCAAGTTTCAACCCAAGCCATGGCAGCAACAAGGTTTGTAGGACGTTTACTACTTCACAATTTGATTCCTTGATTTCTGCAGTACATTATCCTTTACATAAATAACTTGTCTTAAGTGAATAGTTTTAACTCCGCATTAAAGCCACATAATGAGTTGGTGTATATAGTAAAGGGGTTCTCATTTATGCTTCACTCCCGCAACAAGACGTTCAGGTTACACAGTAGCCTACTATAGTACTATACCCTACACCCATTGGAATATTTGAACTCTTTTAGGTCAATATACAGGAGGCGCTACAATATAGGTAGCAAAATTATAATGGTAGTTTTGGGTTCCTATCATCATATGCTTCATTTCTATATACTTTTTATCCCCGGGAAAAGAACAAAATATCTTGGGTTTTTTATTTTTTTCTTGGATTTTGTTTTGTTTTTTGTATTAACCTAACCTAACCTAACCTAAATGTATTTGGGGGCTATTAGGTTAGGTTAGGTTAGGTTTTTTGGTTAGGTTAATGACCAAAACAAAAAATCCCAAGAAAATAAATGAAAAATCCCAAGATTTTTGTTTTTTTCCCCCGGGGATAAAAAGTATATAGAAATGAAGCATATGATGATAGGAACCCAAAACTACCATTAGAATTTTGCTACCTATATTGTAGCGCCTCCTGTATATTGACCCTCTTTTAACCCAACCTTTGAAGCATCTGGGTTATAAGTAAGCATAAGTAAGAATAAGTAAGAATCACGTTTGGGTAAAATATATATTTAAATCCGAGCGTAGGCCTAGCCTACCGTAGCTCACAACTGTTCACAGGCTAAGAGATTAACCACCTCTAGCCTATACCGGCGACGTTTTTTCTATTTTAATATAGGCCTAGCTATTTTTAGACGATTTTGTGCAGCTCATATAGGATCTGTAGATGTAAAAAAATGGTTAAGTGCGATAGTTCGAAGCCTGTTAATTGCCGGTGGCCCTTTTTAACCCTTAAAGAGCAGCGCTCGACTTAAGTCGTGCACCAATTTGCAGCAAGTTAGGAGCATTATTAAGGCTTTTAAAGGGTTAAAATATAGTGCAAATGGCCGGGAGCGCAGCAGGCCACACGTCCGACACCCAGGGCTTACCACCACCGACTGACTCACGCTCCCTGAGTCCCTGTGTTCTCGAGAGGCCGGCAGTGTAGCCAGTAGTGAGCATAGCTGGGAAAAATATACCGCTATACGCTAAACTCCCATGTTGGTGGCACCACTGCAGGAGAACCACGAGTGCTACGTAGCTCGTTCTGGTCTCATTTTGAAGCTTTTAGCGCCTAGTTTTTTGCTGAATACATTTCTTTTCATGCAGATACTTGATTGATCATTCAGGAGGGCCTGAATATGCCCAACATAGCCCAAAACACCCCGCTAGACAAGGGTTAAACTGAATATAATAGTCCTGCTACCGTAACGATAGATAAGATAACTGAATCCAACTGTACTTTGAGTAGGATCACTTTTGCAAAGTTTCAGTCAAGGCTTCATATTATCCTAATGGACAAATCCATGCAATAGCAGTTTAAAAACATTCCCATTTTCAAAGATATCATGGCATAACGAAATCATATTTTCTCGGTTCCCGGACATCTCAACCAGTAGACCATTTCAACCAGTAGCTCTCAGCCAGTGCCAAATCAACCAAGACCAACCAAACCAGTGCCAAAATATAGTAATAACCTAACCTAACCGTATTGGTTGATTTGGTAATGGTTGAGAGCTACTGGTAATTTCTGGTTGAAATGGTCTACTTGTTGAGTTGTCCGGTCACCTATTTTCTCCCATCGGCACCAATGTAGCCTCCGCCTTCACTCCCTCCCAACACCACCACCTCACTTAACACTATCTGGTGCAACGTCTTGGAGGTCATTATGGTATTTTGTTTAATTATTATTGAGGGTTTTAATTGTTTTTGCCATTTTCGAACAATGTATTTTTAGTTTACTCCGAGACTTGGAAAAACGCCTCTCCAAATCCCCTTCAAACTAAAAAAAAACGTCCCCCAGACCCCCTTCAAGCTAAATGTGTACATTTTTCGGTAGACAAATTAATGTCCCGGCCAACGGCCGGTTTCTTCCAAATTGCAGGCTCGCTATCGCTTGCCCAGGAAAAATTGACACCTTATTGGGTTGAAGCATCGCCATATAATCGCCAAACTAATGAGATAAAACTTCTTAAAATCTCCAAGCTAATGGAGTAAAACAGGGAGGATCCAAATTAGCCCGCCCTGCACCTAATAGGGTTAAGTCACTGATAACCAAACACTGACGCAGAAGAAAACAAAAAATATGTTTATAGAATTTGTTTTGCTACCGGTGCTTAGAATTGCATAATCTTTCATTCCTGAAAGTATTTGTCATAACTAGCATGACATCCTGTATAATAATAGGCAGCCTAATATTCCTATTTGATTTTCTCGGCGATGACGTAGCCTAATGTGCTACCGATCACAGTCTACAGGTATATCTGTAGACTGTGCTACCGATAAGCTACTCTCACATTTTAGTTTGTTAAACTTATACAATACTAGTGCATAACAATCACACACACACACACACACACACACACACACACACACACACACACACACATACACCTCCCCGTGGCGTAACAGATAGCGCCTCTGGCTCACAACCAGAAGGTTCCGAGTTCGAGACCCGAGCGGGGAAGAGACATTTGGGCAAGTCTCCTAACGGTTTAGCCTCTGTTCACCTAGCAGTATAAATAGGAACCTGGAATAAGTGGACGAAGTTGTGACGTCCCAACTGGGGTTGGTGATCGGTTACAAGGTGAGATGGGTATCGTACTGGTCAACCTAAGCTACTGGTCAACCTAAGCCTTTGGGTGAGACTGGTACCGTAGTGAGAATGGTACCGTACAGATAACCCTAAGCCTTCGTTTCCAGATGTCGCCAATTGGCTAAAATACAGACTACACACATATCCACAGCCATTCCAACGATACATAAACACTTAACATGCATTTCACGATATACATTCCCAGTTAAGGAGGCGCGATAATAATGAGCTTCGCTCGCATTGCGTGGATTCCCCTTTACGAACACATGAGTGAATATCTAACCTACCGACGGTGTATTTACTATAGTTGGGACCAATTAATTGGCACGGTATTCTTCCTCTTTTTGTGGGGTTGATGCACTTTCGCCAATTTTCTGGTGTAGCCTTATCTTGCTTAGAGCATCATGAGTAATTTCCTAGACTTTTCAGGGATTGATCTCCATTTGAGTTTCTTTTCTTTACTTAATTTTTTCAGATGGGCCCATATCAATTCAATTTGTATGTGACAGGGTATCCTATATATACGGTATTATATTCAGAGAACCAGACAAATTATGGTCATGGTTTTGCGGGTTTTTAAGTTTAAATCCCGTGCCTTCAATCAGCTGGCTATCGGGCACAGTGGCTGTTCAATGGAGCGTCATCCTCCCCACATTCTGCGAGCTACTCTTGTCCTTATTTTTATATTGATGTAGGGGTGTGAATTGATGCTACAAATCCTACAATATAATTATGTGTTATACCATTGCTTAGATTAAGCAGATTTCCTCCATTTTATGCTGTTTTATAAGACTCCAAACATTGTCCGAATGTGCAACTTGGCTTCCTGACTATGACAACTGATTAGTTTTATATTTTCCAATACTTTGGAAACACGTTTGTAGATTTACCTACTAAATTATCATTCTAGGGAACAATATAAATTTGTATTAATGCTTTAGATGATTGTATTGTCAAAACAATAATGATCGCGTCTGTTGTTGAATAGAAGATAGCTGTAATTTGCGACGAAATCGAACAGTCAACAGCCTATCACAATCCTCGAAGGTTCAGTGTTGCCATACAGGCCTGGTCAGATTAATTGGTCCCAACTATAGTTATTTTGCTGTAAGGCTCTGTTAGTTGATGAGAGTATCATTGGTAGTGAAATATATTAGAATCCTACCATAGACTCTGGGACGGCAAAAGGAATATGAACTCTCACCAAGTTTTAGTAAAGGTTTATGGAGTTGCTTATATATTTATTTATTTTTTCTATGTATGGAGGATGAAAGAGGCAGGTTGCCTGTAGCGAGTGTCTCTACCAATAGTGGGGCAGATATGTGAAAGAATTTGTGGGAATAGTGCATTTCTTGATAGAAGTGTCAAAATTGGCACACACAATAATAAACATAGTATAATCAAAATTAGCTATAGGGCCATCCCAGGTTTAGCCTATGTTGGCTTTGGCAGCCCCTTTTCAATTAATCTCCATTAGAGTACTGAAACACAGATATTTAACCTAAATTGTATACTGTGGTAGAGATGTCAAACTAGTCTGAAATGGCTCGTCTGGACAAGGGACACAATAAATGTTCAGGCATTGTTTATAGAAAGTTGACCATTTCACTTGTACTGGTCCCTGTAGTTCAACAAATTAGTGGCAATTGGAAACAATTCTTACCAATTTGTAGCATGATAATAAACTACAGGGACCAGTACAAGTCAAACGGTCAACATTAGCCAAACATTCTCTTAATATAGATAGTTTCCCTTGCCCATACGAGTCATTTGAGACTAGTTTGACATCTCTACCACAGTATACAGTTTGGGGTAAATATCTGTGTTTCAGTACTCTAATATAGATTAATTGAAAAGGGGCTGCCAAAGCCAACTTAGGCTAAACCTATGATGGCCCTATAGCTAATTTTGATTATACTTTGTTTATTATTGTGTGTGCCAAGTTTGACACTTCTATCAAGAAACGCACAATTCTTCCACCTGCCTGCTTCACTACAAAGTTAAGAGTGACATAGCCAAATTCAAGGGACGTTGAAGTAAAAATGCTTGGACACGTGAAGTTTAAAGCAGTCTATTGTAAGTCATAGGACGAAGGAAAGATTGATTGAGGGAGAGGGTTCTAGAGTTCAATTGTTGAGTAGAAGAAATATCGAACATTTGCCAATTCTTGGGTTGGAGAGATGGACAGAATAGGAGTGGAACTGTGTTGAAAGATGGGTGCCTCGCATTCGCTGCAAGAGAGCTCTGAAGAACACTGATTGTTGTAATAGCGATAGAAGAGTGAAAGAGATGCAACATTGTGGCGTGTAGAAAGAGATTGTAGGGAACTAGTAGGAAGAGGCGAGTTGATGAGGCGAAATCATTTTGATTCTACTCGTTCGAGCAGTGCATTATGGGTGGAGCCTTCCCACACATGCGAACAATATTCAATACAGTGGGCACACTGTGCCCCGATACAGAGAAAGAAGATGTGTGGGGGATGAAGAACCCACGGAGACAGTTCAGCACACCTAATTTTGGGAAGTTGCTTTAGCAAGAGTGGTAATATGATCTTTCAAAGAAAGGTCAGATGAAAAAAAGATACACATAGAATGTTGAGAGAAGATGAAGGGTTGAGTTGTGTGTTGTTGAAGAATAGTTGATAGTCTTGTAGATAGTCTTGTGATAGAGGGAGAAACTGGGTCTTGGAGGCATTGAAATTAACAAGATTTTCTCTGCCCCAATCAGAAATACTTGAAAAATCAGAAGATAGACATTCTATGGCCTTGCCACATTTGATTTTTTGTGTGTTTTTTTTTCTTCTATATTCCAACTAGGCCTACTCCCTCTCGGGCATAGGCTGATAGTCTTTACACTCTACCGCTTAACACGGTGAGGCCCGTGAGGTCTTGCTCCAGTCTAGGGAGTGAGACATGTGAAGCTTCACGGCTCGAAGCAACTCCATCTCTGAAGCCGCCTCGCCTCTGCGCTTCACAGTCTCATCCCCCACACCTGATCAGTGGAAGCTAGCCAATGTAACACCGATATTAAAAGAAGGCAGCAAATCCCTACCCAGTAACTATCGTCCAATTAGCTTAACCTCAGTTGTATGTAAAATGCTAGAAATGGTCATAAGAGACAGACTCATAAATCACTTAGAGGAAAATAACATACTTAAAGATACTCAACACGGCTTTCGTAAAAAACGTTCCTGTTTAACAAACCTCTTAGACTTCTTCCACGATATCCTCAACCTCTACGATGAGAGTAAAGCTGTACAGTAGATATTATATACCTTGATTTTCAAAAGGCCTTTGACAAAGTTCCCCACAAACGTTTATTGCTAAAACTAAAAGTGCATGGAATACAAGACTGTGTGTTGAAATGGATAGAAAATTGGCTCAGCGACAGAAAGCAAAGAGTAATCATAAACGGTAAGGCATCTAAATGGACCAATGTAAGTAGCGGGGTACCCCAGGGATCGGTACTAGGACCAATTCTCTTTCTAATTTACATCAACGACATAGATGAGGGTCTCACCTGTACAATCTCAAAATTTGCTGACGATACAAAAATTGCAAATAGCGTACTCTCAAAAGAACAAGTTGACGATATGCAACACAATCTAGATAAATTGTCATGTTGGGCCCAAATTTGGCAAAGGAGTTTCAATGCGGATAAATGTAAAGTACTACATATCGGATACCTAAATGAGAAAGCAAACTATTCAATGAGTGGCACTCAGCTTAACACCTTATTGGCGGGCTAGGGGGTCTATTTGACCGTACCGCACAGCGTTTTTTATTTTACCCTAAATAGGGTTGTTTCCGTGCTCATTTTCATGCCTAAATAAGACCCAGAGCGTAAAACAAGTATCTATCCCTGAAAGGGCGTAAACAGAGCTTTCCAATGACACCCGAACCATCCTTGTACGACCACTGGTTCTCTTGCAACGATCGTACAACACGAGTGCAAAAACCCTGAAATAAGGTAATTTCCTGACATAATTCCCTGTGTGGCGAGGTAGGGAGGGTGGAGGAAAGTAGAATACATTTCAGTATCTCCACGGTGGTCGTGGGGAGCGGTCATAAGGTTACTACGCTTGTCCCACCGCTCAGCTCTCTCTCTCAGCAACATTACGTGCTGAAAATGGCGCTCGACAGCTGTCGTGCACCGCCACTTAGTCCAAATTTATTTCACTCGACATATGTTGCGCGCCACCAATAAGGGGTTAAGAATGTAAACAGAAACCGACCTGGGAGTAACAATTTCGAGTAACCTAAAACTGAGTCAACAATGTTCAGAAGTTGTTAAGAAGGCAAACAAAATAATTGGCTTTATAGGCAGGTCATTTGAGCATAAATCCAAAGAAGTTATCCTAACCTTTACAATTCTTTAGTCCGCCCTCTTCTGGAATACTGCGTTCAATCGTGGTGCCCTTATTACCAAAAAGATATAAACAAGCTAGAACGAGTTCAACGTAGAGTTACCAAAATGATACCTAGCCTAAAGAATAAACCATACGAAGAGCGAAGAGCGTCTTAGAGAATTAAATCTATTTCCTTTAACCCAGGGCAGATTAAGAGGTGACTTAATTCAAGTGTTCAAAATCATCAAAGGCATCGACAATATGAACTGTAGTAAGTACTTCACTATCGACTAATCTAATTACACGCGGGGAAACGGTTGCAAAATTATTGGTAAATCTTTTAACTCACACGAATCTATGAATTTCTTCTTCAATCGAGTTGTCAACTTGTGGAATGGGCTTCTCCTAGACTGCAGCACCGTTGATTCATTTAAACTCCGCATAGACAAATATCTCGCATCAAACCCATGACTGACTGCGTTTGTAAATGAATAACTGTATTTTATCCTCCCCTCAGTTACTAACCCATCTGTCCCCTACTAACTTCCTAATCCTGCCACGGACATTAGTTCCCTTTCCAATGTTCCCTTACCCACTCTAAACCACTGTTTGGACACTTGATCCTCAGTGTTTTGGAGGACAAGCAGCCTAGAAGGGTCACTAGATCTGTAGTTGCTTGATTTCCTTTGTACTCCTTTGTACTCGGACCCTCACTCTCAGAACGCCACCTATTGAGCAATTAACTCACTAGGCATTGCCTCTCTGTAGCATAATTTTGAATATGGGAATATTCATACAATGCTATTTAATCAGGGAACAATGAGGGTATTTTTTTGGTATTTCGGTGTGCTGTGGTAATGCACTGATACTCTAGGTACAGCACACATTCCATCCCAATAATATCTTCTCATTGACATATTGAGATTCGAACCCGGGTCCATTGGATTACCAGTCCAATTGCAAGACCACTCCGCCACAGCTTGCATGCTGGGTTGATGTGAAAAACTTGTTGAATAGTGTAAGGTAGAGTCCTCAGCATATGAGTGGATAGGACTAAAGGTACAGTTGTTGTTGTTGTCGTTCCCTAAGCTGCCTGGCCGTACAGCCCCGAGTCCCTGAGGAAGGCCATGGCCACGATTGGGCTTTCCCACAGAGCTCTCATTGAGTGTAGATTGTGTTATTGGCATAAGTGGTTGTGTGAAATGCAGTCTTCTATGATGTGTTTAATGGTATGGGGTGCTGTGTTACATCCCGGGCAGGTGTCGACGATGGAGTCGTCCAGTCTCTTCTGACAGCTCAGAAGAGCTGGATGGTGTCCGCATCTCAGCCTGGCCAGGTGGACTCTGTCCTCGCGAGGAAGGGAGGATTCGAAAGGATGGATTTCGGGAGGTCGTGCTTGCAGCTGCGTGTTGTCTATCAGTGAGTGGATGGATCGGCGAGAGATATGAGTATGGATGTGCTTCTGGAAGTTGGTTTGGGGTGGGCAGGGAGGGAGAGAGGACAGTATTTGTGTGTGATACCGTGTGCTGGGTGTTGTTTTGATATTTCTTGGTGTCTGTGGGTGTGTTGCCATGTAGTGTAGTGAGTGGTTTTGGTTCGTGGAGGCTGCTGCCTGGAATTGAGTGCCTCTCATGTCCAGATGGTCTTTGACTTTGAGGATTATGGTTTCTTGATGTAAGTGATCTGTGGGTGTAGTAGCTGTGCAGCCTGTAATAATTTTTAGGGCTTTGTTTTGAATAGTCTGTAAGGTCTTATGATGTGTTTCAGCTAGGTTAGAAGCCCAGGCTGGGCTTACGGATTCCATCACTGATCTTATGTATTGTTTATAAACTGTGGTGGTGGTTTCTTTGTTGTGTCCAAATTTCGTGTGAGCAAGTGACCTGAGGGCGTTAAGTCTGGGTGTCAGTTTCTTTTTCGTGTTTGTGGTGTGCTGTTTGAATGTCAAATGAGTATCATATGTTACTCCTAGAATTTTGGGTGAGTGTGTATGTGTTGTTTATGGCGAGTTGAACGATGTATTCATGTTCTCCTGTCCAGCTTGTGAGCAGGGTTGCGGTGGATTTGGCTGGGGCTAGATTAAGTCTGTTTGTAGTGCACCAGCCATGTAGTGTGTTGAGATAGGGTTGAAGGAGATCTGTTGCTGTGTTTGGGTCATGGTGTGTGCATGTGAGTGTTATGTCGTCTGCATACGAGGCTAAGTTTATTTGGGGTGTATTGGGTGTAGTTATATCGTGCATGTACAGATTGAAGAGTGAGGGCGATAGGACAGATCCTTGTGGGACTCCGTTTGGAAAGTTTCCGATGCTAGATGACTGACCGGCAAAAGATACGTGTGCACATCTGCCTGCTAGGAAGTTGGCCAGCCACCTTTTTGTGTTGTTGTGTATGTTGAGGAGATCATTGATAAATATTAGAAAGAGAATTGGAGACAGGACAGAACCCTGAGGAACACCGGAGTTGATAGGTTGAGAAAGTGAATGATGGCTGTCCACAACTGCAGCTATGGAGCGGTCTGAAAGGAAATTAGAGACAAAGGCACAGATAGAGGGAGAGAAACCGAAGGTGGGTAGTTTGGAAATTAAAAACTTGTGCCAGACTATATCGAAGGCATTCGTTATGGATAGAGCAATAGAAAAAGTATCGCCGAAGTCCCAAAAGGAGGATGACCAAGAGTTAGTATGATAAGCGAGATGATCACCAGTAGAGCGGCCCTTAAGGAAACCGTACTGGCGATCTGAAAGTAGATTATGTGAAGATAAATACTTAAGAAATTTTGAGTTCAGAATAGTTTCAAACACTTTAGAAATGCAAGAAATTAAGCTGGAGTAAGTCAAATTCTGAATAGCTCCCACAGTGATAATTTTTCATGGGGACGAGAAATCCTGAGGGTAGTGAATATTATACACTGTGGTCGTAATATTCAAAACCTATCACTATAATTTGAACTTATTCCAGAAGTGAGAAATAGGATATATTACGGAGAGAAAGTACCTGAATACAAAGGTTTCTGAAATTGTCAACGTTCACGATTAACTGTCAAATTATTTCAACCCTCTTAGTATAAGATTTCTATTTTATACAAAAACAATAATAATACAAATTATAATACTAATAATACCGGTACTACTAATAATAATAATTTATATTATAATTAGTAATTATTATTATTATTATTAGTATTAGTATTAGTAGTAGTAGTAGTAGTAGTAGTAGTAGTAGTAGCTCTCTCTCTCTCTCCCCCCGATTAAAGCAGCTAACCAACGAGCAGAATAAATTAGTGTGCGAAAATAGAGAACACATAATTTTGACGAATGAGACAAACTCGAGCGTAATAAATGAGAATAAATGAGTTGGTGTATGAATTGTGAGGTGAAGGTAAAAGGAGAACAATAGGAGGGAATAAATTAGGTGGGTTGTAAATTAAGGGGAGGCTTTTTAGTTTGATAAATTTGTAAATTTTTCGACGGTTACTAATATATTACAGGCTTGCTTTCGCTTGCCATGTAACAACTCGACACTTATATTGTACGAAAGGTCATAATATTGACAAAGAAATGAGGTGAAAGGTCTTAAGACTGTCAAATTAATGGGCCGAACGTCCTAAAATCCAAGAACTAATGGGTCCAAACATGAGGAAGAAGGGGGGACCAGAAAAACAAACCATCCCTTAAAACAATACTACAAAGAACCCCCTTCGAGATGAATTTGTGCATTTTTTCGGTAGAAGATGCTTCACCCGAAAGGACGGTTCCTCCTTCATTGCATTTTCGCTATTGCTTGCCAGGGAAAAACCGACACCAAAATGGCACAACAAGTCTAAATTCGCCAAACTAATTGGGTGAATGTCCTAAAATCCTAAAACTAATGGAGTTAAGCATGAGGGAGAAGGGGATCCAGAAAACGCCCCCTCTAACGCAATCTATATTTTTATTGTGACTTTTATTTGACACTATTAATCCGTTAAAAGGGATATGCGAGAGTCAAACGAGTCATTAACCCCTTAGGGATTAAGACGCATTTGACTGCTTATTCTGGCTATTATATTCAGTATTGGAAGGAATTATGGAAGTTGAAGGGACTATTGATAGTTTGTACCGAAAATGTACACTCGGATACCATAGTCTCTAGCCCAATCAAAGTAAATCGTGGTTCCTCTGTTTGTTTTATGCAATTATAACTATCTGGATTGATTTTTGGGTATAACCTGCTTTTCAATAAATAGTTTATAATTATATGTTTGTAGTTGATGTATAGAACATTATATACATGTATTCGTTTCCAGAGATCTACTTCCATAATTAGAAATAGGTGAAATCCACGAAAATATATAAGCCGGCAGCGCTTGTGGCACTTTGGCGCTGCCGACTGGGTGGCTCTCTGGCTGTACTTTCTTGATTTCCCATGGAATTATTTTTTCTTCAGTGTCCGGGGATCATCAGAGAGTGCTAAACGCATTACTGAGGTAATCCTATCGGGCATGGAGGCATACATTCCATGTTCTTTCTCTCAGGCTAATGCATTTTTGTTTTGGTTTACTCACGCTTGTTCTACTGCTGTCCGCAATAAGGAGGAAGCATTTAAACGGTACTGACGCCTTAAAACTAAAGAATCTCATTCTTCCTATGTTTCTGCCCATCAAGCCAAATCTGTTCTTCGACTTGCCAAACAATCTTTCATCAATAGTAAATATACTGAACTATCCAACTTTAGCTCTTCCCAAGCTTTCTGGCATCTAGCCAAAAACCTCTCCAACAATGTATCTTCCTTGTCTTTCCCTCCCCTTTTCCACTCTGAAGGCACAACCATCACTTCTTCCTCTGACAAAGCTGAACTCCTTGCTCAAACTTTCGTTAGAAAACTCCACCTTGGATGATTCCGGTGCTATTCCTCCCTCTCCACCCCCCTCTCTCCTACTTATGCCTAATATTCTAATATCTTCTAAAAATGTACTTTCTACCTCCTCTGGGCTTAATACTAAGAAGGCGTTCGGTCCGGACGGTGTTCCTCCTGTTGTACTAAAGAACTGTGCTTCCGTGCTACCTCCCTGCCTAGGCAAACTCTTCCATCTCTGTCTCTCCTCTAACGTCTTCCCTTCTTGCTGAAAGTTTGCTCTCATTCAACCAGTCCCAAAGAAGGGTGACCACTCTCAACCCTCCAACTATCGTCCAATTGCTCTCATCTCTTGTATCTCTAAAGTTTTTAAAACTATTTTTACTTTCAAATTTCTTAAGCATTTCTCTTCTCATAATCTACTCTCAGATCGCCAGTATGGCTTCCTTAACACTAGATTAGCGGGCTAGCGGTTTATTTATATGTACCGCCCAGCGGGGTGTTTTTAGCCAAAATAGGGCTGTTTACGTGATCATTTTCATGCCTAAATAAGACCCAGAGCGTAAAACAAGTATCTATCCCTGAAAGGGCATAAACAGAGCTTTCCAATGACACCATAACGATCCTTTTATGATGGCTAGTTTTCTTGCAACAACCGCGCAACGCGAGTGCAAAAAGCATGTAATTCGGCACTTTCCCCATACAATTCAGTATGTAGCGAGTGAGAGAGGGAGGGAGGTGGGATTCGTGTCAGTAGGTTCGCCGCGGTGGTCTGGAGCAGTCATACGCTCGCTACTCTCCTGCCACCACTTGTCTCTCTCTCTCAGCAACATTACGTGCTGAAATTGCCACACGACCTATGTCGAGCGCCGCCAGATAGCCCAGATTTATTATACTCGACTTATGTTGCGCGCCGATAGTTAGGGGTTAATGCCCCTTTCCCACTGGTGAGACAAGTCACGATTTTCGTCTCCGACACCAATAAATTGGCACATTCGTGACATGTCTCAACACCTCTCATGAAATATCGTTTGACTCTCAAGGCTCGTCAAGGCCTCGCAAGGGTCGTCGCAAATGTTCGGACAGTTCAAAATTTTGGACGAGGACTCACGATGATTGGTTACCCTCGCAAGCATCGTCGAGCATCGCCGAAGGATCGGCGAGGGCTTCTGCGACATCGGCGAGACATCGCGGAGGGTTTCGCACACAAAAAACTTTGCAACGCTGCATGGATGCTTACCGATGCTCTCAGATGCTCTGCTCGCCGATGCTCTCAGATGTTCCGAGAGTTATCGACGATGCCAAAGAGCACCTTCGGCGAGGTGGGTACATTTTTTTTATTAGGCCTATAGTGAACCTGATGAACCCTTTTTTCTATGCACCTCTCGTTGGGGGTTCACCTGTTTTTGTTTTCTCTTTCTCTCCTTTTCTCTCTTTCTCTGGTTTGTATCCATTCAGCCCCATTCAGCCAACTGTTTTAAGACGTTTATTCCCATCCATGTATCGATATCTTCCTGGCAAGCGATAGCGAACCAGCATTATATGGAGAAATCCGACTTCGCCGGAGACATTTTTCTATCGAAAAATATACAAATTTAGCTTGCTCTCAAAACAAAAATATATATATGTTGGCTCGCTACCGCTCACCAGGAAAATATTGAAACCTGAATGGGGGTAAACGTCTTAAAACAGTAGGCTGAACGGGGCCGAACGGATTATAGGCAAAGAGAGAGGGAGAGAAAGAAAACAAACAAACGAGGAGGGAGAGAAAGAGAAAACCGCGAGGTGGGATCAATGTTTACGTTACGGCTTAGCCTAATTGAGTCCACCTCTCTGTTTTCTTTATCTCCCTCCTCGTTTTTTTTTTTTTTTCTCTCCCTCTCTCTTTGCCTATAATCCGTTCGGCCCCGTTCAGCCTACTGTTTTAAGACGTTTACCCCCATCCAGGTTTCAATATTTTCCTGGTGAGCGGTAGCGAGCCAACATATATATATTTGTGTTTTTGGGTCGTTTTTCTGGTCCCCTTTCTTCCTCATGGTTAACCCCATTAGTTTTCATATTTCATGACGTTCGGCCCATTAGTTTGGCGATTTTAAGACATTTCACCCCATTTCGTTATCAATATTAAGACTTTTCGTGTCATTTAGGCATCGAGTTTTTCCTGGCTAGCGATAGCGAGCCTGTACTTTTTGAGGAACCGGCCTTCGGCCAGTATATTTTTCTATCGACAAATGTACAAATTGATCTTGAAGGAGGGTGTTGAGGGGTGCTTTATATGCTTGATGGAGGTCTAGGGATGAAACTAGGGATGAAATAGAAAACAAACAAAAAACGAGGAGAGAGGGAGAGAAGAGAAAACAAAAAAAGGCGAGGTGGGCTCAATTTTTAAGCCGTAACGCAAACATTGAGCCCACCTCGCTGTTTTTTTTTTCTTTCTCTCCCTCTCTCCTCGTTTTTTTTTTTTTTTTTTCTATTTCTCTCCCTCTCTCTTTGCCTATAATCCGTTCGGCCCCGTTCACTGTTTTAAGACGTTTACCCCCATCCAGGTTTCAATACGCCGAACCATCGCTTGAATCGCCGAAGACGTCACAGAGCATAGGCGAGTCTTCTTTCATCCTCGCATGATTTCGCAAGATATTTTTGAAAATGTGACATGCCTCGCATAGGTCATCGGCGAGACATTGCTGACTTCGCCGATAACGTCGCTTGCATCGCCGACATCGGCGACATCTTCGCCGAGTATAATTTGTCGTCTGTATGTAACGGTCGAAATCTCGAAATCGTGAACGTCGCACATATTCTTGCGAATTTGACAAAACTAAGTCATCGGTGACTAAATTCGTGACTTGTCTCACCAGTGGGAAAGGGGCATAAGGGTCGCTCAACATGTGATCTTCTTTCATATCTTACTAACATTTGGACATCCTCCTTTTGGGACTTCGGTGAGACCTTTTCTATTGCGCTATGCATATCATATCGAAGGCCTTCGGTAGAGTCTGGCACAAATCTCTAATTTCTAAACTACCGTACCCTCCTGAGTCCTTCGGTTTCTATCCCTCTATCTGTGCCTTTGTCTCTAATTTCCTTTCCGGCCATTCAATAGCTGCAGTTGTGGACAGCCACCATTCTCTTCCTCATCCTATTAACTCCGGTGTTCCTCAGGGTTCTGTCCTGTCTCCAATTATCTTTTTAATTTTCATAAATAATCTTCTCAACTGTACCTTCAGCCAAATCCATTCATATGCAAACGAATCTACCTTACACTATTCAACTAGTCTTCCAGAATGCCCCAGCAAGCAATCCCTCAAAAACAAACTTAATGAAGCCATACAAGTCTTATCTTCTGATGTAACTATTATTTCCAATTGGGGCAAAGAAAACCTTGTTGCCTATAATGCTTCCAAAACCCAATTGCTCCATCCATCTACCCATCATGAACTCTCAGAGGACTATCCCATATATTTCAACAAAACAAAATCAACCTTTCATCTTCTCTCAATATTCTCGGGGTTTCTTTTTCTTCTGGTCTCTCTTCGAAGGACCATATCACCACTCTTTGCTAAGGCGGCCTCCCAGAAGCTTCTTGCTCTGTACAAGAGCACAGTGCGTCCTTGTATTGAGTATTGTTCACATGTGTGGAGAGGATCCACTCACACAGCCCTTCTAGACAAAGTAGAAATGAAAGCCTTTCGTATCATAAATTCCCGTTCATTCACCAACTCTCGGCAATCTCTCTCTCTTCGCCGCAATGTTGCATATATCTCGCTATTCTATCGCTACTACAATAATCAGTGTTCCTCAGAGCTCTCTCAGTGTATACCACCTCCTATACGTAGAGAACGATACTCCCAATTTTTCTTCTCTTCAAAAACTGAGCTCTGGAACTCTCCCTGAATCTATCTTTCCCTTATCCTATGACTTAAATTGCTTCAAACTCCGTGTGTCCAGACATTTTGGCCCTGTCACTCTTTCAACTCTAGGGGAGGCACTCATAACAGGCAGTTTTGCCTTTTTTTTCCCTCATCCACATAGAAAACAAAACAAACACTACCATACCTGTTCACTGCTCAATAGGTGGCGTTCTGAGAGTGAGGGTCTGAGTCTGGAGGATGAGACCGTGAATCACTTGAATGAAGCA
This sequence comes from Paralithodes platypus, assembly GCA_032716605.1. Classification (NCBI taxonomy): domain Eukaryota; kingdom Metazoa; phylum Arthropoda; class Malacostraca; order Decapoda; family Lithodidae; genus Paralithodes; species Paralithodes platypus. Next base: position 19,531,941 of record CM064581.1, on the reverse strand, counting down.
ACCAGCCGCTTCAGAGATGGAGCTGCTTCGAGCCATGAATGCATGCTTCACATGTCTCACTCCCCAGACTGGAACAAGACCTCACGGGCTTCTTCACCGTGTTGAGCGGTGGAATGTACAGGCTCTCAGCCTATGCCCGAGGGGGAGTACCGGTAGATGAAAAAAACAAAACAAAAAAAACACCACCAAAGCATCACCACCACAAAACACCACCACCAAAGCATCACAACCACACCACCACCAAAGCACCAACACCACACCACACCACTACCACACCACCACCACCAAAGTATCACCACCACACCACCACCATCAAAGCATCACCACCACACCACCACCAATGCACCACCACCACCACCAAAGCATCACCACCACACCACCACCACCAAAGCATCACCACCACACCACCACCAAAGCATCACCACCACACCACCACCACCAAAGCACCACCACCAAAGCATCACCACCACACCACCACCACCAAAGCATCACCACCACACCACCAAAGCATCACCACCACACCACCAAAGCATCACCACCACACCACCACCAAAACATCACCACCACACCACCACCACCACCAAAGCACCACCACCACCAAAGCACCACCACCACCAAAGCACCACCACCACCACTACACCACTACCACCAAAGCATCACCACCACACCACTACCAAAGCATCACCACCACACCACTACCATACCACCACCACCAAAGCATCACCACCACCACCAAAGCATCACCACCACTACCACACCACCACTACCAAAGCATCAACACCACACCAACACCAAAGCATCACCACCACACCACCACCATCAAATCATCACCACCACCACCACTACCATACCACCAAAATCCACCACACCACCACCATCAAATCATCACCACCACCACCACTACCATACCACCACCACCACCAAAGCATCAGCACCACACCACCACCACCAAAGCATCACCACCACCAAAGCATCACCACCACCAAAGCACCACTACCAAAGCATCACACCACACCACTACCACACCACCACCACCACCACCACCAAAGCATCACCACTACACCACCACCAAATCATCACCACCACACCATCACCATCAAATCATCACCACCACACCACTACCATACCACCACCACCAAAGTATCACTACCACACCACTACCATACCACCACACCACTACCATACCACCACACCACTACCAAAGCATCACCACCACACTACCACCAAAGCATCACCACCACACTACCACCAAAGCATCACCACCACACCACTACCACACCACCACCACCACACCACTACCATACCACCACACCACTACCAAAGTATCACCACCACACCACCACCAAAGCATCACCACCACACCACTACCACACCACCACCAAAGCATCACCACCAAAGCATCACCATCACACCACTACCAAAGCATCACCACCACACCACCACCAAAGCATCACCACCACACCACTACCACACCACCACCAAAGCATCACCACCACCAAAGCATCACCACACCACCACCAAAGCACCACCACCACCATCAAATCATCACCACCACCAAAGCACCACTACTATACCACCACCACCAAAGCATCACCACCACACCACTACCACACCACCACCACCAAAGCACCACCACCACACCACTACCACACCACCACCAAAGCATCACCACCACCATCAAATCATCACCACCACTACCACACCACCACCACCACCAAAGCATCACCACCACACCACTACCATACCACCACCACCAAAGCATCACCACCACACCACTACCACACCACCACCACCAAAGCATCACCACCACACTACCACCACCAAAGCACCACCACCACACCACTACCATACCACCACCACCAAAGCATCACCACCACACCACTACCACACCACCACTACCAAAACACCACCACCAAAGCATCACCACCACACCACTACCACCACCAAAGCATCACCACCACACCACAAAAGCATCACCACCACACCACTACCATACCACCACCACCAAAGCATCACCACCACACCACTACCACCAAAACACCACCACCAAAGCATCACCACCACACCACTACCACACCACTACCATACCACCACCACCAAAGCATCACCACTACCACACCTCTACCATACCACCACCACCAAAGCACCACCACCACACCTTCATCACCAATTCACCACAACATCAAACAATCTCGTTAATGTAGAGTTATAAAGAAAATCCTATAATCCCTCCAAGGACACTCCGCTAGCGAGGTAATCTTATGGGAAAGTAATTTTTTTTAACCCCCTTCTCTCATGTTTAGCCTTATGAAATTTAAAGAAGTTTGCCAAATAAAATATTGCGATTTTAAGGCCTTTCGCCCAATTTAGCTGTCGATTATTTCCTGGCGAGTGATAGCGAGCCAGTTGTTTTTGTTGTTGTTCCCTAAGCTGCCTGGCCAAACAGCCCCGAGTCCCTGAGAAAGGCCATGGCCACGATCAGGCTTTCCCACAGAGCTCTCATTGAGTGTAGATTGTGTTGTTGGCGTAAGTGGTTGTGTGAAATGCAGTCTTCTATGATGTGTTTAATGGTATGGGGTGCTGTGTTACATCCCGGGCAGGCGTCGACAACGGAGTCATCCAGTCTCTTCTGATAGCTCAGGAGAGCTGGATGGTGTCCGCATCTCAGCCTGGCCAGGTGGACTCTGTCCTCGCGAGGAAGGGAGGATTCGGAAGGATGGATTTCGGGAGGTCGTGCATGCAGCTGCGTGTTGTCTGTGAGTGAGTGGATGGATCGGTGAGAGATATGAGTATAGATGTGCTTCTGGAAGTTGGTTCGGGGTGGGCAGGGAGGGAGAGAGGACAATAATTGTGTGTGATACCGTGTGCTGGGTGTTGTTTTGATATTTCTTGGTGTCTGTGGGTGTGTTGCCATGTAGTTTAGTGGGTGATCTTGGTTCGTGGAGGCTGCTGCCAGGAATTGAGTGCCTCTCATGTCCAGATGGTCTTTGACTTTGAGGATTTTGGTTTCTTGATGTAGGTGATCTGTGGGTGCAGTAGCTGTGCAGCCTGTAATGATCTTCAGGGCTTTGTTTTGAATAGTCTGTAAGGTCTTATGATGTGTTTCAGCTAGGTTAGAAGCCCAGGCTGGGCTTGCGTATTCCATCACTGATCTTATGTATTGTTTATATACTGTGGTGGTAGTTTCTTTGTTGTGTCCAAATTTTGTGTGAGCAAGTGACCTGAGGGCGTTAAGTCTGGGTGTCAGTTTCTTTTTAATGTTTGTGGTGTGCTGTTTGAATGTCATATGAGTATCATATGTTACTCCTAGGATTTTGGGTGTGTGTATGTGTTAGGGGTGTGTTGTTTATGGTGAGTTGAGGGATGTATTCGTGTTCTCCTGTCCAACTTGTGAGCAGGGTTGCGGTGGATTTGGCTGGGGCTAGATTAAGTCTGTTTGTAGTGCACCAGCCATGTAGTGTGTTGAGATAGGGTTGAAGGAGATCTGTTGCTCTTTTTGGGTCATGGTGTGTGCATGTGAGTGTTATGTCATCTGCATAGGAGGCTAAGTTTATTTGGGGCGTATTGGGTGTAGTTATATCGTGCATGTACAGATTGAAGAGTGCGGGCGATAGGACGGATCCTTGTGGGACTCCGTTTGGAAAGTTTCTGATTTTAGATGACTGACCGGCAAAAGATACGTGTGCACATCTGCCTGCTAGGAAGTTGGCCAGCCACCTTTTTGTGTTGTTGTGCATGTTTGTGTTGTAGATTTTGTTTGTTAGGTTGTGGCGGGGGATGGCATGAAGGCTTTACTAATGTCGAGTGTGGCTAATAGTGATCTGTGTGGTGGTCTAGCTGAGTTGATGCCGTCGAAAGCTCTTTGTGTAAGGTCTGTGAGAAGAGTGTTTGTGGAGTGCTGTGGCCTAAAGCCATGTTGTGTTGGAGCTAGGGGTAGGTCAGGTGTAATTAGTTGTAATACTAGGCATTCCATGACTTTGGAGGGGGAGCAAAGGAGTGTGATGGGGCGGTGCGAGGAGGGTAGTGTGGGGTCTTTGTTGGGTTTGGGGAATGTGATGATGATACCATGCTTCCAAATGTCTGGTATTGTGTTGTGTGAATAGCTGTAGTTTGATATGTTAGCGAGCCAGTAATTTAGAAGTACTATCCGGAACATTTTCTACCGAAAAATGTACAAATTTATCTCGAAGAAGGGTCTTTGGGGTGTTTTTTTAAAGCTTGATAGAGGTTTAGGGTGCAAAGTAAAACAATTATATAAACCGGTAATACTATCAAAATAAATCTACAAATAAGATAACGTCCCCTTATACAGACCACCGCTCACCCTGCGAACAGGACACTTCAATAGTTCGGTGATAAACACGGCCAGGTTTCATAAAGGGTAGGTTTTCACTTATGGGGGTGTTGTTTCTGGACCACTTCTACCTCATGTTTAACCCCATTGTTTTTTAAATCTTTCAGACGTTTTCCCCTTTAGTTTGGCAATTTTAAGATCTTTTGCCCTATTTCTTTGTTAATATGAAGTCCTTTCGTGCCACTTAGAAGTCTATTTTTTGCTGGCGAGCAATAGAGAGCCTTCATTTTAGGAGAAACCGGCATTTGGCCCGTACATTTTTCTACCGAAAAATGTATAAATATTATCTCGAAGGGGAACTTGGGGGTGCCGTTTCTCTTAAGCTTAATGAAATTCTAGGGAGCAAACTAAAACTTTCCTACCATGATCACTGGTAAATTCTATGGTTAATCAAACTTATCTTCACTTATGCATGACAATACTCCCTCTCCCCTTGAAGGGAAATATATCCGCTTCATGTTTACCCCCCTGGGGGTTAGGGAATAGAATATGCCCCACGTGCCTTCTGCGTGTCGTAAGAGGCGACTAAAGAGGTTGGGTCGGTGGGCTTGCGACCCCCACCCGGAAAAAATATCGAAGCAAGGAAAAACGAACGAACAGCCTCGGATGCGGACGGAACCAACGTTGACGAACCACGACCGACTAAGGACATGCCTTCGGACATTCTGAGAATGGCTACGTGGAATGTTAGTGGCATGAATGATGGCACAAAAGAGAGAGAGGTTCTGGAAGTGTTAGTGAATGCCAGGCTGGATGTATGTGGAATGACAGAGACCAAATGGAAAGGTTCAGATGTGAGAGAGTGGGAGTGTGGAATGGGTGTGTGTGCTGGAGTGAGTGAAGGAACAGCGAGAGAAGGTGCATGTTTGCTTGTAAGGAGCAAATGGAAGGAATGTGTAAGAGAGTATGGGTCTGTGGGTTCAAGGATTGTGGGGGTGAGAATGAAAGTAGGAATACAAACGTGGGTGATTGTATGCGTGTATGCCCCGACAGAGGATATACTTGAAAGAAAGAAAGAGGAGTTCTGGATGAATGTGGAGGCGTGCCTGGAGAAGTTTGACAAGAACGAAAGAATATTTCTGATTGGGGATATGAATGGTAAGGTGGGTGATAGGAAAGTTGAGGGAGTGGTGGGAGGGTGGGGGGTACCATCAGAGGTAAATGGGAATGGTAGTGCACTTGTGGACGTATGTGTGGGGAGGAGGCTGTGGATAGCCAACACCTTCTTCCGACACAGAATGATCCACACGTGGAAACGGATGTTGACGATGAAGGATAAGACAGTGGTGGAACGAAAGTCATTGATTGATTATGTATGTGTGGATGAACGAATGAAGAAATCTGTGATGGATGCTAGGGTGTATAAGGGTATTGGAGGGGGTCTGTCTGATCATTATGTAGTGGTAGCTAAGGTTAGGATACAAAAGAAGTGGGTGAGGAGAGCGGGAGGGAGGCGAGAGGAGGGTGGAATGGTAAGGAGGGTGGAGAGGTTGCAGGAGGAGGAAATCAGGGAGGAGTACAGGAGAGCAGTGGAAAGACGACTAGGTGGGTTCGACCTGGAAGTTATGGAGGAAGTGGAGGAGATGAGCAAGGTGTTTAAGGATGAGATCTGTGCAGCATGTGAGGAGGTGTGTGGAGTGAGGAGAAGAGGGAGGGGAGTGAAAGGTACAGCATGGTGGACAGAAGAGGTAAGAATAGCTGTGGAAGAAAAGAAGAAAGCATATAGAGAGTGGTTGGGTAGTAGAGGGAATGAAGATTCCGAGAGACAGAAACGAGCGAGGTACGTGGAGAGTAAGAGGGTGGTGAAGAGAGTAGTGAAGGAAAGTAAGAGAAGAGTAGATGAGGAATTTGGAAGGAATCTGAGTGTAAAATGGAGGGAGAGTAAGAAACTGTTCTGGAAAGAAGTCAAGAAAGTTAGGGAAGGTAGCAAGGGAAACAGTAAGGGTGTGAAAGATAAGAATGGGAGAATGCTAGCCGAGAAGCAAGAGAGAGTCGAAAGATGGAGGGAGTACTTCAGTGAGTTGCTAAATGAAAGGAATGAAGAGCCAGCAAACATAGCTGGATATGGTATGGGAGGGAGAAGAAGAGAAGTAGTGGAGGAGGAGGTGGGGATCAGGAGGTCAGAAGTGTGGGAAGCCATGAAAAGAGTGAAGTTGGGGAAAGCACCAGGAACAGATGGAGTGTGTGGGGAAATGTTGAGGTATGGTGGTGAGATAGTGATAGAATGGGTATGGAAAATGTGCAAACTAGCATGGGAGAAGGGGAGTGCACCCGATGACTGGAAGACTGGCATAATAGTCCCCCTATATAAGGGCAAAGGGGAAAGAGGAGTGTGTGGTAACCACCGAGGAATATGTCTTGTAAGCGTAGTAGGGAAGGTATACAGTAGGGTAGTGATTGAGAGAGTGAGAGTGAGAACGGAGAAATGGATAGGCGACGAGCAGGGAGGTTTTAGGAAGGGAAGAGGATGTGTAGATGAGATTTTTACCCTGAATTGTGTTGTGGAGAAGTATCTGGAGAAGAAACAAAAGGTGTATGTTGCCTTTATGGACTTGGAGAAGGCCTATGACAGAGTGGATAGAGAAGGTTTGTGGAAAGTACTTAGAATATACGGAGTAGAGGGCAAGTTGCTGAAAGCAGTGAAGAGCATGTATGAGGGTGCAAAGGCGGCAGTACGTGTGGAGAGTGAGCAGAGCGAGTTCTTTGACCTGAATGTTGGTTTGAAACAGGGGTGTGTGATGTCCCCGTGGTTGTTTACTGTATATATGGATGGAGTTCTGAAAGAAATACTATCAAGAGCAGTGGATGTTGGTGTATCGCTGAAAAGGGAGGGAATTGAGTGGAAGCTACCTATACTGCTGTTTGCGGATGATACAGTTCTGATGAGTGATAATGAATGGGAGTTGCAGGGTCTGGTAAATGAGTTTGGAACAGTGTGCGAAAAACGGAATTTGAAGGTAAATACGGGGAAGAGCAAGGTTATGGTCTTCGAAAGGGGTGAAGTCACAGAGTGTGAGGTGAAGCTGAACGGTCAGGCTATGGAGATCGTCAACTCTTTTAAGTATCTGGGCAGTGTGTTGAGTAAAGATGGGACTATGGATGAAGAGGTGCGGGAGAGGGTACAACAGGGAAGAGGGTTGTAGGAACGCTAAAAGCAGTAACAAGAAATAGGGTGGTCAGTATGGAAGTGAAGTCCTTGCATGACAGTGTGGTAATCCCGACACTGACTTACGGAAGCGAAGCATGGACGTTGGTTGAGAGACTCAGACCAAGAGTGAGAGCAGTGGAAATGAATTACTTAAGGAGTGCGTGCGGAGTTACATGGAGGGATAGACAGACTAATGAGGAAGTAAGAAGGAGGTGTGGTGTGGAGGTAGATGTGCTGGAAAGTGTGAAAAGGAACAACTTGAGATGGTTCGGCCATATGGAACGTATGGAAAGCGAGAGAATGACTAAGAGGGTGTACGAGAGCGAGGTGGAGGGACAGAGGGGGAGAGGTAGACCGAATATGAGGTGGAAGGATGGAGTGAGGAAGTACATGAACGAAGGCGGTGCTGGTTGGGGGGAGGGGCGTCGACTGACTGGGGACAGAGATGCATGGGGGCGGTTCGTTCGTGGCCACCCCTTCGGGGATCACGGCGTCAGGCAATAGATAGATAGATAGATGTTTTAGAAGCGTATTGACATAAGCTTCAGAAACGTGGGTTATCAAAGTGGCTGATATCAACAGAATGGAACATAACGAGAGGAAAATGGGGAGATGGATGTGTGGGGCCAAACTGCAAGATAGAATATCTAGTGAAGTGTTGGGGAGACGGTTAGGTATTAAGAGTATCAGTGATGAGAAGCGTACTAGTAGGCTTGGATTGTTTGGATATGTGGAGAGGATGGGTGAACTAAGTCCGTGAATGTGGAGGGAGCTGCACCAAGGGGAAGACCAAGAGAGACGTGGGATCAGACCTTAAGGTCTGATCTTGACTTTACTAAAGAAACCTGACTAGTGAGGTAGCTCTGAAAAGGCCTGCTTGTATCGCTGCCTTTTAGGACGTGAGACTGGAACCGATCTTCGTGTGGAACATTCAATCATTAAATGTATGTATGTATGTATGTATGTATGTATGTATGTATGTATGTATGTATGTATGTATGTCCTTGATAAATTATAAACTTACTAGGACCTTAACCACCCTATTCCTAAACAATTTTGTTGAAGAATATATAATTTGTGATTATGGTAGTGCGGCGGTAATTGGGAATTGTAAGTATGATTGAGATGACAGCGTTGATGAATCCCGACCCAAGATGATGATGTAGTTATAGGTAAAGGCCGCCACACACGCTCACTTCTACAACATTGTACAGTCACTTAGAAACAGTTGTGGGTATGTTTTCCTATTGACACATGCGAGAGATATCTCAATCTTTGTAACATATACCGGTACAGCATATATACAGTCTTTATGACTCTTACATCATTTCTATGTATGTCCTTACCTGCGGAGATTAAATTATATTTTATTGGACTGTGTGGGTTAAATAAGGGAAAGGCGGCCATCGTGAATCAGTGGAGATCAAATTGTTTTCACTATTCCACCGTATTTTTAGCATTTTGTCATCCTTTATATCAATGCTAACACCAGCGGGGGTCTGGGGGCGGCAACCCCCAGGTTAGGTTAGGTTGTTAGGTTAGGTTAATGACAAAATATGGAAATTGTTGGGGTGATGGGGTAAGGCCAAAACGAGACATTTCCGCAACAAATGGGTGCTAAGCTCGAATGAATCACATGAAAAGCAGTAGGGGAAAAAATGTTTTGCTGGAAACTCGGGCATGTGTTAAGGGGAGATTTCCACTTGAGGGATTTTTTACTGAACTCCTTTCTCATTCAGGTTTAGCCCCATTGATTTTGAGATTTTAAGACGTTCGCCCCATTAGTTTGGCGATTTTAGGAACTTTCGCCCCATTTCTGTCAATTTTAAGATATTTCGTGTCATTTAGGGGTAATTTAAGAGGAACCGGCTTTCGGCCGGGAAATTTTTCTACCGAAAAATTTACAAATTTATCTTGAAGGGGATCAAGGTAGTGTAATTGTTAAGCTTGATGGAGGTCTAGGGTACAAAATAAATACCTCCCCTTAATCGGAAAACTACCCCCCCCCCACCCCCTTCTGTTTATATGTATGCAGTTGTGTATATCTGGATTATTTTTAGGATGAAACTTGCTTTTCAATAAATAGTATATATAGTTTTGAGGTTGATATACAGTATAGCGAAAACTATTCATAAATTCGTGTCCAGATATATACTTCTAGATTCAGATATAGTCGAGGTTCACGAATATTTATGAGAGACTGCTGGCCTGTTTGAAGCTAATGTGTGTGTGTAAGTGTATGTGTATGTAAGTGTGTGTGTGTGTATGTGTGTGTGTGTGTGTGTGTGTGTGTGTGTGTGTATGTGTGTGTGTGTGTGTGTGTGTGTGTGTGTGTGTGTGTGTGTGTGTGTGTGTGTGTGTGTGTGTGTGTGTGTGTGTGTGTGTGTGTGTGTGTATGTAAGTGTGTGTGTGTGTGTGTGTGTGTGTGTGTGTGTGTGTGTGTGTGTGTGTGTATGTGTGTGTGTGTGTGTGATGCTTGCTCAAACCACCCATACACACTCTCAACCTGGCACTGAGACATGGCAAGCCGACTGAGTATTATTTTATTTATTCTATATTTTTTTTCATTTTTTAGTTTGCTCCCTAGACCTCCATCACGATTAAAACAACTACCTGCAAAATCCCTCTTTGTGATTGATTTGTGCCGAAAAACTACCCGATTTCTCCTAAGTTGCAGGGTTCGGTCGATCGGCAGGAAATGATCAACACCTAAATGGGGTGAAAGGTCTTAAAATCGCCAAACTAATGAGGCAAATATCGTAAAAACTAATTGGGCTAAACATGAAGGATCTCGATCTCTCGATCTCGATATCGATTGATAATGTGTAGGGCGCTGGACTTGCGCATATCACACATATAAGGGTATTAGGGTGGAGGATGGGGGGTCAGGATATAGGATGGGGGGAGCTAAGTGGAGGGTTTATGGTGTGCGTGTAATGTGGGCGAAATGTTAGTTTATTCTGTGTTTGAATGTGTCTAGTGTAGGGCTATTTATTGTATCTTCTGGGAGACTGTTCCAATCCCGTATGGTTCGTGGAAAGAATGAGTGTTTGTAGAAGTCCGTATTAGTGTGGTATGTTTGGTACTTATGAGAATGTGTGTTACGAGTGTTGCGGGTGTTTGAGTTGTGTAGGTATTCATATTTTTTAATGTCAATATAATTGTGTGTGATTTTATACATTACTGTGAGTCTGTGCCTGAGTCTTCGTGTGTTAAGGGTTTCCATGCTTATTTGATTTTTGATACGGGTTGTGATGCCTGGGGTTTGCGTGTAATTAACCTGGCTGCTTTTGTGTTAATTTTTTCAAGTGTGTTAATGTTAAATTGAGTGTATGGATCCCATACTGCGGCGCAGTACTCCAGTGTTGGGCGAACAAGGGTGTTATAAGCTATGTGTTTGATGTCTCATGTACAATTGTGTAAATTCCTCCTCAAGAACCCTAGTGTGCGGTTTGCCTGACTTTGTATGTGATGAATGTGGGTGTTGAATCTTAGGTTGGTGGAGAGGTGGATGCCAAGATATTTGTATGAAGGAACTGATTCTAGTGGTTGGTTGTGTAATGTGTAATTGAAAGTGATGGGTGATCGGGAGCGGGTAAAGCGGAGAAGTTTACATTTATCGGGGCGGAAAGACATCTGCCAGGTGTTCTCCCAATGTTCGAGGGCGTTTAAGTCTTGCTGGATAAGTCCACAGTCGTCTCTAGTCAGTATGGGCCTTAACATCAAACTATCGTCGGCAAATAGTCTAGTAGAAGAGTTAGGTGTTGACAGAGGAAGGTCATTAATATAAAGAAGGAAAAGAAGAGGGCCAAGAACGGTGCCTTGTGGGACACCAGAAGAAACAGGGACAGAGTCTGAGGAAGAGCCGTCAAGGAGTACTCGTTGAGTCCGTTTTGTAAGGAAATTAGTGATCCAGTGAAGAGTAGGTCCAGTTTTACCGTAAAAAGCTAATTTATGCTGAAGTCTTTTGTGGGGTACTTTGTCAAAGGCTTTGGCGAAATCGAGGATAATAGCGTCAACCTGTTTAATGTCTCATCGGTCCAGTTGTTTAGTTATGTCATGATATGTGGCAATGAGTTGTGATTCGCATGATCTTTTGGGCCGAAATCCATGTTGTGCGTCAGTAAGGATGTTGTTTGCGTCTAGGTGATTCATAATGTGTTTATGTATAATGTGTTCTAAAATTTTGCATGGGATGGATGTGAGTGAGATGGGTCTATAATTCTTGGAGTCAGTCCTGTCACCTGTCTTGAAAAGGGGAGTGATGTTCGCACAAAGCCAGTCAGGTGGAAGGATGCCTGTGTGAAGTGACTGAGTAAATATGCTTTGCAGGATGGGGGCAAGGATTGAGGCACAATTTTTAAGGATAAAGGCAGGGATGTTGTCAGGACCAGTGGCTTTGTTTGTGTCAAGTGTCTCTAGTAGTTTCTGTATGCCGTTAGTCGTTATGTCTAGGTGGGGTATGGGTGGGTAGGGGTTTTCAGGCATGTTAGGTATTTGGTTGTTTTCTTGTGTGAATACTGATTGGAAATGAGTGTTGAGTATCTGTGCTTTGTGTTCTGGAGTGGTTTGTAGAGTGTCATTGTTGTCTTTAAGTGATGTGATGTTGGTGGTATCCTGCCTGCGCGACTTGAAAAATTTGAAGAAATGTTTGGTGTAGTTTCTGACGTTGTCTGCGAGATAAGAAGCTATGTGTTTGTGTTCCGCTTTTATTATGTTTTTGGCAAATGTTTTTTGGTGTGATGTATATGCCGTCCAGTTTTCAGGTGTGTTGTGTGTCTGTGCGCGTTTATAAAGTCTTTGTTTTTTGCGATGTTGTCTACGTAGATCCCTGGTGAACCATGGAAGAGTATATCTACTTGATGGGGTTTTTTGTGGTATGTATTTGTGCATGGCTGTATGGATGGTGTGTTGCAAGGAGAAGGGGGTTCCAAAACAACCCCACCCCTCCACCACCCTTAAGAGATATATTCCTCAGTTTTACACTCCTATGCCTAAATAATTATATAATTCGCTATTCAAGAGCGATGGACTCAACTGGCATGGTCCCATAGCTTACTCTGACTGTTCCTTTTACTTATATATTTTCTAGATCTCAAGTGACGGCGTTTCTTGTGTGGATTGACCTCCTAATCTACCAAGATTGGAAGCCAAAGCGTCACATCTTTCCTTTGCCCCTCAACTTTCTCTTCATAATTGCTGAGGGGCACAGGGCCCTGGGTGGGGCTTTGGTTTCCCGGGCGTTTCCGCACCCTCCTCAGCTCCCCGCCATGGAGTGGCTTCGGTCACCCAGGCTTTATTGTGGTCGGCAGGGAGGGTTCTGTGGGGGCGCTCGGTTATGGCCTTGGCCTTGCTCGGGGCCTTGGGGCTGTTCGGCCAGGCAGCTTGGGGAAAAACAACAACAACAAAACAAACTGGCATGGTTAACCCCTTCTGTACCCGTGACGTCTTTTCATTATATTCTAGCTATATTTGCAGGATTTTGTGCAGTTTAAGAAGGATCTGTGGTAGTCAAAAGGGTTAAGTGAGATAGTTCGAAGCCTGTTAATTACCGGAGGCCCTTTTGAAACTAAATGAAATCGTCCAATAGTAGCCAGAATAAAGTGAAAAGGACGTCGCCGGTACAGAAGGGGTTAAAATATAGGAGCTGACCTTGATACTGCCTATAGTCCATTCATTATAGGTATGCCAAAAATCCCAACCTCCTAACTATACAGTATACAATATACGACTTCAGTATTCGAGTTAATATTTCTACCATTTAGGAAGGGCCAGCTTAGGAATGGGTGTAGACATACTGTATATACAACCCATATAATTATTCCTACCTAGACCTCCATCAAGATTAAAGCAAAACCCTTGCTCCCCTATTCGATATATATATATATATATATATATATATATATATATAATTATTATTATTATTATTATTATTATTTTTAGTAGAAAAGTGGGCCGGCCGAGGGCCGGTTCCTCTTAAATTGCATACTCACTCTCTCTCTCGCCCAGAAAACAACATGACACCTGGATGGGGTGACAGTGCAATAATGAATAGATTGGTAAAAAAAAAAACAAAAAAAACATGGATGTCAAATGATCTCACCCTCTCATTACACACAACACAAAAATTATCACCAACTTTCATGTCTATTTTTTAAAAGTCATACCGGTATATTTAATTAAACAACGTAATATAATATGAGAAGCGAAAGTGTCCAAAACTCACTGTTTCATTAATGCTTCGAACATTGTTCATTGAGGCACTAAACCTTTCTAGAATAATGGATGAGTGTGTCCGATTGTGCAGCCTACACTTGGCCACGACTTTAATTGACTCTCTGATCAGAGACTGGTAATTATGACAGTATACAAGTATAATTTAACCCCTTCAATACCGGTGTCGTTTGTCATTATATTCTGGCTGCTATTAGACGATTCTATCCAGCTCAAAATTGGCCTCTAGCAATTAACAGGCTTCGAACTATCTCTCTTTTTTACTACTACAAATCCTTCTTAAATTACACAGAATCGTCTACATATACCGTATATAGAATTAAATTGAAAACACGTCGTCGTTACAGAAGGGGTTAACAATGTGGATACGTTGATGAAATATTTGTAAACAATTTGTTTTAAACATATCAGCCACTGTTTCAAGTTTATCATATACCAGTTATTTGTGCTGGTGATTGTACACTCACGCGTACTAAAAGTTGCTCAGGGGTGGGTCCTTCCTTCCCCTACTCCACCCTGGGCAGGTGGAAGGGGGGAGTCGGGTCCAAGTCTACCCCCACCTTCCACCCCCAAACTATCCCCAACTCCCCCACCTTCCTTCTGTAGCTGGTAGTTAGTGATTAGCGACGATTGTTCTCATGTATTGCATATTATTGTTAAACCATCATTGCACACGCTCACAATGGCCGACATTTAACAGTTATTAGGAATTTATAAATACAATATACTCTATAATTGTATTCTCAAAATGAGTCTCTATACACAACGTGGGTTACACGAATCTCGGCTGTAGTGGTCTCTCTCTCACTCTCTTTTTCTTATTGCACTACTTTCTACGATCAAGACTTAATGTGATTTCAATATAATATTACCGTAGTTGAATCCGGTAAGATCCTGTGTAGCGGGTAACTGTTTTTCAGATGCCTACTTTAATCTAACCAAAACCTAACCTAACCTAACATAACCTAGTATATTAGTGTACTATTTATGAATGTAAAATGTATAAATATATTGTTACATTACCAAATTATTGCAATATATATACACGGTAGCCCGCTACACAGGATCATACCTTAAATCCAATCTCATAAAGTATTCAGGATGTTATGTTCACCATTATTGCAATACACATCAACGTGCACTCTACGATTTACTCCTAGGTTCTCAAATTATTTACACAGTCTGGCTTTTATATCATAATAGGAAAGGACCACAGGCAAAGATAGACTGGAATAGTGTTGCAACTGTTATTGATTGTTTAGTTTATCATTTGAATCAGTTTCTCCGATTTATTCAATACCATACATACTATAAACGGTCTGCATTTAATTGTATGTGGTCTATACACTTTGATTTAATCAAGTCAATGTAGAACTTGATACAAATTACTATCAAAGTCGGTGTTAACTTTTATTAAGGTGTGAGTATAGAGCCCTTGAGTAACAGGGCTCGCCTTCTCACTTCCCCCTTCTCTGTCTCTATCTGTGATCCCAGCCTCTCACCTCTACAAACCCCCAAATAAGGAATAGGATTAAGTGGCAGTTTTACCATCAACTCTCCTCTATGTTTATCAAATGCATCACACACACTAATGAAGGGAAATATACTGCATTCAGACCCGTTAAATCTTGGTTGTAGAAAGTGTGTGCTGTGAGAGAGTTACAAGGAATGGTTCGTATCTCAAAGACCTTCTGGTCCATTTCGGGGAAATATTCGAAGTGGAAGGAGAGACATTTTTCAATGCACTACACCCCTTACAGAGTGTGCAAAATACTATCTATTGTCTTCTTGAACTGGTCAAATGAGGAAATGTTTACAACTTCTGAGGAAAGTTTCTTCCAGGTAGAACAGATCTTAAATGGGAAACAGTTTCCACAAATACTAGTGCTTAACCTTTTCATTATAACTGCCAGCCATGGTTACGTATTGTATTCATATAGAGGCTAAGCATTTTGCTATGATACACATTACCAAACCTATTATATATTTTAAAAAACTTGAATGAACTGACCTCGTAGTCTGCGTGTAGAGAGAGAGAGAGAGAGAGAGAGAGAGAGAGAGAGAGAGAGAGAGAGAGAGAGAGAGAGAGAGAGAGAGAGAGAGAGAGAGAGAGAGAGAGAGAGAGAGAGAGAGAGAGAGAGAGAGAGAGAGAGAGAGAGAGAGAGAGAGAGAGAGAGAGAGAGAGAAGCAGATCACTATAGCTGAGATTCTTGTAACCCACGTTGTGTATAGAGATTCATTTGGAGAATACAATTATATAGTATATTGTATTAAAACATTCCTAATAAATATTAAATGTTGGCCATTGTAACCATGTGCAATGATGGTTTAACAATAATTTGCAATGCATGAGAACAATCGTCGCTAATCACTAACTGCCAGCTAGGGAAGGAAAGTGGGGGTAGACTTGGACACGACTCCCCCCTTCCACCTGCCCAGGGTGGAGTAGGGAAAGGAAGGACCCACCCCTGAGCAACTTTTAGTACGCTTGAGTGGTATACAGTTGCTGTCATTAATGTTGTTTATCAACATTTGAAGCCGTCTCGGGTTTGATTGAATATCTATATTCATCCTTTACCTCATTTGCATTTCGGACATTCGTTTAATCAGAATTATTGACCGTGCCTCTGCATTCTAGGACATACTGTATATTGTGGTCTTACGTTTTTTAATATATCCCGAACTAAATCGAATATTCCCGTTTATTCTTAACCTAATATTGAAATTTCTGATGTTGGTTTTGGTGTTCGAGGATTCATATTGGTGCTGCATGTGTGTCTGAGTACATAGACTCAGTCCACCAATGTGCTCGTCAGATGTCTGTCTGTACTGCACAGTCGTGTGCAGGAATACTTGAACAACCGTAAATTATACAAACAAGGTGGCGGGCATTAAGGGGAGGTTTTGAGTTAGTTTCCTAGACCTCCATGAAGCTTAAAATTACACCCCCATGACACCCTTTCAAAATAAAGTTTTATATTTTTCGGTAGAAAAATATCCCTCCCGAAGGCCGGTTCCTCATAAATTACAGGCTCGCTATCCCTCGCCAGGAAAAAATCGACCCCTAAATGGCACGAAAGGTCTTAACATTGACTAAAATATGGTCGAAAGTTCTTAAAATCGCCAAACTAATGGGGCAGATATCTTAATTACCATCTCAAAAGCAACGGGCTAAATATGAGGGAAAAATGGGTCCAGAAAAAACTCCCTCAAGTGGCAATCGACCTTCACAGTGATCCCAGGCATATCACCATTATGATAAAAGCTCATTAGTGCACCATAAGGGTGTGTCCATAAAATTTTCCATATATTCCACGACTGTACCAAACTGTATCTGCCAATCAATGTATGTATGTTGGTATTTACTTAGTTAGTAAAAATAGGACTTCAGAGGCTCGCAACGCTATTGGATTATTAAGCCAGCTACAATGCAAGTCAAGAATAACGTCAGGACTGGAGCCTCTCTGCGTCAACTCCAGTTGTGTTTACATATGGGTGTAGGTTTCTTTATGTGCAGCTACTGACAAATGTTCTTGAGCTCTTGCGATATACTTTATGCAAATATGTACATTTAGATTGATGTTCAGATTTTATCAGCTGTACAGTACACTAATAAGTACATATGTATTTATTAGTACAGTATATAGCTGATTTGATCTGGACATCAATATAATATATGGATATATTTGCATAAAGACAATTGTTTATTATTATTATTATTATTATTTTATAAATACAAATAATATTATTTGTATTATTATTAGTTTTATTATTGTTTGTAGTAGTAGTAGTAGTAGTAGTAGTAGTAGTAGTATATATTTCTTATTTTATATCCTCTTTTCTTCTCTAAGTTTGTTGTATTTTCAGTGTTCGCGTCTTGCTTGTTATATATATATATATTTAGTCACAGTAAGCTCGTTAAAATATTGTGCATGCTTCATTTTACAATGCCCAGAGAGAGAGCCACATTTTATTCACCCACAGTTAGTTGAAATTGTCTTATATGTATCTTAATAGTCTGATATTTTTGCCACGTAAGTCCTCCCCACATCTCTCTCTCTCTGTTTTTTTTTTTTTTTTTGTTAAATTCATTATTTTCCTCCCCTCTCTTTCTTTTGACTCTATTGTTTCATATGATCCTGGTTCCGTCTTACCTGTGTGTTCTGTAAGTCTAGATGATTGGGTATTAATGTATGTACTTAGTCTTTCTGCTCCTTCTGCCTTGTAAGTATTGGTCTTCTTTTACAGCATTCTCTCTTTTGTTTTTGAGTATTTTTTTCGATCACATTCCTTTACTCACTCTCGCTTTCTTAGAAACTCTCTTTCTTTCACACACACACACACACACACACACACACACACACACACACACACACACACACACACACACACACACACACACATTCTCTCGCTCTTTCAAATTGCCAGAAAAAGTTGTTCAATGTAATACAATTGACATATTCAAAAGGAGGCTAGACATCCATTTCGAGGAGATTGGAGTAATATAGGAAAGAAACTAAAATTGAAAACAAAAAGTATGTTAGGTTAAGTATCAGCAATATACAGGATTTATCAAATTGGTAAAAAGCCCACCATCTGAGGAGGAGCACTTTATTGCGAAACTTTGTCAATAAAGTGCTCCTCCGCAGATGGTGTCTTTTATCCATTCTGACTATTTTTCAAGTATTGCTCAACATTTATCAACTTCTTCTTTACTATGAATTTCCCAGTAAAAATGTTCTCTTTTTGCTGGGGGTCTTGTTTCCCTAATTAAATATCAGGGTGACTCAAGGTCGGAGGGAGTAGTAGGTGGTTTTCTGTCTTTACCTTCCACCTTGTAGCAAAGTCTAATATTATAATTACGTCCGGACTGGCTAGTAGGGACTGCAAGGTCTGTTCAGTCTGTGTATCTATGTAACTCTCTCTCTCTCTCTCTCTCTCTCTCTCTCTCTCTCTCTCTCTCTCTCTCTCTCTCTCTCTCTCTCTCTCTCTCTCTCTCTCTCTCTCTCTCTCTCTCTCTCTCTCTCTCTCTCTCTCTCTCTCTCTCTCTCTCTCTCTCTCTCTCTCCTCTCTCTCTCTCTCTCTCTCTCTCTCTCTCTCTCTCTCTCTCTCTCTCTCTCTCTCTATGACAAAAATATTAAGGTGTGCCGAACGTGCGTGCAAAGGTACTCTGTGTTTGTGATTGGGCGTGTGTGAGTGGAAGTGCGTGTGCGGTTGTATGTGAGAGAGAGTGAGAGTGAGAGTGTTAGGGATTATATGCGTTTGTGGTTACACGTACGTGTATTTTTACTTTTTGGATGTATTTGTATTTTCATCTTTATATGCAGATTATGATTATCAATTGTAATCTGTACTGATATTATGACCTGAGCACATACAGTCAAAAACACCAAGGCAAACTAACTTCAGACACAAATATTCTCACATACAAACACACACGCAAATATACACGCACGCTCACACAAACACAAACACAAACACATAAACACAAACACATATTCACACACACACACACACACACATTCACACACACATTCACACACACATTCACCCACACACCCACAATCAATTATACATGCACATCTGGCACCATACATAGTCATACACTTAATAGACTACGATGATGAAGTGTAAACACGTTCAACTGCTTCCACACCTGCCTATGTAACCAAACATACACGCTCTCTCTCTCACACACAGACGCACACACTCACACACAATGAAACAAACATTGCCAAATATGCATGCACACGTACAAATGCATTTACACACACAACAACAACATCAAAACAACAATACAACACACTCACAAACCCGCTGAGTTTAAGGTATGAAGTATTGGGTACTTACTGAGCGTACTATACAGAGGTCCAGGGTTCAGTCTGGGATATTGTATAAAGGTAATTATAATTAGTTGAATACGTTGTGTCACAGGTATAAGAAGGTTAAAAGAGGTCATACTGTAGCAGATTATATACCTATACTCCTTAGAGCTACAGGACTGCTACTGTGATGAAGTAGACTTGTAATAGAACCCCCAAAGGTTGAGCAGCAATCTGGAAATGGCCCCGACCAAGGATTACAGGTGTCGTAGACTCGGGACCCAGATATCATCATCTAAAGTTGGTGGCGTTGAAGATTCCGGAGTAGCTCAGGTGATTGAGACAGAAGATATAACATCAGGCCATGACTATGGTGATTGCCCATAGCCGATCCATTTTGGT
This sequence comes from Paralithodes platypus, assembly GCA_032716605.1. Taxonomy (NCBI): domain Eukaryota; kingdom Metazoa; phylum Arthropoda; class Malacostraca; order Decapoda; family Lithodidae; genus Paralithodes; species Paralithodes platypus. The sequence continues at coordinate 19,511,981 of CM064581.1, read as the reverse complement.
CGCACTTGGCAGACTGATTATCGTGGATGGAAGATCAGGTTTGGTCGCTGAGGAAAGATCACTAAAATAGAGCAAGGTTGGTGATGCTTGACTCACCCACGTCACTGGTAATGATAATAATTGATGAAGTGTTCTGGTGGTCTCGTGGTCTCGTTTCAGTGCAAGAGAAGGGCACCGGTGCAGGGAGGTAGAGATGCAAGTATAATCAGGCCCGGAAAGCCTTCTATGGTTAGACACCAAATTTTGTAATGCCCATCATTTGTGGTGTTGAGGGCAGACTGGGTACATTATTTACCAATTGGCCTCATTTGATTCTGTGGTGTTGAAGGTGAATTATTTTTTGTTCGCTCTACACAAAAATAATGTCTACCAGATGTTGAAGGTGTGTCAATGTAAACACAGTATTTAAAGGGCTCCCTCATAATAGTAATATCGAGTTTGTAAACCCTTTCTTTTAGATTACGTCTTGCTCCATTGTATATTTAGTTACTACCAGGCGATATTACTTAGGAAGTATGTCATAGCTAAGAAGGCTAGTCTAGAGCTCTAGGCAATATTTACCCCCCTCCCCCCTTTCATCACAGTCCCACTCCTATCTGTCCAGCTCTCCAACCCAAGAATTAGAAAAGTTTCTCAGTCTTTCTTCTACTCAACAAGTGAACTCTGGAATTCTCTCCCTCAATCAATCTTTCCTTCATCCTATGACTTAAACTTCGTGTGTCCAGGCATTTTGACTCCAACGTCCCTTGAATTTGGCTCTTCCACTCTTTTGGTATTGGGGGAGACATAGAATAAGAAATGTTATGGCAGGTCCTCTAGCAATAGAAAGGGTGAACTTTATCTCAGTTAATCCTTTGACAATTCTTGCCATAATGGTTTGGTTTGGTAGGCCAGTCTTTGGGGACCATCAGTCATATTATGTGCACGTCCTACTGGTCTGGGGGCATCATGGCTTTCTTGTGGCAGCAAAGGTCAGTCTATTGACCACTTGGGATAAGATACACAGGGGTAGTACTGTATTTTTTTAGCCTTATCAACTGTCGGCTAGATATTAAACCATATCAATAATACAAATAATAATGGTAATAATAATAATTATTATAATAATAATAATAATAATAATAATAATAATAATAATTACTATATAATAGTTATTATGATTACGATTATAATTTATAGTACACACACACACACACACACACCACACAAACAAACACACACGCATACAAACACAAACACACACACCACACAAATACACACACATACACATACAAACACAAAACACACACACACAAACACACACACACACACTTTAATGCCAACCTATGAGAGTGTCCCTGGACCAAGTTTGTACCACTGTTATTATCCAGCGAGCTACGGCACACTCCACACATTATGGTCTATGCTTAAATGTTCTGCTGCACAATGTTGTTCTCTGCAGGATCGTGTGTGTGTTCGGGTGCGAGTGGGCGTGTGTGGCTGTTCTTGTGTGAGTGGGCGTGTGTATATTCTCTGAAGGGGCGTGTGTGTGTTCTTGTGTTAGTGGGCGTGTGTGTTCTCTGGAGGGGCGTGTGGGTGTGTACTTGTGTGAATGGGTGTGTGTGTGTTCTCTGTAGGGGAGTGTGTGTGTTCTTGTGTGAGTGGGCGTGTGTGTGTTCTTGTGGACGTGTGTGTGTTCTTGTGTGAGTGGATGTATTCATAATTGTAGTTTGACAGGAATTGAGATTTTAGCTCTTATTGTCCCGCTTCCTAGACATTATCATCAATGACAATTACCCATCCCCTTCCTCAAGGGAGATGGTAACCACCGGCTACGTCTCAGAAAACCTTTATCAACCTGAGCGAGATTTGAATCCCGGTCATCTGGGTTACAGGCAGGGACGGTACCATTGAGCTAGCTGCGTGAGTGAGCGTGTGTGTGTTCTTATGTGAGTGGGTGTTCTTTTGTGAGTGGGCGTGTGTGTGTTCTTTTGTGAGTGGGCGTGTGTGTGTTCTTGTGTGAGTGGGCGTGTGTGTGTTCTTGTGTGCGTGGACGTGTGTGTGCTCTTTTGTGAGTGGCGGTGGGGGTGTTCTTCTTACTCAGTTACTTGTTCGTCAAGGGGAATCCACGCAATGCGAGCTAAGCTCATTATTATCGCGCCTCCTTAACTGGGAATGTATTGCATGAAATGCATGTTAAGTGTTTTATGTACTGTTGGAATGGCTGTGGATGTGTGTGTAGTCTGTATTTAGCCATTTGGCGACATCGGAAACTAAGGCTTAGGGTGGATCTGTATGGTACCATTCTCACTATAGACGGTACCGTCTCGCCCGAAGGCTTAGGTAGCCATCAGCTTAGGTGAACCATATGATACCCATCTCGCCTTGTACCATTTTTGCCAACCCCAGATGGGACGTCACAACGTCGTCCACTTATTCCAGGTACCTATTTACAGCAAGGTGAACTGAGGCTAACACATGAAAGGAGACAAGCCCAATTTGTCTCCGCCCGGCCGGGGATTGAACCCCCGACCCCTCGTGTGTGAGACGAGAGCTCTACCTACTAGGCTACGGGCTGTGTGTGTGTGTGAGTGGGCGTGTGCGTGTTCTCTGGAGGTGCGTGTGTGTGTGTTCTTGTGTGAGTGGGCGTGTGTGTGTTCTTGTGTGCGAGGACGTGTGTGTGTTCTTGTGTGAGTGGGCATGTGGGTGTTCTCTGGAGGGGCGTGTGTGTGTTCTTGTGTGAGTGGGCGTGTGTGTTCGTGTGTGAGTGGGCGTGTGTGTGTTCTTGTGTGAGTGGGCGTGTGTGTTCGTGTGTGAGTGGGCGTGTGTGTGTTCTTGGGTGCGTGGACGTGTGTTTTTTTTAAAAGTGGGCGTGTATGTGTTCTTGTGTGAGTGGGCGTGTGTGTGTTCTTTTGTGAGTGGACATGTGTGTGTTCTTGTGGGCGTGTGTGTGTTCTTGTGTGAGTGGGCGTGTGCGTGTTCTTGTGTGATCGGGCGTGTGTGTGTTCTCTGAAGGGGCGTGTAGGTGTTCTTGTGTGTGTTTTCTCTATAGGGGCGTGTAGGTGTTCTTGTATGAGTGGGCGTGTGTGTGTGTTCTCTGGAGGGGCGTGTGTGTGTGTGTTCTTGTGTGAATGGTCGTGTGTGCGTTCTCTGGAGGGGCGTGTGTGTGTTCTTGTGTGAGTGGGCATGTGTGTGTGTTCGGGCGTGTATATGTCTGTGTTTTGTAGGATTGTTTGGGCGAGTGTGAGGATTGCATGTGTGTGTGTTATTGCGTACCACTGTTGTTATCCAGAGAGGAACAGCACCAACACACATTATGGTCCCTGGCTAACTGTTCTGCTGTATTGTGTTGTTCTCCGTGTGTGTGTGTGTGTATTTACCTATTTGTATTTACCTATTTGTAGTATACAGGAGTTGAGCTTTTTAGGCTCGTATTGTCCCGCTTCCTGAGTTACAATTATCTAACTTTGCCTTAAAAATATGAATGTTTTTGGCACACACCACTTCCTCTTCCAACTGATTCCACTTACTTATACTTCTGTAAGGGAAACTATACTTTCTCACATCTCCTTTACATCTTCCTTTCATTAATTTATATCTATGCCCCCTAGTTCTACCATTATCTTTCACAATATAACCCTTCTTGTCCACCTTTTCGAGTCCTCTCACACATTTGTACATCATAATCATATCGCCTCTCTCCCTCCTATCCATTAGAGATGGTAAATCTAATTTCTTTAATCTCTCCTCATGGTAATTCTCTCAGTTCTGGTATCATCCTAGTTGCAGCTCTCTGAACCTTCTCCAGCTTCGTTATATGCTTTTTTTAGATGTGGTGCCCACACCACTGCCGCATACTCCAGTCTTGGTCTCACCAATGTTTTTATTATTTTCTCCAGCATCTCCTCGTTTATATAGTTAAAGGCTATTTTTATTCTGTTTAGCAGTCCATATGTTTCTCCCACTATCTTATTAATATGATTCTCAGGTGAAAGATCACTCCTAACAGTTATCCCTAAGTCCTTTTCTTTCTCTGATGGGTTAATAGTGTTTTCTCCTAACTTATATTCCGTATGAGGCCTTCTTTTACTTACTCCCATTTCCACTACATGACATTTATTTGTGTGTTAAATTCCATTTTCCACTTCTTGCTCCATTGATCTATCCTATCCAAATCCCTCTGTAATTCCCTACCACTGTTTTCATCTTCTATACGCTTCATGATCTTGGCATCATCTGCAAACATATTCATATATGCATTTATATCCTTTGGCATGTCGTTAATGTATATTAGAAACATTATGGGAGCCAGCACCGCTCCCTGCGGAACTCCACTTGTGACATCTTTCCACGTAGAAAATTTATCTCTGATAGTAGTCCTCATCTGTCTCCCTGAAAGATAGTCCTCCATCCAATTTAACAAACTACCCTGAATCCCTCCATACTCTTTTAATTTCCACTTCAGCCTGCTATGCGATACTCTGTCAAAAGCTTTCTTCATGTCAATATATATGCAATCCACCCATCCATTTCTCTCTTGTAATATGTCAACCACTCTGTCATAAAAACTGAGTAGATTTGTAACACATGAGGTACCCTCCCTGAATCCAAATTGCCTGTTAGATAGTAGATTATTCTTTTCCAAGTAAATCATCCATCTTTTCTTAATTATTTTCTCACAGATTTTGCACACTATACTAGTAAGTGACACAGGTCGATAATTCAATGGATGTTCCCTGTTCCCACCTTTATAAATTGGTACAATGTTGGCTCTCTTCCAGTCCATTGGTAATTTTCCCACTTCCAGAGAGTATTTCATTATCTCATATAAGGGTTTCACTAGTTCGTCAGCACATTCTTTCAAAATCCATCCCGCTACATTGTCAGGTCCCACTGCTTTTTTCACATCTAGTCCTTTCATTATTTCTACTAGCTCCTCTGGGAGAAAATTTATCTCTCCCAGTTTTTCACCAATTTCACCTACCGGTACTTCTTCAAAGTTATCATCTTTAGTATATACTGAGTGTAGTGTATTGTTCATAATTTCACACATATTCTGGTCGTCATCATAAGTGGTCCCCTCAACCTTCAACCTCACTATTCTATCCCTTACCTTCATTTTACTATTTATAAACCTATAGAACAGCTTAGGATCACTCTTACATTTTTTCACAATGTTTCTTCTCATATTCTCTGGCTTCTTGTCTCCTGATTGCAGCATATACATTTCTTAATCTCTTGTATCTGTTCCAAGTTTCTCTATTACACCTTTTTCTAGCTGCTTTCCACGCTTGGTCTCTCTTTTCCTTGGCTTTCCTACATTTTTCATTAAACCAATCCTTTTCCTTCGCTGACCTATTACCTTGTTTAGGAACATATTTATTAACTCCTTCTTCATATATTGTTTTAAATACTCCATACTTCTCGTCTACACTATTTCTCCGATGTATTTCACTCCAGTCAACATCTCTAAAGTATTGTTTCAGTGATTGGTAGTCTCCTTTTGCATAGTCAAACCTAGTTTCCTTGTGCTCCTCCCTCTCCTCCATATTGGAATAACCCAATAGGATTTCTATATCCATTACAACGTGATCGCTCTTGCCTAAAGGTGGTAAGTATTTTATATCAGAAATTACATCTGGGTCTCTAGTAAACATTAGGTCCAATCTGGATGCTTCATCATTTCCCCTTCTTCTTGTATTTTCCTTTATATTTTGCACTAATAAATTTTCTGTTACCATATCCAGTAGCCTATACCCCCACGAGTTCACGTTGCTACCAGCTTCTCTCTGCTCCCAATCCACCTCTTTACAGTTGAAATCCCCTACTATAATTAATTCATTGTTTCTACGAGTTAATTTTTCAATACAAATAATCATCTCATCTTTGATAAATTTGTATTCCTCCTCTTCCCAAGCCCCTGTGTAGGGCGGCATGTAGGCCACTACAATATCCGCCTTTTGATTGTCATCATCTGTCAATTCTACTGCTAATATTTCCGCTTTACTATTATTCAGATCAATCATTCTTGTTTTCAATTTATTATGTGTAAGAATTAGCACCCCTCCCCCCATCTTGTCTTCTCTATCCCTTCTCCAGATATTATAGTTGTTCCATCCCATTCCCTCCAAACTTATCCCTTTATTTAGTTTAGTTTCACATAGACACAATATTAAGGGCTCTTCCTGTCTGATGTAATCATTTATTTCTAATTTCTTTGATAGCAGCCCATCCACATTGCTATAGACCATCTTGCACCTGTTGCTTTTACCATTATGATTGATATTCCCTGTCTTTATCCTACTATTTCCCCTTCCTGTTGCACCTCTCCCTCCAATCCTTCTTCCTGTACCACCACTTCTTTTCTCCCCCCCTCCGCCCCTATCCTCTCCCCCTTCTTCAGGTACCACTTCCTTACTTTCCCATCCATGTTTCTGTAGAAAAAAAAGCCCTTCTCCACTTCTGATCTATTATCGTTCTTTTCTTTGACTTCTCTATTTATTTCTCTAAATTTTTCCCTCTCTTCCGCATTTAAATCTTTCCTTAGTTTAACATTTCTGTATTCCCCCTCCTGACTTAACTTCCAGCTGGATCTGAGTACCTCCTCTGCTACTTTGGTTGACTTAAATCTAATCTTCATTGGCCTCATTTCTCCTTTCTTGTATTTCCCTAGTCTCCAACAATCCTCTACCTCTCTCTTCCATCCCTCCTTATCTTGTCTATCTATCACATCAATCATCTTCTCAACTTTCTTCATCTCCACACCCTTTCTCGTATTTCTATCTAATATTTCCCCTTCTACATCTCCAAACATAATTACACATCTCTTCTTATCAATAATATCACTGACCTGTTTCTCATTTTGTCTGATGGCATTAACTACCCTCTTGTTCAGGTTCTCCTCCTGCTGTCCCTTTTGCTCCTCAATAATTGCTTTTAGTTGTACCTCTGCTTCACCCACTCGATCACCCCAGACATTTTTCATTTGAGATACCTCTTCCTCCATTTTTTGTGTCCTGTCCTGATTTGTTTCCACTCCTTGTTTTAGCCTAGCATTCTCCTCCCTCAATTCACGAATCTCTCTCTCAGCCCTCTCCCTATACCCATCATCTATCTCTTTCACTCTCTCATTTAAATGTTCTTTGTATTCCTTAATCTGTTCTTTTAAAGCCACATTCTCAGATACCAATTCGTTGACCCTAGCAGTTAGATCATTTAAAACCCTCCCCCGGGACACAGCTCTCTTCCACTACAGTCCCAATGGTCTTCCTCCACCCCTCCATTTCCTTTCTCCACTTTATCAGCCCCATCAGATTCCTGTTCAGGAAGATGATCTGGTCCTCCTTACCTTCAGGAAAGCCTGAATAATCCCCTTCCTCGTCATAAAAACATTCCCCACTCATATCCGTGGCTTCGATGTCAGCCATTGTTGTTGTCATGTGACGTCACCAGCCTTACCAGCTGATTTCTCAAAACAAACTCTCTAAGTTTCGTTTAAACATTCATATTTTTAAATAGCTTTGACTGAACACTTTCCTGTAATAATATTATTAGCGGGACAATACACAATAATTTCCTGTATACCGGTACCCCACTTTAGGCAAGTCAGATGGTAGTTTGAGGAGCGCCAGCCAACGACGTCCGCTCCCACTCGTCTCGTGTGTGTGTGTGTGTGTTTGTGTGTGTTTGTGTGTGTGTGTGAGAGAGTGTGTTTGTGTGTGTGTGTGTGTGTGTGTGTGTGTGTGTGTGAGGATGTTTGTGAGGATGTTTGTGTGTGTGTGTATGAGGGTATTTGTGTATGTGGGTATTTGTGTATGTGTGTGTTTGTAATAATAATAATAATAATAATAATAATAATAATAATAAACGGTTTATTAAAGAATGGCAGCCTCATGAGCTGAAAATACAAATTTTACAATTTAGTGGATGAACATGAGATATGAAAATGGTAAGCTCAGTTTACAATGTGTGAGTATAATATACTTTACATTAAAAAAATAAATTAATACAATAATTATGCTAGTGTAAAATACAAATTATCATAAATTAACCATGAGAGTAAGTTATTTACAGTGCATATACTGTACACATTTATTTTACTTATATATATATATATACAGAACATACATAATATATATACACATACGTACACACATACATACGCATATATATACATACATATATAAGAACATAAGAACATGAAGTAAGTGTGCACATGCCCGTATACATAAACGCTCACGTATGCAAACAAACATACATACATACATACACAAACTGTTCTGGTAGGGTCAGGTGAGGCTAATAATGGGAGTTAAATCCTTGGGAGAGATTAAATGAGGGAATTGGAAAAGGGTTAATGGGGCAACGGACTGTAGGTCAGGTAAAGCCAATTAGAATGGAATGTCAAACGTCGGAAGAGATCAAATGAGGAGTTTGAAAAGGGTAAAGGCGAAACGGCCTAAGGGTCCGTACAGGTAGGGTCAGGTAAAGCCTACTACAATGGGAGGTAATCCTCGGTAGAGAACAAAAGAAGGATATAAAATAACTAGAGACAGCTTGGGGGAATTATAGTATATGGGACATTCTTTAGTGTGTGTGTGTGTGTGTGTGTGTGTGTGTGTGTGTGTGTGTGTGTGTGTGTGTTTGTGTGTTTGTTTGTTATAGAATACTCTCAGCCGGGCTCGAGCCTCGAACCACAAACAGTATACACTATAGACACATACATATATAGATAATTAACGCATACATACATACACATATACGCACACGTACATACACATATACTGTACATACATAAATGCACATATACATATATACACATATACATAAACAAACTCAAGCAAATACATACATATATTCTAATACACACACTTATGCATACATTATTAAAGGTGGGCGCGTATATATGGTGTGACAGGCCGTCATTACACATTATTAATAATATTTACAATGGTTGGGATAGGACTATTTTTGTATCTGTCAGTTCTTGCCCTTATTGGTTGGAGTGTGTTGAAGTGACGAACTGCACGTGTTGGTCTAGGGGCGTCTGGTGGAAGTAAGTTTCTGTGTCGTGGGTGAACAAGCAGCTTAGATGCAAACTGCTTGAGTGTGTTGTAGTGGTGGGTTGAAAGTGCAGGTATGCTAAGGGTGGTGAGAGCTTCCTCGTACCCTGGGTATGTGCCACCCAGGATGATCCTGCATGCCCTCCTCTGCACTCTCTCCAATTGACGTTGTTGTGTCAGGGTTAGAGAGGAGGACCAGGCGGGAGAGGCGTAGGTGAGCTTAGGGAGTATGAAGATGTTATATATACTCTTCAGCTCTTTCTCCGGCGCCCCCAGGGATCTCAGCCGCCTTAGCATAAACAACTTGTATGTGGCGGTCCTGACTGTGGTAGACACATGTTTCTTCCAGTTCAGCTTGTTGTCCACAGTGATTCCGATGAGTTTGGTGGACTCAACAAGCTGAAGGGGATGAGGGGATGAGGATGTGTAAGAGTAAGAGTATGTGTGTTTGAGGGTGCTTATGTGTGTGAGGATGCTTGTGTGTGTGTATGTGTGTTTTTTTTGTGTGTGTGTGTGAGGGTGTTTATGTGTGTGTGAGGCTGTTTGTGTGTGTGAGGGTGTTTGTGTATGAGGCTGTTTGTGTGTGTGAAGCTGTTTGTGTGTGTGTGTGTGTGAGGATGTTTGTGTGTGTGTTTGAGGGTGTTTGTGTATGTGTGTGTGTGTGCAGGTGGGTGTTTGTGTTGAGGGTGCTTGTGTGTGTGGGTGTTTTTTTTGTGTGTGTGTGAGAGAGAGGGTGAGAGGGTGCTTGTGTGTTTCTGTGTTGTGTGTGTGTGTGTATATATACAGTATGAGTGTGTGTAAGCTTGAAGGTCTGTGTGTGCTTTTGTGTGTGCATATTATGTGGGTGGATGTTCATATGTGAGTGCATTCTGTGAAGAAATACTTTCCTTTAAGAGGATTATAAAGCTTTTGTGTGTGTGTGTGTGTGTGAAGAGATAGATAAATAGAGATAGGAAACTGACTTTCCATAATCTATTTGTTGTGCTATTATGTGTCTGTATTCCTATTGTACTACAACATTAGTTATCCTCATGCTTCAGGTGGCAGAAAAAAACATTAGTTTGAGGTATAATTGTTACAAGAGAGAGAGAGAGAGAGAGAGAGAGAGAGAGAGAGAGAGAGAGAGAGAGAGAGAGAGAGAGAGTACAAAGGAAATCAAGCAACAACAGTTTAGTGACCCTTCTAGGCTGCTTGTCCTCCAAAACACTGAGGATCAAGTGTCCAAACAGTGGTTTAGAGTGGGTAAGGGAACATTGAAAAGGGAACTACTGCCCTGGAACTAATGTCCGTGGCAGGACTAGGAAGTTAGTAGGGGACATATGGGTTAGTAACTGAGGGGAGGATAAAATAAAGTTATTCATTTACAAACGCAGTCAGTCGCGGGTTTGATGCGAGATATTTGTCTAGGCGGAATTTAAATGAATCAACGGTGCTGCAGTTTATAACGTCTCGGGAAAGCCCATTCCACAAGTTGACAACTCGATTGAAGAAGAAATTCTTAGATTCGTGTGAGTTAAAAGATTTACCAATAATTTTGCAACCGTTTCCCCGCATGTAATTAGATTGGTCGATAGTGAAGTACTTACTACAGTTCATATTGTCGATGCCTTTGATGATTTTGAACACTTGAATTAAGTCACCTCTTAATCTGCGCTGGGTTAAAGATAATAGATTTAATTCTCTAAGACACTCTTCGTATGGTTTGTTCTTTAGGCTAGGTATAATTTTGGTAACTCTACGTTGAACTCGTTCTAGCTTGTTTATGTCTTTTTGGTAATAAGGGCACCAGGATTGAACGCAGTATTCCAGAAGAGGGCGGACTAAGGAATTGTAAAGGGTTAGGATAACTTCTTTGGATTTATGCTCAAATGACCTGCCTATAAAGCCAATTATTTTGTTTGCCTTCTTAACAACTTCTGAACATTGTTGACTCGGTTTTAGGTTACTCGATATTGTTACTCCCAGATCAGTTTCTCTGTTTACATTCTTAAGCTGAGTGCCATTCATCGAATAGTTTGCTTTCTCATTTAGGTATCCGACATGTAGTACTTTACATTTATCCGCATTGAAACTCATTTGCCAAATTTGGGCCCAACGTGACAATTTATCTAGATTGTGTTGCATATCGTCAACTTGTTCTTTTGAGAGTACGCTATTTACAATTTTTGTATCGTCAGCAAATTTTGAGATTGTGCAGGTGAGACCCTCATCTATGTCGTTGATGTAAATTAGAAAGAGAATTGGTCCTAGTACCGATCCCTGGGGTACCCCGCTACTTACATTGGTCCATTTAGATGCCTTACCGTTTATGACTACCCTTTGCTTTCTGTTGCTGAGCCAATTTTCTATCCATTTCAACACACCGTCTTGTATTCCATGCGCTTTTAGTTTTAGCAGTAAACGTTTGTGGGAACTTTGTCAAAGGCCTTTTGAAAATCAAGGTATATAATATCTACAGCTTTACTCTCATCGTAGAGGTTGAGGATATCGTGGAAGAAGTCTAAGAGGTTTGTTAAACAGGAACGTTTTTTACGAAAGCCGTGTTGAGTATCTTTAAGTATGTTATTTTCCTCTAAGTGATTTACGAGTCTGTCTCGTATGACCGTTTCTAGCATTTTACATACAACTGAGGTTAAGCTAATTGGACGATAGTTACTGGGTAGGGATTTGCTGCCTTTTTTGAATATCGGTGTTACACCGTGGCTCCCTACAGAGTTACCACATCAAACTACTAAATGCCGCTAGATCCGTTCTCAAAACTATCTGGTTAGATATCTACGCTATCTACGCTAGAAAGTATATACATGTAGAAAATCGTTAGAATAATGCCACAACCTTTAAAATAACGCTCAAAATTGGCTCAAAGGTGGCCAGGTGTAAACATTTGCCGCTAGATCGAAATGATTACCTCTAGATCAATTTATAAAGTACTTAAATTGGCATCACTGAACCCTGTTTCCCGCAAACCAAAGCAGGCACGTTCCAAGGCGACATTGGTCCACCAACCACATATTAAGGGGGGGTGACCTGTTTTTGTTCTGTCCTTTTCTCTCTTTCTCTGGCTTGTATCCATTCGGCCCCATTCAGCCAACTATTTTAAGACGTTTATCCCCATCTAGGTGTCAATTTCTTCCTGGCGAGCGATAGCGAGCCAGCATTATATGAAGAAATCCGGCTTCGCCGGAGAAATTTTTCTATCGAAAAATTTACACATTAACCTGCTGTCAAACAAAAATAAAAAATATGCTGGCTCGCTACCGCTCACCAGTAAAAAATTGACACCTGGATGGGGACAAACATCTTAAAACAGTAGGCTGAATGGGGCCAAATGGATACAACCCAGAGAAAGATAAAAAAGGACAGAACAAAAACAGGTCACCCCCCTTAAGGACCTGTCACACTGGCATCTCGACCCTTCCAGACTTTAAAATTATCTTGGTTTTTGCAAATTCTGGTGTAAAGTCCTCCAAGGTCAGGGAAAGGTCAACAGGGTCATGGAAAGGACACGTCAAGTCGTGAACACCCTAGTATTTTTTTAGCATGTCCAAATAAGTCGGAACGGTCGGCCCTGGGTTACCGCCGTCACTAGGAGGCCGTACGGTGTGGGTGGGCTGCGATAAAGATGGTGGGAGGTCCACGTGGATGGAGGGGGTGCAGGGGGGGTCATGTCGGAAACGTGCAAACACGGGTATTCCAATCCATCTACTGTTCATCAACCACCCTTGTGCAGCCTTTGTTCCGTCCATAAAACAAGGACGAAAAAGGGGTGAGACAGGGACGGAAATAAATTACGTCCCTGAAACGTCTAATTAGGCAGTTTGTCCCGTTTTCCGGTAGACTTGCCAACATCTTGCAGGGGCAAAATTGAGGCAATGTTGGGTACATGGGTGCCAAACACCATGGTCACTGCAAGGTCTCCCAAATTTGGTCCTGACCCAAAAATCCGTAAAGTCGGCTAGGGTCGTGTTGACAAAATCGTGTGTGTGAACGAGGCACAGAATGTTGACACTTGTGCTACTTTTCTTTCACAGTATTTTACTTAATTTTTTTTTTTTTTTAGTTTTCTTCCTAGAGCTTTATCAAACTAAAACAAAAAAAAACACACCTGCAAGACCCTCCTTCGAGATATATTTGTACATTTATTATTTGAAAAATGTACCGGGTACATCACTTTCGCTCGCCAGGAAGCAGTCGGCACTTAAACAGCATGAAAGGTCTTAATATTGGCAAAGTAATGGGGAAAAAGGTCTTGAGATAGCCAAAATAATGGGGCAAACGTCATAAAATCTCATAAGTAACAGGCTTAAGTATGAGCGGGAAGGGGGTCCAGAAAAAACCCCAATAACCTGCCCTTTACCCTACCCGTTAAAGTTAGATCAGATAATACATAGCTAGGTTAGGCTAGCTGCTAGGCTATACCCAGTTCATTATAGTTAGGTCATAAATCTTTACTCTTAACCTCTGTAACTAAAAAACGACTAGAGTAATCGAGCTACTATTTATATTTTTTGGGAAGAGTCAGCCAGGTAATAGGCGTGGAAATTAAGAGACCACTTGTTCAGTCCTTCATGAGTTACAGAAGTTAGGGTTCATGATTTCCGGCCAATTTATAATGAATAGACTATAGGATAAGTTACCGCGATCGTCCAATAAAGGAAAGCGGCACGAGTGAGTGAGCGAGCCCATCCAAACTTTGAAAATATGCATCCAGGCTGGAGTGCAATGGCGAGTGTGTGATATTTGTTTTGTTGTTGTCTCCCTGTAACCTATGTGGACTATTTGTGTGATTACTATTTATACATTATACTCCTTTGCCAGATGTGAACCCCTTTTGATCATGTACAGTTGCCCACATAAGTTCTGTTTCCCTTCGTGATCTTAAACATGAATAATTAATGTGCATGATTGAATTAAGAGTGTAGTTCCTTATGCAGTGGGTAACTCATCTGAATAGTCAACTGGTAATTATAAGGATCCACACTCTCATACTATTTTACTTTCATACATAAGATCACTACGAGGAACAGAACTTATGGTTGCACATTTGTATGGTCAGCGAAATCGTACATACAAGACCATCAAAATCGCTTAACCCCTTCTGTACCGGCGACGTCTATTTTATTTTATTCTAGCTTCTATTAGACTATTTTATTCAGCTGAAGAAGGACGTCTGGCACTTAAAAGACTGCAGACTATCTCAATTACTCCTTTTAGCTACCAGGGGGACAATGCCTAGTGAGTTAATTGCTCAACAGGTGGCGTTCTGAGAGTGAGGGTCCGAGTGTGGGGGATGAGACTGAAGCGCAGAGGCGAAGCGGCTTCAGAGATGGAGTTGCTTCGAGCCGGGGTGCTTCGAATGTCTCACTCCCTAGACTGGAACAAGATCTCACGGGCCTCACCGTGTTCAGCGGTGTAGTGTAAAGGCTGTCAGCCTATGCCCGAGAGGGAGTAGATGGAATATAGAAAAAATAAAACAAAATAAAATATCCTTCCTCAGCTGAATAAAATCGTCTAAATGTAGCTGAAATCAAATAAATACGACGTCCCCGATATCAAAGAGGTTAAGGGGAGGTACGTCGTACGACCGCCTTCTCCCTCATGCTTAGCTCCATTAGTTTTGAGATTTTAAGATGTTCGCTTCATTAGTTTGTCGATTTTAAAACTTGTTGCCCCATTTTTGTTGTCAATATTAAGACCTTTCATGCCATTTAGGTGTCTATTTTTCCTGGTGGGCGATAGCGAGCCTGAAATTTTGGAGGAACCGTCCATAGGCTGGGACATTTTTCTACCGAAAAATGTACAAATTAATCTCGAAGGGGGATCTTGTGGATGTTATTTTTAAAGCTTGATGAAAGCCTAGGGAGGAAACTAAAATATTATTAACAAAATGAACACATAAATAGATAAATACATATACAAATAAATAACTGAACCCCCCTTATACAAATATATAAACAAATAAATAACTGAACCCCCCTTATACAAATATATAAACAAATAAATAACTGAACCCCCTTATACAAATATATAAACAAATAAATAACTGAACCCCCCTTATACAAATAAATAAACAAATAAACTGAACCCCCTTATACAAATATATAAACAAATAAATAACTGAACCCCCCTTATACAAATAAATAAACAAATAAATAACTGAACCCCCCTTATACAAATATATAAACAAATAAATAACTGAACCCCCTTATATAAATAAATAAACAAATAAATAACTGAACCCCCTTATACAAATAAATAAACAAATAAATAACTGAACCCCCTTATACAAATAAATAACAAATACATAACTGAACCCCCCTTATACAAATAAATAAACAAATAAATAACTGAACCCCCTTATACAAATAAATAAACAAATAAATAACTGAACCCCCCTTATACAAATAAATAACAAATAAATAACTGAACCCCCCTTATACAAATAAATAAACAAATAAATAACTGTACCCCCCTTATACAAATAATAAACAAATAAATAACTGAACCCCCCTTATACAAATAAATAACAAATAAATAACTGAACCCCCCTTATACAAATAAATAAACAAATAAATAACTGAACCCCAATTATACAAATAAATAAACAAATAAATAACTGAACCCCCCTTATACAAATAAATAACAAATAAATAACTGAACCCCCCTTATACAAATAAATAAACAAATAAATAACTGAACCCCCCTTATACAAATATATAAACAAATAAATAACTGAACCCCCTTATATAAATAAATAAACAAATAAATAACTGAACCCCCCTTATACAAATAAATAAACAAATAAATAACTGAACCCCCCTTATACAAATAAATAAACAAATAAATAACTGAACCCCCCTTATACAAATAAATAAACAAATAAATAACTGAACCCCCCTTATATAAATAAATAAACAAATAAATAACTGATCCCCCCTTATACAAATATATAAACAAATAAATAACTGAACCCCCCTTATACAAATCTAGAAAAGGACAAGTTGAAGCCATGGTCGCTGATGCATTACGTTTGTGAAAATTGTCCAGTCAGTCAGTTTCCAGCCAACAGAGTGTGACATGGAATTTTAATTGAACCAAAATGCACCAATGGGAAGGTTTCTAGGAATCAAGGTAGATCATGTCAACTAAATGACTTGCGCCAATGTTGAACACCATAATAAATACAACTATAAAACTATGTCAAAGGAAAGGGAAAATATATGATTAATTGTTGTCTCTGTTCCAAGTAATTTACACATAACTGAATTCAAGGTAATTGGACGAGAGCTAAATGAAGGCTTGTGATTCTTTAGTTCATGTTACTGTAAAATTAATGTGCACACACACACACACACACACACACACACACACACACACACACACACACACACACACACACACACACACACACACCTCCCCGTGGCGTAACAGATAGCGCGTCTGGCTCACAACCAGAAGGTCCCGAGTTCGAGACCCGGGCGGGGAAGAGACATTTGGGCAAATCTCCTAACGGTGTAGCCTCTGTTCACCTAGCAGTATAAATAGGAACCTGGTATAAGTGGACGAAGTTGTGACGTCCCATCTGGGGTTGGTGATCGGTTACAAGGCGAGATGGGTATCGTACTGGTCAACCTAAGCTACTGGTCAACCTAAGCCTTCGGGTGAGACTGGTACCGTAGTGAGAATAGTATCGTACAGATTAACCCTAAGCCTTCGTTTCCAGATGTCGCCAATTGGCTAAAATACAGACTACACACACATCCACAGTCATTCCAACGATACATAAACACCTAACATGCATTTCACGCAATACATTCCCAGTTAAGGAGGCGCGATAATAATGAGCTTAGCTCGCATTGCGTGGACTCTCCTTGACGAACAAGCAAGTGAATACACACACTCACTCTCTCTCTCTCTCTCAACACCAATATCGAGAACTTGGGAGAGAAAACGAAAACAAAAATATGGAACATGAGTATTGTTCCCAAACTATTGCAGAAAATCCCCATGAAAAATTACACCGATAAAATATATAATATATATAGTAAAATAATGTTAAGGGAGCCCACCTCATTTGTTTTCTCTTTCTCTCCCACTCTCTTTGGCTTGTATCCATTCGGCCCCATTCAGCCTACTGTGTTAAGACGTTTACCCCCATCCAGGTGTCAATAGTTTTCCTGGCGAGCGGTAGCGAGCCAGCATATATATATTTTTGTTTTGACAGCAACCTAAATTTGTACATTTTTCGATAGAACATTGTCTCCGGCGAAGCCAGATTTCTCCATACAGTGCTGGCTCGCTATCGCTCGCCAGGAAAAAATAGACACCTGGATGGGGATAAACGTCTTAAAACAGTTGGCTGAATGGGGCCGAATGGATACAAGCCAGGGAAAGAGAGAAAAGGAGAGAAAGGAAAACAACAAAATAAACTGTCTTATATTATAGACAAACAAACAAATATACAGTATAGTATAAATAAACCACAATGGGTAAAATGCGTGCGGGGTTATCCATATCCTGGCCGATAGAACAAATTAAATAAAGGGAAAAGGATTGTCAGTGGTGGTGGATTTTGGGAGCGGGAACTAAACTATATTGAGGGTGTACAGTCCAGCTGGTGGTGGTGGTGGTGGTGGTGGTGGTTGAGGGAGAAAGGTGTAGGGGGAGGGGAGTGAGTGGGGGGGGAGGACATTTAAATTGTATATTGTATATTTAGCCAACCATAATACATTCAATAATATACAATATTATAATAATGTTCTGGCTGAGCCTTTAAAGAGTGAACTCTCATATAAAGGCACCTTATTAATTAAAACTCAAGTGTTCCTCAGTATTAAGTATTTTGAAATGAGGACATGGTTAACCGTTTGAAACAAATAAAGGCGAATACATAATTCTATGGAAATACAGCATATACTTAATAGCATAGTGGTGGTAGTACTGGTATTAGAGTGGGGGTGAAGTAGGAGGGAAGAAGGGGCATGGTACTGTACTTTGTATGTGGGGAGGGGGGGGGGGGTGGTGGTGCAATATGAGTAAGAAGAATGACATGGTGGTGTGAGAGAGGGTGAGGGAGGAAAGTAGCAGGGTGGTGATGGTGAGGGAGGAGGATGAGGGGAAGGGGTAAGGGAGGAACAGTGAGGAGAGTATCAGGGTGGGGAGGAAGAGGACAGGATAGTAGCAGGGAGGGGAGAGGGAAGGATAGTAGCAGGGAGGGAGAGGGAGGAAGAGTAGCAGGGAGAGGAGGGAGAGTAGCAGGGAGGGAGAGGGAGGGAGGTAACACATTGGGCGAGGATATTGAAGCACCATAAAAACAGTCAGCTGTATCTCAACCGCTACATATACCCCATTTTCTTATAGTGCCTCCAGGTCCACGGTGGCCGCAGCTGGTTCATTATATCCATCTCACCATTACCACCACAACCTGCTACCATTACGTCCACAACCTGCTACTACCATACAGTTCACAGTACCACGACAACCTACTACCATTACCACCACATCCTACTACCATTACCTCCAATACTTACTAGAACTATATAGTTTTCAGTACCACCACAACTTGCTACAAAGGAGTACAAAGGAGTACAAAGGAGTACAAGTCTCTGGCAGGGTTAGAAGTTAGTAGTTAGTACGAGAGCGAGGTGGAGGGACAGAGAGGGAGAGGTAGACCGAATGAGAGGTGGAAGGATGGAGTGAGGAAGTACATGAACGAAGGCGGTGCTGGTTGGGGGGAGGGGCGTCGACTGACTGGGGACAGAGGTGCATGGGGGCGGTTCGTTCGTGGCCACCCCTTCGGGGATCACGGCGTCAGGCAATAGATAGATAGATAGATAGTAGTTAGTAGTTATTTAGCTAGTTAGGAGATGCATCTCTCCGGTATAGCTACCCGATCCTCCCAAACGGCGGCGCTTGTGGCACTTTGGCAATGCCGACTGGGAGGCTCTTCGGCAGTACTTCTTTGATTTCCCATGGAATTACTTTTGCTTCCATGGCCGTGGACCCTCGGAGAGTGCTGAACGCATTACCGAGGTATTCCTCTCAGGCATGGAAGCATACATTCCATTTTCTTTCTCTCAGTCTAATGCTAAAAAATCTTGGTTTACTCACGCTTGTTCTACTGCTGTCCGCAACAAGGAGGAAGCATTCAAACGACGCCATAAGACTCAAGAATCTCATTCTTCCTATGTTTCTGCCCGGAATCAAGCCAAATCTGTTCTTCGACTTGCCCAACACTCTTTCATCAATAATAAATGCACTGAACTATCCATCTCTAGCTCTTCCCAAGCCTTCTGGAATCTAGCCAAAAACCTCTCCAACAATTTTTCTTCCTCGTCTTTCCTTCCCCTTTTCCACTCTGATGGCACAACCATCACTTCTTCGTCTGACAAAGCTGAACTCTTCGCTCAAACTTTTGCTAGAAACTCCACTTTGGATGATTCTGATGCTATTCCTCCCTCTTCACCCCCACTCTCTCCTACTTATGCCTAGTATCCTAATCTCTTCTAAAGATGTATTCTCTACCCTCTCTGGGCTTAATACTGAGAAGGCGTAGGTCTGGACGGTGTTCCTCCTGTTGTACTAAAAAACTGTGCTTCCGTGCGGACTCCCTGCCTAGGCAAACTCTTTCGTCTCTGTCTCTCCTCTTACGTCTTTCCTTCTTGCTGGAAGTTTGCTCTCATTCAACCTGTCCCAAAGAAGAGTGATTGCTCTCAACCTTCCAACTATCGTTCAAATGCTCTCATCTCTTGTATCTCTAAAGTTTTTTAAACTATTCTTGCTTCCAAATTTCTTAAGCATTTCTCTTCTCATAATCTGCTCTCAGATCGCCAGTATGGCTTCCTTAAGGGTCGCTCTACTGGTGATCTTCTTTCATATCTTACTAACTCTTGGTCATCCTCCTTTTGAGATTTCGGTGAGACCTTTTCTATTGCACTAGACATATCGAAGGCACAAATCTTTAATTTCTAAACTACCCTCCTTCGGTTTCTATCCCTCCATCTGTGCCTTTGTCTCTAATTCCTTTTCCGACCATTCCATAGCTGCGGTTGTGGACGGCCATCTCTCACTCCCTCATCCTATCAACTCCGGTGTTCCTCAGGGCTCTGTCCTATCTCCCATTCTCTTTCTTATTTTCATAGATGATCTTCTCAACTGTACCTCCAGTCCCATCCATTCATACGCAGATGACTCTACCTTACACTACTCAATTAGTTTCCCTGAATGCCTCAGCCAGCAATCCCTCAAAAACAAACTTAATGAAACCATGCAACACTTATCTTCTGATCTAACTATTATTTCCAATTGGGGCAGAGAAAACCTTGTTGCCTTTAATGCTTCCAAAACCCAATTTCTTCATCTTACTATCCGTCCGGAACTCCCAGAGGACTATCCATTACAATTTGTTTTTTCTGTTCTTACCTGGAAGGATTATATTACCAGTCTTGCTAAGGCAGCCTCCCAGAAGCTGGGTGTGCTCAACAACAGCCTCAAGGGGTTCTTTACCTCTGCACAACTTCTTGCTCTGTACAGGGGCACAGTGCATCCTTGTATTGACTATTGTTCACATGTGTGGGGAGGATCCTCTCATACCGCGCACTCCTAGACAAAGTATAAAGGAAAGCCTTTCGAATCAATTACTCCCGTCCACTCACCAACTCTCTCTCTTCGCCGCAATGTTGCATCCCTCTCGCTATTCTATCGCTACTACAATAATCAATGTTCCTCAGAGCTTACCCAGTGTATACCACCTCCTCTACGTAGGGTATGTAGTATCCGTCTTGCAACACAAGCCCACCCCTACTCTGTGCAACTCTCCAACCCAAGAGTGAAACGTTATTCTCAGTCTTTCTTCTATTCAACAGCTGCGCTCTGGAAATCTCTCCCAGAATCAGTCTTTCCCTCTTACTAAGACTTAAATTGCTTCAAACTCCGTGTGTCCAGGCATTTCGGCTCGAACGTCCATTGATTTTGGCCCTGTCACTCTTTCAACTCTGGGGGAGGCACTCGATGCAGGCTGTTCTGCCTCTCTCACTGACATAGAAAAAACAAAAACAAAGGGGGGACAATTTGGGTTAATAACATAACATAGCTGTAAGTGATCCTTCCTGTAGCCTATCTGAGGAAAAGTGAGTACCATGTTAATTATTTGTTTATACATGTAGTAATCATCGATGTATCTGAGAAAAAATGAGAACAAATAAGGTTATTTATTTACAAATGCAGTCAGTCGTTGGGTTAAGGCAAGGTGTTTATGTAGGCGATGTTTAAAGGAATCAACGGTGCTGCAGTCTATAACATCTCGAGGAAGCCCATTCCACAAGTTCATAACTCGATTGAAGAAGAAATTCTTAGATTCATGTGATTTAACAGATTTACCAATGATTTTGCAACCATTTCCACGCGCGTAATTTGATTGAACGATCGTAAAGTACTTGATAAAATTAATGTTGTCGATACCTTTAATTATATTGAAGACATGAATTAGATCACCTCTTAATCTGCGCTGGGTTTATGGAAATATATTAAATTCCCTAAGACGCTCCTCGTATGGTTTATTACCTCCGCAGCCAGACAATCATCTATTTGCTTATTTACGTATCTTTATATTATGTTTCATTAGTTTCCTCCCTAGACCTCCATCAAGCTTAAAAAAAAAACACCCCCAAGACCTTCCTTCAAGATATATATATATACATTTTTCGATAGAAAAATGTCCCGGCCGAAGGCCGATTCCTCTTAAACTACGGGCTCGCTTTCGCTCGCCAGGAAAAAATCGACACCTAAATGACACCGTCTTAACATTGACAACAAAAATGTACGAAAGGTCTTAAAATCGCCAAACAAATGGTGCCGAATGTCTTAAAATCTGAAACCTAATGGAGATAAACATGAGAAAGAAGGGGGGCCAGAAAAACGACCCTTAAGGGGAGATATATATTTGTTTATTAAATTTATCTATATGTGTATTAAATGTTTAGTTTGTTCCTATCTTTTCCATCAAGCTTAAAGAGACACATCAACAAGCAACAACTACTAACGACAAACAAATATAATAGCCGTCAAACAAACACCATTATAACGGCACCCCTTACAAACATCACCACTACTATAACAACCAACACACACACATAACTGCAAAAAACAACCATTACTAAGGGAGAGGGAAATACTGCCTCATCATCTCCTAATGACTATCGCCCTATCTCCATTACACCTATCCTATCCAAGCTCTATGAGAGGCTTTTGTCCAGACGCCTTTCCTCTTATTGTAATAGTCATAATTTGATACCAAACTCACAGTTTGGGTTTCGTAAGGGACTGGGTACATGTGATACGCTTCTGACACTCACCCATGACTTGCAATCTTCATTGGAGCAGGGACATGAGTCTCGTGTCGTGGCTATTGACTTTAGTTCTGCGTTTGATTTAGTCAACCATAAAGCACTTCTGTATAACTTACAGCTCATCGGTATTGGTGGCAATTTTTTAAGGATCTTTGAAGATTTTTTGACGAAAAGATCTCCGTCTGTGGTCATTGATTGGTGTCATTCCCCTTCTGTTACTGTTGTTTCTGGTGTTCCACAGGGCAGTGTCCTTGGGCCTTTGCTTTTTATTATTTTTACTGCTGACCTGTGTTCCGAGCTTGAAAATAAACTAATCTCCTATGCTGATGATACAACTTTATATGCGTCAATTCCATCACCAATAGATCGACACGTAATTGCTACTGCTCTGAATAGGGATTTAGCCAAAATTACATCATGGTGTGAACTTTGGGGCATGAAACTTAATGCTAGTAAAACACACTCCATTATCATCAGCGGATCTCGTACCTTGGATCCTCCCCATCCTTATCTACAAGTTTCTGGTGAGCAAATTGAGAATGTGGATACTCTGCGTTTGTTAGGAGTTACTCTTGATCCCAAACTTACTTTTGAAAAGCATATTCGTTCTTTCTCCTATTCCATTTCCCCCAAAATTGGTCTGCTTCGCAAGGTTTATAAAACATTTGCTTGTGACGCCACAGTTATCAAGTCTTTTTATGCTTTTATTTTGCCACATTTCGAGTACTGCTCACCTGTCTGGTTGTCAGCAGCTGACTGCCATCTCAAGTTGCTTGACAGGTCGCTAAATTCCATCAGTTTTATTCTACCTCATTTGTCTCTTGATCTGTGTCATCGACATAAAGTTGGTGCCCTTAGTCTTTTATTTAAAGTTTTTAACAACCCTCAGCATCTCTTACATGGGGTTCTGCCTGGGCCCTATGTCCGGGCTCGTGCATCTAGATTCACAAGCAATCTTAATGATCTTGCCATGAGCCGTGTTAATTTTTCTACTACACAGTTTTCACAGTGTTTTGTGCCGGCCATGATTGACTTGTGGAATAAGTTGCCAAATGAGCTAGTCAATTCAGCTCATATCTCCATTTTTAAGTCTAGAGTTAATGCTTTTTTGCAGCATTAACCCTTAATTGGCGGCGCGCAACTTATGTCGTGTGAAATAAATTTGGACTAACTGGCGGTTCACAACTTATGTCGTGCGCCATTTTCAGCACGTAATGTTGCTGAGAGAGAGAGCTGAGCGGTGTGAGGAGCCTAGCAACCCTATGACCACTCACGACCACCGCGGTGGACCAACTGAGGTGCCTCCCACCCTTCCCTCCCCTCTCTCACTCGCTACACAGGGAATTATGTAGGGAAATTACCTAATTACAGGGTTTTTGCACTCGTGTTGCACGATCGTTGCAAGAGAACCAGCGGTCGTACAAGGATGGTTCGGGTGTCATTGGAAAGCTCTGTTTACGCCCTTTCAGGGATAGATACTTGTTTTACGCTCCGAGTCTTATTTAGGCATGAAAGTGATCACGTAAACAACCCTATGTAGGGTAAAAACACCCCGCTGGGCGCTACGGTCCGCTAGACCACCTAGCCCGCTAATAAGGTGTTAATTCTAATTTTTAAACTTATTTTATTCTATTTTATTGTATTATATTTATACTTGATATCCTCCACTGCATAATATGTTATCTGTGTTTAATATGTGTATATGTACAGTACAGTATACAGTATATGTTTTTATTTTTTCCTAAGTTGCCGTAGTCTCTCTCCAGTGCCTCCGAGTGTTTTGTGTGGATTCATCTTGATGGTGTTTCTGCACCCTGGTTGGAGACTTCGGCATCTCATATAATAATATTAATAATAATAATAAGACTACTTCAACAATCATTACACATCACTGCTTAACCCTTAGAAGATACGATAGTGCATTTCTTGTCCGTTTTCTGGTTATTTAACTATTTTATTCAGATTTGGAAGGATCTCTCTCTCTCTCTCTCTCTCTCTCTCTCTCTCTCTCTCTGTATATATATATATATATATATATATATATATATATATATATATATATTTATGTGTGTGTGTATAAAGTAGAGAAAAGGCAAAGCTGCCTGTAACAAGTCAGATGAATAAATAAGTCTTTACCCTTATAATTCACACAGATTCTTCCTAAGCTGTATGAAATCGTCTGATGATAGCTAGAATGAACTATCAAAAATACAACATGATCTTGACAGGGTTAAACAATATTTCAACAATCACTGCACGCTACCACAACACTACAATCACTATCATCATGTTGATCAACATTGCCACCATATTCAACATTACTATCACAATTACCATCATACTTATTACCACCACCATATTCACTATCACCATAATATCACCAACAATCATTATCACCACTAGGCACCATCGCCACTATATTCAGTCATCATCACAACCATCATCATCTCACAATCCTAATCCCAATCACCATCATCTCCTACTAGCACAATCCCTATCACCACCACGATCATTAACATAGTTTACCTCCATCACTGTAATCCTCATCATTTAACACCACCACCACCACAATCATCATCTCCTGCCACCCCATTCACTATCACCACCACGATCACCACCATTTACCACCACCACAGCCACCACAATGAGCATGACAAACACCATAGCCACAAATACCACCATCACAATCATAATCTCCACCACCACCACCATAATTTACCAACATCATAACCACAACTGCCACTATTACAATCATTATCTCCACCACTACAACGTCCATCACCATTATTTACCACCACCACCACCACAATCACAACCACCATAACCACAACTACCACTATCACAATCATGATATCCACCACAACAACCACTACCAGTTCATCACAATCACCACCATTTATCACCACAAGCACCACCATAACCACAACTACCACAATCATAATCACCACCACAACAACCACCATCAGCTCACCACAATCACCATTATTTACTACCACCACAATCATAATTTCCACCACAACAACAACCACCATCAGCTCACCACACACCCTACACTATAATCACTCCACTATTATAGCCGCTGTTACAAAGTTTACCCCATCAATGTGAATTAATATGCATAAAATGTAAAGGGCCCCCATGATCTGTAATTCAGTGGGCTCAATTTCTAGACACCAGAATATGTTCATTTAGAGTTTTCCTTGACTAGGTGATTTTGTTTTGTTTTGTAGTTCGTGATAACCCTTTGTGAATCGTGATGTGTATTAACAGTACATTCTGCTATCATTAGACGATTTTATTCAGCTTAGGTAGAACTTATGGGAACTAAAAGGTTAATTAAGATAGTATTTAATTTGCTTGGGCAAATCTGGTAATGGTGCATTCTACTAACAGGAAGATACAAGTATTTAATATGTATCTAATTAAACACAAAGGCAAGTTATACAATAGGTACAGAACAATACTTTTAATTACATAAACAAATAAAATAATGTCACACAATAGTTACAATAATACACAGAATATACATATACTGGTACACAATTCACAAGGCTAGTTGAAATTAATGTTTACTTTAGTTATAGCTAAATGTGAGCTCATTTAGCTGGGAATGCAAGCTGAACATGTGCGTGAATGTATATATGCAATTATATATTTATGCGGGTTCTTAGATTCAGCAAACTTAAGTTTTATTAAGATATGAGCATATATAACACTAATAGACATGGAAATGCTGGAATACTGTTTCGATTATTTATATATCAGAGTTGAGTTTTGGCTAAGTAAGTCTTTATATAATCACGAATTTACGTGTTCTCTATATCTATTGACTAATTTATAAATCAAGATAATCTTGGAAGAATATTTATTACTTTAGAATCACTATAATAAAGGTGTGCGTGAGTGGGCTTTTATTTCTACACTTGTATTTCGTGAGTATCTGGTTAGGCCTGGACTTCTCGCTAGAACTTGCTGTCTTCTGCTGTAGTTCTGATGGACAGTGACATAGTCTGTTCTAGTTCTGCGTATGCTGGTTTCTATCTTGTGCGAGCTAGAAGGGTACGATCCGATGCTGTTGTTGTTCAGGCCGCTACGGGCAGGATGGCTGTTTGAGGTATAGCTGCATGGGGATATCTATGCGCGTGAACGGCGCGCAGGTACTCTTTCTTCTTGCTGTTTACGTCCATGTGGCGTGGTTCTGGTGGTGGTCTGTACCAAGATATACAGTACAAAGTATTGTCACCAGAGTCCCTAAACTTGTTTTTCCCGCGCAGTGACGTGAAATAGACCCCATCCCGCGCTCCCTCATTATTTTCCCCCTTTTGATTTGTGAAGGTCGCGCCCATCTCGCCTGAATAAAGTGAAGTGTTTTTTGCATAGCCCCGATGTTCTGCTGTGTTGCTTTGCTTAACCCGCTGAGATCCAGCGTCGCACGTGTTGCGTCGGCAATGTTCGATCACCAGAACCCAGCGACGCAACGTTTGCGTCCTGGCCGGTCCGGTCCTAATTACTCCGGTCCTATGGCACCCCGAGGGCTCAGATTTGTATGGGAACTGTGTAAGTATCCCACGCACCCATGCCGATGGTTGAAAACTCTCAAAGTCCAACCGCGTGCGCGTGAGCGCGCAAAAGCATGTTTTTTGGGGGTAATTGCCTCCAATTTTTTATCCTGTAAAATCCGTTTTCGGGGGCTCTTTAGGACCATTTTTTGCACTTTATGACCTATTTTTTTTCCCCTTCATTCCTAACCCATTCTCTATTGTTTCTGGAATACAAAAAAAAAAAATCAAACCTCTGGGCCCTGGTGGGACATTTATTACTAACTAGCTGGGGCTCAGCGGGTTAAGCAAGTGTGCAGACATGCCCAGCAACTGTGCAGTGTTTGGGTGTTTCTCAAACAGGAAAAAAGCAAGTGATAAGCATCTAACTTTTCACCACTTTCCTATAGACGACGATACAAAGAGCAAATGGATTCACCTTTATAAGAGATCAGACTGTATTAATGATGCTAATACAAGTATATGCAGTTTACATTTTGAGACAAGTGCATATGAAAGAAATCTTAAATATTAATTATTAGGTTTCCCATTACCCAAATTACTGCACAGGATAAAGGCTGGTACACTTCCAACTTGTCACTTACCAACATCATGAGGTGAGCCTTACTATTTTCAATTATATATCTAGTTACCCGGTACTTTAAATATATATCAAACTGTATAGGTTATTTAGTATTACTTCTATCTATGCTTTCACATACAGTAGCCAACACATGAACCTGGTACATGGAGCCTGCAGTACAGATATGGTTGAATTTATTGTCCTCACAGATTTGTTTATTGTTTGAAGGTGGTTATACTCTTTTACATACTTGAATTATTGTTAAAAGTGGGTAAGAACAATAATTTATCAAAGTTATCTAAGATAACTTGTATAAATTTGTCTACATGGTATTTTATTTGTGTAAGATTAAATAACTTCTTAATACACCTAAACAAATATGTAATACTAGAGTTTTTCCAGGTAAGTAAAAGCGTCATTTCTTAATACGCATAAGGGGAAAAATAGAGTAAATAGTGTGGATTGGCGAAACTATTTTACCGTGACTGTACACTCTGAAGAATAGTGAACAAAAGTCTTAAAATCGCTAAACTAATGGGGCAAACATCTTAAAATCTCATAACTAATGGGGCTAAACTTGAGGGAGAAGGGGGTCCAGAAGTACCAAAACCTCCCGTTAAATAAGTATCGTAAAATTAGCTGCTATAGGCCCGATGGGTGCCGACTATCTCAATAAACATTTCGACTAAAAAATATATATGTAAATAAAGAAGATAAAAATGAAGTGTTGCGGTCATCGAACTGAAGGGATTAAAAACGGCTTAGCTTGGGGAAGAAAAAAAAAAAATATATATATACCGGTATATATTGAGTATATATCACAAATACACGTGAGCCACTAAATTGTTTCTAATCTCTCAGTGGGGTTCGAACCGCCGACCGTCAGGACGATAGCCGACGCTTTAATCAACTACACCACGGCAGTCTCTGCCGTGGTGTAGTTGATTAAAGCGTCGGCTATCGTCCTGAAGGTCGGCGAGACTGCCGTGGTGTAGTTGATTAAAGCGTCGGCTATCGTCCTGACGGTCGGCGGTTCGAACCCCACTGAGAGATTAGAAACATATATATATATATATATATATATAATATATATATATATAAAGTTGTGGTGTACCGTACATGGGAAAGCGGGCATGAGGGGAATATCCCACGATCGTCGATGGTCAACAAATTGATGGTAACATTTTTGGAAGTTTTCATTGGTATCGGAAGCTAGTCGTAACTCCTTGAGGTTTATGACACGTTTAGTTTTGGCTATCATCAGACCGGTTGTATTCAACTTAGGAAGGATCTGTGGGAGTCAGAGGCACAATTGAGTTGGTTTTGATTCCTATATTCGTAGAGGTCCTTCCTAAGCTGTATAATATAGCCTAGTGATCGTCAAAGTAAACTAATAATATACGTCATAATCCTCAAGGAGTTGATCTAAGTTAATTTTAGTTGACATAATTATGTTTAAGCCTACCAGACCAGTGTTGAAATTAAGTTGGAGAGAAATTGCGTTCGTAGTCCTTAAAAGGGTTTTCAGTTTGACCCATTTTATCGCTACTGAAAGGGTTAAGATATTACTGTTATAGGTGACGGTGGGAGTTAAGGGGGTGGGGGGAGGGGAGGGGTAGGGGTTAGTTTGCTCCATAAACCTCTATCATGCTATAAAAAATACCCGCAAGATCCTTCTTCGAGATCAATTTGTTAGTTTTCTGGTAGAAAGATGTCTTGGTCGAAGGCCGACTAAGCTACAAACTCGCTATCTCTCACCAAGAAAAATCGACACCTAATTGGCAGGAAAAGTCCTAATACTGGCAAAGAAATGGGGGGCTTGGTCATAAAATCGCCAAATTTATGGCGCGAACGTCTTAAACTTTCAAAACTAATTGTGCTAAACATGAGGGAGAAGGGGATCCAGAAACAAAACATAATACTGCCCTTAAGCCTGACCGTTTTCCATTCCCTGAAAGCGTTTCAATTTAGCAGCGTTAAAGTTGCAGACGAGAGCATCGGTTTGGAGTATTCGGGTTGTGGTGGGTAGTTCTCTTTATTGGTGTTTCTGTCTTTATATTCCACCACAACCACAATCATTCACACCAACCATACGCGCCATTACTATCCAACGAACTATTACTATCCAACGCACCATTACTATACAAGGCACCATAACTACCACACTACCACAATGTCACACCCATCACATCACTTCTGCCTCAATCACCACCATTAATGTTACCACTCATACATCATCACTACGACACTACTGCTATCACACCACTCCTACCTCAACCACCACACCACCACAACCATTAGCCTTACACCATCACAAGCACCACAACAAAATCACCATACTGTCACCACAATAACATCACAACCACTATACTACCACCACCACACAATTACTACCGTACTACACTACAGACACTCTTTAAGCTTTATAAAATCGTCTAACAAAAATACATAAACAAAACTGAATGGTGTACTGAAAGGATTAAAATATCGTTGCTATAAATGGCAAAGAGAGTTATGCATGAACATTTTCCATTCCCTAAAAGCGTTTCAATTTTCGCAGCGTTAAAGTTGCAGAAGAAAGTATCGGCTTGGCGTATCCTGTTACTGGCGTGTTGCATTACCATCATCACCATCACCACTACCACTACTGCTCCATAATGTCACCACTATTACATTACCATCACCATACCTCACCATCACCACTACCACTACTACTACTCAATAATGTCACCACTATTACATTGCCATCATCACCATACCACACCATCACCACTACCACTACTACTCCATAATGTCACCACCATTACATTACCACCGTCACCATACCTCACCATCACCACTACCACTACTCAATAATGTCACCACTATTACATTGCCATCATTACCATACCACACCATCACCACTACCACTACTACTCCCTAACGTCACCACCATTACATTACCACCGTCACCATACCTCACCATCACCACTACTACTACTACTCCATAATATCACCACCATTACATTACCACCACCACCACCACTACTACTTCATAATATCACCACCATTACATTACCATCACCACCATATACCACCACTACGACTCCATAATGTCACCACCATTACATTACCATCACCACCATACCACACCATCACCACCACCACTACTACTCCATAATGTTACCACCATTACATTACCATCACCATTATACCACACCATCACCACTACCACTACTACTCCATAATGTCGCCACCATTACATTACCATCATCACCATTCCACACCATCACCACTACTACTCCATAATGTCGCCACCATTACATTACCATCATCACCATTCCACACCATCACCACTACCACTACTACTCCATAATGTCACCACCATTACATTACCATCACCATACCACACCATCACTACCACTACTACTACTACTCCATAATGTCAACACCATTACATTACCATCATCACCAAACCACACCATCATCACTACTACTACTACATAATGTCACCACCATTACATTACCATCATCACCATACCACACCATCACCACTCTTTAATGTCACCACCATTACATCCACACAAAACCATCATAACAACGAAAGCATTAACATCCGCACCATTCCACACAATACCACCACACCATCACCAATACCACCACACCATCACCAATATACAATCACCACACCGTCACTACCACCACACCATCACCAATATACAATCACCAGACCGTCACTACCACCACACCATCACCAATATACAATCACCACACCGTCACTACCACCACACCATCACCAATATACAATCACCACACCGTCACTACCACCACACCATCACCAATATACAATCACCACACAGTCACTACCACCACACCATCACCAATATACAATCACCACACCGTCACTACCACCACACCATCACCAATATACAATAACCACACCGTCACTACCACCACACCATCACCAATATACAATCACCACACAGTCACTACCACCACACCATCACCAATATACAATCACCACACCGTCACTACCACCACACCATCACCAATATACAATCACCACACCGTCACTACCACCACAATAATAGGTATTTCCTAATGTTTGCTTTAAAATGACGATATTATAATTCCACCAATAATATCCCAAGAACAATGGTTGAGGTAATTACAGTACTTACTATAATATATACTTAGAAGTCCTTGTGTTTTGACTGAGTTAAGTTCGCTTATCCTACTTTACAAGATATATACTGTTTATATATACAGTATTTTTTAACAATACAACTTCATTCAATGCATGTAATTCCAACCATGGCATTCATCCACTCTCAATAATCACATTGAACGTTCACAACTTTCGCACATTTATATTTTAAAAAGGACAGAGCAAAATCCTTAATAATTCTGAACAAATATTGGATGTAAATAGTTTGTTCCTATAATTATGTTGAGGAATTATCGTTTACTGGCTACATTTCTCCCCTGTGGGTAAGGAGTCTTTGACATTTAGTGGAGGAAAATTAATGTGCAACAAGTATACTACTGCATGTCGTACAAGGCGACTAAAAGGGTTTGTAAGGACGAACGGTTATTCTGTTCAGTAAACTCTTTGTATGGTACTGTCTTGCGGCACTGTTGAGGCTGGTGTGGTTGTAGATACTTCAGGTACAGGCGCTGCAAGAGGATTGTGTTGAGGCTCGGTTAGCACTATCCCAACATCAGCCACAAAGATGACATGGTGGGGCAGTGTTATAGCAGAACTTTATGGTACTACATTCCAACTATTAGAACGGCAACACTGATTTAGCCATTGCAATGGAATGGAAAATTACGTTAAGAGGGGATAGTTCGTATTTCTGGACCCCTTCTCTCTCGTGTTTAGCCCAATAAGTTTTCAAATGTTTAGATGTTCGACTCATTAGTTTGGCGATCTTAACATCTATTGCCCCATTTCGTTGACAATTTCAAGTCCTTTTGTGTCATTTAGATGGCATGATAGCGAGTCTGTAATCTTTTTACCAAAAATTTTACAAATTTATCTTGAATGGGGGCCTAGGGGATGTTATTTTAATTTTGATGGAGGTCTAGCGAGGAACTAAACAAAAAAAATATATAAATGAATATACCAAAAAATAAACACTACCCCCTTTATACCGTTGAATGTTCTGTACTATGTACAAAGTTGTATTTGTTCTTAATATATTTATATGTATTTTTAAAAATATATATACAACGTCATAATGATGTAGGTAGGAGGACTATTGACAGTGGCTGCACTTGGTCTTGTATTACTTCATACAAGGAAATTACCACTTGTGATGACTTGTAATTAATCCAGTAGCGTGGTGCTATTATTATTTTCATTATGGATATCCTCAGACGATGTGTTTCCGTTTAGGAGGGATATGGAGGAATCGGCTGGTTGATTCCTAGACGTCCTCTCTTATTTGCGAAACATCGTCTAATGTTTCTTAAAATATGCATTATTTGTTGTTGTTGTTGTTCCCCAAGTTGCCTGGCCGAACAGCCCCAAGGCCCCGAGCAAGGCCAATGCCATAACTGAGCGCCCACACAGAACCCTCCCTGCCGACCACAATAAAGCCTGGGTGACCGAAGCCACTCCATGGCAGGGAGCTGAGGAGGGTGCGGAAACGCCCGGGCAACCAAAGCCCCACCCAGGGCCCTGTGCCCCTCAGCAATTATGAAGAGAAAGTTGAGGGGCAAAGGAAAAATGTGACGCTTTGGCTTCCAATCTTGGTAGATTGGGAGGTCAATCCACGGAAGAGACTCAGTCACTTGAGATCTAGAAAATATATAAGTAAAAGGAACAGTCAGAGTGAGCTATGGGTATGGCAGAGATCGCTCAGTTCTCACTCTGATAGACCAGCCCATCACCAATTATTTTATTTTTTATTTTTTTTATATAACGTAGTCGTGTGGAGGGTAACACAAGAAAACACACACACACACACACACACACACACACACACACACACACACACACACACACACACAGAGAAGACCTTAGTAATATCCCTACAGCATCGCCGGTTCAGATAGATAATTCTGACGTTCTAGGCAGTATCAGCATTACAGAGAGAGAGAAGTTTTGAATTGTTTAGATACACTAAAGGTAAATAAATCACCTGGACCTGATACGATATCGCCTAGAGTTCTAAAGGAAGCTAAGTATGAGCTCTCCAAACCACTGACATTGCTCTTCAATAAATCCTTACAGTCTGGGACTATGCCTGATCAGTGGAAGCTTGCCAACGTAACACCGATATTTAAAAGAGGCAGCAAATCCTTACCTAGTAACTATCGTCCAATTAACTTAACCTCATTTGTATGTACAATGCTAGAAACACTCATAAGAGACAAACTCTTAAATTATTTAGAGGAAAACAACATACTTAAAGATATTCAACACGGTTTTTTGTAATAAACGCTCCTGCTTAGCAAACCTCTTAGACTTCTACGATATCCTCAAACTGTATGATGAGAGTAAAGCTGTAAATATTATATACCTTGATTTTCAAAAGGCCTTTGACAAAGTTCCTCACAAACGTTTATTGATAAAACTAAAAGCGCATGAAATGCAAGACGGTGTGTTAAAATGGATAGAAATTTGGCTCAGTGACAGAAAGCAAAAAGTAGTCATAAACGGAATGCATCCACATGGATCAATGTAAGAAGTGGGGTACCTCAGGGATCGGTATTGGGGCCAGTTCTTTTCCTAGTTTACATTAAAGACATAGATGAGGGTCTCGCCTGTACAATCTCAAAGTTTGCTGATGATACAAAAATTGCAAATAGCGTACTCGCAAATGAACATGTTGAAGATATGCAACATAATCTAGATAAGTAATTGTCACACTGGGCTCATATTTGGCAAATGTGTTTCAATGCGGATAAATGTAAATTACTCCATATAGGAAACCGAAATGAGAAAGCAAACTATTCAATGAATGGCACCCAGCTTAATAGTGTAGACAGATAAACTGATTTGGTAGTAACAATATCGAGTAACCTAAAACCGAGTCAACAATGTTCAGAAGTTGTTAAGAAGGCAAACAAAATAATTGGCTTTATAGGCAGGTCATTTGAGCATAAATCCAAAGATGTATTCCTAACTCTTTACAATTCCTTAGTCCGCCCTTTCCTGGAATATTGCGTTCAATCCTGGTGCCCTTACTACCAAAAGATATAGACAAGCATAGACTACAGTAGATTTGGACTGGACACGAAAATGGAACTTTGCAGTAAGGGACCCAAAATCGGAGAACTAACCCCCAAATTTGAACCTCGAAACCCACGAAAATATCACATTTTCGCGGCTTCGAGGTTCGAACTTGGGGGTTCGTTTGCCGATTCTGGGGCCCTTACTGCAAAGTTTCATTTTCGTGTCCAATCCAGATCTACTGTAGTCTATGAGACAAGTTATAAGGAGTTCAACGTAGAGTTACCAAAATTATACCTTGCCTAAAGAACAAACCATACGAGGAAGCGTCTTAGATAATTAAATGTATTTCCTTTAACCCAGTGCAGATTAAGAAGGACATAATTCAAGTGTTCAAAATCACCAAAGGCATAGACAATATGAACTGTACAAAATATTTATACTATCGACCAATCAAATTACACGCAGGGGAAGGTTGCAAAATTATTGGTAAATCTTCTAACTCACACGAGTCTAAATATCTTCTTCAATCGAGTTGTCAACTTGTGGAATGGGCTTCCCCGAGATGTCATAGAATGCAGCACCGTTCATTCTTTTAAATTTCTCATAGACAAACCCCTTAAATCCAAGACTGACTGCATTTGTAAATTAATATTTTGTTTTTTCCTCTATTATATTACTTACAACTGTCCCCTACTAACATCTAATCATGCCACGGAAATTTGTCCCAGGGTAGTCTTCCCTTTCCATTTTTCTCTTACCCACTCTAAACTACTGTTTGGACACTTGCCCGTCAGTGTTTTGGAGAGCAAGCAGTCTTGAGGGGTCACTGGATCTGCTGTTGCTTGATTTCCTTTGTACACACACACCATGATAAACCAACAAAGATAAAGGGTCGTCCACACACTTTCATTCTCTGTTATTCACATCATATACTGTATACTCCTATTCTTGCCGTTGAGGGGATACTTCCACTTGAAGGATTTATTTCTTGCCCCCCCATCCCCCTCATGTTTAGCCCCATTGCTTTTGAGATTTGAAGACGTTCGCCCCACTGGTTTGGCGATCTAATAACTTTCGCCACATGTCTGTAAATTTTAAGACCTTTCGTTTCATTTAGGTGTCGATATTTTCCTGGCGAGAGACAGCGAGCCTGTAATTTAAGAGCAACCCGCCTATGGCCAGGACATTTCACTACCAAAAAATGTACAAATTTATCTTGAAAGGGGGTCAAGAGGGTGTAATTTTAAGCTTGATGGAGGTCTAGGGAACAAACTAAAAACCTCCCCTAAAATTAATATCTCCTCATAAGCTACATAATTTCTGTAATCCGGCCCTGTATTTCCCGGTGTAACTGCACTCCTTCACCTGTAATTGACCTGCCCTTACCTGGTGCCTAGTCCTGCCCTATATACCACTTCACTCATATTCTCTCTCTCTCGCTCTCTCGCTCTCTCGCTCGCTCTCGCTCGCTCTCGCTCTCGCTCTCTCTCTCTCTCTCTCTCTCTCTCTCTCTCTCTCTCTCTCTCTCTCTCTCTCTCATATTCGCCAAAACGTCTTACACACCATCTCTCGTTTTCTTCTTGGTCTTCTTCCCATTTCTTCTTGGTCTTTTAGTTTTCTTTTTGGTCTTCTCATTTACTTCTTATTATCTGTTTGGTCTTCTTCTCATTTTCTTCTTGATCATCTTCTCATTTTCTTTTTGGTTTTATACTAATTTTCTTCACATTTTCTTCTTGGATTTCATTCTCATTTCTTCAAATGTTCTCCTTGTCTTCTTCTTATTTTCTTTTTGGTCTTCTTATTTTGTTTCTTGGTGTTCTCATTTTCTTCTTGGTTTTATTCTCATTTTCTTTTTGTTTTTATACTAATTTTCTCCACATTTCTTCTTGGTTTCATTCTCATTTCTTCAAATTTTCTTCTTGGTCTTCTTCTCCCTCCCACACCTTCCACCTTTGTTTTGGAAATTATCGTTGTAATTTTTCTCTTCACTCATCGTACCAATATGCCTATGACACTCAAGGGGGGTAGGTTTTATTATTGTTTGTTTGTTTGTAAATGAACATATCTTAAATCCCCCTTAAAGATAAATTTGTATATTTTTCGGTAGAAATCTGTTACGGCCGAAGGCCGGTTTCTCCATAATTACAGGTTCACCAGGACAAAATCGACACCTAAATGGCACGAAAGATCTTAATTTTGACAACAAATGGGTCGAAAGGTCTAAAAATCATCAAACTAATGGGGCGGTCTATAACAAAACATATGACGGTACCTCGCCTTAAGCACACCTTGGTCTGCTCTCTCCAGTAAGCTCTGTTTCTGGCGGACGGTAAATTGAATCCCTGAGCAGCTGATTTATCCAGACTTAACCCATTCAGTACCGGTGGAGTCCTTAATTTATTCTGGTAACTAATAGGCGATATTACTCAGCTTAGGAAGGCCCTGCAGCAATCAACAGGCTTCGAACAATCCTAATTAACCCTTTTTACTACCATAGATCCTTCGTAAGCTGCACAAAATCGTCTGAATATAGCTAAAATAAAGATAAAAAAATATGTTGCCGGGACAGAAGGGGTTAATGGAAAATTAGACTATAGTGTATTCAAGCAAACTTGGCATTTTTATACTTCTTATAGTGCCTTCCTAAACTGCTTGTGTGACACCGCCTTTATTTAACCCCTTCAGCACGATGACTTCTTTTCACTTTTGATTCTGGCTACTATTAGACGATTTTGTTCAGTTTAGAAATGGCTTACAACAATTAACAGGCTTCGATCTATCTCCCTAACCCTCTTTACCACCACAGATCCTTCCTAAGCTATACAAAATCGTCTGAATATAGCTAGAGTAAACTTAATAAAGACGTCGCCGGTACAGAAGGGGTTAATATTAGCTATCCATAAGCAGCGTTGCTAATTTATGTCAGTTTATCTTGAATACACTTTACTATATCTCTATATCATAATAATGTTCAGGTAAAATAATTAACATCCTATTCCGACACAAAATCTTCAAAATAACAGACTCTAGATGGGAACTTTTCAATTTACCGTCAGCTTAAAGTAAATTGACTATAGCCTTTCACGTCTCTCTTACTCCTGTCATTTTTCACCCTTGTCAGCCCATTTAACACTTAGAGTACCAGCGACGTGTTTTATTGTATTCTATTTAGGCTATACGATATTATGCAGCTTAGGAAGGATCTGTGTTAGTTAAAAGGGTTGGTGAGCTTGTTTGAAGCCTTATTATTGC
Organism: Paralithodes platypus; assembly: GCA_032716605.1. Taxonomy (NCBI): domain Eukaryota; kingdom Metazoa; phylum Arthropoda; class Malacostraca; order Decapoda; family Lithodidae; genus Paralithodes; species Paralithodes platypus. The sequence continues at coordinate 19,474,056 of CM064581.1, read as the reverse complement.
TGAGGGTCCTTCCTAAACTGAATAAAATCGTCTAATACTTGCCAGAATATGATGAAAAGGACGTCCCTGGTACTGAAAGGGTTAACTCCACATATTGTCGTCCTACAGTGGATGTCCATCACTTCCACCCTACTATCCTGTGTGGCATCCAGGGCCTATATCCAGTATACCTCACAGCCATTATACAGCACTGTTTGGCCCTACTACTACCCACAAACTATTCCTCCAGACCCTCTACTATCCTGTGTGGCATCCAGGGCCTATATACAGTATACCTCACAGCCATTATACAGCACTGTTTGGCCCTACTACTACCCACAAACTATTCCTCCAGACCCTCTACTATCCTGTGTGGCATCCAGGGCCTATATACAGTATACCTCACAGCCATTATACAGCACTGTTTGGCCCTACTACTACCCACAAACTATTCCTCCAGACCCTCTACTATCCTGTGTGGCATCCAGGGCCTATATACAGTATACCTCACAGCCATTATACAGCACTGTTTGGCCCTACTACTACCCACAAACTATTCCTCCAGACCCTCTACTATCCTGTGTGGCATCCAGGGCCTATATACAGTATACCTCACAGCCATTATACAGCACTGTTTGGCCCTACTACTACCCACAAACTATTCCTCCAGACCCTCTACTATCCTGTGTGGCATACTGGGCCTATATACAGTATACCTCACAGCCATTATACAGCACTGTTTGGCCCTACTACTACCCACAAACTATTCCTCCAGACCCTCTACTATCCTGTGTGGCATCCAGGGCCTATATACAGTATACCTCACAGCCATTATACAGCACTGTTTGGCCCTACTACTACCCACAAACTATTCCTCCAGACCCTCTACTATCCTGTGTGGCATCCAGGGCCTATATACAGTATACCTCACAGCCATTATACAGCACTGTTTGGCCCTACTACTACCCACAAACTATTCCTCCAGACCCTCTACTATCCTGTGTGGCATCCAGGGCCTATATACAGTATACCTCACAGCCATTATACAGCACTGTTTGGCCCTACTACTACCCACAAACTATTCCTCCAGACCCTCTACTATCCTGTGTGGCATACTGGGCCTATATACAGTATACCTCAGCCATATACAGTTCTGTTTGGCCCTACTACTACCCACAAACTATTCCTCCAGACCCTCTACTATCCTGTGTGGCATCCAGGGCCTATATACAGTATACCTCAGCCATATACAGTTCTGTTTGGTCCTACTACTACCCACAAACTATTCCTCCACACCCTCTACTATCCTGTGTGGCATCCAGGGCCTATATACAGTATACCTCACAGCCATTATACAGCACTGTTTGGCCCTACTACTACCCACAAACTATTCCTCCAGACCCTCTACTATCCTGTGTGGCATCCAGGGCCTATATACAGTATACCTCACAGCCATTATACAGCACTGTTTGGCCCTACTACTACCCACAAACTATTCCTCCAGACCCTCTACTATCCTGTGTGGCATCCAGGGCCTATATACAGTATACCTCACAGCCATTATACAGCACTGTTTGGCCCTACTACTACCCACAAACTATTCCTCCAGACCCTCTACTATCCTGTGTGGCATCCAGGGCCTATATACAGTATACCTCACAGCCATTATACAGCACTGTTTGGCCCTACTACTACCCACAAACTATTCTTCCAGACCCTCTACTATCCTGTGTGGCATCCAGGGCCTATATACAGTATACCTCAGCCATATACAGTTCTGTTTGGCCCTACTACTACCCACAAACTATTCCTCCAGACCCTCTACTATCCTGTGTGGCATCCAGGGCCTATATACAGTATACCTCAGCCATATACAGTTCTGTTTGGTCCTACTACTACCCACAAACTATTCCTCCACACCCTCTACTATCCTGTGTGGCATCCAGGGCCTATATACAGTATACCTCACAGCCATTATACAGCACTGTTTGGCCCTACTACTACCCACAAACTATTCCTCCAGACCCTCTACTATCCTGTGTGGCATCCAGGGCCTATATACAGTATACCTCACAGCCATTATACAGCACTGTTTGGCCCTACTACTACCAACAAACTATTCCTCCAGACCCTCTACTATCCTGTGTGGCATACTGGGCCTATATACAGTATACCTCACAGCCATTATACAGCACTGTTTGGCCCTACTACTACCCACAAACTATTCCTCCAGACCCTCTACTATCCTGTGTGGCATACTGGGCCTATATACAGTATACCTCACAGCCATTATACAGCACTGTTTGGCCCTACTACTACCCACAAACTATTCCTCCAGACCCTCTACTATCCTGTGTGGCATCCAGGGCCTATATATACAGTATACCTCACAGCCATTATACAGCACTGTTTGGCCCTACTACTACCCACAAACTATTCCTCCAGACCCTCTACTATCCTGTGTGGCATCCAGGGCCTATATACAGTATACCTCACAGCCATTATACAGCACTGTTTGGCCCTACTACTACCCACAAACTATTCCTCCATACCCTCTACTATCCTGTGTGGCATCCAGGGCCTATATACAGTATACCTCACAGCCATTATACAGCACTGTTTGGCCCTACTACTACCCACAACTATTCCTCCAGACCCTCTACTATCCTGTGTGGCATCCAGGGCCTATATACAGTATACCTCACAGCCATTATACAGCACTGTTTGGCCCTACTACTACCCACAAACTATTCCTCCAGACCTCTACTATCCTGTGTGGCATCCAGGGCCTATATACAGTATACCTCAGCCATATACAGTACTGTTTGGCCCTACTACTACCCACAAACTATTCCTCCAGACCCTCTACTATCCTGTGTGGCATCCAGGGCCTATATACAGTATACCTCAGCCATATACAGTTCTGTTTGGTCCTACTACTACCCACAAACTATTCCTCCACACCCTCTACTATCCTGTGTGGCATCCAGGGCCTATATACAGTATACCTCAGCCATTATACAGCACTGTTTGGCCCTACTACTACCCACAAACTATTCCTCCAGACCCTCTACTATCCTGTGTGGCATCCAGGGCCTATATACAGTATACCTCACAGCCATTATACAGCACTGTTTGGCCCTACTACTACCCACAAACTATTCCTCCAGACCCTCTACTATCCTGTGTGGCATACTGGGCCTATATACAGTATACCTCACAGCCATTATACAGCACTGTTTGGCCCTACTACTACCCACAAACTATTCCTCCAGACCCTCTACTATCCTGTGTGGCATACTGGGCCTATATACAGTATACCTCACAGCCATTATACAGCACTGTTTGGCCCTACTACTACCCACAAACTATTCCTCCAGACCCTCTACTATCCTGTGTGGCATCCAGGGCCTATATACAGTATACCTCACAGCCATTATACAGCACTGTTTGGCCCTACTACTACCCACAAACTATTCCTCCAGACCCTCTACTATCCTGTGTGGCATCCAGGGCCTATACAGTATACCTCACAGCCATTATACAGCACTGTTTGGCCCTACTACTACCCACAAACTATTCCTCCAGACCCTCTACTATCCTGTGTGGCATCCAGGGCCTATATACAGTATACCTCACAGCCATTATACAGCACTGTTTGGCCCTACTACTACCCACAAACTATTCCTCCAGACCCTCTACTATCCTGTGTGGCATCCAGGGCCTATATACAGTATACCTCACAGCCATTATACAGCACTGTTTGGCCCTACTACTACCCACAAACTATTCCTCCAGACCCTCTACTATCCTGTGTGGCATCCAGGGCCTATATACAGTATACCTCACAGCCATTATACAGCACTGTTTGGCCCTACTACTACCCACAAACTATTCCTCCAGACCCTCTACTATCCTGTGTGGCATCCAGGGCCTATATACAGTATACCTCACAGCCATTATACAGCACTGTTTGGCCCTACTACTACCCACAAACTATTCCTCCACACCCTCTACTATCCTGTGTGGCATCCAGGGCCTATATACAGTATACCTCACAGCCATTATACAGCACTGTTTGGCCCTACTACTACCCACAAACTATTCCTCCACACCCTCTACTATCCTGTGTGGCATACTGGGCCTATATACAGTATACCTCACAGCCATTATACAGCACTGTTTGGCCCTACTACTACCCACAAACTATTCCTCCAGACCCTCTACTATCCTGTGTGGCATCCAGGGCCTATATACAGTATACCTCAGCCATATACAGTTCTGTTTGGTCCTACTACTACCCACAAACTATTCCTCCACACCCTCTACTATCCTGTGTGGCATCCAGGGCCTATATACAGTATACCTCAGCCTGGTGAGTTATCTGCTCAACAGGTGGCGTTGTGTGTGTGTAAGTGTGAGAGTCCGAGTGTAGGGGGTGAGACAGTGAAGCACGGGAACGAGGTGGCTTCAGAGATGGGGTCGTTTCGGGCCATGAGTGCGCACCGTGCCTCATGTGAAGGCAAGATGGCAGGTGCTCGTTGTACTCTACGTGCTTCACATGTGTCACTCCCTAGACTGGAACAAGACCTCACAGGCTTCACTGTTCATTGTAAAGCGGTGAATGTTAAGGCTCTCAGCCTATGCCCGAGAGGAAGTAAGTTGGAATATACTGTAGAAAAAAAAAAAAAAAAAATATATATATATACAGTACTGTACTATCCTGTGTGGCATCCAGGGCCTATATACAGCATACCTCACAGCCATATACAGTTCTGTTTGGCCCTACTACTACCCACAAACTATTCTCCACACATTCCTCGAGGGCCGCAATACTGTTCCTCCCCCTCTCCCACCCATATATGCTCTACTTCACACCCTAGCTTTTATATTTACACCCCTTTACCTGAATGTTTCTACCTCTTGTATTGCTTCCCTATTTATATATTTGTTACATCCACCTCCAGTTTTCTCATATTGCATGCCACTCCAAACTTAAACACAAATTATTGTAGTGATTAACTTGAGTTCACAATATCGGTCGCTCCATCTCGCTTCCTAATGTTCCCGTGTCCTTAACTCTATCCCTCTTTCCGTAGTCCTTACTCTCAACTCCTTCAGTACTCCATTTAGGAACAGGTTAAGCAACCATAAAACATGACACAACCCTGCCATACACCTTCTCTCACTCGAAACCTTTCTCCTTTTCTATTTACTGGCACACATGATCTACTATTAGGAGTAGTTTTCTTAGTAGATATCTCCTCATTATTTGTATGTACTCGTATGCTTTAGTTAAACTATGTGTGTAATTAGGTTATGTGTGGATGCCCAGATACTTCAACCAGTAGAATACCTCAACCAGTAGATCTCGGCCAAATCAAACTCAATCAGTACATTTAGGTTAGATTAGGTTTTGTTAGGTTAATACTTTATATTGGTAATGGTTTGGTTAGCTCTGGTCGACACTCGGCGAGACGTGTTGGTTGAAATGGCCTACTGGTCGAGCTGTGTGGATTCCAATTTATACACGTTTTCGTGACCCAATGGGTCTGGAAAGGATAAATAAAGTGTCCATAAAATTATATCTATTTAAAGATATTCTGATAGTATAAATGGGGGTATGGAAGAGGCAAGTGAGCCATAATATAAGAACTTGCTGCTTGGGGTGGGATAGAACTCTCATCATCCCGCATACCGCCCTGGGGCCGAACCCCTCAGCTGGTTAGGGTCCTTTACCTGCTTACCACAAGCGTCTCTCTTGAGCAGCTCAGCAGTACAGATCCCGGCAGCATATTCCTATAACAGCTTAGGATGGATCTGTGCCAACTAACACTATCTAGTGCAACGTCTCGGGGGTAATTAGGATATTTTTTTTATAATATTCATGATGGTTTTGATTGCTGTTGCCAATTTCCACCATGACTCAATAGTTTCACCCCTCTTTATGATCAGTGCCTCCCCAGACCCCCTTAACCCTTTCTTTACCGGTGACGTACTTTTAACTTTATTCTGGCTACTATTAAACGATTTTACTCCGTTTCAAAAGGGCCTCCAGCAATTAACAGGCTTCAAACTATCTCGCTTAACCATTTTTACTACCACAGATCCTTCTTAAACTGTACATAATCGTCTAAATATAGCTAGAATAACTTTAAAAGACGTTGCCGGGGCAACGGCACAGAAGGGGTTAACAAATATCGCCACTAAGACCCCCTTCAAGATAAATATGTGCATTTTTCGGTAGACAAATGTCCCGGCATCTGCTAAATTGTGGGCTCGCTATCGCTCGCCCCCCCCCCAATAAAATCGACATCTGAAGGGGTTTAATGTCTTATAATTGCCAAACTAATGAGGCGAAACGTTTTTATATTTAAAAACAAATGGAATTATACAGGGCGGTACCGGTATACGGGGGCAATACCACTCTGCTTAAATGGAACAAAATATCTTACAATCGCCAAACTAATGGAGCGAACGTCTTCGAACCTCAAAACTACTAGGGCTAAACATGAGGAAGAAGGGGTACCAGCAAGCCCCGCCCCCCTAAATGTGTAATACTCCCTGGATAGGCAGCGGTAAAGGTTAAGGGGGGTCACCGGCTTTTGTTTTATCTTTCTCTTCTTTTCTCTCTTTCCCTGGCTTGTATCCATTCGGCCCCATTCAGCCTACTGTTTTAAGACGTTTACCCCCATCCAGGTGTCAATATTTATCTGGCAAGCGGTAGCGAGCAGAGTAGTCATAAACGGTAAGGCATCTAAATGGACCAATGTAAGTAGCGGGGTACCCCAGGGATCGGTACTAGGACCAATTCTCTTTCTAATTTACATCAACGACATAGATGAGGGTCTCACCTGTACAATCTCAAAATTTGCTGACGATACAAAAAATGCAAATAGCGTACTCTCAAAAGATCAAGTTGACGATATGCAACACAATCTAGATAAATTGTCACATTGGGCCCAAATTTGGCAAATGAGTTTCAATGCGGATAAATGTAAAGTACTACATATCGGATACCTAAATGAGAAAGCAAACTATTCGATGAATGGCACTCAGCTTAAGAATGTAAACCGAGAAACCGATCTGGGAGTAACAATATCGAGTAACCTAAAACCGAGTCAACAATGTTCAGAAGTTGATAAGAAGGCAAACAAAATAATTGGCTTTATAGGCAGATCATTTGAGCATAAATCCAAAGACGTAATCCCAACCCTTTACAATTCCTTAGTCCGCCCTCTTCTGGAATACTGCGTTCAATGCTGGTGCCCTTATTACCAAAAAGACATAAACAAGCTAGAACGAGTTCAACGTAGAGTTACCAAAATGATACCTAGCCTAAAGAACAAACCATACGAAGAGCGTCTTAGAGAATTAAATCTATTTCCTTTAACCCAGCGCAGATTAAGAGGTGACTTAATTCAAGTGTTCAAAATCATCAAAGGCATCGCCAATATGAACTGTAGTAAGTACTTCACTATCGATCAATCTAATTACACGCGGGGAAACGGTTGCAAAATTATTGGTAAATCTTTTAACTCACACGAATCTAAGAATTTCTTCTTCAATCGAGTTGTCAACTTGTGGAATGGGCTTCCCCGAGACGTTATAGACTGCAGCACCGTTGATTCATTTAAATTCCGCCTAGACAAATATCTCGCATTAAACCCGCGACTGACTGCGTTTGTAAATGAATAACTTTATCCTCCCCTCAGTTACTAACCCATATGTCCCCTACTAACTTCCTAGTCCTGCCACGTTAGTGGCAGGGCAGTAGTTCCCTTTCCAATGTTCCCTTACCCACTCTAAACCACTGTTTGGACACTTGATCCTCAGTGTTTTGGAGGACAAGCAGCCTAGAAGGGTCACTAGATCTGTTGTTGCTTGATTTCCTTTGTACTCCTTTGTACTCTCTCTCTCTCTCTCTCTCTCTCTCTCTCACACACACACACAATGTTTGCACTCCTGGATACTTAGACCCATATCCTCCAAAACATCTTGCACACCATCTCTCATTTTATCCTTGGGTTCTTCTCATTTCCTCCTTCATGATGGTCTTCTTCTCATTTTCTTCTCGTATATACTGTATATAGTGCACCGTAAAATAAAGTGGTTGATGTTCTCTACCTCAGCATTACAGAGTAGGCATCGTGTATCTCCTCCTACATGCCTGTTCCTGTCTCTTAAGGGGAGACGGACCGTTTTTGTTCTTCTATTAATTCATGTATTCCTTTATTTCTTAGTTTTCTCGCTAGACCTCCATCAAGCTTAAAAAACACTCCCTAGACCCCCCTTCAAGATAAATTTGTACATTTTTCGGTTGAAAAGTGTCCCAGCCGAAGGCCGGTTCCCCTTAAAACTTCAGGCTCGCTATCGCTCGCCAAGAAATAATCGACACCTAAAATTGACAACGAAATGGGGCAAAGGTGTTAAAATCGCCAAACTAATGGGCTGTACGTATTATAATCTCAAAACAATTGGGACTTAAGACGAGGGAGAAAGGGGGTCAGGAAAACGACCCATCTTCCCTTAACCTCAACAGTCCATCAGCCTCACCTTAAGTTTAAATTGTTTGTTCTACACCTATAAAGTATAACTGAAGCTTCTGTATTGTAGTAAAGTTCTTCTTCCCCCTTTAGTTCTGATTTAAAGGTACTATATATTTAAAGGTCCTATATATTTAAAGGTCCTATATATTTAAAGGTCCTATATATTTAAAGGTCCTATATATTTAAAGGTCCTATATATTTAAAGGTCCTATATATTTAAAGGTCCTATATATTTAAAGGTCCTATATATTTAAAGGTCCTATATATTTAAAGGTCCTATATATTTAAAGGTCCTATATATTTAAAGGTCCTATATATTTAAAGGTCCTATATATTTAAAGGTCCTATATATTTAAAGGTCCTATATATTTAAAGGTCTTATATATTTAAAGGTCCTATATATTTAAAGGTCCTATATATTTAAAGGTCCTATATATTTCTAAACTGCTTTTCTCCCCTAGCTCTTCCCATCATTTCCTTGTATTATATATTTTTTCACCAACCAACTTTACTTCTACGCTCAATTAATGAAATCAACAAATACATGTGGCACTTCAAGGACTCGAACCTAGGATACTCACACCGAAATTCCGGGCACTTATGCAATATGCTATCAAGCTTTAAATGTCTTCCTAATTTGCTCATTCTACTTGCTAAATTTGTTTCTCCTAAGTTTAAAGCTCTTATATACTTTTTAATATCCAATGTCCAAGGATCTTTTTCGTTGTTTAATTTATCTTCTGTAATTCTCCTAAGTTGATCATTACTGTCTTCTCATCTTAAGGGGGGTCATCGTTTTTTTTTTTTTTATCTTTCTCTCCTTTTCTCTCTTTCCCTGGCTTGTATCCATTCGGCCCCATTCAGCCAACTGTTTTAAGACGTTTATCCTCATCTAGGTGTCGATTTCTTCCTGGCGAGCGATAGCGAGCCAGCAATGTATGGAGAAATCCGGCTTCGCCGGAGATTTTTTTTTTTATCGAAAAATGTACAAATTTAGCTTGCTGTCAAAACAAAAATATATATATGCTGGCTTGCTACCGCTCGCCAGGAAAAAAATTGATACCTGAATGGGGGAAACGTCTTAAAACAGTTGGCTGAATGGGGCCGAATGGATATAAGCCAAGGAGAGAGAGAGGGAGAGAGAGAAAAAAAGCGAGGTGAGCTTTCTTAATTAAGTACTTGAAATATTTGATACTTCCTTCCATAATTCTTGCTTCCATTGTGGCGGCTCCTATCTCGCCCCTCAAGGTCACCTTTTGTGCGTATCTCGGTGCCCTTAACCCCTTGAGTACCAGCGACGTGTGTTAAATTTTATTCTAGCTACACTTAAACAATATTATGCAGCTTAGGACAGATCTGTGGTAGGATAGTGTAAAGGGTTGGTTGAGATAGTTTGAAGCCTTAATATTGCTAGAGGTCCTTCCTATACTGAATGCAATCGTCTACTAGCTGTCAGAATATAATGAAAAGGACGTCACCGGTACTGTACGGGTTAATATATGTCTAAATAATACAGACTAATAACACACATAACAAAGCCACTCCAACAGCTTCCTCTCTCTCCAACACCCCTTCACCCCTCTCTACCACTTACCTGTGTTTCACAACCACTTACCTTAAGGCAGTGCAAGACTGCATACCATCGAAAATACGGCGTCCAGGCCATAATGATAAGCCCAAATGGTGGAATAAAGATATTTCAGACTGTCTGCTTGCTAAAAAATTTGCTAATGATAGATTAAAATCCTCACAAAATGACGAAGAACGGGTGAAATTTGTAGAGCTACGACGCAAAGCCAAAAAGTTAATTAAGCAAAGTAAAAGCACCCTGGAGTTACATGTTGCGAATCAAAGTAAAACAAACCCGAAAGAATTCTATAGTTATATCAGAAAGAAAAAAGTAGTTACTTCAACTGTTGGACCGTTAGTCGATGAAAATGGAGAATACACCAAAGACGAAGTACAAATGAGTAATGCCCTCAATACCTTCTTTGCATCAGTTTTTACAACCGAAGACCTCAGTGATATCCCTACACCATCGCCGATGCAGATTGATAATTCAGATGTTCTAAGCAATATCACCGTTACAGAGAGAAGTATTGAATTGTTTTGATAAACTCAAGGTAAATAAAACGCCTGGACCTGATACAATCTCGCCTAGAGTTCTAAAGGAAGCTAAGGATGAGCTCTCCAAACCACTGACATTGCTATTCAATGAATCCTTGCAGTCTGGGACTATGCCTGATCAGTGGAAGCTAGCTAACGTAACACCGATATTCAAAAAAGGCAGCAAATCCCTACCCAGTAACTATCGTCCAATTAGCTTAACCTCAATTTTTTTTTTTTTTTTTTTTTTTTTTTTTTTTCTATATTCCAACTACTCCCTCTCGGGCATAGGCTGAGAGCCTGTACATTCCACCGCTCAACACGGTGAAGCCCGTGAGGTCTTGTTCCAGTCTGGGGAGTGAGACATGTGAAGCAACCATCATGGCTCGAAACAGCTCCATCTCTGAAGCGGCCGGTTGCTTCGCTCAGGTGCTTCACCGTCTCACCCTCCAGACTCAGACCCTCACTCTCAGAACGCCACCTATTGAGCAGTGAACTCACTAGGCATTGTCCCCCTGTAACATATTTTGAATATGGGAATATTCATACAGTGTTATTTAATCAGGGAACAATGAGGGTAATTTTTTGGCATTTCGGTGGGCTTTGTGGTAATGCACTGATACTAGGTACAGCACAAATTCAATCCCAATAATATCTTCCCATTGACATATCGGGATTTGAACCCGGGTCCATTGGATTACCAATCCAGTGGCATGACCACTCCACCACACCTCCCCTCAATTGTATGTAAAATGTTAGAAACGGTCATAAGAGACAGACTCGTAAATCACTTAGAGGCAAATAACTTACTTAAAGATACTCAACACGGCTTTCGTAAAAAACGTTCCTGTTTAACAAACCTCTTAGACTTCTTCCACGATATCCTTAACCTCTACGATGAGAGTAAAGCTGTAGATATTATATACCTTGATTTTCAAAAGGCCTTTGACAAAGTTCCCCACAAACGTTTACTGCTAAAACTAAAAGCGCATGGAATACAAGACGGTGTGTTGAAATGGATAGAAAATTGGCTCAGCGACAGAAAGCAAAGAGTAGTCATAAACGGTAAGGCATCTAAATGGACCAATGTAAGTAGCGGGGTACCCCAGGGATCGGTACTAGGACCAATTCTCTTTCTAATTTACATCAACGACATAGATGAGGGTCTCACCTGTACAATCTCAAAATTTGCTGACAATACGAAAATTGAAAATAGCGTACTCTCAAAAGAACAAGTTGACGATATGCAACACAAGCTGGATAAATTGTCATGTTGGGCCCAAATTTGGCAAATGAGTTTCAATGCGGATAAATGTAAAGTACTACATATCGGATACCTAAATGAGAAAGCAAACTATTCGATGAATGGCACTCAGCTTAAGAATGTAAACAGAGAAACCGATCTGGAAGTAACAATATCGAGTAACCTAAAACCGAGTCAACAATGTTCAGAAGTTGTTAAGAAGGCAAACAAAATAATTGGCTTTATAGGCAGGTCATTTGAGCATAAATCCAAAGAAGTTATCCTAACCCTTTACAATTCCTTAGTCCGCCCTCTTCTGGAATACTGCGTTCAATCCTGGTGCCCCTATTACCAAAAAGATATAAACAAGGTAGAACAAGTTCATCGTAGAGTTACCAAAATGATACCTAGCCTAAAGAACAAACCATACGAAGAGCGTCTTAGAGAATTAAATCTATTTCCTTTAACCCAGCGCAGATTAAGAGGTGACTTAATTCAAGTGTTCAAAATCATCAAAGGCATCGACAATATGAACTGTAGTAAGTACTTCACTATCGACCAATCTAATTACACGCGCGGAAACGGTTGCAAAATTATTGGTAAATCTTTTAACTCACACGAATCTAAGAATTTCTTCTTCAATCGAGTTGTCAACTTGTGGAATGGGCTTCCCCGAGACGTTATAGACTGCAGCACCGTTGATTCATTTAAACACCGCTTAGACAAAATATCTCGCATCAAACCCGTGACTGACTGCGTTTGTAAATGAATAACTTTATTTTATCCCCCCCCCCCTCCGTTACTAACCCATCTGTCCCCTACAAACTTCCTAATCCTGCCACGGACATTAGTTCTAGGGCAGTAGTTCCCTTTCCAATGTTCCCTTACCCACTCTAAACCACTGTTTGGACACTTGATCCTCAGTGTTTTGGAGGACAAGCAGCCTAGAAGGGTCACTAGATCTGTTGTTGCTTGATTTCCTTTGTACTCCTTTGTACACTTCAGAAAAATAGGAAAAGTAGAATGTAGATACGAGGTGCCGTTGTAAAGGCTTATCCCTCAATGCCTTCACCTGACCTGACATTATTTTCAATATTTTGTAATTTGTATATTTCTGTTTTGGGAATCCTATTATATTTGAGCCGTAAGCCGGTATCACACGAAACATTTTATAGTCAACATTCGATTATCAACATTTTGCTGGCAACATTTCTGGAGAATTTTGCACTGTTATCGGAAACTAGACTGGTGATAGATGAATTTAGGTAATAACAAAATATTTAATGTGTACCTCCCAAGCTGCCAGACCAGTGTTGAGGATAAATGTTGAGTGAAAAAGCGCTCGTGTGATACTGGCTGTACAGGACCGACGGGAACATCAGTATGTTTTGCCAATAAGAATTTTGTTGCAGTTTTGTGGTATTGCAGGATAGGTCATATAAGCCAGTCTATTAGCTTATTATATTGCCTCAGGGTTCTGGTCTTTGAAACAATTTCTAGTGTCATTTACTTTTATTCCTAAATACTTAATCTGCTTAACCACTTCTATTTCTTTTATGTTATTTGGTTTCTCCTTCATATTAAATAATAATATCTGACTTTTGTTTTGATTAATATTTAAACCACATTATGTTCCTATTTAAGGGTACCCTTTATTGCCCATTCAGCCTCTTTAATGGTATGTGCCATAAGTAAGCCATCATCAGCATTGAATAGCGCCTTTATTTAAAAACAACTCATATGTGAATCCTCCTTCTTTTTATAAGTTTTGTATAATTTCACAAGTTAAAAGTTTAACAAGTGTGGTAGATCCCGTGCATCCCTGTCTAATGCCACTAATGACTTAAATATGCGTTTCATTTGTATAACCTTTAATTATAATTGTGCTGTCATCAATATAAACTTTATTTATTACAATTATTATATCTGAATTTATATTATGGTCCTTTAACACTTCAATCATCTTTTCGATTTTTATTGAATTGTACGCTTTAGATAAACCAATAGAGATGACAATTAGTGATTTCCTTTGTTCAAAGCTTTCTGTATACAATACTTCAATATAAAGTTTTTTTTATATTCTACCTTTGCTTGTGAAACCGCTTTGAGTCTCTCTAATCTCTCTATTATATTTTACATGTTCCTCTATTTTATGTGTAATTGCAGTTGTCCCTATCCAGGTTTCAATTTGTTCCTGGCGAGCGGTAGCGAGCCAGCATATTATTAAAATGTTTCTGACAGCAGGCTAAATTTGTACATTTTTCGATAGAAAAATGTCTCCGGCGAAGCCGGATTTCTCCATAAAATGCTGGCTAGCTATTGCTCGCTAGGAAGATACCGACACCTGGATGGGAATAAACTACTTAAAACAGTAGGCTGAATGGAGCCGAAAGGAGAGAAAAAAAGGCAGGTGGCCCTCCTTAACATAATTAATTGATATTTCTCCATCCACTCCAGCGTAATTTGACCATTTCGGGTTAGTTCTTGTTTTCCCTTAAACCCGAAATGTGCGTTAAGGACCCAAAGTACCATAATTCTATCCTCTACTAACTTTTAAAATGATTCTCAATTTATCTTTTAATTTCAGAGATTCGTATCTTATCTGTTACTGATAAATAAACACACTCGTATACTCTCTCTAATACACACACATACTGTATATCCATTACGTAAACAATATTTAAATATACACTCATACCCCCCCCCCCCTCTCCCTCTTTCTCTCTCTACCCCACACAGATATATTTGGAGGCATATGAGAAACACAGCACACGCACTCCAATACAGACCTCCCCCCCCCCCACGGCGCCCCACACACCACTGTTCAAAGCTCCACACCTCACTTCATTTTTAGACCTTGCAGTATGAATGTGGTGCGGGACTCTTTGTTGTTTTTAGTTATAAAGCTCTCACAGTTCTTTAAACACACACACACACACACACACACACACACACACACACACACACACACACACACACACACATTAAAATTATATATATATATATATATATATATATATATATAATTTATATATATACCGGTATATATATATATATATATATATATATATTTTGTTTCTATGTGAATGAGAGAGACAAAAGGCAGAACTGCCTGTAGTGAGTGCCTCTCCCAGAGTTGAAAGAGTGACAGGGCCAAACTCAAGGGATGTTCGAGCCAAAATGCCTGGACAAACTGAGTTTGAAGCAATTTAAGTCATAGAAGAGGGAATGACTGATTCTGGGAGAGAGTTCCAGAGCTCAGCAGTTAGATAGAAGAAAGTCTGAAAATAACGTTTCAGTCTTGGGTTGGAGAGTTGCACAGAGTAGGGGTGGGATTGTGTTGCAAGACGGGTACTACGTACCCTACGTAGAGGAGGTGGTATACACTAGGAAAGCTCTGAGGAACATTGATTATTATAATAGTGATAGAATAACAAGAGAGATACAACATTGCGGCGAAGAGAGAGAGCTGGTGAGTTAATGATATGAAAGACTTTCCTTTCTACTGTGTCTAGAAGTGCAGTGTGAGAGGATCCTCCCCACACATGTGAACAATACTCAATACAAGGATGCACTGTGCCCCTGTACAGAGCAAGAAGCTTTGCAGGGGTAAAGAACCCCTTGAGGCGGTTGAGCACACCCAGCTTCTGGGAGGCTGCCTTAGCAAGACTGGTAATATGCTCCTTCCAAGTAAGAGCAGAAGATAAAGAGACTCCGAAAATATTGAGAGAAGATGAAGGATTGATTTTTGTATTGTTGAAGTGTACGGGATAGTCTTCTAGGAGTTCTGAACGGGTAGTAAGATGAAAAAATTGGGTTTTGGAAGCATTAAAGGCAACAAGGTTTTCTCTGCCCCAACTGGAAATAGTAATTAGATCTGAATATAAGTGTTGCATAGCTTCATATATATATATATATATATATGTATACAGTATATATATATATATATATATATATATATATATATATGTATATAATTATATATGTATACGTACTCTGTGGTGGAGGGGTGAGAAATTTCCACCACCGCTTTTCTCCGGCGAGACGTAGAAGTCGGCTAAAGGGGATCGGGGGCGGGGGGCCTGGTATCCTTCTCCGAACGCGTTCGTGGTCCCGGACCCTAAGAATAGGAGCTTTGAATGTGCGTGGATGTAGTACGAATGAGAAGCGAGAGGATATTGGAAGGTTATTTGAAAGAAGGATGTATGATGTCCTTGCACTGAATGAAACAAAGATGAAAGGAGAGGGAGAAGTGGATTTTGGAAACGTGATAGGTAGAAAGTCTGGAGTAGACGAGGGAGTCAGGGGGAAAGAAGGAGTGGCTATTATTGTGAAGGAGGAGTTGAGAGAGTTTATAAAAGAGTGGAAAGAGGTGTCATCAAGGCTAATGTGGGTGAGAATGCAGTTTAAGGGTGAAAGGTGGGTTTTTGTAAGTGCGTATGGACCAGGAAGTGAAAGAGAGTTAGACGAGGTAGAGGGTTTCTGGGAGGATTTGAGAGATTGTCTACAAGGGTTTGATGAAAATGAAAATGTTATAGTTTTAGGGGACCTAAATGCTAGGGTAGGAAATGAGCCTGTTGAGGGAGTCATCGGTAGTTTTGGTGTGGATGGTGTAAACGAGAGTGGAGAAAGACTGAAAAATGTATGCGAAGAGTGTAGATTGAGTGTAGGTAATACGTTCTTCAAAAAAAGGCGTATACACAAGTACACCTGGCATAGACTTGTGAGGGGAGAGATTGTAGAGAGGGTATTGATGGATTATGTGCTGGTGACAAGGGAAAGATTGTGTAGACTGCTGGATGTGAATGTGATGAGAGGTGAGGCGGAGGGTATGTCAGATCATTACCTGGTGGAGGGAAAGCTAAGAGTTAAGAGTTACAGGAGAATAAGAGACAAGCGTGAAGTAAGAGAGGTAATAAAAGTTAGTGAGTTAGAGAAGAGTGAAAAAGAGAGGGAGTGCAAGGAAAGACTAAATGAAAAGTGGATGGAAGTGAGAGAGATGGAAGAGAGAGAAGTAGAGGTTGAATGGCAACAGTTTAAGGAAGGAGTGAAAGCAAGTGCAGAGGTAGTATGCGGCAAACGGAAAGTAGGAGGCAGAGGTATCAGGAAGGGAAGCGAGTGGTGGAATGATACGGTGAGAAAGGCAGTTGAGGAGAAGAGACAGTGTTTTGAGAGGGTTTTACAGGATGGTAGTGTTGAGGTATGGGAGAGGTACAAGGAGAGAGGCAAAACGGAAAATTAGAGAAGCGAAAAAAGATGCAAACGAAAGGTGGGGCCAAAGGCTGAGTGAGAATTTTGAAGAACGAAAGAAGATGTTCTGGAAGGAGGTAAATAAAGTAAGGAAAGGAGGACAAAATAGGGAAAAGTCAGTGAAAGATGAAAATGGAGAATTACTAGTGGAACCAGTTGAAGTGAGGAAAAGATATGCCGAGTATTTTGAATCTTTGTTAAATACACGAGATGGAAGAGAAGCAGTGATTGAAGCAGAGGTGGATGGAGATAGGTTACCCAGGCCACCCAGGTGGCAGGGAATGAATGAAAGGATTGAGGAAAATGAGGTGAAAGAAGCAGTGAAACAAATGAGAGCGGGAAAAGCAGAAGGTTTGGATGGTATTGCTGTGGAGTGTATAAAGAAGGGTGGAGATGTGATAATAGATTGGTTGGTGAGACTTTTGAATGTGTGCTTTGTTGTGTCAATGGTACCAATAGACTGGAAGAGTGCATGTATTGTGCCGTTGTACAAGGGGAAGGGAGATCGGCAGGAGTGTTCAAGTTATAGAGGTATTAGTTTATTGTCAGTGGTTGGAAAGCTGTATGGCAGGGTGTTGATAGAGAGGATAATAAAGTGTACGGAAGTTGCAATAGGAGAAGAACAGTGCGGTTTTAGGAGGGGAAGAGGGTGCGTGGATCAGATGTTTGCAGTAAGACAGTTATGCGAGAAGTATTTAGAGAAGCATAAGGAGATATTTTGGGCTTTTATGGACTTGGAAAAAGCGTATGATCGTGTGGACCGTGAAGCAATGTGGAAGGTGTTAAGGATTTATGAAATAGGAGGAAATTTGTTAGAAGCAGTTAAGAGTTTTTATGAAGAGAGCAGAGCATGTGTGAGAGTAGGAAATGGTGAGTTGAGTGAATGGTTTGAGGTAAAGGTAGGTTTGCGACAGGGTTGTGTAATGTCACCATGGCTGTTTAATATGTTTATGGATGGTGTGGTGAGGGAGGTGAAAAGGAGAACTATGGGAAGAGGATTGGGTTTAGTAGGAAAGAATGGTAGAGATTGGGAGTTGAATCAGTTGCTGTTCGCTGATGACACAGCATTGGTGGCAGATTCTGATGAGAAACTGCAGCGGGTAGTCAAAGAGTTTGGTGTGGTTTGTGGAAGGAGGAAACTGAAGGTGAACGTCAATAAAAGTAAAGTAATGGTGTGTAATAGGGGAGAGCATAGGGTGAATCTAGATGTGAGGCTGGATGGGGAAATATTGGAACAAGTAGAGTGTTTTAAATATCTAGGAGGAACGATAAGCAGGAGTGGAGGTATGGAAGTGGAGGTAAAACAAAGAGTGTGTGAAGGAAGGAAGGTTTTCGGAGCAATGGGAAGTATGTGGAAGACGAGAAATCTCTGAGTGAAAGTAAAAAGTGCACTGTATCAAGGAATTGTTGTGCCAACAGGAACAGTGATGTATGGGGCTGAGACATGGGCTCTGAAGAAAAAGGAGAAAAGAGGGCTGGATGTGATGGAGATGAGCTGCTTGAGGAGTATGTGTGGAGTTACTCGTAGAGACAGATTGAGGAATGAAGAGATACGTAGGAGAGTGGGGCAGCAGGAACATTTGTCAGCCAGAATGGACAGAAGGGTGCTGAGCTGGTATGGTCATGTTGAACGAATGGGAGATGAAAGGCTTACAAAGAGAATATGTGAGTCAGGTACAAGGGGAGATAGAAGGGCAGGAAGACCCCCATTGAGATGGAGAGACTGTGTAAGAAAGGCTTTGGATGATAGAGGAATGACTATAGATCACGCGGTCTCTTCTTGCAATCTCGGAAAGTCTCTTTCATACGGCACATATTGAGCTCATCGCTCACCACGCACTGCATCCATCGCATATTTTGAATATGTGAATATTCATACAATGCTAATATCGAGGGTGTTTTTCTGGCCTGTCGGTGTGCTTTGTGGTAATATAGTGAACCAAACATACAGCACAAATTATCTATCAGTAATATGTTTCTATTGACACTTTGAGATTTACTAGACCACTCCACGACACACACGTACCCTTACTTAGTATTTTATGTTTTTAGTCAGGGAATGGGTTAATTACGTGCAGAGATGGTTTTCACTCCTCACTACAGTATATTTTTTTTTACAGGCTAGTTACTTTTTTGATTGGCCTCTCTATTCATGCAATCTTTTGCAGTAAAAATACTTTTTGCTTAAAATAATTGACACATGCAAACATTATTTAGTTTTCAGGTCATATCTGTATATGGAGAGGAAATATACAATATTGATGGACGTCTTCTGAAATAGTAAATTTATATTACTTGCTGTAATTTATCATAAAGCTATAGTTATGTATTTGTGTGTTTATTTTTTATGATTCATATATTAATAATTATGGCTCTCCTCTTGTCACTGGTAATAAATAAATGGTAATAAATATGTTCTATACAAAATAAGTATATAATTAATTACCTCTTCATTCTTCTTCTTCTTGTTCTTGTATTTGTCTTGTTCTTGTTTTTTTAATGTTTCTTGTTTTTTCTTTTTCTTGTGCGGTAACTGTTCTGCTAGCCTTTCAATTGATCTCATAACAAATGATGCCGCTTAATGTAGTGCATAGTCAATCTAAGTGCAAATACTAGTGCAAAATAGTCCACATATTTTGCCAGAGTAGGGATATTGATAAGAAATTGCTAGACAGACGACTCGTGCGAATTGACCATGGAATTGTCAACATAGTATAAGAAGGGTTTAGAAAATGGGTTTAAAGGTGGAATTTGGTAGCGAGAAGTATAAGGAAAGTAAACCGAAAGGGATAGGAGAGAGAGAGAGAGAGAGAGAGAGAGAGAGAGAGAGAGAGAGAGAGAGAGAGAGAGAGAGAGAGAGAGAGAGAGAGAGAGAGAGAGAGAGAGAGAGAGAGAGAGAGAGAGAGAGAGAGAGAGAGAGAGAGAGAGAGAGAATGGTTGCAGATAATTCTTCTCCTTTTATACCTCATTAATTTTGTTTACCCTTCTTATCTTCTTCCCCTACATATATCTCCCAGGAATAATATCTCTCTCTACCCCCTCTCTCTCTCTCTCTCTCTCATTTATATTGGCGTCTCCTTTACGTATATTAACCCCTTGAGGATCAAGACGCGTTTTGACAGTATATTCTGGAACGAATTTATGCAACTTAGGGAGAATATGTGGACATTATTGGAGTAAAGACTATCTCAATTTACCCTCTGAATACCATATATACCTTTCCTAATCCGAATATTGTCGTCAAATAATAGCCAACATTTAATGTTACAACGCGTCATAATCCTCAATGGGTTAAACTTGAACATTTAAAAAAGGTCTTCACTGTGGTTGATTAAGGCACTTATTGTTATGCACAACAGAAGTGGAGGTAACTAGTCTGATAGAAAATTGGCTAACAGGTAGTAAGCAACAATGGAACGTGATTGGAATTTTAAGGGGATATTTGTATTTACTTGTTGATATGTTTATTTATGTACATATTTTTTTAGTTCCTCCCTAGATCTCCATCAGGTTTAAAAAGCACCACCAAGACCCCCTTTCAAGATTTGTTTGTGTATTTTTAGTAGAAAAAGCCGATTCCTCCTAAATTACAGGCTCGCTATCGATCGCCAGGGAAAAATCGACACTTGTAAATGGCACGAAAGAGCTTAATGTTGACAAAGAAATGGGGCGAAATGTAAATCGCCATACTAAGGGGGCAAACGTCTTAAATTCTCAAAAGTAATAAGGCTAAACATGAGAGAGAAGGGTGTCCAGAGAAGGATACCTCTTTAAGTGAAAGTCTCCCTTAAAGATAAATTCAATACCGTGAAAACTACAACAAACCTGGCAGAAGCAAGATATAACACATAGAGGATTGTATGTATAATAAAGAGGAACAAATGTTTCC
This sequence comes from Paralithodes platypus, assembly GCA_032716605.1. NCBI lineage: Eukaryota > Metazoa > Arthropoda > Malacostraca > Decapoda > Lithodidae > Paralithodes > Paralithodes platypus. The sequence continues at coordinate 19,453,040 of CM064581.1, read as the reverse complement.
ACAACCCAAATTGAAACTTATAAAATTTACCAAGTTTTTTAATACTAGTAGCAATGAGAATGAGAACAATAACAAGAAAGCAGAACAACGAACTTAAGTATATCTACAGTATATAATAATTTCGATTGTCTGTGTGTTTGTTGTCTGTCTGTCTGTTCTTTATAGGCGGCAGCAGTTTTTAAGCTAGAGCGTTCATACTTGGTATGCATTTTTAGGGGAGGTGTGGTGGAGTGGTCTTGTCACTGGCCTGGTAATCCAAAGGTCCCGGGTTCAAATCCCGATGTATCAATGGGAAGATATTATTGGGATGGAATTTGTGCTATACCTAGTATCAGTGCATTACCACAAGCCCACCGAAACGTCAATAAAATACCCTCATTGTTCCCTGATTAAATAGCACTGTCATACAGTATATTCCCATATTCAAAATATGCTATAGGGGTGCAATGCCTGGTGAGTTATCTGCTCAACAGGTGGCGTTGTGTGTGTGTAAGTGTGAGAGTCCGAGTGTAGGGGGTGAGACAGTGAAGCACGGGAACGAGGTGGCTTCAGAGATGGGGTCGTTTCGGGCCATGAGTGAGCACCGTGCCTCATGTGAAGGCAAGATGGCAGGTGCTTTTCGATCGGAGGCCTCCTTCTGCCCCAAACGGCCCTTTTTTCCGATTTCGCGCCCATTTTCTCCGTCCCTTTCACCCTGGGGATTTCTATTTTGTCACTAAAACCTGCCTAGGGACCCCCTTACTATATTTATTTATTTATTTTTATTTTGTTTCTATATTCCAACTTACTTCCTCTCGGGCATAGGCTGAGAGCCTTAACATTCACCGCTTTACAATGAACAGTGAAGCCCGTGAAAAGGTGTATGGAACGAAACTTGTTCGCAGCCCCCCAAAATGTGGGTACGGATGAGGTCAGATCCAAAATCGGAGGTCATTTAGCGGCCGAAATCGAGGTCGCCGTTTAATGAGGCACAGGGAGGTCGAGGCCGGTGTGGTAGTAGTGATTGATGATGGTGATTATGGTAGTAGTAGTGGTGGTAGTAGTGATGGTGATTACCCGGGCAACGCCGGGTACCCCTGCTAGTTGATTATATTTTTATTTTATTATGTAACTGTCTTATTCTATATATTAAGGATAACATTAATAACGTATAGGGGGAATTAATGTTATCTTGACAGAACCAAAATGATAAACTAAAGGCTATTGTATTGAAGGAGGAGTAAATAACCTAAACGCATATATATATATATTATAGTGTACAGTGTTGAGGCCGAGGTTCCTAGTACTAATTACATGCAAAACGACAATGATTTTATGTAAATAGACACAGTAAAGAAAACAAGCGACATCAAATGGTATACAACATGGACAAGTAACACAAGAAATGGTATACAACATGGACAAGTAACACAAGAAATGGTATACAACATGGACAAGTAACACAGAAATGGTATACAACATGGACAAGTAACACAAGAAATGGTATACAACATGGACAAGTAACACAAGAAATGGTATACAACAAACACCCCACTGCATACAACACAGGAATAATTCAGCATATTGCCCTAACAATATGGGGAAAAAAATAAATGGAATGCATGACCATATTCTGTATATACGCACATGACTATATACTGTATAATACGCACATGTATAAAGAAGTCAGGGTCACGAATGAACAATTTCTCCAGGAATGTAGGGTGAGAGATAAAGTAAGCACATAATTCCTGATATGAGGGCCTAGGGGGAACAATGGAGGGGCAGTATTTGATATAGTGGAATATAATTAAAAAGTCGGGACAGTTTCTTCCAAAGGTACTGTAACTGAACCCTAACCTACCTAATACATGCAACAACCACGTCACAGCAACAAGATAATATTGGATATTGACCATAGGCATGAAACACAACATGTTACTGATTGTCATAGTACTTGATAGGACTGCTCACTGGGCGCTCGTAACTGACCAAGAGTGTTAGACTTTAAGGGGGGTGATCTGCTTTTGTTCACTCCTTTTCTCTCTTTTTCTAGCTTGTATCGATTAGGCCCCATTCAGCCTACTATTTTAAGACTTTTATCCCCATCCAGGTGTCAATATTATCCTGGCGAGCGGTAGTGAGCCATCAGGTATGTATATTTGTTTTGACAGCAAGCTAAATTTGTACATTTTCGATAGACAAATTGTTCCGGCAAAGCCGGATTTCTCCATACAATGATGGCTCGCTATCGCTCGCCAGGAAGAAATCGACACCTGGATGGGGATAAACGTCTTAAAACAGTTGGCTGAATGGGACCGAATGGATACAAGCCAGAGAAAGAGAGAAAAGGAGAGAAAGATACAACAAAACAGGTGACCCCCCTTAAAGAGTGGGAGGCGAGGAACAGAGGATCCCTGGTCAGTTTGTCAACCCAATCGTGTGCTGGGTATGACCTTCATGAGCAAGGATCCTAACAGAGGACATACGGAGGTCAAGGTTCCGAGCGTGACGTAGACAGTAATGAATGTGTGTTGCTAGAGGGTAATAGGGATGAGGTGACTGACAGAGAATGGTAACGGCACTCATATGCATTTATTTAAGTTTCTCGCTGGAAAGCACCACAAGATCCTTAACATAATAATCCACTCCTGTAACACCTTCTTAGACGTCTGTTTCGTCTTTCATTGTGTGTGTGTGTGTGTGTGTGTGTGTGTGTGTTGATAACCTTGATGATGATAAGTATGATATAGAGGGCCATTATCTAGACACTTCTATTACCCACCATCAACATTACTATAGTTCGTTCATTCTGGGTTGGGCAGAAATCCTAACCTCTAACCTCTGTAACTCAAAAAGGGCTAGCGCAAATGAGCTGTCAATATCCACACATATTCCATAGCCAAATCTTCCGATTTGGTAGAAATATTAGCTCTATTACTCTAGCCCTTTGCGAGTTACAGAGGTTAGGGGTTACAATAGAATATAATGATTTTGACTATAGAATTCCGACGTTTTCTGTCCTGAGGGTTTTTGTCGCCATTCAAACATCCATGACACTGTGAATATTCTCCCCCCTAAGGTGTTACGAGTATGCTGTATATATATATATATATATATATATATATATATATATACCTGTATATATATATATATATATATATATATATATATATATATATATATATATATATATATATATATATATATATATATATCGATGTATATATAGAGAGAGAGATATAGATATATCGTTATAATATATTTTATTTGTTCCTTATGCCTCAATTTACACATAAAAAACACCCCATTCAAGATCAATGTATATAGTTTTCGTTAGAAAATATGTACCGGTCATAGGCCGGTTCCTCCTAAATTCAAGCTCACTTTCTCTCGCCAGGAAAATATCGACACCTGAGTAGCGCAAAAGGACTTAATATTGACAAAGACATAGGGCGAAAAGTCTTAAAATCGCCAAACTAATGGGCCGAACGTCATAAAATGTCGAAACTAATGGGGCTAAATATGAGGGAGGAGTGGGGCCAGAAAAATCTAAAAACTTCTTCTCAACACTTCTAAAGAGGCGGTTACACATGCCCGAATTTTTGCCACTTTGGAGAGGAGTCTCGTTGGAGTGGCAAATGAGGCCGATTCAGGCAACTCGGCCATGTGTAACCGGCCCTTAACATGTTGAGGACATATTTTAAGGGGGTCACCTGTTTTTATTTATCTCTCTCTCCTTTTCTCTCTTTCTCTGGCTTGTATCCATTCGGCCCCATTCAGCCAACTGTTTTAAGACGTTTATCCCCACCCAGGTGTCGATTTCTCCCTGGCGAACGATAGCGAGCCAGCATTGTATGGAGAAATCCGGCTTCGAAGGGAGACATTTTTCTATCGAAAAATGTACAAATTTAGCTTTCTGTCAAAAAAAGAAAAACAAATATATATAGTCCATGTTTTCCCTCCATGTTCACTGCTTCATAACTATCAAATCAAAATCAGAATCAGAATTTGTTTTCCATTAATATAATGGTTATTCTTTACATTCAATATATAATTTATACAGCTACACTAAACTGAAAAAATCTATGCATTTATTAAAATTATTTACATTGTAGTCATGCTAATAGGACTGCACCACTTACTATACCCTGTTCATAGTAGGTAGTCCAGAAATCCGGAACCTTTACGTCTGTAACTCAGAAAGGGCTTGAGCAAATGAGCTGTACATTTCCACACCTGTTCCCTGACTGACCTTTTCCAAATGGTAAACATATTAGATTGATTACGCAAGTCGTTTGTGAATTATAGAGGTAAATGAACGGTGGCGCTAATAAGTCATGTCTCAGCTGTCATTACGTTTGGCTTGCTCTGTGCTGTATTTATGTCTGTAGGGTGAATAGGGTGGGTAAGTGTAGGGACATGGTTGTATATCTCACTCAAAAAGAAAAACTAATGTGTAAATATTTCTGATAACAATTATTGATCAAATTATAATTGGTGCCGAGATATCACTTATTAGGCCGACTGTACATTTTTTGTTTAGCCTACTTAGGGTATTTGTAATAGGGTATAGTGCAGGTGGTTGTACAGTCGGATGCCATAGTCTCTAGCCTACTCATAACAATTTGTGGACCCCTATGTATAGTATGTTTTTCTTTATACAATTACAACTGTTTGGATTGCATTTTGGATAGAACTTTCTTTTTAATAAATAGTATATATAGTTTTGTAGTTGATGTATAGCAAATTATATTCATAATTTCGTTTCCAGGGATATACTTCCATAATTAGAAATAGGTGAAGTTCACGAAAACGTATGAGTGCGCCAGAGGCTATTATATGGAATCCGAGTGTACATCAACCATTTTTGTTCTCTCTCTCTCTCTCTCTCTCTCTCTCTCTCTCTCTCTCTCTCTCTCTCTCTCTCTCTCTCTCTCTCTCTCTCGTCATTGTCACGCTTTCCTGTGAACGAGGTTTATTTTATTTTAGAATCTTATCTCAAGAAACTGTAATGTCTGTATTGATGCTATGTTTGGTAAAATAGGTCCATGTTGCACATGACAGATATAATGTGCCCGTATTGTTGGTATAATCAGTAACATAGGCCTACATTGCACATAGCCAAGACATTGACATTATATGACAAATTGTAAAGGAATTATTGTACCACAAATACATATTGTATCGAAATGTATAATTGTGTGCCCACTTCCTCTCTGTTAGACGGTAAATTAAGGTTATTAAGTCAAGTCAAGTCTCTCTCTACATGTTACCTATCCCTCAATCTTCTTTTCGAAAATTCCAAACTTTCAACGTCAAGTCTATCTCTCCATTTTATGGGTTCATATTTCTTTTTCCTCCCCCCCCCCTCTCTCTCTCTCTCTCTTTTCATCTCTCTCTCTCTCTTTCTCGTTTTATGACTTATTATCAAGCTATCTATGCTTTCTATATAATCTGTGTCTATTCATGCATGTATCTATCTGTTTGTCACTGTCTCTGTCTTTATTATGTCCCTTTCTCTCTGTCTGCCTCTCATTTAGTCATCCCATTACCCGCAGTTCTCTCCCATAACTCTTCATTTTACTTAGCTATACCCCAACCTTGTTCTCTCTCTCTCTTTCTCTCTCTCTCTCTCTCTGCAATCAAATCTAAACAAAATCACGGAGTGGTCAGAATTGGCAAATGCTCATTAATGTAAACAAATGTCAGATACTATAATTAAGCTCCCTAAGTAATATATATGAATACTATATGAACGGAGAAAAGGTACATAGCATATCACAGATAAAAGACCTAGGAGTGCTCATAAACGAAAATCTAAAATCTGCAAGCCAATGCTCGGCAGCAGATAAAGGCCCATCACACTTAGCCGATCTTTAAGCCGATTCCAAACCGAACAGCGTTCGGCCAGCAATCCTGTAGTGAATCGGTCATGGTCGGGTAACACTCTCCTTCATTCGGGATGGTCACGGGCGGTTCGGGGAAGGCCGCAAAATTTTACCACAAACTTACAATGTGACCGATTAGTGCCAGATATTTTAGTGGTCGGTGTGTGCTCGGGTTGGATTGGGGCACTTCGGGCACTGTTTGGGCAACACTCGGACACAGTCGGGCACAGTTGGGTAGGCACAAAAATGGCCTGAACAATGCCCGACTGTGCCCGAACATGGCCCGACAAGTGGCAAAAATATCGGGCATTGGTCGGCTACAGGCACATGAGAAAGAAAGCTGGGCGACCATAGGCCGAGCAGTGGACGAGTCGGCCAGACAACTGGACGACTGGTGGACGTCCGGACGGCCACTGGTCAGCAGATCGGTTGAAAGGTGCACGATACTGCTCAAGAAATGGCCGACAGGTGAATGAATTAGCCGAAGGCTGGCCAAATGCTAACCGATGGCTGCCTGCATGCGAGCCGACACGCAAAGGATGTGGCAACGGCACACGGAGACCGCTCAATGCTGCCTGCCCGATGGCCACAAATACTGCGGCAACCCTTCACCCACCCTCATTGTGCGCTTCACCTTGACCTCCCATGTATATGACAGGCCCAGCCACCAAGCCTTGTCCACGACAGTGCCTCTGTCAGCCACCCAGGTACGCCACCCATGTGCACCACCACCACCACCAAGATGCGAAGCCGCTCGACCTCCTCTTTCTCAGCCCCTTCGACCTCTGCCTCTGCCATCCCTTGTGATTCCCCAGAATCAGTCCCTTTCTCTGCTCCTGGATCTGGCCCTTGCTCTCTGCCCCAGGATCTGCCCCAGCAACATGTTTCCCATCAAGCGCTCCTATTGTGTGGTGGAAATTCCATCTCCGCGAGAAGCCATCTGTCACCTCCTTCCACTGTTCCAGAGTGTTTGGCCATACAATCACCTCGTACTGGTACTCCCGGATAATTGCCTTGTAGGTTTCAGCGACGACGAGGGAAGCTTCTGTATGCATTGACATCCTCCCAGGCAAGCTCCTTCGATAAATTTACATAGTGGCCAAAATCCTCTCGCCTGCTCAGCCAAGGTCTCACCCAGAAACATCTCCTTCACTGCCGTCTCCTCCTCTCCTTTGTGTCTCCATGGGTGATCCGGCCATGATCACCTATGGTCCGAGGTAGGTGCAGATGCGGGAGGATGCGCTCAGGTACGTGACAGGGGCTCCACTGACGCATGTGGTGGCCTCGCCCCTCCTTTTGTAGTGGGGCTTGGCTGCAATCTATTGCGTTCGACCCGGGGCTTGTCCAGCATTCGGGCAGCATTTTTTTTATTTGTGCAACAGTCTGCCAGCAATCGAGCATAAAAAAAAAACTTACATTTAAAAAAAATTTAAATATTGGGTACAGTTCGTGCAGCGTTCGTAGAAGTCGGCCGGCATTTGGGCCGCACTTGGTGGAGTTCGTGCCGCGTTAATTTTGCCTTCGGTTTTGTCAGGATTCGGGCATCTTTTTCCACCGAATGCCGCCCAACCGAGTTCAGATAGGATTCGGCTAAGAGATCGGCTAAGTTTGACGGGCCTAAGCAAACAGAGCACTAGGATTTATTAGAATAAATTTTCATTATCATTGCGAAGCAGCGATGGTTACACCATTATACAAAAGTATTGTGAGGCCATATCTGGAGTATGCTGTGCAGTCCTGGTCTCCCTACTAAATAAAAAACAGACAAACTCGAATCCGTTCAGCGTAGAGAAACAAAATTAATTCCCTCCCTTAGAAATACACTATACAAAAATAGATCAAGATAACTCTATCTGTTTTCGCTGAAGAAACTGAGAAAAAGGAGGCAGCTGATAGTGTTTTAGATTCTAAAAGGATTTAGTAATATGAATGTCAATAATCTATTTAAGATAGTCAAAGGGAGCTTTGTACGGGGAACAAGTTAAAACTAATAGACAGGTAACCGAACCTAAACACAACTAAACATTTCTTCACCTACAGTATAAGTAGTGAGTGGACTAAACTCATTAATGAAGTTATAGACAGTGGCTCAATAGAATCATTCAAAAAAAGGTTAGAATGATACCATAGAGAAGTTTGTCTGGAGTAGATAATGATAACTGACAAGAGAACCTGGCACATATGAACACAATTTTCAGTTGAAACAGAAGGGGGAAAAAAAGAACAATACAAAAATAGAAAATAGAAAAGATGAAGGCAAACATGACATATCCTTTCAATTGCTAACTATTATGTAGATTACCTCAGGCGATTCCCAAGCCCTGCAAGGCTTATTCACTTGTGTTGCCATAAACGGCAAATTGCCGGAGGGTGGGGAGAGACTGTCACCTTTCCTATAAATTCCTTCCACCTTCCCTTACGCTTAGGGTTGCTATCTCAACTAGGATTAAGTCCTGGCCACCTCACAGGAATCGCAAGATATTTGTGACCAGTGTATCAATACACAACTCTCTCTCTCTCTCTCTCTCTCTCTCTCTCTCTCTTAAAGTTAAACATAAACTATAATTCTTGAAATGCAAATTATTTGGCAGTCCCATTTGTTAATTCCACCCAGTCACAACTATTTGTTAATTCCACCCAGTCACAACTATTTGTTAATTCCACCCAGTCACAACTATTTGTTAATTCCACCCAGTCACAACTATTTGTTAATTCCACCCAGTCACAACTATTTGTTAATTCCACCCAGTCACAACTATTTGTTAATTCCACCCAGTCACAACTATTTGTTAATTCCACCCAGTCACAACTATTTGTTAATTCCACCCAGTCACAACTATTTGTTAATTCCACCCAGTCACAACTATTTGTTAATTCCACCCAGTCACAACTATTTGTTAATTCCACCCAGTCACAACTATTTGTTAATTCCACCCAGTCACAACTATTTGTTAATTCCACCCAGTCACAACTATTTGTTAATTCCACCCAGTCACAACTATTTGTTAATTCCACCCAGTCACAACTATTTGTTAATTCCACCCAGTCACAACTATTTGTTAATTCCACCCAGTCACAACTATTTGTTAATTCCAACCCAGTCACAACTATTTGTTAATTCCACCCAGTCACAACTATTTGTTAATTCCACCCAGTCACAACTATTTGTTAATTCCAGTCACCATTCCACCCAGTCACAACTATTTGTTAATTCCACCCAGTCACAACTATTTGTTAATTCCACCCAGTCACAACTATTTGTTAATTCCACCCAGTCACAACTATTTGTTAATTCCACTCCACCCAGTCACAACTATTTGTTAATTCCACCCAGTCACAACTATTTGTTAATTCCACCCAGTCACAACTATTTGTTAATTCCACCCAGTCACAACTATTTGTTAATTCCACCCAGTCACAACTATTTGTTAATTCCACCCAGTCACAACTATTTGTTAATTCCACCCAGTCACAACTATTTGTTAATTATACCCAGTCACAACTATTTGTTAATTCCACCCAGTCACAACTATTTGTTAATTCCACCCAGTCACAACTATTTGTTAATTCCACCCAGTCACAACTATTTGTTAATTCCACCCAGTCACAACTATTTGTTAATTCCACCCAGTCACAACTATTTGTTAATTCCACCCAGTCACAACTATTTGTAGAATTTCTAGGTAGTCAATCAGGGAATACACTTCCCACTGGTATAAAGTCTTCACTCTCCATAAATTCAATCAAATATAAAATCAAACAATACTATATCGTACAATACAATTCAGTATAGACAACCTGTTTGCATGACGCCCCTTGACATTTCTTAACCATATGTTTTGTTAGATATTCACCTTGAATTTTGTTATTCACCTTTTTCCTCTTATTTTTAGTATTTAACCCGTTCAGTACCGGTGACGTCCTTTTAATTTTATTCTGTCTACTTTTACACGATTGTATGCAGTTTAAAAAGGGCCTCCAGTAATTAACAGGCTTCGAACTATCTCACTTAACCCTTTATTACCACAGATCCTTCTTAAACTACACAAAACCGCCTACATATTGCTAGAATAACATTAAAACAGACGTCGCCGGTAAAGAAGGAGTTATAAATGTATATGTTTTGTTGTTTATCTCATAACTAAATCGAGCAGGGAAATATCCAGGGGAGACATCGTAGGTATGTGATAAGGAGTTGCTGGAACTCCTGTTTCAATTGTCTGTCTTCCCTCACTGTGTCTGTTTGTGCTTCACCCACTCAGAACTGCTAGCTCTCACAAGTTCCACCCCCTATCCATTTGACTAAAATAAAACAAGTACACCAATCTTCTTTCCAATAAAACAAGCACACCAATCTTCTTACCAATAAATAAAACAAGCACACCAATCTTCTTTCCAATAAAACAAGCACACCAATCTTCTTTCCAATAAAACAAGCACACCAATCTTCTTCCCAATAAAACAAGCACACCAATCTTCTTTCCAATAAAACAAGCACACCAATCTTCTTTCCAATAAAACAAGCACACCAATCTTCTTCCCAATAAAACAAGCCAAATCTTCTTTCCAATAAAACAAGCACACCAATCTTCTTTCCAATAAAACAAGCACACCAATCTTCTTTCCAATAAAACAAGCACACCAATCTTCTTTCCAATAAAACAAGCACACCAATCTTCTTTCCAATAAAAGCACACCAATCTTCTTTCCAATAAAACAAGCACACCAATCTTCTTTCCAATAAAACAAGCACACCAATCTTCTTTCCAATAAAACAAGCACACCAATCTTCTTCCCAATAAAACAAGCACACCAATCTTCTTCCCAATAAAAGAAGCACACCAACCTTCTTTCCAATAAAACAAGCACACCAATCTTCTTTCCAATAAAACAAGCACACCAACAAACAAGCACACCAATCTTCTTTCCAATAAAACAAGCACACCAATCTTCTTTCCAATAAAACAAGCACACCAATCTTCTTTCCAATAAAACAAGCACACCAATCTTCTTTCCAATAAAACAAGCACACCAATCTTCTTTCCAATAAACAAGCACACCAATCTTCTTTCCAATAAAACAAGCACACCAATCTTCTTTCCAATAAAACAAGCACACCAACCTTCTTTCCAATAAAACAAGCACACACTTCTTTCCAATAAAACAAGCACACCAATCTTCTTTCCAATAAAACAAGCACACCAATCTTCTTTCCAATAAAACAAGCACACCAATCTTCTTTCCAATAAAACAAGCACACACCAATCTTCTTTCCAATAAAACAAGCACACCAACCTTCTTTCCAATAAAACAAGCACACCAATCTTCTTTCCAATAAAACAAGCACACCAATCTTCTTTCCAATAAAACAAGCACACCAATCTTCTTTCCAATATTGTACACCGGATTTTTTTTTTTTTTTTAGATCTCATCACTCTCTCAACTTTGGGGGAGACACTTGTTACGGGCAGCTTTACCTTTTGACTCCTTCATACACATAAACAAATAAGTACCTGCTGGAAAGCAAATACTTAGCGGGTCCTGCATATTATATCTGTAAAATTAACCTTCTATATCCTTATGAGCTAAATAAAACTATTTGATTTTGAAATATATTTCTCTCTCTCGACACCTAAATAGCACGAAGGGTCTTAATATTGGCATATCAATGGGGAGAAAGGTCTTAAAATCGCCAAACTAATAGGGGTGAACGTCTTATAATCTCAAACACTATTGGGGCTAAACATGAGGGAGAAGATGGTCCAGAAAGAACAAACACCTCCCCTTAAAGGCCAACTAACAACTACTAACTGACTTAGTGGATTTTACACTATGGAACTATAACATTGTAGAATATATACATCTTACAGCTGGCTATGTGTATGTTTGGTAATGTAATATATAGTTATAATAAAATACTTGATATGGCAACACCATTATGACGTCATCGATAGGCACGTTCGTTCTATTAGGTTGGCGAATTTGAGACCTTTCGCCTCATTCTGTTGTCAATATTTAGACCTTTCATGCCCTTTAGATCTCGATTTTATCCTGGCGAGCGATAGCGAGCCTCTAATTTTAGAAGGAACCGGCGTACCGAAAAATGTACAAATTTATCTTGAAAGGGGGTCTAGGGGGTGTTTTTCTAAGTTTGATGGAGGTTTAGCGAGGAAACTAATACATTAATTAATAAGTAAATATATATAGACCAAAAACCAAGCATTACCCCCTAGGTAATTGGCTGAAGAATAGTTTATGGCATATAGACAAGGAGGTTTTGCAAGAATTTGAAGATCATAATTGCCCTATCAAGAATGAAGAGGTCAGCACCGCGAGCAACCAACCTTGTCAAGAATATATATATTTATGTCAGGTACTAACACCCCGTTCTTAACATTAATCATCAATTACAAACTCCAATGTACTTGAATAAACTAATGAAAGCATATGGTCCTCCGTGGATTCGAACTCGAAACCCAGATTTGGTAGCATTATTCAAGCAAAGGCAAGGCAAATTATCGAAAATGTGCATCAATAATCTGACGTTTACTATAAATTCGAATAATGCCAATTGTTCTCGCTGCATTAGATGAAAGTTTGGATGAATGTTGGTCAAAAATACCTTCGAGTCAGAGATGTTTAGATGTTTAGGTATTCAAATCATGCAGTCCAGTGTTGTCAATGTGTAGAGAAGGGAGCACTTTAGTCTATTCGCTGTACGTAGGCGATAAATCATGACCTCTATCCTCTGTAACTAAAAAACGACTAGAGTAATCGAGCTAATATTTCTACCATTTGGGAAGAGTCAGTCAAGGAATATATGTGGAAATTTACAGCCATTTTGTTCTAGCCTTTTTTGAGTTACAGAGGATAGAGGTCATGATTTCTCGCCTACTTACAGCGAATAGACTATATAGCCTTGGGGAACGTGACCTGATAACTATGAGGTTGTCAGCCGGGGTTTGAAGACAGGTGTATAGGGAAACTGCCTCGTATGGGCCAGTGGGTTGGTTTCAGATTTCTATTTGCTTATGATCTATAGTGAAAAACTAGATGATGATGAGAGAGAGAGAGAGAGAGAGAGAGAGAGAGAGAGAGAGAGAGAGAGAGAGAGAGAGAGAGAGAGAGAGAGAGAGAGAGAGAGAGAGAGAGAGAGAGAGAGAGAGAGAGAGAGAGAGAGAGAGAGAGAGGCACAGATAAGTGAAAAGAGAAAAATGTGAATGCAGACTTAAAGTGAAAGAAAGAAGCAAGTGTCAATAGAATGTATACTAAGAACTGAGAGAGAGAGAGATAAATAGAAATAGAAAAATGTAGAAAAATCGGCCAAAGGCCGATTCTTTATAAAATTAGGGGCTCGCTATCGCTCGCCAGGAAAAAATCGACACCTAAAGGGCACGAAAGGATTGATTGACAAACAAAATCGCCAAACTAACGGAACGAACGTCTTAAAATCTCAAAACGAATATGCTAAACATGAGGGAGAAAGGGGCCCAGAAAAAGCGAGTAGTACCCCCATAAGTAAAACAAATTAATTGTGTAAATGTTTGTAGGACTTAATTTTCTAGGTGTCTTATACCGTCTTTGGTTGACTTGTGTAACCATTCACCTAATGAAATTGTATAATCGGATGTTTCTACTTTAAGTCCATTTTTTTTTAAACTAATTTGATATCAAATTATTGTTTCTTCTTTTAATTTAATTGGCCTGTTATTAAACAAGAATAATTCAATTGGATAATTGTGATTTTTGTTTTCATTAATTTTATCCTCCTACTGTACTCGAGTACCTTATTTCTCCTTCTGTGTTCTCTACCTACTGTAGGGGCGTTTCTTTATATCAACCCCTTCTGTGCCCTTTACGTGTCGATTTCTTCCTGGCGAGCGAAAGCGAGCCTCTAATTTTAGAAGGAACCCTACCGAAAAATGTACAAATTTATCTTAAAAGGAGGTCTAGGGGGTGTTTTTCTAAGCTTGATGAAGGTCTAGCGAGGAAACTCAAAAATAAATAAATTAGTAAATGAATATATAGACCAAAAACCAAGCACTACCCCCTTAGCAAGATCTCTGTTTGTCTGTTAACTGATGTTCACGAAACTTGGTGGGCTGATAGGATTGGCGCCAAGGAAGAAGTGATTACATTATATACGGAGGTGATTGGTAGAGCGCATAGCTTCGCCAGCGTAGACGAAGGTATATAATTATGCGCATTCTCGAGGGCCCCTTTAGTCCTGCATGTATTGGAAACTTATACTTTTCCTATTCTTACTTGTCATCCTTTCAACCCTTTCAAGCTCCAATACGCGTTTCTGTTCTGTTTTCTGGCTACTATTAGACGATTTTATTCAGATTAGTAACGGTATATGGAAGTCAAAGCGTTGATTGAGATAGTATTTACCATTTCAATACACACAGATACTTCCTGAGCTGCATAAAATCGTTTAATGATAGCCAAAATAAACTGCTAAAACGCGTCAGAGCTTCAAACGGTTAATCATCTTCAGTATAATCCTCATCATCACCATTCGGCTTTAACCCCTTCAGCATCATGACGTAAATTTAATCTTATTTTGGTTAACCAATGTTATACTCTTTAGTTTAGCTTCTAATATACCTCTATGACTCAAAGGTATAAATACGATGTAAATAAACCCTCTGAACAACATTGATCCTTTATAAACTGCCTAAAATCGTCTAACTTATGCCAGAATCAAAGCTAAAAGGGCTTCCTGGTGGTGAAGGGGTTAATTAAGGGGAGGTTTTGTTTGTTCTCTATACCCCTTCTCCCTCATGTTTATCCCCATCTATATTATTAAATCAGTTCGTGTGTCTGTTTGTCTGTCTGTGTGTTCTTAATAGGCGGCCGCAGTTTTGGACCTGGGGAGCTGAAACTTTGCATGTGGGTGTCAATTGACCTGGGTCAGGTCATAGAGGGGGCGAGGCCACGATCGGAGGTAGTTTAGAGGCCGAAATTGAATTAAAAAAAAAAAAAATGGCCGTTTGGGGCAGAAGGAGCCCTCCGATCGAAAAGGTGTATGGAACGAAAGTTGTTCGCAGCTCCCCAAAATGGGGGTACGGATGAGGTCAGATCCAAAATCGGAGGTAATTTAGCGGCCGAAATCGAGGTCGCCGTTTAATGAGGCACAGGGAGGTCGAGGCCGGTGATTATGGTAGTAGTAGTATTGTGATGATTGTGGTAGTAGTGATTGATGATGGTGATTATGGTAGTAGTAGTGGTGGTAGTAGTGATGGTGATTATGGTAGAATTTAAACCCGGGCAACGCCGGGTACCCCTGCTAGTTAGTTTTGCGAAAACATGAGAGATAGAGATAGATAGAGATCTAGGCAGCAATCCAATCCCCCCTCTCCTAAAGATGAGGGAGAAGGGGGTCCAGAAATAACAAATCCTCTCTTAAGGGGGTAGTACTCGCTTTTTCTTGACCCCCTTCTCCCTCATGTTTAGCATATTTGTTTTGAAATTTTAAGACGCTTGTTCCTTTAGTTTGACGATTTTGAGACCTTTCGCTCCATTACTTTGTTAATATTAAGACTTTTCGTGCCATTTAGGTGTCTATTTTTTCCTGTCGAGCGATAGCGAGCCTGTAATTTTAGAAGGAACCGAACTTCGGCCGGGACGTTTTTCTACCGAAAAATGTACAAATTTATCATGAAAGGGGGTCTAGGGGGTGTTTTGCTAAGCTTGATGTACAGTAGGTCTAGCGAGGAAACTAAAAAAAGATAATAATAAATAAATAAATATATACAGTAGATCAACAACCAAGCACTAACTACCCCCTTAATAAATATATACAGTAGACCAACAACCAAGCACTACCCTCCTTAATAAATATATACAGTAGACCACAAACCAAGCACTACCCTCCTTAATAAATATATACAGTAGACCACAAACCAAGCACTACCCTCCTTAATAAATATATACAGTAGACCAACAACCAAACACTAACTACCACCTTAATAAATATATACAGTAGATCAACAACCAAGCACTAACTACCCCCTTAATAAATATATACAGTAGACCACAAACCAAGCAGTACCCCCTTAATAAATATATACAGTAGACCAACAACCAAACACTAACTACCACCTTAATAAATATATACAGTAGATCAACAACCAAGCACTAACTACCCCCTTAATAAATATATACAGTAGACCAACAACCAAGCACTAACTACCCCCTTAATAAATATATACAGTAGACCAACAACCAAACACTAACTACCACCTTAATAAATATATACAGTAGACCAACAACCAAACACTAACTACCCCCTTAATAAATATATACAGTAGATCAACAACCAAACACTACCCCCTTAATCCGTCTTGATACAGCGGTGTGTGGTGGAAGGTACCCTCGCCCGCTGAGACTAAAGGGGTATACTTTTAAGGGGAAATTTTAACTTAAGGGTTATTTTTTCGGACCTCCTTCTCCCTCATGCTTATCCCCATTAGTTTTTGAGACTTTAAGACGTTTGCCCCATTAGTTTGGCGAGTTTACGACCTTTCGCGCTGTTTCTGTCAATTTTAAGACTTTTCGTGTCACTTAGGTGTCGATTTTTCCTGGCGAGCGATAGCGATCATGTAATTTAAGGACGGGACATTTTTACACCGAAAAATTTACACATTTATCTCGAAGGGTTAATGGGCATTTGTTAAAGCTTGATGGAGGTCTTGGGAGCAAGCTAAAAATCTCCCCTTAACTGACCAATTATGACAGTAGTACAATATTTTGAAGCATCCTCTTGAACCTCCTACTTGACTCAATGTTATCCCTCAAGTATTATTGAAGGTGTCATACGAGCGATCTTTCCGTCAATGTTTTCGAGGAATTTTAGTCTGGAAACTTCAGAATTTATGTTGCATAAGAGTTGAACTACCTAACGTAATCTACCTTCAATCTAGTTTCAGATTCCGCTGTGAAAGAGCCTTAGGGGGAGATTTCCACTTGAGGGATTTTTTTCTTGACTCCTTTCTCCTTCATGTTTAGCCCCATTGCTTTTGAGATTTTAAGACGTTCGCCCCATTAGTTTGGCGATTTTAAGACATTTCACCCCATTTATATAACTTTTAAGACCTGTCGTCCCATTTAGGTGTCGATTTTTTCCTGGCGAGCGATAGCGAGCCTGTAATTTAAAAGGAACTGGCCTTCGTCCGGGCAATTTTTCTACCGAAAAATGTACAAATTTATCTTGAAAGGGGGTCAAGGGGGTGTAATTTCAAACTTGATGGAAGTCTAGGAAGCCCACTAAAACCCCCTCCTTAAAATACTGTGAAAAAAAAAAATTGCTCTCCCAAAGTTGCCGGATTAAGCGCTCGTGTGATACCACCTTTACGGTTTTAATTCATCAGACGATTGCACTCTACAGTTGATAAGTTGCAAGTACGACAATTATTACAACGACGATAGCATTTACAGTATCGACAAACGCATTACATACCCACTTAACCTACCCATTATATACCCACTTAACCTACCCATTACATACCCACTTAACCTACCCATTATATACCCACTTAACCTACCCATTACATACCCACTTAACCTACCCATTACATACCCACTTAACCTACCCATTATATACCCACTTAACCTACCCATTATATACCCACTTAACCTACCCATTCCATACCCACTTAACCTACTCATTATATACCCACTTAACCTACCCATTATATACCCACTTAACCTACCCATTACATACCCACTTAACCTACCCATTATATACCCACTTAACCTACCCATTACATACCCACTTAACCTACCCATTATATACCCACTTAACCTACCCATTATATACCCACTTAACCTACCCATTACATACCCACTTAACCTACCCATTATATACCCACTTAACCTACCCATTACATACCCACTTAACCTACCCATTATATACCCACTTAACCTACCCATTAGTATTGGGTGGTCGTCGTTTCTGTCTTTTGCATGTCTCGTTGTTATATTGTGTTTATAATAGGTTAAGGGCAGATATCCACATATGAGGGATTTTTTTTTTGTCTTGACCCCATTCTTCCTCATGTTTAGCCCCATTACTTTTGATATTTTAAAACGGTCACCGCATTAGTTTGGCGATTTTAAGAACTTTCGCCTCATTTCTGTCCATTTTAAGAACTTTTGTGTCATTTAGGTGTCGATTTTTTCCTGGCGAGCGATAGCGAACCTGTAATT
Organism: Paralithodes platypus; assembly: GCA_032716605.1. NCBI lineage: Eukaryota > Metazoa > Arthropoda > Malacostraca > Decapoda > Lithodidae > Paralithodes > Paralithodes platypus. The sequence continues at coordinate 19,434,957 of CM064581.1, read as the reverse complement.
TAAGAGGAGCCGGCCTTCGGCCGGGACATTTTTCTACCGAAAAATTTACACATTTATATTGAAAGGGGCTCAAGTTGGTGTAATTTTAAGCTTAATGGAGGTTTAGGAAACAAACTAAAAACCTCCCCTTAAATTCCATATATAAAAGAAGCCCTGGACCAGCTGAAATGTTGGCCGACTGTACAGTATATGTTTGTTCTAAAGGGGGGATGGCCGTATTTATTTGCTTATTTATTTATCTTTATATTATTTTTATAGTTTCCTCCCAAGATCTCCACCAAGCTTAAAACAAAACACTACCAAGACAAATTTGTACATTTTTGGATAGAAAAATGTCCCGGCCGGAGGCCAGTTACTACTATATTACAGGCTGGCTATCGCTCGCCAGGAATAAATCGACACCTATTTTGCACGAAAGGTCATAATATTGACAAATAAATGGGGCGAACGTTCTTTAAATCGCCAAACTAATTGACGAACGTCTTAAAATCTGAAACCTAATGGGGCTAAACATGAGGTAGAAAGGGGTTCAAAATAACCAAGCCTTTACAGTCCGGGGTTGGGAGGCAGGCAGCATGAATGTCAAATAACTCTCCGTCAACCTTCTTTTAGCGAAACCGGGTCCGTCCACGTTGGAGTTTCCCATGTTACTCCGACAACACACAGGCTCACTCTCTTTTTCACATAGTCAAACATGTCATTATTAACCCTTTATAGGATCATTGAGCGTTTTGACAGTTTATTCTGGCTATTACTAAATTATTTTATTTAGATTAGGAAAGGTCTAATGAATTCAGAGATATAATCAAGACAGTCTTTACCCTTTAAATTGTCACATCTCCTTCCTAAGCTGTATAAAATTGTCTAATGATAGCCAGAATACACTGTCAAAATGCGTCCTGATCCTCAAGGGGTTAATTCGTCAAGGTAACTTGGTATTGCTTGCCACTAGTTTGAGACGTAATTGTAATTTAGCTTAATTGAGCTGAATGATTATAATGAAGCATAAGTGAATTTGTTATTCTTATCAATGAGTCGGTACTTAGTCCATTTCTTTCCTTAACCCATTCAGTACCGGTGATATCCTTTTTATTGTATTCTGGCAATGTTGAGACGATTTTATTCGACTTAGGAAGGACGTCTACCCGTTAAAAGGCTACAGACTATCTCAATTAATCTTTTTAGCTACCATATATCCTTCCTATGCTTCATAAAATCGCCTAAATGTAACTGAAATCAAATACAAAATACGTCGCCGGTACAGAAGGCTTTAATGTTGACCGTCAGCTTAACATATCTGACTACACAAAAGTTCTGGGCAATGTTTGAGACACGGCTGGACTAATGACTTTGTTATCTGTGTACACTACTCAGCCAAGATTCCCTACTAATGCACCTACCTCTATCCTCCTCCTACCACTGTGCTCTCCAAGCCCCCCCCCCCCCTCATCTCTCTCCCCCCCTGTCTTTTCTATTTACATATTAGAGGTTTTCCTAGTCTCTTTCCCTCCATTTCCCTTCATTTCCCCTTCTTCGTCCTTGATACCACTATACTCCCTTCCTCTCCCCCCTCACCTTCCCCCTGACTCTTATTTACATGTCCCTTGTTTCCCTGGTCTCTTCCCTCCATATCCCCTACTCCCTCTCCCCCCTCACCTTCCCCCTGACTCTTATTTACATGCCCCTTGTTCCCCTGGTCTCTTCCCTCCATATCCTTCTAATCCTCTGCTCCCCCTTCCTGACCAGTCCTCCCCCAGTCTATTATTTACATTTATCTTGTTCTCTTCCCCTCCCTGTTCCTCTCCTTCCTTCTCTCACTACCACTATCCCACCTTCATTCTTTTATTTTCATGTCTCTTGTTTTCTTTCACTCCCTGGAACTCCTTCCCTCCGTCCCTACCATTATGTCTCCCCCAGTCTTTTATTTACATTTCTCTTGTTTTCTTCCCCTCCCTGTTCCTCTCTTTTTTGCCCTCCCTACCACTTTCCCTCCCTGTCTCCTTCCGTCTCTTATTTACAATTCTCTTGTTCTCTTCCTCTCCCTGTCTCCCTACATCCCCCCTCTCCCTCCTGTCAATGAAGTCTTATCACAACTGTCAGTCGCTGTCTTTACTTCACCAACGTTTTTGACTGCTACCCGCCTGACTGCCTGATTTACCGAAGAACTGACAAGCCTCTGGGGATGGGGTGGGTGATGGGGTGAGTGGTGGGGGTGGGAGGGGTGATGGAGTGTGAGGTGGGGGTGGGGGTGGGATGTGGTGGTGATTGTGGTAGATGTGGTGGTGGATATGGTAATTGTGGTGGTGGTTATGGTAGATGTGGTGGTGGTTGTGGTAGATGTGGTGGTGGTTATGGTAGATGTGGTGGTGGTTATGGTAGATGTGGTGGTGGTTGTGGTAGATGTGGTGGTGGTTATGGTAGATGTGGTGGTGGTTGTGGTAGATGTGGTGGTAGATGTGGTGATTGTGGTAGATGTGGTGGTGGTTATGGTAGATGTGGTGGTGGTTATGGTAGATGTGGTGGTGGTTATGGTAGATGTCGTGGTGGTTATGGTAGATGTGGTGGTGGTTGTGGTAGATATGGTGGTGGTTATGGTTGATGTGGTGGTGGTTGTGGTAGATGTGGTTGTGGTAGATGTTTTGGTGGTGGTTGTGATAAATGTGGTATGGTGGTTGTGGTAGATGTGGTGGTAGATGTGGTGATTGTGGTAGATGTGGTGGTGGTTATGGTAGATGTGGTGGTGGTTATGGTAGATGTGGTGGTGGTTATGGTAGATGTGGTGGTGGTTATGGTAGATGTGGTAGTGGTTGTGGTAGATATGGTGGTGGTTATGGTTGATGTGGTAGATGTGGTTGTGGTAGATGTTTTGGTGGTGGTTGTGATAAATGTGGTATGGTGGTTGTGGTAGATGTGGTGTTAGTTGTGGTAGTTAATGTGGTAGTAGTGGTTGTGGTAGATGTGGTGGTGGTAGATGTGGTAGTAATGATTGTGACTGATATACTGAAGAACTGACAAGCCTATGTGGAGTTGGAAGGGGATGAACAGTGGAATATTGGTGACGTGAGAAGTGTGGAAATTATCGAATGTGGTGGGAGATTGGTAATATTGGGAAGTTATTATAAAGGAATACAAAATAAAAGCAAGGAACAACAGTTCTTCTGATCCACACACAACTGTTTATTGATGGGCAAGGTTTGGATAAGGAAGGATTATAATTTTTAACAAATCGAGGAGTGTCATGCGCCCACAACCCATCAGCAATAGGCATGCTCCCAGATATGGACATTGTTCCAGCCATGTAATACATAACTTGACATGGTACAGCCAAGAGCATAAATTGCGACGCAGCCATATGAAACAGTATAGAACGGAAACGAGACAATACAATATTTCATGGTGTCCAGAGGCTCCATAAAAGGGCTTTAAGGTATAAAAGTTCAAATGGGTATAACCTTATAATATGTTCATGACTCTACAGGTGCCCATCCAAAGGTTTTCATTTATTCAACAAGTACACTCACGCGTACTAAAAGCTGCTCATGTGTGGGTCCTTCCTTCCCCTCCTCCACCCTGGGCAGGTGGAAGGGGGGAGTCGGGTCTACGTCTACCCCACCTATCACCCCCAAACTATCCCCAACTCCCCCCCTTTCCACCTCTAGCTGCCAGTTAGTGATTAGCGGCACTTGTTCTCATGTCTTGTAAATAATTGCAAAACCACCATTGCACACGATTAAAATGACCTACGTTTTAAATTACTGTATTTAGGAATACTTTAATGCAATATGTAATTGTATTCTCAAAACGAGAATCTATACACAATGTGGGTTATACGAATCTCGGCTGTAGTGGTCGTCTGCTTCATTTTCTCTCTCTCTCTCTCTCTCTCTCTCTCTCTCTCTCTCTCTCTCTCTCTCTCTCTCTCTCTCTCTCTCTCTCTCTCTCTCTCTCTCTCTCTCTCTCTCTCTCTCTCTCTCTCTCTCTCTCTCTCTCTCTCTCTCTCTCTCTCTCTCTCTCTCTCTCTCTCTCTCTCTCTCTCATAGCACTCGCTTCTACGACCAAGATTTAACGGGTCTGAATGGGGTATATTTCCCTTCATCAGTGTGTGTGATGAATGTTGCCTGCATTCGACACAAATAGAGGAGAGCTGATGGTAAAGCTGTTTATTGAACCTAATCTTTATTGGGGTTTGTAGAGATTAAAGGCTGGGATCACAGACAGAGACCGAGGAGGGGGAAGTGAGAAGGTGAACACTGCTACTCAGAGGCTCGATACTCAATCCTTTTAAAACTATAAGTAAACACTGACTCTGGTTGTAAGTTATATAAAGTTCTACATTTAATTCATAGAAGAATGAGTGTATAGGCCACACAAAATTAAATTCAGACCTTTTATAGCATGTGTAGTATTGAATAAATAGAAGAAACTGAATAAATTGATGAACGAAACAATCTATAACAGTCGCAACACTATTCCAGCCAAATTCTGCCTTTTGTCCATTCCTTTTATGCTAAAAAAGCCCGACTATCGTAAGTGATTTGAGAACTTAGGAGTAGATCGTAGAGGGCACGTTGATGTGTAAGGCATTGATGGTGAATATGTTATCCTTAACACTACATGAGATTGGATTAATTACGGTATTAATATATTCATATCACATTAAATCTTGGTCCTAGTATGGGCGACGAGAGAGATATAATGAAGTAGACGATAATATTTGTGTAACCCACGTTGTGTATATAGACTCATTTTGAGAATACAATTACATATTGTATTAATGTAATCCTAAACAATTTTAAACGTAGGTCATTATACTCGTGTGCAAGGATGGTTTTGCAATAATTTACAAGACATGAGAACATGCGTCGCCAATCCCTAACTGGCAGCTAGAGAAGGAAAGGGGGGGTGGGGATAGTTTGGGGGTGGAAGGTGGGGTAGACTTGGACCCGACTCCCCCCTTCCACCTGCCCAGGGTAGAGGATGGGAAGGAAGGACCCAACCCTGAGCAGCTTTTAGTACCGTGAGTGTACATCTAAGAATAACAGGTAAATGACATCTATGGGCCCTGTCAAGATTCTGGGTGGTCATCAATCAAATGCACCAGACAAAATATGTTTGACATGTGGCTCCTTTATGAGGGGATGGTTCACTTTTTGGGCAATTTTTGCAGGTATTCATTATTTTTCTAGTTTCCTCCCTAGACCTTCATCAAATTTAAAAAAAACATCAAATTAAATCCCCCTTCTAGATTAATTTGTACATATTTCGGTAGAAAAATTTCCCGGCCGAAGGCCGGTTCTACCAACATTACAGGCTTACTATCGTTCGCCAGGGAAAAAATCGACACCTAAATAGCACGAAAGGTCTAAATATTGACGAAGAAATTAGGCGAAAGGTCTTAAAATTGACTAACTAATGGGGCAAACATCTTAACATCTGAAAACTAGTGGTGCTAAACATGAGGGAGAAAGTGTTCGAGAAAACCGGCCCATCCCGAGGCCACCGAGAGTACCAGGCTGCACGAATGGGACCTATAAATTCTGTGACGTAGGCAAAGGTAGGGTTAATTTTCGCACTACCCTCACAAGTCAGTATACATTTGAGTGAGATATGGGGAAGATCGCGCTGTGTTTCCAAATTATTTCCCCCTTCTAAATACTTTATAAGTAGTCTATATTAAAACTATGTTTACCCATACTCAACAAGAAGGTCATTTTAAGGAATTTTGAAGAAATTAACGATGAAGAAGTAAAAACAGATGAGGAAATTAATTTTGGTTTATGTCATACGAATGTTGAAGTTTGTAAGGAGGATATATAGATAGATTGATAGATAGATATAGTTAAATATATACAGTAGATACTATAGATAGTTAAAAAAGATATTGATAGATAGATATAGTTAAATATATAGATACTATAGATAGTTAAAAACAGAGTGAGAGTCAGTGCGTGTGTGTGTGTGTGTGTGTACTGTATGTGTGTGAGTAGTGCGTGTGTCCTTGTGAGTGTGTGTCTGTTAGAGAAATTACAAATTATTGCATAACAGAACTGAAGATGGATTACATACTAACAGGAACATTGCAAACAGACCATTTGGAAGCAAGATTTGGTCACTATCGGCAGTTAGCAGGAGGAAATTACAATATTTCTGTACGCCAAATATATGAGTGTGAAAAGAAGATACGGATGATGTCAGTGTTAAAACTATACTCGACAAGAAGGCCATGTTAAGGAATTTTGAAGACAATAATTATGAAGAAGTAAAAACAGATGAGGAAATTGATTTTGGTTTATGTCATACGAATGTTGAAGTTTGTAAGGAGGATATTGATAGGTGTAAAGACATCATCCCAGTGATAGTTTATTTAGCTGGCTATTGCTGTTACTCTGTGATAAAGAAAATTAAATGTAATGCATGTAAAGAAATGATTACGTGTTCAGATAGTGGTGAAGACATCCCTGAAAATCTAAGTTACATTGCTGGAATTAGCAGAGGTTCTCTTATTTACCCAGATAGTGTGACAGCCAACATGGTCATGTATAACTATATTGTTATTAAAACACTTGTTCAACTTCCTACCTTTCGAAATGCTACTAGCCAAAGAAATATAGCAACACAGCACACAGTTACGGCTTTAGCAGATGTTGATCTCCTGTTCCCTAATGATATGTGTGAAAATGGTCATAACACCGACAAAATAGAAAGTATGGTGGTATATGCTTCTACAAATGCAATATTAAATAATTACTGTGCTAAAGAAAATAACATCCCAGCAGCTACCAGAGCTAATAAGAATGTAGGCATGAAGAGAAAGCTTCAAACCCTAGACAAATAGACTATGTGTACTGTATTGTATAATTATTGTATTGTGTGTGTGTGTTTGTGAGTGTGTGTGTGTGTGTGTGACTGCAGGTGTGTGTGTGATTGTGAAGGTGAGTGTGTCTGCAGGTGTGGTTAAAAAAAGTATAATCCCGGAACGGAACGGAGATTGGATTAGGCCTAGTACAAAGGTCATTCCTTTATATGTGTGTTTGTGTGTGTTACATTACCGGTAGTTATATGTTTATATTTATTTATATAGTAATACATTTAGTTAGTTACTTATATGTATTTTTTCACGAATAATAGTGGATGTCGCTTATATTGGCTCTCCAGTAAGGCTCTCTTTATTGGCTGTGTATAAAATATAGTAATGTATAATAGCATTTTGTATTATATTTTCCAATAGGAAAAAAGTAATAGTGATATACTTGTAATACGTTTTCATCTTGTACAAATACTTGTTCAAGGTATGAGTGTAATTTGTAGTAAATACCAAAGTATGTTGTTATAATATCGGCATAATAATATATAATAATGTAATTTTGCGTACACAGTAAAAGATAAATATAGTTTTATGTGTACTTTAATTTAAAACTAAACTGATAAAATATAAAAGGGAGAGTAATTATAGACTTGGGAGACAGAGCGGTCCGTGAATGTCGCACCACCTTGCTGACGTCACAGTATGGTCGACGCGGCCTGGTACTGGAGGTGGCCTCGGCCCATCCCCCCTTAAGCTTTACTAAGATCTCTAAGCATCCATATCGGAGGAGGCTGCTCAGCTCAGTTAGGACGCTGTATACTGGCCAAACAGCCCTCTTGCAAACACTCCATGGTTTCCCTGTATTGAAATAAAAAAGGCGATAATGGTGTTGGTGGTGGTCATCAAATTGGTTGCAGTGGTGGTAGTGGTGGTGGTGGTTGCAGTGGTGGTGTTGGTTGCAGTGGTATTGGTTGCAGTGGTGGTGGTGTTTTTTTTTTGGTTGCAGTGGTAGTGGTTGTGGTGGTAGTGGTTACAGTGGTGGTGGTGGTGGTGGTGGTGGTGGTTGCAGTGGTGCTGGTGGTGGTGGTTGTGGTTATGGTGTGAACTATTTGTGTTGGGTTGTGGCGGTGGTCATTTCCTGAAGACCCAACAAGAACCTTTGATATAGGAGGGATGTTTGGTAAAGGTTGTCAATGGTACGGATGGGAGGGTGGTAATGGTGTTTTTTATGATGATGGTATGGTCGTGGTGGTGGTGGTGATACTGGTAATGATGGTGGTGGTGATGATGGTGGTGGTGATGATGGTAGAGGTGTTGGTGATGATGGTGGTGGTGGTGGTGGAGAGATAGAGAGAGAGAGAGAGAGAGTGTTACACAGATTCTCAGACAACGCAGACCGTGCGGTCCCTTCTAGGAGGTTCTGCATAAATACTACTAATGACGAATTGTCTTTAGTAGTAGAATAGGACAGCAAAGTAGAAGGCTCTCTCCCCACCTTCCGCTCCCTCCGGCTATAAAGATGTACCGGAAAATATGAGGAAGTGTAGCCTTATGGGTCAGGAAATGCCCACAAGGAAAGTTTTTAAATTATTATTTTTGTCTGTGTCTCAACCTCGGGACTGTAGGCTTTTCAGTAGCCTGTAACTCTTACGAGGCCCCGAGATTATCGATCGAAGCTTCATGATGTTGGGTGTTTCATCAGTGACGCACATTGATGGTCTCAATGAAGCTTCAAGGTGTTGGTTGCTTCCTTTCGGCCACACTAGATGACGACACCTTACTTATACACGTCACCTGATTAGGAGAGAGCAGCTATACGGTCGTTCACAGCATCTTTGAATATGGTCGGGCATTTTCTATGCTATGAATTCGTGACTATATAGGGGGTGTTTTCTTGACGAAATATAGGATGGAATAGACACTTACACATCTGCTGATTTTGAATATATTCATGTGTGTAATTAGAGAGAGAGAGAGAGTGAGATTGAGAGAAAAATGTATATAGATGCACTGATTACACACGCCTTACAATTCAAGAGAGCTAGTCAGGACTCAATTCTAGTAGAGATAGCAGAATCCCAACTAAAGAAAGGTGGAAGCAGAAAAGAGCAAGAGAGAGAGAGAGAGAGAGAGAGAGAGAGAGAGTTGGGATCCTCTGCACAATTCCATCATCCGTTTCTCCTCCATTTCCTGGATATATTTTTGTTTCCATTTCAAATTATCTCCTTTGTACCCCACCGACCCTTGACTGGCTTGCTCTTCAGTCACTTCTCTCTACACTTCTCGCTTTAATAATGCTTCGTTGTACTCTCTCTCTTTTTCTCTTTTTTTTGTTTTCTCTCTCTCTCTCTCTCTCTCTCTCTCTCTCTCTCTCTCTCTCTCTCTCTCTCTCTCTCTCTCTCTCTCTCTCTCATCTGATTTCACTTTTCTTTATTGGGGTTCTGCTATCTCAACTGGAATTAAATCCTGACCACCTCGCTATCTCTTTGTTTATATTTAAGTGTGTGTGTGTGTGTGTGTGTGTGTGTGTGTGTGTGTGTGTGTGTGTGTGTGTGTGTGTGTGTGTGTGTGTGCACCAAATATCCGACGGTCTGTGTCAAGTTGGTTGTCTGTCCATCATATTCGCGTATTTTTTCTTGGTATTTTTTTATAGTCTCACTCGTCGATCTAATTCTAATCTCTCTCTCTCTCTCTCTCTCTCTCTCTCTCTCTCTCTCTCCGATACGGCCTCTCCTCGAGTATGCTGTTCAATTATTATCTCCTGCACTCATGAAAGATACTGTATAAAGCGACTGGAAAGAGTACAAAATAGGGCTACAAAGCTTATGTCATTGATCAGAAGACTGAGCTATTAGGACTGATTGAAAGCTCTTTTCATTGGAAACCTGGTGACTATGAGGTCAGCTCATTGAACTTTTTAAAATACTTAATGGGTTTGATAATGTGGATTATAGCAAAATGCTTAGACTCGGTATGAATACAACACACAACCATGGCTGAAAGTTAGACCTGAAAAGGTTCAGCACTAGTATGTGTGGAAGCTTTTTCACATATAAAATCTGTTCTACTTCCCTCAGAAATTGTAAACAGTTCTTCAGTAGAGCCGTTCAATAGAGTTGACAATAATTTGCACACTATGTAATTTGTGTAAGGCACTACACAATCTCTCTCTTCACTTCGAGTATCTCCCTGGAATGGACCGCAAGGGGTTTGAATTAGAAACTATTCCTTGTAACTCCTCTCTCTCTCTCTCTGTCTGTCTGTCTGTCTGTCTGTCTGTCTCTCTCTCTGTCTCTCTCTCTCTCTCTCTTCTAATTCCATAAAACTTGTCAACAATATTATGAAGAGAGCTGCCCCATATAATATTAATCTTCCTACCTTTACAACCACTACACGAAAACATGTTATTCAAAGGTATCATATTTGTACTGGTTACCCTCCGTTAATAACAAGCCAACATCTCTGAGCTTTAGTCTGCCACTTCGTCCACAAGGCAGTACGTCTATCAAGTTAGTTCGTTCCTCAAGTTAGTTCGTACCTCAAGTTAGTTCGTCTTTCAAGTTAGTTCGTCTTTCAAGTTAGTTCGTCCCTCAAGTTAGTTCGTCCCTCAAGTTAGTTCGTCCTTCAATTTAGTTCGTCCAACAAGTTAGTTCGTCCCTCAAGTTAGTTCGTCCCTCAAGTTAGTACAAGTTAGTTCGTCCCTCAAGTTAGTTCGTCCCTCAAGTTAGTTCGTCCAACAAGTTATTTCGTCCCTCAAGTTAGTTCGCCCCTCAAGTTAGTTAATTCCTCAAGTTAGTTCGTCCCTCAAGTTAGTTCGTCCCTCAAGTTAGTTCGTCCCTCAAGTTAGTTCGTCCCTCAAGTTAGTTCGCCCCTCAAGTTAGTTTGCCCCTCAAGTTAGTTCGTCCCACAAGTTAGTTCGCCCCTCAAGTTAGTTCGCCCCTCAAGTTAGTTCGCCCCTCAAGTTAGTTCGCCCCTCAAGTTAGTTCGCCCCTCAAGTTAGTTCGCCCCTCAAGTTAGTTCGCCCCTCAAGTTAGTTCGCCCCTCAAGTTAGTTCGTCCTTCAAGTTAGTTCGTCCTTCAAGTTAGTTCGCCCCTCAAGCAGTTCGTCCCTCAGGTTAGTTCGTTCAAGTTAGTTCGTCCCTCAAGTTAGTTCGTCCTTCAAGTTAGTTCGCCCCTCAAGTTAGTTCGTCCCTCAAGTTAGTTCGTCCCTCAAGTTAGTTCGCCCCTCAAGTTAGTTCGCCCCTCAAGTTAGTTCGCCCCTCAAGTTAGTTCGTCCTTCAAGTTAGTTCGTCCTTCAAGTTAGTTCGCCCCTCAAGTTAGTTCGTCCCTCAAGTTAGTTCGCCCCTCAAGTTAGTTCGCCCCTCAAGTTAGTGCGCCCCTCAAGTTAGTTCGCCCCTCAAGTTAGTTCGTCCTTCAAGTTAGTTCGTCCTTCAAGTTAGTTCGCCCCACAAGTTACTTCGTCCCACAAGTTAGTTCGTCCCACAAGTTAGTTCTTTCTTCAAGTTGGTTCGTCCCACAAGCTAGTTCGTCCCACAAGTTAGTTCGTCCCACAAGTTAGTTCGTCCCACAAGTTAGTTCGACCCTCAATTTAGTTCGTCCTTCAAGTTAGTTCGTCCCTCAAGTTAGTTCATCCCACAAGTTAGTTCGTTCTTCAAGTTAGTTCATCCCACAAGTTATAGTTCGTCCTTCAAGTTAGTTCGTCCCTCAAGTTAGTTCGTCCCTCAAGTTAGTTCGTCCCTCAAGTTAGTTCGTCCCACAAGTTAGTTCGTCCCACAAGTTAGTTCGTCCCACAAGTTAGTTCGTCCCACAAGTTAGTTCGTCCCACAAGTTAGTTCGTCCCACAAGTTAGTTCGTCCCTCAAGTTAGTTGGTCCCACAAGTTAGTTCGTCCCACAAGTTAGTTCGTCCCACAAGTTAGTTCGTCCCACAAGTTAGTTCGTCCCTCAAGTTAGTTCGTCCCTCAAGTTAGTTCGTCCCTCAAGTTAGTTCGTCCCTCAAGTTAGTTCGTCCCACAAGTTAGTTCGTCCCACAAGTTAGTTCGTCCCACAAGTTAGTCCGTCCCACAAGTTAGTCCGTCCCACAAGTTAGTTCGTCCCACAAGTTAGTTCGTCCCACAAGTTAGTTCGTCCCTCAAGTTAGTTCGTCCCTCAAGTTAGTTCGTCCCTCAAGTTAGTTCGTCCCTCAAGTTAGTTCGTCCCTCAAGTTAGTTCGTCCCTCAAGTTAGTTTGTCCCACAAGTTAGTTCGTCCCACATGTTGATTCGTCCCTCAATTTAGTTCGTCCCTCAAGTTAGTTCGTCCCTCAAGTTAGTTCATCTCTCAAGTTAGTTTGTCCCTCAAGTTAGTTCGTCCCTCAAGTTAGTTCGTCCTTCAAGTTAGTTCGTCCCTCAAGTTAGTTCGTCCCACAAGTTAGTTCGTTCTTCAAGTTAGTTCGTCCCACAAGTTAGTTCGTCCCACAAGTTAGTTCGTCCCACAAGTTAGTTCGTTATTCAAGTTGGTTCGTCCCACAAGTTAGTTCGTTCTTCAAGTTAGTTCGTCCCACAAGTTAGTTCGTTCTTCAAGTTAGTTCGTCCCACAAGTTAGTTCGTCCCACAAGTTAGTTCATCCGACAAGTTAGTTCAACCCTCAATTTAGTTCGTCCTTCAAGTTAGTTCGTCCCTCAAGTTAGTTCATCCCACAAGTTAGTTCGTTCTTCAAGTTAGTTCATCCCACAAGTTATAGTTTGTCCTTCAAGTTAGTTCGTCCCACAAGTTAGTTCGTCCCTCAAGTTAGTTCGTCCCACAAGTTAGTTCGTCTCTCAAGTTAGTTCGTCCCACAAGTTAGTTTGTCCCATAAGTTAGTTCGTCCCTCAAGTTAGTTCGTCTCTCAAGTTAGTTCGTCCCACAAGTTAGTTCGTCCCTCAAGTTAGTTAGTCCCTCAAGTTAGTTTGTCCCACAAGTTAGTTCGCCTCACAAGTTAGTTCGTCCCACAAGTTAGTTCGTCCCACAAGTTAAGTTAGGTCATCCCACAAGTTAGTTCGTCCCACAAGTTAGTTCGTCTCTCAAGTTAGTTCGTCCCACAAGTTAGTTCGTCCCACAAGTTAGTTCGTCCCTCAAGTTAGTTCATCCCTCAAGTTAGTTCGTCCCACAAGTTAGTTCGTCCCACAAGTTAGTTCGTCCCACAAGTTAGTTCGTCCCACAAGTTAGTTCGTCCCACAAGTTAGTTCGTCCCTCAAGTTAGTTCGTCCGTCAAGTTAGTTCGTCACTCAAGTTAGTTTGTCCCACAAGTTAGTTCGTCCGACATGTTGATTTGTCCCTCAAATTAGTTCGTCCCTCAAGTTAGTTCGTCCCTCAAGTTAGTTCGTCCCACAAGTTAGTTCGTCCCACAAGTTAGTTCGTCCCTCAAGTTAGTTCGTCCAACAAGTTAGTTTGTCCTTCAAGTTAGTTCGTCCCTCAAGTTAGTTCGTCTCTCAAGTTATTTCGTCCCTCTATTTAGTTCGTCCCTCAATTTAGTTCGTCCTTCAAGTTAGTTCGTCCCTCAAGTTAGTTCATCCCACAAGTTAGTTCGTTCTTCAAGTTAGTTCGTCCCACAAGTTAGTTCATTCTTCAAGTTAGTTCGTCCCAGAAGTTACTTCGTCCCACAAGTTACTTCGTCCCACAAGTTAGTTCGTTCTTCAAGTTGGTTCATCCCACAAGATAGTTCGTTCTTCAAGTTAGTTCGTCCCACAAGTTAGTTCGTCCCACAAGTTAGTTCATCTGACAAGTTAGTTCGACCCTCAATTTAGTTCGTCCTTCAAGTTAGTTCGTCCCTCAAGTTAGTTCATCCCACAAGTTAGCTCGTTCTTCAAGTTAGTTCGTCCCAAAAGTTAGTTCGTCCTTCAAGTTAGTTCGTCCCACAAGTTAGTTCGTTCTTCAAGTTAGTTCGTCCCACAAGTTAGTTCGTCCCACAAGTTAGTTCGTTCTTCAAGTTAGCTCGTCCCACAAGTTAGTTCGTTCTTCAAGTTAGTTCTTTCTTCAAGTTAGTTCGTCCCACAAGTTAGTTCATTCTTCAAGTTAGTTCGTCCCACAAGTTAGTTCGTCCCACAAGTTAGTTCGTCCCTCAAGTTAGTTCGTCCCACAAGTTAGTTCGTCCCACAAGTTAGTTCGTCCCTCAAGTTAGTTCGTCCCACAAGTTAGTTCGTCCCACAAGTTAGTTCGTCCCACAAGTTAGTTCGTCCCACAAGTTAGTTTGTCCCTCAAGTTAGTTTGTTCTTCAAGTTAGTTCGTCCCACAAGTTAGTTCGTTCTTCAAGTTAGTTCGTCCCACAAGTTAGTTCATCCCACAAGTTAGTTCATCCCACAAGTTAGTTCGTCCCACAAGTTAGTTCGTCCCACAAGTTAGTTCGTTCTTCAAGTTAGTTCGTCCCACAAGTTAGTTCGTCCCACAAGTTCGTTCGTTCAAGTTAGTTTGTCCCACAAGTTAGTTCGTTCTTCAAGTTAGTTCGTCCTTCAAGTTAGTTCGTCCCACAAGTTAGTTTGTCCCACAAGTTCGTTCGTTCTTCAAGTTAGTTCGTCCCACAAGTTAGTTCGTCCCACAAGTTAGTTCGTCCCTCAAGTTAGTTCGTCCCACAAGTTAGTTCGTCCCACAAGTTAGTTCGTCCCACAATTTAGTTCGTTCTTCAAGATAGTTCGTTCTTCAAGTTAGTTCGTTCTTCAAGTTAGTTCGTCCCACAAGTTAGTTCGTCCCTCAAATTAGTTCGTCCTTCAAGTTAGTTCGTCCCACAAGTTAGTTCGTCCCACAAGTTAGTTCGTCCCACAAGTTAATTCGCACACAAGTTAGTTCGCACACAAGTCAGTTCACCGACAATATACTTCACTTGCATAGTGAACATCCCTTGATTTCGGCCCTGTCACTATTTGAAATCTGGGGGAGGCACTCGCTACAGGCAGTTATGCCTTTTGTCACCCCCATTCACATAGAAATAAAAATCTACCTTAACCCATTGGCTGCGGCTATGTTTGGGCTATTTAGGGCATACTCAGGCACTCCTGAATGATAAATCAATCATCTGCATTAAATGAAGTGTATTCTGCCGAAAACTAGGCGAAAATAGCTTCAAAATGACACCAGAACGGACCGTGTACGTGGACTGGTTCACTCGCAGTGGTCCCAGTGAAACGCGGGAACCCCGCTATTATGTAACACTCGCTCGCTTGGCTACACTGATGAGAGAGACCGAGAGAGACTCGCCCGAGACACAGCCCAGCTCAGTGAGCCGCTCGGTGCTCTGAGGGTCGGAGGTGGGCCCCTCACGATCCCACCCACTGGCACTCTATTTTTACGTTTTTTACAGGCTTTTAAAGCCTGGAAATTGCTTTAATTTGCCAAAACATTCCAGAACGTCACCCGCAGCGAAAGGGTTAAGGGTTGATGGGCGTATATAGTTGCTTATACAGTATATTTTTTTATATATTTACTATTTATTTACTTTCCTCCCTAGACCTCCATTAAACTTAATAAAACACCCGTATCCTCTCTTCAAAATAAATGCGTACATCTTTCGAATGAAAAATGTCCCGGCCGGAGGCCAGTTACTAATATATTACAGGCTTGACTATCGCTCATCAGGAAACAAAATCGACACCTAAATTGTACGAAAGGTCTTAAAATCGCTAAACTAATGGAAGGAATGTCTTAAAATGTCAAAACTTATAAGTTTAAATATGAAGCAGAAGGGAGTAGAGATACGGCAACCATCCCCCCTTATCTCTAGGGAAGATTGGTATTTATCTATTTATATATACTGTTTATATATATATATATATATATATATATATATATTTACATAATTTTCCTCCATCAAGCTTAATGAAATACCCCTAAGACCCCCACACCCCATATAAATTTGTGCATTTGTCGGTAGAAAATTCCCGGCCGATGGCTGGATCCTCCTAAATTGCAAGATTGCTATTGCTCGCCAGGAAAAAAGTCGATGCCTAAAAGGCACGAAAGGTCTTAACATTGACAAAAACAAATAGGTGAAAGATCTTAAAATCGTCAATCTAATGAGGCGAACGTCTCTATCTCTCTCTGTGTGTGAGAGGATAGTTTGGTAGAAATTAACTAGCATTATTCACAAACATTATATATATATACTGTATATATATATATATATATATATATATATATATATATATATATATATATATATACTGTATATATATATATATATATATACTGTATATATATATATATATATATATATATATATATATATATACATATATATATACTGTATATATATATATATATATATATATATACTATACATATATATATATATATATGAGAGAGAGAGAGAGAGAGAGAGAGAGAGAGAGAGAGAGAGAGAGAGTAATTCAGCAGTAATTATCCATTTAATGCATATCATTATAATTTGTTTTAACTCTACGACAATTAATTTATTATAACAGAGGAGCATCAGACATTTTTCTTCGATATATACATATATATATTTAGTTTAGTCTGGAATAACGTATAATTACTTTACTATTTTATTGTAGGCCTATTGCTTTACTAATTTCAAAAGTCCAGAATGTGTTAGAAGAGCAACACTTCAGAAACATTTAAGGGGAGATGAGTTGCTTTTCTGGTCCCCCTTCTCCCTCATGTTTACTTCCATTAGTTTTCAGAATTTATGACAATCGGCCCATTACTTTGGTGATTTTAAGACCTTTCGCCCCATTTCTCTGTCAATATTTAGACTTGTGTTATTTAGGTGTCGATTTTATTCCTGGCGAGCGATAGATAGCCTGTAATTCAAGAGAACTGGCCTTCGGCCAGGACTTTTTTCTAGCAAAAAATTTACACATATAAAGTTAGCTCGTTCTTCAAGTTAGTTCGTCCCAAAAGTTAGTTCGTCCTTCAAGTTAGTTCGTCCCACAAGTTAGTTCGTTCTTCAAATTAGTTCGTCCCACAAGTTAGTTCGTCCCACAAGTTAGTTCGTTCTTCAAGTTAGCTCGTCCCACAAGTTAGTTAGTTCTTCAAGTTAGTTCTTTCTTCAAGTTAGTTCGTCCCACAAGTTAGTTCATTCTTCAAGTTAGTTCGTCCCACAAGTTAGTTCGTCCCACAAGTTAGTTCGTCCCTCAAGTTAGTTCGTCCCACAAGTTAGTTCGTCCCACAAGTTAGTTCGTCCCTCAAGTTAGTTCGTCCCACAAGTTAGTTCGTCCCACAAGTTAGTTCGTCCCACAAGTTAGTTCGTCCCACAAGTTAGTTCGTCCCTCAAGTTAGTTTGTTCTTCAAGTTAGTTCGTCCCACAAGTTAGTTCGTTCTTCAAGTTAGTTCGTCCCACAAGTTAGTTCATCCCACAAGTTAGTTCATCCCACAAGTTAGTTCGTCCCACAAGTTAGTTCGTCCCATAAGTTAGTTCGTTCTTCAAGTTAGTTCGTCCCACAAGTTAGTTCGTCCCACAAGTTCGTTCGTTCAAGTTAGTTTGTCCCACAAGTTAGTTCGTTCTTCAAGTTAGTTCGTCCTTCAAGTTAGTTCGTCCCACAAGTTAGTTTGTCCCACAAGTTCGTTCTTCAAGTTAGTTCGTCCCACAAGTTAGTTCGTCCCACAAGTTAGTTCGTCCCTCAAGTTAGTTCGTCCCACAAGTTAGTTCGTCCCACAAGTTAGTTCGTCCCACAATTTAGTTCGTTCTTCAAGATAGTTCGTTCTTCAAGTTAGTTCGTTCTTCAAGTTAGTTCGTCCCACAAGTTAGTTCGTCCCTCAAATTAGTTCGTCCTTCAAGTTAGTTCATCCCACAAGTTAGTTCGTCCCACAAGTTAGTTCGTCCCACAAGTTAATTCGCACACAAGTTAGTTCGCACACAAGTCAGTTCACCGACAATATACTTCACTTGCATAGTGAACATCCCTTGATTTCGGCCCTGTCACTATTTGAAATCTGGGGGAGGCACTCACTACAGGCAGTTATGCCTTTTGTCACCCCCATTCACATAGAAATAAAAATCTACCTTAACCCATTGGCTGCGGCTATGTTTGGGCTATTTAGGGCATACTCAGGCACTCCTGAATGATAAATCAATCATCTGCATTAAATGAAGTGTATTCTGCCGAAAACTAGGCGAAAATAGCTTCAAAATGACACCAGAACGGACCGTGTACGTGGTCTGGTTCACTCGCAGTGGTCCCAGTGAAATGCGGGAACCCCGCTATTATGTAACACTCGCTCGCTTGGCTACACTGATGAGAGAGACCGAGAGAGACTCGCCCGAGACACAGCCCAGCTCAGTGAGCCGCTCGGTGCTCTGAGGGTCGGAGGTGGGCCCCTCACGATCCCACCCACTGGCACTCTATTTTTACGTTTTTTACAGGCTTTTAAAGCCTGGAAATTGCTTTAATTTGCCAAAACATTCCAGAACGTCACCCGCAGCGAAAGGGTTAAGGGTTGATGGGCGTATATAGTTGCTTATACAGTATATTTTTTTATATATTTACTATTTTTTTACTTTCCTCCCTAGACCTCCATTAAACTTAATAAAACACCCGTATCCTCTCTTCAAAATAAATGCGTACATCTTTCGAATGAAAAATGTCCCGGCCGGAGGCCAGTTACTAATATATTACAGGCTTGACTATCGCTCACCAGGAAACAAAATCGACACCTAAATTGTACGAAAGGTCTTAAAATCGCTAAACTAATGGAAGGAATGTCTTAAAATGTCAAAACTTATAAGTTTAAATATGAAGCAGAAGGGAGTAGAGATACGGCAACCATCCCCCCTTATCTCTAGGGAAGATTGGTATTTATCTATTTATATATACTGTTTATATATATATATATATATATATATATATTTACATAATTTTCCTCCATCAAGCTTAATGAAATACCCCTAAGACCCCCACACCCCATATAAATTTGTGCATTTGTCGGTAGAAAATTCCCGGCCGATGGCTGGATCCTCCTAAATTGCAAGATTGCTATTGCTCGCCAGGAAAAAAGTCGATGCCTAAAAGGCACGAAAGGTCTTAACATTGACAAAAACAAATAGGTGAAAGATCTTAAAATCGTCAATCTAATGAGGCGAACGTCTCTCTCTCTCTCTGTGTGTGAGAGGATAGTTTGGTAAAAATTAACTAGCATTATTCACAAACATTATATATATATATACTGTATATATATATACAGTATATATATATATATATATATATATATATATATATATATATATATATATATATATATATATATACTGTATATATATATATATATATATATATATATATATATATATATGCATATATATATATATATATATATGAGAGAGAGAGAGAGAGAGAGAGAGAGAGAGAGAGAGAGAGAGAGAGAGAGAGAGAGAGTAATTCAGCAGTAATTATCCATTTAATGCATATCATTATAATTTGTTTTAACTCTACGACAATTAATTTATTATAACAGAGGAGCATCAGACATTTTTCTTCGATATATACATATATATTTAGTTTAGTCTGGAATAACGTATAATTACTTTACTATTTTATTGTAGGCCTATTGCTTTACTAATTTCAAAAGTCCAGAATGTGTTAGAAGAGCAACACTTCAGAAACATTTAAGGGGAGATGAGTTGCTTTTCTGGTCCCCCTTCTCCCTCATGTTTACTTCCATTAGTTTTCAGAATTTATGACAATCGGCCCATTACTTTGGTGATTTTAAGACCTTTCGCCCCATTTCTCTGTCAATATTTAGACTTGTGTTATTTAGGTGTCGATTTTATTCCTGGCGAGCGATAGATAGCCTGTAATTCAAGAGAACTGGCCTTCGGCCAGGACTTTTTTCTAGCAAAAAATTTACACATATAAATTGAAGGAGGGTCGGGGGGGGGGGGGGGGGGTTAAGCTTGATGGAGGTCTAGGGAGGAAACTAAAACAAATAATAAATAGATACATAAAGTAACAATTTAATACGCCCATCTCATCTTAAGTTGGTGTATTTTTGTTAAAATCAACAATTAATAGAAACATAATTTGTGAAGGAGCGCTTTATTGAGGCTGATAAAGTGCTCCTCCTCAAATAGTGTTATATTGATATTGGGATATTATTGGCGGTGATACACTCTATTTATTCCTATGTGTATGAAGGAGACAAAAGGCAGGCTGCCTGTAACGAGTTCCCCCCCACCGAAAGTAGAAAGATTCATAGGGAGCCAATTTCAAGGTACGTTAGAGCCAAAATGTCTGGACACGCGGGGCCAAAAACAGTTACAGTCATAGGGTGAAGGAGAGAGTTCCGGAGTATTGATTTTATGTATTACTGTGTGTTTGTCTGCGTGTAGGCCTACCGTATTTATCTGTTCTTATATTATTATCACTCTTAGCTTTTTCTCTGTTCATTATTTTTCCATTTGGTTAACTGTCGATTTGTATATATTTGTATATATCTGTAATTATATGTATCTCAATTTATATGTATCTATTCATAATATAAGATAAGATTATATAAGATAACTCTTGTCAATTTATATACAATAATATATATAACATGTCAGTTACACTGACTTCATAAATTTATACAGAAAGATACTCTTAAGTATAAATTATTTTTTAAATCTATTAGTACGGCATGGGCAGAGCTAATCTTGTTCCTGACCTTATATTAGGAATACGTAATACTTATGAACACCTTCGCGCACCTCTGGACGCGATTGTGTCCTTTATTTAAAACCTTGTGACCATCAGGGGTGTTTAAAAACCTTTAGTGTTATTACTTCAACCTCTGCAGCGAGTTGTGGGCAGAAAACTAAACTAATTTTGGAGAGGTATTTATGAGATTAAGAACATTATATTTCTGAATACTAAACGGCAACCCCCGGACCTGAAAGGGTGAAGAGGATGGCTAATGTCTTGCATTATCTTCTTCACCTGCTTCATTACACATTCCTGATATAGTTCATCTAACGTTATAGTATGTATTATTATTGTTTTTTCCACCAACCAACTTCACCTCTAAGCTCAATTAATGAAATCAGCAAATGCATGTGGCACACAAAGGACTGGAACCCAGGATAATCACATCGAAATTCCGTGCACTTATGCACTTCTAGTTTTCTTAATTATTTTTCATAGTACATTATTATCTTTATTATTTAACTTACCATACCAGGTGGTGATTGACACACATATAATTGATTCAATGGTTTACTTATAGACGAGATTAACTATTGTTTCGTCTACCTGTAAATTGTTCAGTAGTCTTATATACTAACTCGGTATTTGCACTGCCATTTAATTTTTCGTCTATAATATAACCTATATTTTTATGTTTGTCCATATTTATCTATCTATCTACCTATGTATGTATGCATGCATGTATGTATGTCTCTCTCTCTCTCTCTCTCTCTCTCGCTAGATAGCTAGCTAGCTATCCCTCAGGACCAACATTTATCCGATAGGATGCATATTTTTATCACTATTAGGCCTTTCAGTCAGAGACTATAACTTATATATTATTCTAACTACTTTCCGAAGGGTCATTTGGAGGCGAGGGATTAATCGGAATACTTTTAATGGACCATTCTTACGGTCATTTTCTCAAACACACTTTCGTTTTAGTAATACCATAAACGTATTTCAAAGCAAGTATTTTGTTGATT
This sequence comes from Paralithodes platypus, assembly GCA_032716605.1. Taxonomy (NCBI): domain Eukaryota; kingdom Metazoa; phylum Arthropoda; class Malacostraca; order Decapoda; family Lithodidae; genus Paralithodes; species Paralithodes platypus. Next base: position 19,413,546 of record CM064581.1, on the reverse strand, counting down.
TGTGGAGCTTATAGAGAGTTGGAGTATTATTGTTTATGCACAAAAGACGAAGTAGAATTGTTTGTAATGAATCTGATATACTGTATATATATATATATATATATCAGCAATACTCTTGTCCTTAGGAAAGCGTAAGCGAATAATGAGCAGCAAAACCAACGCTGTGACGAACATCTTTATTGGGCAACGCTTCGACCCCATACAGAGAGTCATTTTCAAGCCTAAAATGAAGTAAAAACAAACTATTAATATCTAAGGTTCACCTTTGATATAATATACAATAGCTTTAGTAACTAATACTGGAACTAAACCTAATAATCCTAACTAATTGACACACAAATACATGCAACCTAAGAGAGAACACAAAAATACAAAAACAAAACATACCATTAATAACATAGTAGTGGAATGGAGGAGTCTTGAGTACCCAGAGTGGGTTTATGATACTGAGCCAAAATGGACTCTGCTAGACGACGTGCAACATCGTCACTGGCTGTGTGAAGAATGAAGACATTTTCGGAGTTAAAGAAATGGTCTGCCGCTTCAGAGTGGTCCCGAATAGCCGAATAAGACGGTCTTGAGAGTGGCAAACCCGTCCTAAACGACCTACCCCTATACAGTATATATATATATATATATACAGTATATATATATACATAATATATATATTTTGTTTTTTTTATTTTGCTCCTTAGACTTTTATCAAGCTTTAAAAAACACCCCAAGACCCACCTTCGATTTTTTTTTTTTTTGTATTTGTTCGGTATTTAATGTCATCGCCGAAGGCCGGTTCCTACTATACTACAGGCTCGCTATCGCTCGACAGGAACAAATCGACACCTAAATGGCACGAAAGGTCTTAATATTGACCAAGAAATGGTACAAAAGGTATAAATATCGCCAAGCGAATGGGGCGCATGTCTTTAATGTCAAAGCTAATGGGGATAAACACGAGGGAGAATGAAGGCCAGAAAAAAAAACAATCTCCCCTTAACTATATTATCAGTGTAGTAGCCTATATCGTGTTGATTTCTACAGATTGCTATGGTGAGTGTACTGTTTGGGGCAAAGCATGGCAGGTGTGATTGTCTTAGGTCTGGTGGGGATTGAACATTAATTTATAACTCGAGTGTATTGGAGGTACAAATATAATCAAAGAAATGTGCCTAACATTATCATATGGTAGTTCTTTCCCATGCATACACATACCAAGATATCCTTAACACCCCCGCTCTCTATAAGGTGAAATACATATACATCTCATACATCCACCTATATACTATACACATGCCATACATATGCGTACAGATACATACATACCCTAGCATTCCCCACTCATACACGAAACGAGTATTTTGGTATGTCTAAGCTTTTCAATAACATCACCGCCCCCAAATTTAACAGGCTATATTTCTCTCCTGCGTCCCATAAACCTCTATTCAATGTTCCAGTCATGTATCATACACTATGTGTCAGGAGAGAGAGAGAGAGAGAGAGAGAGAGAGAGAGAGAGAGCGAGAGAGCGAGAGAGAGAGCGAGAGAGAGAGCGCGAGAGAGAGCGCGAGAGCGAGAGCGAGAGCGAGAGAGAGAGAGACTCGAAGTGCAAGGAAAGAGATTGTGTAGTGCACTACATTCATTACAGAGTGTGCAAAATACTATCTTTTTTTCTCGAACTGCTCTACTTAAAATCTGTTAACACATTTTGAAGGAAGCTTGCTCCAGGTAGAACAGATATTTTATGTGAAAAAGTTTCCACAAATACTAGTGCTGAACCTTTTCAATTCTAACTTCCAACCATGATCGCGTGTTGTGTTCATATTGAGACTAAACATTTTGCTATATCCACATTGGCAAACCCATTAAGTATATTAAAAACTTCCATGAGCTGACCTCGTAGTCTGCGTGAAAGGGAGTTACTCAGAATTACACAGATACTCAGACCACACAGACCTTGTGGTCCCTACTAGGAGGTCCGGTATTAGTACTACAAGACAGGGACAGTTTGTAGTAGAAAAATAGTACAGCAAAGTAGAAGGCTCTCTCCCCACCCTCCACTCCCTCCGGCTAAATTACCGTACAGGAAAATAGGATGAAGTGTAACCTTATGGGGCAGAAAATGCCCACAAGGAAAGTTTGCATAACGTATAACAGGCATTCATATTAATCATATTCTTTCATATTTGAGAGAGAGAGAGAGAGAGAGAGAGAGAGAGAGAGAGAGAGAGAGAGAGAGAGAGAGAGAGAGAGAGAGAGAGAGAGAGAGAGAGAGAGAGAGAGAGAGAGAGAGAGAGAGAGAGAGAGAGAGAGAGAGAGAGAGAGAGAGAGAGAGAGAGAGAGAGAGAGTTTTAGCTCCTTTCCTTCATAGACCGTAATTTAGGTTGAATCCGGTTTTAGTAAATTTGTATAGTTTTGTTTTTCCATTAGCTTTCTTGGGTTACTCATATTCGATTTCATATCTTGGAAAAGTTTCCGAATCTAGCGAACATCCAAATCTACTGTAAAGCCGGTATCACACGAACGCTTTTTCACTTAACATTTATCCTTAACACTGGTCTGGCAGCTCATAAGGTAAACATTAAATATTTTTCTGCTACCTAAATTAATCTATCATCAGTCTAGCTTCCGATACCAGTGCAAAATAGTCCAGAAATGTTGCCAGAATGTTTTTGATCATCGAATGTTGACTATAAAAGCTCTCGTGTGATACTGGCTTAAGACAAGCAGAACTTCCGTATATTGTAGTGATCGAGACCCGAGTGAGTGGTGTATAATTGTTCGAGGGTAGATGGGTCGTTTTTCTGGTTCCCCTTCTTCCTAATGCTTAGCCCCATTAGTTTTCAGATTTTATGAGGTTTGGTTCATTAGTTTGGCGATTTTAATATCTTTCACTCCATTTCGTTGTCACTTTTAAGACCTTTCGTGCCATTTAGGTGTCGATTCTTTACTGGCGAGCCTGCACATTTTACGAGTAATCGGCCTTCGGCTGGTACATCTTTCTACCCAAAAATGTACAAATTTATCTTGAAAGGGGTCTAGGGGGGGTGTTTCTAAGCGTGATGGAGGCCTAGCGAGGAAACTTTAAAAAATATATTAATACGTGAATTAATCAGTGTGCAGTTTGGTATGAGTACATGATTAGATGGATATCCAGTATTCGATAAATGGTCATGTACTTAACCCTTAACTGTCTTGATGGTGTAATGGTTAGAGTGTTTAAGATCTGTATGTGGTAACCCAGGTTCGAATCCCGGGAGGATCACATGCTTTCATTAATTTCATTGGGAGGTGTTTGGTGTTGGGAGTGATAGTAAGAGGGTAGTGGATGGTATTTGGTCTTTATATACATTTATTAATTAAGTTTTGAGTTTCCTCGTTAGACCTCCATCAAGCTTAGAAAACCACCTCCTAGACCCCCTTTCAAGATATATTTGTACATTCTTCGGTACAAAAAATGTCACGGCCGAAGGCCGGTTCCTTCTTAAATTTAAGGCTCGCTATCGCTCGCCCGGAAAAAAAATACACCTAAAGGGCAGGAAAGGTTTTAATATTGATAACAGAATGAGGCGAAAGGTCTCAAAATCGCCAAACTAACGGAACGAACGTCTTAAAACCTCAACACTAATATGCTAAACATGAGGGAAAAAGGGGGCCAGAAAAAGCGAGTACTACCCCCTTAATGCATTAGATTATACCCACCTGTGCCTGTACTTATAACACTATGAGCGGGTTAAGCCTTTCTTTGCCGGCAGCAAATAACAGGCTTAGAACTATCTCACTTTAAACCCATTAATACCACAGATCCTTCTTAACCCATACAGTACCGGCGACGTCCTTTGTATTTCATTAGACGATTTTATTCAGATTATGAAGCATCTCTGGCAATAATAAGGCTTATATATTTCTTTCTGGCGAGTAGTAGCGAACCTGCAACTTTAGGAGAAACTGGCAGGACATTTTTTTTTTTTTATACCAAAACGTTTGCAGATTTCACTTGAAGGGAGCCGGATGAGCGCATTTTTGTTTAACTTGAAGAGGGGTTTGGAGAGGCTTTATTTTTAGTTTGAGGATGTTGTAGGAGAAAACTAAGGTACAAATATAACTGCAGAAGTACACAGCCCCACCGAACAGTATATTCTGTCTAACATACCAACCTAACCCATTATCTACAAACACTGTCACCAGAACCAGGGAGGCCGGAAAAAGACGAAAGGAATTATTATAGAAGTAAGAATCGGGAATATAGAAGTTGAAGTATGGAAGTTGAAGTATGGAAGTTGAAGTATAGAAGTTGAAGTATGGAAGTTGAAGTATGGAAGTTGAAGTATGGAAGTTGAAGTATAGAAGTTGAAGTATGGAAGTTGAAGTATGGAAGTTGAAGTATGGAAGTTGAAGTATAGAAGTTGAAGTATAGAAGTTGAAGTATGGAAGTTGAAGTATAGAAGTTGAAGTATGGAAGTTGAAGTATGGAAGTTGAAGTATAGAAGTTGAAGTATGGAAGTTGAAGTATGGAAGTTGAAGTATAGAAGTTGAAGTATGGAAGTTGAAGTATGGAAGTTGAAATATAGAAGTTGAAGTATGGAAGTTGAAGTATGGAAGTTGAAGTATGGAAGTTGAAGTATAGAAGTTGAAGTATGGAAGTTGAAGTATGGAAGTTGAAGTATAGAAGTTGAAGTATGGAAGTTGAAGTATAGAAGTTGAAGTATGGAAGTTGAAGTATGGAAGTTGAAGTATGGAAGTTGAAGTATAGAAGTTGAAGTATGGAAGTTGAAGTATGGAAGTTAAAGTATGGAAGTTGAAGTATGGAAGTTGAAGTATGGAAGTTGAAGTATGGAAGTTGAAGTATAGAAGTTGAAGTATGGAAGTTGAAGTATAGAAGTTGAAGTATGAAAGTTGAAGTATAGAAGTTGAAGTATGAAAGTTAAAGTATGGAAGTTGAAGTATGGAAGTTAAAGTATGGAAGTTAACGTATGGAAGTTGAAGTATGGAAGTTGAAGTATGGAAGTTGAAGTATAGAAGTTGAAGTATGGAAGTTGAAGTATGGAAGTTGAGCTATGGAAGTAGTATCATCATTATATAAGTGTTGTATTTACCCCTTTGAGTACCAGCGACGTGTGCTATATTTTATTCTAGCTACATTTTGACGATATTATGCAGCTTAGGAAGGATCTGTGGTAGTTAAAATGGTTCGTTGTGATATGCAAAAGCCTTATTATTGCTAGAGGTCCTGCTTAATCTGAATAACATCGTTTAATAGTTGCCAGAATATGATAAAAAGACGTCCCTGGTACTGAATGGGTTAATTAATATTACAGACTTAGATCTAAAATAGATAAAACAAAGGTTCAGATTAATGCACAGACACTCAGCACCCAGGGAGTTGTATGCCCTGTAAAACATGGCCGTATTTGAGCTAGAAATCTGAACACAACAATAATGTTGAGAGTCCGAGGGAGTGGGGAAAAGAACCTAATGAATTATAGAAAGTGGAAGTAGGATATATACTATTATTCAGTGTATTTTAGGGTCAGTGGGAGTGGGGAAAAGAACCTAATGAATTATAGAAAGTGGAAGTAGGATATATACTATTATTCAGTGTATTTTAGAGTCAGAGGGAGTGGGGAAAAGAACCTAATGAATTATAGAAAGTGGAAGTAGGATATATACTATTATTCAGTGTATTTTAGGGTCAGTGGGAGTGGGGAAAAGAACCTAATGAATTATAGAAAGTGGAAGTAGGATATATACTATTATTCAGTGTATTTTAGAGTCAGAGGGAGTGGGGAAAAGAACCTAATGAATTATAGAAAGTGGAAGTAGGATATATACTATTATTCAGTGTATTTTAGGGTCAGTGGGAGTGGGGAAAAGAACCTAATGAATTATAGAAAGTGGAAGTAGGATATATACTATTATTCAGTGTATTTTAGGGTCAGTGGGAGTGGGGAAAAGAACCTAATGAATTATAGAAAGTGGAAGTAGGATATATACTATTATTCAGTGTATTTTAGGGTCAGTGGGAGTGGGGAAAGAACCTAATGAATGACAAAAAGTGGAAGTGGGATATATATTCAGATTATTGTAGTCTTACCTAGAAAAGTAAGAGGATATCAAATACGTCGAGTCTATGGGATCGGAGTAACAATTATGGAACCATCAAATTAGGAAGTTGGGATTATATAAGTAGAATTATAGAAATAAAACTTTAGAAGTGCAACTATAGAAGTGGAGAAATAGACGCACTGGGATTACAAAAGTAGACTGGTGAAAGTGGTATTATGAAACTGTAACAAATTAATGGAGAAATAGATCTACAGCCATTACTTCCGAATATTACAAAGACACACGTACGGCACCCTGCACAGTTGTATGTTCAGGCTGGACACTCACCCAACGACCCACCAAATGTCTTGGACCGTAACCTGACTCTCTTGCTATCAACTTTTGCAACATTCGAGGCCTTTCCTCTAACTTCTACTCTGTTGAACACCACCTCTCCTCTGCCAACCCTGATCTTCTCTCTCTCACCGAAACTCAGTTGTCTGAGACTACTGACAGCAAACCCTTCTCTGTACCTTCCTACTAGTTCTATCCTAGTTACAAAGCCAAAGGCGGATGTTGTGTATGCATACACAACAAACTCACTTGCTCTCGTGTTCCCGACTTCGACTCTGAATTCTCAACTTTATCGCTCAAACTATCCTGTCACTCCATAGCTGCGGTTGTGGATGGCCATGGTTCACTTCCTCATCCTATCAACTCCGGTGTTCCTCAGGGTTCTGTTTTATCTCAAATTATCTTCTCAACTGTACCGCCAGTCCTATCCACTCATATGCTAATGAATCTACCTTACACTATGCAACTAGTTTTCCAGAACGCCCCAGCAAGCAATCCCTCAAAAACATACATGATGAAGCCTAGAACACTTATCTTCTGATCTATCTAACATTTCCAATTGGGGCAGTGAAAACCTTGTTGCTTTAAATGCTTCCAAAGCCCAATTTCTCCTATCTACCCTTCAAGAACTTCTAGAGGACTTCCCCTTATACTTCAACAATACAAAAATCAACCCTTCATCTTCTCTCAGTATTCTCGGTGTCTCTTTATCGTCTGAGATCTCTTGGAAAGACCATGTTACCACTCATTGCTAAAACGGCTTCCCAGAAGCTGTGTGTGCTCAACTGCCTCACGGGGTTCTTTACCCCTGCACAGCTTCTTGCTCTTTACAGGGGCACAGTGCGTCCTTGTATTGAGTATTGTATGCATGTGTTGGGAGGATCCTCTCACACAGCACTTCTAGACAAAGTAGAAAAGAAAGCCTTATGTCTCATTAACTCCCGTCCACTCACCGATTCTCTGCAATCTCTCTCTTCGCCGCAATGCTGCATCTCTCTCACTATTCTATCACTATTGCAATAATCGGTATTCCTCAGAGCTCTCTCAGTTTTACCACCTCCTCTACGTAGGATATGTAGTACCCGTCTTGCAACATAATCTCACCCCTACTCTGTGCAACTCTCCAACTCGAGAGTGAAACGATACTCCCAATCTTTCTTCTATTCAACAGTTGAGCTCTGGAACTCTCTCCCTGAATCCATATTTCTCTCATATTATCCTATGACTTAAATTGCTTCAAACTCCATGTGTCAAGACATTTTGGCTCGAACATTCCTTAATTTTGGCCGTCACTCTTTCAACTCTGGGGGAGGCACTCGTCACAGGCAGTTTTGCCTCGTGTCTCCCTCATCCACGTAGCAAAATAAAATAAGAAGGCTAAAGACGGTGTCAAATGAGCGATTTTCCGTAATTTTTTACGGGCAATTGTAGTCTGGCATCCTCAAATTCTACGTTCCGTAAGAATTAAGCTACCTAACATAAACTAATTCGGATATAGTTTCCGATGCTTATGCGAAAGGGCCTCAACATATTACGAGAACAAACTTGCTCATCGAAAATTGCCAGAAAATGCGCTCGTGTTACATCTTAACCTCTTGAGGATTATGATGCATTTTGATAATATATTTTGACTATCATTAGACGTTTTATGAAGTTTAGGAAGAACCTCTAGGAATCTAAGGAGTCAAAACCAACCCATTTATGCCTCTGACTCCCATAAATCCTTGATAAGTTGAATAAAATCGTCAAATGCTCTAAAAGAAAAGATAAACAAAAACTCAATCAATTCTCAAAGGTTCTTTTGGCCAGAGCTACAACGCTGCGAAAAGAAAGTATGACGGTGAAGGGCAAGAGAATCTGGAGAAAAGAATATATATGTCGGTGAAAGGCAAGAGAATCTGGGAAAAAAACGTATGTCGGAAAGGGGCAAGGGAATGCAATGCGAAAGAGCCTCAAAATAGTACGAAAAATAAATAAATAAATAAAACTAATCTTATTCATCGCATTGCTGGATAATGCGCTCGTGTGACACCACCTTTACGGGGCAAGGAGAGGAGGGGGGGGGGGGGGGGAATCTATTGAGTGATATAATTGTAGACGGAAAGAATGATAGGAAATGTGACCTGTGAAATTAAATCATTGGAATGATAAAGGCCTAAAGACTTCTAATTTTTGAATGGCAATGGGTAGAAAGATGAATTATATGAAGGATTGGGAGTAAAAGAACTGTAGGAAGTCTAAGAGGGCTAAACAGTTATAGAATAAATAAGTCAAGGAAAAAGAAGCTGTATTTAGTGATGAATTACGGTTGAGTTTAGTGTTGAGTTGCTGTTCAAAAGGAGTGGAGGTAAAAACTTATCCAATTATAGAACTGTTGGGATTACACACGTGGATTAGTAGAAGTGGGATTATAAAAGTGGATTATAGAAGTTGATTAATTGAAGTGTATTGATAAAAGTGAAATAAGCTGTGTGTGTGTGTGTGTGTGTGGGCGGAGGGGGAAGGATAATAGTAGATATGGGAAAGAGGGCTGAAAAGAAGTAGTATTTAGTATGAAAGAGACAAAAGGCAAAGCTGTCTGTGACAAGTTGAAAGAGTGAAAGAAAGCCAAATTCAAGGCACGTTAGAGTCAAAACGTCTGGACACATGGAGCTTGAAACAGTTAAAGCCATAGGATGAGGGGCAGACAGAGTGAGAGAGAGAGAGAGTTCCAGGGCTTACTTGTTGAGTAGATGAGACTGGGAAAATGAATTCACTCTTGGGTTAGAGAGTTGGACAGAATAGGGGTGGACATTTGTTGAATGACGGGTGCCGCCCCGCTCCCTGTAAGGAAGGGAGTGTTGAATGACCGGCCAGAATTATGATTCAAAGGCATTACATTGACATTCTTAAAGTGGAAGTACAGAAGTGAAATTATAGAAAGAGGGAAAGTTGAATGTTGGATGTGTAGTTTAGAAGTATATTGATAAAAGAGGGAAATGGGACCAACAACAACCATAATAGGGAGAAGTGGGAGAAAAAAAGAATTATAGAAGGAAAAGTGGAGAAAAAACAGTTCTATGGAAGAAAAATTATAGAAGGAATATGTGAATGACGAAACATAATCCGCGTTTGGTGTTGAATGCCAGAGCTGCGGCTCAAGGGGAGGGAAAAAAAAAATATATATATAGTATCCTAGATCTGGTACTAAAGTGGTGGAAATATATAGTATATAGGAAGAGAGTGATGGAAGCAAACAATAACGGAGGGAAGTGGGGAAGAGAAGATTAGTGTAGAATAGAAGAGAAGTGTTTATTGTTGAGAGAGAGTGAGAGAGAGAGGACAGTATCCATTTATAGACGGACTGTTACATGGATGAATGAAAAGATAAATAGCATAATAAATAGACCATAGACCGCTCTCAACCCTCCAACTATCGTCCAATTGCGCTTATCTCTTGTCTTTCTAAAGTTTTTGAAACTATTCTTGCTTCCAAATTTCTTAAGCATTTCTCTTCTTATAATCTGCTCTCAGATCGCCAGTATTGCTTTAAGGGTCGCTCTACTAGTGATCTTCTTTTATATCTTACTAACTCTTGGTCATCCTCCTTTCGGGACTTCGGTGAGACTTTTTCTATTGCACTAGACATATCGAAAGCCTTCGATAGAGTCTGGCATAAATCTTTAATTTCTAAACTACCCTCCTTCGGTTTCTATCCCTCCATCTGTGCCTTTGTCTCTAATTTCCTTTCCGGCCGTTCCATAGCCGCGGTTGTGGACGGCCATTGTTCACTTCCTCACCCTATAAACTCCGGTGTTCCTCAGGGCTCTGTCCTATCTCCTATTCTCTTTCTAATTTTTATAAATGATCTCCTTAACTGTACCTTAATTCCCATCCATTCATACGCAGACGACTCAACCTTACACTACTCCATTAGTTTTTCAGAACGCCCCAGCCAGCAATCCCTCAACGACAAACGTAATGAAGCCATAGAACTCTTAAATTCTGATCTGAATACTATTTCCAATTGGGGCAGAGAAAACCTTGTTAACTTTAATGCTTCCAAAACCCAATTTCTCCATCTATCTACCCGTCAGGATCTCCCAGCGGACTATCCCTTATTCTTCAGCAATACAAAAATCAACCCTTCATCTTCTCTCAATATTCTTGGTGTCTCTTTTTCTTCTGCTCTCATTTGGAAGGACCATATTACCAGTCTTGCTAAGGCAGCCTCCCAGAAGCTGGGTGTGCTCAACCGCCTTAGGGGGTTCTTTTCCCCTGCACAGCTTCTTGCTCTGTACAGGGGCATAGTGCGCCCTTGTATTGAGTATTGTTCACATGTGTGGGGAGGTTCCTCTCACACCGCTCTCCTAGACAAAGTTGAAAGGAAGGCCTTTCGTATCATTAACTCCCGTCCACTCACCAACTCTCTGCAATCTCTCTCTCTCCGCCGCAATGTTGCATCTCTCTCGCTATTCTATCGCTACTATAATAATCAGTGTTCCTCAAAGCTATCCCAGTGCATACCACCTCCTTTACGTAGGGCACGTGGTACCCGTCTTGCAACTCAATCCCACCCCTACTCTGTGCAACTCTCCAACCCAAGAGTGAAACGTTACTCTCAAACTTTCTTCTACTCAACAGCTGAGCTCTGGAACTCTCTCCCAGAATCAGTCTTTCCCTCTTCCTATGACTTAAATTGCTTCAAACTCCGTGTGTCCAGGCATTTTGGCTCGAACGTCCCTTGATTTTGGCCCTGTCACTCTTTCAACTATGGGGGAGGCACTCGCTATAGGCAGTTATGCCTTTTGCCTCCCTCAATCACATAGAAAAAAAAAAAAAAAAGTATATCATTAGATAGACAAAGAGAGAGTGGAAGGGGGAGGGGGGGGGGGAGCTATGTAAAAGAGAGAGGGGAGAGAGGTAAATAGCAAATTGAGCCAAGGGGGAGAGGCTATGTAAAGTGAACAGGAAATACAAGAGAACACCTCTTTAAAAGTGAGCAACACACGAGATATGGTAAAGAAATAAGGCAGGGAGAGAAAGACAATGGTTATAAAGCTAACTGAGAGGAAATATAGAAGAAGTAAGGGAATGAGTAACAATTATATGAATGTTTATTTAATATCAATTTAGTAATACTTTATATATATATTATCCCAACACCAAACACCTCTCAATGAGAGAGAGAGAGAGAGAGAGAGAGAGAGAGAGAGAGAGAGAGAGAGAGAGAGAGAGAGAGAGAGAGAGAGAGAGAGAGAGAGAGAGAGAGAGAGAGAGAGAGAGAGAGAGAGAGAGAGAGAGAGAGAGAGAGAGAGAGAGAGCTATTGAAATATAGAGACTTCTTGTATTGGGTGAACATTATTAATAAAAGTAATGTTACATATCTGTAAGTGATGATACAAATTAGTTTTTAATCCCATGTAACCAATTAAATACAAAATTACAGTTGTAATTTCATATGAACAGCTGTGAGTGAGGGACTGGAATTAATGGGAGGTTTTTTAGTTTGTTCCCTAAATCTCTATCAAGCTTGAAAGTACTCCCCCTTGAGCTCCTTTCAAGATTATTTTGTAAATTTTTTTGGTAGAAAAATGTCCCGGACGAAAGCCGGTTCCTCTTAAATTACAGGCTCGCTATCGCTTGCCAGGAAAAAATCGACACCTAAATGGCACGAAAGGTCTTAACATTGGCAGAAATGGAGCGAAAGTTCTTAAAATCGCCGAACTAATGGGGCGAATGTCTTAAAATCTGAAAAAAAGCAATGGGGCTAAACATAAGAGAGAAAGGAGTCAAGAAAAAAATCCCTCCAGTGGAAATCTCCCCTTATTGGTCTCACCGCTTTATTATATTACTGGAAGGCGAACTTATGAGCTTACTCTTTGGTGGGGATTTTTCCGTTTCAGGTATATACTGTATACCATTGATTCTCATTATGGAGAGATTTTAACTTAAGGAGTTTTATTTTCTGGCCCCCTTTCTCCCTCATGTTAACCCCATTAGCTTTGGAATTTAAAGACATTCACCCCATCAGTTAGGCGATTTAAAGAGGTTTCGCCCTATTTATGTAAATTTTACGACCTTTAGTACCTTTTAGGTGTCTATTTTTTCCTAGCGAGTGATAGCGAGCCTGTAATTTAGGATGAATTGGCCTTCGACCGGGAAATGTTTTTGTACCGAATAATGTACTAATTTATCTCGAAAGGGAGGTATTGGGGCTATTTCTTTTAAGCTTAATGGAGTCTAGGGAGCAAACTAATAGCCACCCCTAAATACCTTGCATTACAAATATTATGTTGGATAAATACTGAGTGTCTGGTTTGGATACCCTTTGTCCCAGGTTCATGTGTTGGCCGCTATACTTTCTGTACAGTCGCGCTAATAAGTAATGTTTCGGCACCAAGTATGTGTTGTTCAATAATTGGTATCAGCAATATCTAAGCTTCATTTCTTCATATCGAGTGAAATATACACACATGTTCCTATACTTACTCACCCTGTTCAACATTTGACAGACATTAATACAGCACATAACAAGCCAATCGTAATGATAGCTGGGCAATGACTTATTAGCGCGACCGTACACATACTGTTTATTATCAGAGGCTCCCGAATATGCTGTTATCATTGTGTTACAGCAGGAAGTCAAACGAAAACCAAGTCCAGTATTTTAGCCTTTATTATTGTATTACTGGTGAGTTATCTGCTCAACAGGTGGCGTTGTGTGTGTGTAAGTGTGAGAGTCCGAGTGTAGGGGGTGAGACAGTGAAGCACGGGAACGAAGTGGCTTCAGAGATGGGGTCGTTTCGGGCCATGAGTGAGCACCGTGCCTCATGTGAAGGCAAGATGGCAGGTGCTCGTTGTACTCTACGTGCTTCACATGTCTCACTCCCTAGACTGGAACAAGACCTCACGGGCTTCACTGTTCATTGTAAAGCGGTGAATGTTAAGGCTCTCAGCCTATGCCCGAGAGGAAGTAAGTTGGAATATAGATTTTTTTTTTTTTTTTTTTTTTTTTTTTTTTATAGATCATATTATGGTTTATACTTCAAATTATATCTTTGGAATTTATAAGAGGGCCAACACGTCGCTATTTCATGTTAATTTTCCTTTATTTCTTCTCATATTAATCCAAGTCTTCATACACAATTACTCCGGTTTGGCACCCTGCTATGATAGAGCATCTAATTAATGATGTATATGGACATTAAGATTGTATTGAAGATATGTTATGTAGCGAAATTAGATAGAAAATGAATAATTGAGGAATAAATATAGAATTTACCGTATACCTGATTATTGCTATGCTAATATAAAAACACATACTAGAGACAAAATATATACTTTAATATAGAAAATACACTAATAATGAAAATGCAAGTTCTATATTTCATTAAGTGATTATATAATTATAATATAATACATGGATAACTAAATCACTTTATGAACAAATGCATAAACATAATAATACACAGATAATACAGTCAAAAATATACATGAATATACAATGACATGGGCAGCAGTAGAACACCAAGTAATATTGAATTACCCATATGTGATTATACTTTATGTTTCTTACATGTTGACTTCATCAATGGATAATTGTATTACATTTTATAATTACAATATAGCGGTCTTCCCTAAGCTGAGTAAAATTTGTTAGTCTTAATCCAAACAAAGTTGAATATTTATCCTTATCCACTAAAATGTAAGAATCGAAAGATTAATTAGATGAACATTAGACCAGTATAAATATATATATATGATGATACAAGGCAAAATCTATCTAAAAGTTGAGAGAATAGATTAAGGTACCAAATAAATAAAGGCAATACTGTTAGTTAATAAGTACAAATAAAACCATAAAAATAAGAGGACAAAGAAACGTGAACCGATGTTTATAAAGGAAGTAAACGGAAGAGGAAGAAAGAATGAACGATACTAGAAAAGAGAGGAACACACAAAGAACTGAGGGAAAAAGGATAGGAGCGATAAAAGAGGAAGAGGCATGGGGAAAGAAAGTGGAGAGAGTAGCAACATATACAAAAAAACAAAAAAACAACAAAATAAAAAACAATAACAATAAAAGGAAGGTGAATATAGAGACAACATTAAAACAACTAACATACAAACATAGAAACTGAAAGAAATAGTAAAAACACAAACTAAAAATCACTAAATTATTGAACAAAATGCAAGCAATATATTTGTAGGACTGGGTGTGGGTTACGAATCAAGAAAACATTGATCCTCGACTCCGAAGTTTATATAATTATATATATATATTATTTTTCAATGTTTTGCTCCTTAAACCTCTATCAAACTTAATAAAAACAAAACCTCTGATGAAGGAGTTTACATAAAGAACAAGCAGTTTATTGTAAGTTTATTTTTTCTCGCATGACAGTAACTTGTTATTTCCCAATCTTTATTACTCAGTTATTACAAATTTTCTATAGCAAAATATGTTCGTAATTATAAAATATAATTATAAATAATATACCCTGTTCATTATAGGTGGGCCAAAAAATCCATACCTCACCCTCTTATATATCAAAAAGGATTTCATTAATTGACCTAATATATCTACTATTTGGGAAGAGTCATCCAGGGAGTAGGTGTGGAAATTTACTGCGCATGTGCTCCAGTGTTTTTTTTAGTTACAAGAGGTTATCCCCTTCAGTAACGGTGACGTCTTTTTGTTCTATTTCAGCTGCATTAAGACGATTTTATGAAGTTTAGGAAGGTTATCTATTAGTTAAAACGTTTAATAGAGATAGTCTGTAGCCTTTTAATTGGTAGAAGCCCTTCGTAAGCTGAATACAATCTTCTACCAGTTGGCAAAATATAATGAAAAGGATGTCACCAGTACTTAATATAATGAAAAGGATGTCACCAGTACTTAATATAATGAAAAGGATGTCACCAGTACTTAATATAATGAAAAGGATGTCACCAGTACTTAATGGGTTAATGGTTAAGATGTTGGCCTACTCTTATGAATGGACTATCGATGTAGTACTTTCATTTTTTTCCCCCATTATTTCCCTGAAAGCTTAGACTTTCCAGCATGTGAAATGTATGACAATTACATACAAATAAGTTCTGCAATTGATCATTATCCAAAAGTTCTGATGAGCCCAGTGCAATATATATTTATGTTGGTTTAGCTATTTTAACCCTTTCATTACCGGTGACGTGATTTTTATTCGATTTCAGCATCATTTAGACGATTTTGCAAAGCTTAGGGAAGATATATGATAGCCAAAAGGACTAATTGAGATGGTCTGTAAACTTTTAATGGATAGACATCCTTCCTATTCTGAATAAAATCCTCTAATAGTTGCCAGCATATGATAAATAGGATGTCACCGATACTGAATGGGTTAGGTATAGTAATGACGAACTTAAGGGGAGACTGACTGTTTATTTGGTCTATTAATTCATTTATTCATATGTTTTCTAAGTTTCCTCGCTAGACCTCCATCAAGCTTAGAACCCCCCCCAGACCCCCTTCAAGAAAAATTTGTACATTTTTCGGTAGAAAAATGTCCTGGCCGAAGGCCGGCTTCTCTTAAAACTGCAGGCTCGCTATCGCTCGCCAGGAAAAAATCGATACCTAAATGGCACGAAAGGTCTTATAATTGACAACGAAATGGGGCAAAATGTGTTAAAATCGCCAAACTAATGGGCCGAACGTCTTATAATCTCAAAACTAGTGGGGCTCTAAACATTAGGGAGAAGGGGGTCCAGAAAATCGGTCTGCCGCCCCTAAATCTATCCATTGGCATATTAAATTCTGTTTCGTATTTTTCGTTTACATGTCTATATATAACGCTAATAGCATAATTAAAGCTTCTCTGTGACGGCTGAACATAGTTGTTAATTATGATAACTAGGCAGTAATAGGACTCAGACATAGTAGCTTCATATTGTCCATCAAGTATCGAAACCTCGGCAACTAAGGAATTGCGTTTACCGTCAGCTGATTACATAGGAGATATAATAATAAACAATGATTAGAGAGAACCCGTAGTATTTTAGTTTTGATTTTTCAATATCGTTCTTAAGAGGAGGTATTTAGTTTGTTCCCTAGACCTCCATCAAGTTTAAAATTACACCCCCTAGACCCCCTTTCAAGATAAATTTGTACATTTTTCGGTAGAAAAATGTCCCGGCCGAAGGCCGATTCCTCTTAAATTACAGGCTCGCTATCGCTCGCCAGGAAAAAATCGACACCTAAATGGCACGAAAGGTCTTAAAATTGACAGAAATGGGGTGAAAGTTCTTAAAATCGCCAAACTATTGGGGCGAACGTCTTAAAACCTCAAAAGCAATGGGGCTAAACATGAGGGAGAATGGGGTCCCGAAAAAAATCCCTCAAGTGGAATTCTCCCCTTAACCCCAATAACACCCCAAAATTAAATTAATGAAAGCATGTGATTCTCCCAGGATTCGAACCCAGGATATCACATACAGGACTTACCCACTATAACCATTACACCATCAAGACAGTGAAAACAATGATGAAAGAGGACCTATAGTATACAGAGAGAATCTGTAGTATAAACAGAGAACCTATAGTATAAAGGACAATAGTGAGAGAGAACCCATAGTATAAAAAGATAACTTATAGTATAAAAGCCTATGGTGAGAGAGAACCCATAGTATAAAAAGAGAACCTATAGTATAAAAGCCTATGGTGAGAGAGAACCCATAGTATAAAAGACAATAGTGAGAGAGAACCCATAGTATAAAAGACAATAGTGAGAGAGAACCCATAGTATAAAAAGAGAACCTATAGTATAAAAGCCTATGGTGAGAGAGAACCCATAGTATAAAAAGAGAACCTATAGTATAAAAGCCTATGGTGAGAGAGAACCCATAGTATGAAGATATAACCTATAGTATATAAACCAATAGTGAGAGAGAACCCGGCTTAGTCTGACATATCTATAACATCAGCCGTAATCCCGACATATGGACCAATAATACTGCCTGTGATGGTCCACCAATCTTAGGCAATAGACACACCACCACCACCAACCAGGCCACTACCTCTGCCTGTCTCTTACACTCACACTCATCAGATCATCACTTAAGGGAAGATTTCCACTTGAGGGAGTTTTTTCTGGACTCCCTTCTCCCTCATGTTTAGCCCCATTCCTTTTGACATTTTAAGACGTTCACCCCATTAGTTTGGCGATTTTAAGAACGTTCGCCCCATTTCTGTCAAATTTAAGACCTTTCGTGTCATTTAGGTGTCGATTTTTTCCTGGCGAGCAATAACGAGCATGTAATTTAAGAGGAACCGGCGGGACATTTCTCTACCGAAAAAATTACAAATTCATCTTGAAAGGGGGTCTATGGGGTCTAATTTTAAGCTTGATGGAGGTCTAAGGAACAAACTAAAAACTTCCCCTTAAGGCCAGGTTTTGTTTTTTGATGGGTTCCCTTCTCCCTCATGTTTAGCTCCATTAGGATAGTTTTGAGATGTTAAGACGTTCGCCTCATTGGTTTGGCGTTTATAATACCTTTTGCCCCATTTATATGCCTATATTAATACCTTTCGTGTAATTTAGGTGTCAATATGTTCCTGGCGAGTGATAGCGAGCTGTAATTTAGGAGGAACCGGAAACATTTATAATTTTCCAAAAAATTTGCAAATTTATCTGGAAGGGGGGGGGGGGGGGACTTAGGTGTATTTTTTAAAACTTGATGGAGGTTTGGGTAGCAAACTAAAAACCTCTCCTAAAATTGCCATCACTATGCAACTATAAACCTATTTATTAACCATTTACTCATAGTAACTATTATGTTTGATTGTTTTTCAGGTACAGTGCCTTCAGAGTAGTTCATCCAACTATAAAGAGGCTTCTTGGAGCGAAAGGTGTACATAAGGTATTTTGTGCATTTGTGATTCTTAGAGGTTTTTGTTTTTTTATCATAAAACCTTCTAACAGTCGGTAGAATAACATCTAGATATTCAAGTTTTATAGAAATTAAATGTATTGAATTTGTCCAACATATTTATTGTGTGTGTAATGATTTAACCGATAACCTGTTTCTTGATAACCAGCTGTATACAAACTTATCACTCAAGCGATTATTCCTGCCATTTTCGATCGGCAAATCTTGTAAGGCAACATTTTGGTGTTTAATTGTCTTAGTATCGTTATCAAAGTTGGAGGTGTAGCATCTAGAACGTAAACTTAGGAACGCCCAAAGAGGAATGGAGAGGAAAATGTTAGGCATAACTTGGAGAGATAAGAAAATAGCCTCTTGGATAAATGAACAAACTACAGTAGAAGATATTAAGAGGAAATTATCTCTGGTCAGGTTATATAATTATCTCTGGGCAGGTTATATAATTATCTCTGGGCAGGTTATATAATTATCTCTGGGCAGGTTATATAATTATCTCTGGGCAGGTTATATAATTATCTCTGGGCAGGTTATATAATTATTTAAAAAATATGATAACAGATGGGCAACTAGAGCAAAATAATAGGAGCCTAGAAACGGAGCTAGATGAAGGGATAGACAGAGAACCAGATGGGAGATAAGGGAGGGAAGGTATCCGAAATTTGCTGGGGTGGGATGGAACAGGCTAACATCTGACCGGCAAGAGTGGAAATGTCATGCAGTAGACTAACTCATGCTGACGATGATGAAGTACTGCCAATGCCATATTTCTGAAACTATCTGTCTATCTATCTATTTCTGAAACTATCTGTCTATCTATCTATTTCTGAAACTGCCGTAGAATAATAGACAAGTCCGAAAACTTTTGACTCGTTTGATTGACGGTTCGATATGGGCCATCGTGACTCTTCTAAATGATGCCAAGGCCCATCAATTAACCATTCATGCACCGGCGACGTCTAAATGATGCCAGGGCCCATCAATTAACCATTCATGCACCGGCGACGTCTAAATGATGCCAGGGCCCATCAATTAACCATTTATGCACCGGCGACGTCTAAATGATGCCAGGGCCCATCAATTAATCATTCATGCACCGGCGACGTCTAAATGATGCCAGGGCCCATCAATTAACCATTCATGCACCGGCGACGTCTAAATGATGCCGGGGCCCATCAATTAACCATTCATGCATCGGCGACGTCTAAATGATGCCAGGGCCCATCAATTAACCATTCATGCACCGGCGACGTCTAAATGATGCCAGGGCCCATCAATTAACCATTCATGCACCGGCGACGTCTAAATGATGCCAGGGCCCATCAATTAACCATTCATGCACCGGCGACGTCTAAATGATGCCAGGGCCCATCAATTAACCATTCATGCACCGGCGACGTCTTCTTAATTTTATGCTGGCTACTATTATACGATTTTACAGTCTTGGAACTATCTTAATTAACTATTTTACAGTCTTGGAACTATCTTAATTAACTATTTTACAGTCTTGGAACTATCTTAATTAACTATTTTACAGTCTTGGAACTATCTTAATTAACTATTTTACAGTCTTGGAACTATCTTAATTAACTATTCTACAGTCTTGGAACTATCTTAATTAACTATTTTACAGTCTTGGAACTATCTTAATTAACTATTTTACAGACTTGGAACTATCTTAATTCACTATTTTACAGTCTTGGAACTATCTTAATTAACTATTTTACAGTCTTGGAACTATCTTAATTAACTATTTTACAGTCTTGGAACTATCTTAATTAACTATTTTACAGTCTTCGAACTATCTTAATTAACTATTTTCACTACCACAAATCCTCCTTAAGGGGAGATCCTTCACTTTTTGTCAATTTTTGTATTTATTTACTATTTTTGTAGTTTCCTCGCTAGACCTCCATCAAGCTTAAAATGAAGCCCCCTAGACCCCCTTTCAAGATAAATTTGCACATTTTTCCGCAGAAAAATGTCCAGGCCGAAGGCCGATTCCTCTTAAATTACAGGCTCGCTATCGCTCGCCAGGAAAAAATCGAGACCTAATTGATAGGAAAGGTCTTAAAATTGACAGAAATGGGGCGAAAGTTCATAAAATTGCCAAACTAATGGGTCTAAAGATGAGGGAGAAGGTAGTCTAGAAAAGCGACTTGTCTCCCCTTAAGCCGCTCAATATCGTCTAAATATAGCTAGAATAAGATACAACGTAGGTTGCCGGTACATACGGGGTTAAGTTTTATTATATTTCGCTTCCTAGACCTCTATGAACCTTAACAAATAAAATAAAATAATAATAAATAAATAAATGTGTTCCAGCCGAATGCCAGTTCCTCCTAAATTACAGATTCGTTATCGCTCGCCAGGAAATAAATCGACACCTAAATATCACGAAAGGTCATAATATTGACACAAAATGGAGCGAAATGTCTTAATATCACCAAGTTAGTGACACAAGCGTCTTCAAATCTCAGAACTAATGGGGCTAACCATGAAAGAGGAGAGTCAAGAAAAACCAAAAGCCTCTCCTAAAATTCTTTACTGTTTCAATGTGAAGATGCTGAATGGCCTCATTGAGCAATATATACTGTATGTCTTTGAAGGGGTTCGATCAGTACTGTGCCTCACCATAAACCATTTATTACATGACATAAGCGTAATATTCGCAAATGTGAGCGTGCCCATTGTACAATATATCACTGAAGAACTAGTACGCAGTATTTTGTTTAACCTGGCGGAAAGTATAATACCCTGCAGTTGGTTTCTCGATATTTAATGGGAAAATATGAAACTGCTATGTCTCTGCATCATACTGTAGACAGGTTTTCGCAGCAACCGTAATAACTGAGTAATTAAGATGGGGTTAAGTCAGTTTCTCGCCAGCTAGGAAAAAAAAAAAAAAAAAAAAAAAAAATCGTGTGACTCCTTTTTGTTGTAGTATGAATATAAGAGGCCAATAATTCTGTGTTGTATTGCAATAGTCGACATATACCGTAGAGCCCAGGGCACATCCCATTAATCACCCGCTCTACGTAGAATTATTCAATGGGGTAAATAAAATACATTATTCACAACAGATATTACCTTCCATCATTATTATGCACGCGATAAACTCTCACAAATATGCACGCGATAAACTCTCACAAAAGAATCTAGTTTCCTTTAATGCACAGAAAACCAAGTACATTCAATTTTCTAACCGACAGAATCTCACTGACTCCCTTATATTTTTTAATGATGTAAATATTCCCACTTCCCCTAGTATTGACATTCTCGGTGTAACATTAACTACTAACTTGAGCTGGACACATTATGTTAGAAGCATTGCTAAGAATGCCTCTAAAAAACTGGGACTCCTGTACAGAGTTCGAGAATTCTTCACTGACGAGCAGTTGGCCGTAATATATAAAAGTCATGTGCGTTCTCAGATGGATTACTGTTCACCTCTGTGGGGTGGAAGTGGAGTGGTTGCATTGAGGCAGTTGGACAAAATTCAAAATAAAGCTATTAGATTAATCAATAACCCTGCAATCACACAGGACCTTCCTACATTATCCATACGAAGAAACGTTGCATCCCTTGCATTATTCTACAGATATTTTCACAGCAATTGTTCCGAGGAACTTGCTTCAATTGTGCCGCCTCTCCACATCTTTCCCCGTAGAACTAGGGCAGCTGAGAGCGCCCATGAATTTACACTTTCTCCTCCACAATGCAGAACTTCTGCATATCAGAATTCATTTATCCCCAGAGCTACTACTCTTTGGAATTCACTTCCCTCGAATTGCTTTCCACAAACTTACAATCTACAAATGTTTAAATCCAGTTGTTACAAACATTTTATGAATGGAGGATGCCTTTAGGCACATGGACCTTTTTGTTTTATCTGTGTTTTTCCTTCCTCCGTTCATTGTCTCTTTAAAAAAAAAAAAAAAAAAAAAAAAAATCCACTCTCTATCTATCTATTTCACACATTCTCACTCTCTCTCAGTATCATTCTATCTATCCGCGTGTAGTGTATGTCACTAATGCACACACACAAACACACACAAACACTCTCTCACACACAAACAGACACATTCTCACACCCTGTCTCTCTCTCTCACACACACACCCTCTCTTTCTCTCGCACACAGTCTCTCTCTCACACACATTCACTCTCCTCTCTCTGTCTGTCTGTGTGTCTCACTCTCACTCTCCGTCTCACTCACTCTCACTCTCTCTCTCTCTCTCTCTCTCTCCAGAATATTGCACTAACGTATAACTCAGCAGTTGTTAGCTAGTATTAAGAAATAAAAGGCCGTTGTTAATGGGTAGATTTTTTGTTCTGAAGCCTCTTCTCCCTCATGTTAGGCCCATTAGTCTTGATATTTTGAGACGTTTGCCCCATTAGTTTGGAGATTTGAAGCCATTTCGCCCTATTTCTTTGCCAATATTAAGACTTTTCCTGCCAATTATGTATCTGTTTTTTTGCTGGCGAGCAGGAGCGAGCCTGTTGTTTAGCAGGACATTATTCTACCAACAAGCTTACACATTTATCTCGAGGGGGGTCTTGGGGGTATTTATATAAAGCTTGATGGAGGTCCAGAGAGTAAATTATAAACCTCCCTTTAAAATATATCTGTAACAGCTATTAGTGTCCCCAACTATAGAACTCTCCATCCCGCTAAACATCGGTCCCATCCCCCCCCCCCCACCTCTTGTAGCATCCCACCATTAACACACGTAGATCATCGTTACACCCTTTGAAGGATCTTGCATGTATTAGGTTTGGAGTCTAACCACTTCCACTGATGGCGCACCGCTAATGTTCACTTTACACTTCCTCCATTAGTCTACAGTATCTGGTTTAGTTTAGCATATGATACATTGATATATACAGAAGCACACACACACACTATACACACACACACTATACACACACACACATACACACACACACACACACACACACACACACACACACACACACACACACACACACACACACACACGTTTATATTGTATTTTTTAAGGGGAGGTTTTTAGTGTGTTACCTAGACATCCATCAAGCTTAAAATTACATCCTCTTCACCCCCTTTCAGGATAAATGTGTACATTTTTCGGTAGAATAATGTCCCGGCCAAAGGCCGGTTCCTCTTAAATTACAGGCTCGCTATCGCTCGCCAGGAAAAAATCGACACCTAAATGGCACAAAAGTCTTAAATTGACATATATGGGGTGAATCTTCTTAAAATCGCCAAACTAATGGGGCGAACGTCTTAAAATCTCAAAAGCAATCGGGCTAAACATGAGGGAGAAAGGGGTCAAACAAATATTCCCTCAAGTGGAAGTCTCCCCTGCTAAAATGTGAAACTAAAATCAGTAGGGTAAATATAAAGTGGCATGTTTTGTTTGTTAGTTGTGTTAGGTTTTGTTTGTTAGTTGTGTTATGTTTTGTTTGTTAGTTGTGTTATGTTTTGTTTGTTAGTTGTGTTATGTTTTGTTTGTTAGTTGTGTTATGTTTTGTTTGTTAGTTGTGTTATGTTTTGTTTGTTAGTTGTGTTATGTTTTGTTTGTTAGTTGTGTTATGTTTTGTTTGTTAGTTGTGTTATGTTTTGTTTGTTAGTTGTTATGTTTTGTTTGTTAGTTGTGTTATGTTTTGTTTGTTAGTTGTGTTATGTTTTGTTTGTTAGTTGTGTTATGTTTTGTTTGTTAGTTGTGTTATGTTTTGTTTGTTAGTTGTGTTATGTTTTGTTTGTTAGTTGTTATGTTTTGTTTGTTAGTTGTGTTATGTTTTGTTTGTTATTTGTGTTATGTTTTGTTCTGATTGTTTTATTATAAGTCCTAATTAACCCAGCTTATGCATCACAGATAATCCCCAGTCGACTCGTTGCAAATCGTTCTCTCTCGCTTACACTATTAGTCTATTATCTCTCGCTTTCTAACCTACTCCACCCTCTCAAATTCGTTCATCCTTAACCCTCTCACATCATATCACTCATCCTCCACCACCCTCATACCACCCGCACCCTAACCAAAAACACCCACCTCCATCCATTAATTTTACTCACCTTCATCACCCACATCTATCACCTTAAACACCACCACCATTATACCCACCTTCACCCTAACACCACCACCACCACCACCCTCATCTATCACCTTAAACACCACCACCATCATACCCACTTTCACCCTACCACCACCACCACCCTCATCTATGACCTTAAATTAAACACCACCACCAACATACCCACCTTCACCCTAACGCCACCACCACCACCATCTATCACCATAAACACCACCACCCATGACCCTAACCCTCGCCCCCCGCCCCCGTAAACCACTTGTGATATCATCTCAAGATTAGTGAGCAGACATTAACATATAACTTTTGCCAACGCTGAGAGAGAGAGAGAGAGAGAGAGAGAGAGAGAGAGAGAGAGAGAGAGAGAGAGAGAGAGAGAGAGAGAGAGAGAGAGAGAGCAAGTGAGTGAGTGAAGGTGGGAGTGAGAGAGTGAGAGTGAGTGAGTGATTTGCGCATAATTGCAGTTTCAGAATACACAGACCTTGAGTTCCTTAATATGTAGTTGATTGTCAATTCTAAACTTTCATGATGCTACTAAGTGAAAAATAAGGACGTTATGGTAAACAATAATACTAATAAATAAATAAAAAGGCTAATGTTAAGGTGGGACTCAACCTGACGAAGGTAAACTGTGGGACCCTTGATATTATCATGTATGTACACTGTACATAGTCAACTCGTTTAATCCGCAGAATCTCAGATATTGTAGTTATGCAAATATATTAGTTCAGATTGTTGTAGGAAACAGTATTGCTTATATATTTCTTAATTCATCCCTTTTCCACTTTATATATTGCACATTTATTTTATACATTAACTTTTAAGCTTCTAAAAAGCCTAAACTCATATTCTGAGACTCTGCGAATTAAACGAGTTGACTGTACCATCTGCATACCAGGCTAGATAGTTCACCTACTGCTGGCTCCAAAGGGCAAACATACGCAGATGAGCGCTGTAGAAAAGCAAAGTCTACCTATCCCTGAGTAGCTTCGTTAACGGGAGATGGTCGGATTTTCTAGACACCTTTCTCCCTCATGCTTAGCCCTATTAGTTTTCAGATTTTAAACGTTCGGCCCATTAGTTTGGCGATTATAAGACCTTTCACCCCTTTTTTTGTCATTACTAAGACTTTTCGTGTTATTTAGGTGTAGATGTTTTTCCTGGCGAGCCTATAATTTAGGAGGAAGCGGCCTTCGGCCGGGATTTGTTTCTACCGAAAAATGTACAAATATATCTTGAAGGGGGATCCTGGGATTGTTTTTTTAAGTTTGATGGAGGTCTAGGGAGGAAAGTAAAACATAATAAACAGATAAAACAATAAGCCAATAAACACTTCCATCCCCCTTAAGCCATCCAGTACCGGTGACGTTCTTTTCATCATATTCTGGCAACTAATAGGCAACTTTGTTAAGTTAAAGAAGGGCCTCCAGCAATTAACAGGCTCTAACTATCTCAATTAACCCTTCAGACTACCACAGATCCTTGTTAAGCTTCACAGAATCGTCTAAATATAGCTAGAATAAAATACAAAAAGCCGTCGCCGGTACAGAAGGGGTTAATTCCTAATATACGAAATATTTACATTGGAATATTTGTCGAATTTCGGAGTCAAGGAAAATTATATCTGTTTGAATGCAAATAGCCAATTATAGCAATGAATCAAACTTGTTAAGCTTGACCTTTTGGTCCATCCATAAACCTGTTACATTCTAGATCAAACTAATTGGCTAGGGCTACCTGCTGTTACTGACATACGGTATTATATATTTATATTCTATTACGGTACTTTTTTTTTTTTATGGAACGGTTCTCTGTTGAAGGTGTAAGTTAAAGGGTGTGTTTCTCTGTAGACCTCAAGCAAGCTTTAATAAAAATATCAATATATAAAAGAAAACAAAAATTTACCATTTTTTGCTGGTTCCTCCTAAATTACAGGCTTGCTATCGCTCGTCAGGAATGAATTGGTACCTAAATGGTAATGGTGATGGGCTGGTCTATCAGAGTGAGAACTGAGCGATCTCTGCCATACCCATAGCTTACTCCGACTGTTCCTTTTACTTATGTCTTTCCTAGATCTCAAGTGACGGCGTCTTTTCCGTGGATTGACCTCCCAATCTACCAAGATTGGAAGCCAAAGCGTCACATTTTTCCTTTGCCCCTCAACTTTCTCTTCATAATTGCTGAGGGGCACAGGGCCCTGGGTGGGGCTTTGGTTTCCCGGGCGTTTCCGCACCCTCCTCCGCTCCCCGCCATGGAGTGGCTTCGGTCACCCAGGCTTTATTGTGGTAGGCAGGGAGGGTTCTGTGGGGGCGCTCGGTTATGGCCTTGGCCTTGCTCGGGGCCTTGGGGCTGTACGGCCAGGCAGCTTGGTGAACAACAACAACAACAACAACAACCTAAATGGCACGGAAGGTCTTAATATTGACAAATAAATGGGGCGAATGGTTTTAAAATCGCCAAACTAATGGGGCGAGCGTTTTTAATGATCAAACTAATAGGGCTAAACATAAGGGAGAGAGGGTAAACAAAGAACACACACACACAAACAATGACCTCCCGTTAAACAAAGCATATAATGGTCGCCTTTTAACAGAGACTATCGCCTTTTTCTTAATGCAAGGTGATAAGTAGATAGAAAATGATAATCATATTTAAAAGGCATAAGTCAGTGAGAAAATATGAATAAGATATCTTTGGCAGTTGTAGTGCAAGACTCTGTTGAGAACACCATAGCCATGGATACGCTTACTGTATATATGTTTGTCGTCTTAATTAAGGGCACAAGACACCTTTTTGGTCAAGAACATGTAAATATTAATATATTTTATTGAAAATTGCACAGCTTATTCAGAGCACTACAGGAACTTCTCGTAATGAGTTTCATAATGATATGTGAAATTTTTCTTATTTTTACAAATATCTTTGCTTAATTTACGCTAAATTTTGTATACTTTCAAGGCTTAATATTGCGACTACAATTATACCGACACACAAACAAATTAACCCCTTCTGTACCGGTGACGTGTTTTTTATTTCATTCTAGCTATATTTAGACGATTTTGTACAGTTTAGGAAGAATCTGTGGTAGCTAAAAGTATGAACTCAGGCAGTCTGTATCCTTTTAATGGGGAGACGTCCTTCGTAAGCTAAATCAAATCGTCTAACAGTTGCCAGAATATAATGCAGAGGACGTCACCGGAACAGAAAGGGTTAACACAGTAATTAGCTTTAGTTCTCTCTGAAAAATGTGGCGCCTTGCATCTAATGAATTAGTTGGAAGAGCTCAGGCTTCAGATGACTTTGTTTGTATTGTTCGTATTTTTTTATAAATTACCGTACGAATGCACACACTATGTTAAATATTGGGGCGTCAACCAATTAACTCCATTGTAAAGGCCTCAATTTACACACAATTAATATGTAATCTAATTAAGGGGGTCACCTGTTTTGTTTTATCTTTCTATTCTTTTCTCTCTTTCTCTGGCTTGTATCCATTCGGCCCCATTCAGCCAACTGTTTTAAGACATTTATCTCCATCCAGGTGTCGATTCTTCCTGGCGAGCGATAGCGAGCCAGCATTGTATGGAGAAATCCGGCTTCGCCGGACACATTTTTCTATTGAAAACATTTACAAATTTAGCTTGCTGTCAAAACAAAACTATATATATGCTGGCTCGCTACCGCTCGCCAGGAAAATATTGACACCTGGATGGGGGTAAACGTCTTAAAA
Source organism: Paralithodes platypus (assembly GCA_032716605.1). Taxonomy (NCBI): domain Eukaryota; kingdom Metazoa; phylum Arthropoda; class Malacostraca; order Decapoda; family Lithodidae; genus Paralithodes; species Paralithodes platypus. Next base: position 19,385,443 of record CM064581.1, on the reverse strand, counting down.
CAGTAGGCTGAATGGGGCCGAATGGATACAAGCCAAAGAGAGAGGGAGAGAAAGAGAATATAAAGCGAGGTGGGCTTCCTTAATTAGATTACATATTAATTGTGTGTAAATTGACGACTTGACACTGGAGTTGGTTGACGCCCCAATATTTAACATATGTTTTGCATCAGTAATTTACAATAGATATCACGTAGTAAACTGTAAAAGGAAAATATCACAAATTTGTTCATTACAATAGTGAGGAATTCGCAAACCCACTTAATAATATTTGAAAAACTCGGATATTTTTTTTTCCTTATATATTCTGGATTGGAAATTAACAGAGGCAGAGTTTTATTAGTTATCTATTTTTCAAGTTGCATAATAGGCCATTTGCACTAATGGTAAAATGTAATATTGTTTCTTGTGCTGCTAATGTGCTCACTGTGGTGGTAGCGGTGGTGGTGGCAGTGGTAGTGGTGGTGGCGGTGGTGGTAGTGGTGGTGGCGGTGGTAGTGGTGGTGGTGGCGGTGGTGGTGGTGGCGGTGGCGGTGGTGGTAGTGGTAGTGGTGGTGGTAGTGGTGGTGGTGGCGGTGGTGGCGGTGGTAGTGGTGGTGGTGGCGGCGGTGGTGGTGGTGGTAGTGGTGCTGGTGGTGGTGGTGGTGGTGTCATTATTTCCTTGCAAAAGACAGAACAACAAAGTATTATTAAAACATAATTTACAATGTCTTTTGTCTCTTGTAACTATCTTATACAATGCCGCGTGTTTATTAACCCACTCTGTACCGGTGACAGCCTTTTCATTATATATGGCAATGCCGCGTGTGTATTAACCCACTCTGTACCGGTGACAGCCTTTTCATTACATACTGGCAATGCCGCGTGTGTATTAACCCACTCTGTACCGGTGACAGCCTTTTCATTATATACTGGCAACTGTTAGACGAGTTTGTCCAGTTTTAAAAGGGCCTCCAGCAATTAACAGGCCTCCAACTATCTCTCTTAACCTTTTTTACTACCACAGATCCTTCTTAAACTGCACAAAACCGTCTAAATATAGCTAGAAAAAATGAATAAGACGTCGCCGGTACAAAAGGGGTTAACCCCCTGAGGATTATGACGCATCTTGACAGTTTATTCTGGCTATTATCAGATGATTACATTCAGATTAGAAAGACTATATGGAGGTCAGAGGGCTAATAGGGGTAGTCTTTACCCTTTTAATTCTCACAGATCCTTCCTAAGCGGTATTAATAACGTCTAATGCGTCATAATCCTGAAGGGGTAAAATTAAGTTTAGTTATCATTACACAAATCGATTTTATTCAGTTTTGGGAACAATCTGTGAGAATCTAAGAGTAAATTAAGATAGTTTGTACCCCGTTGATTCTTATAGGTCTTCCCTATGCTAAATGTAATCGCCAATAGAGAACATAATCCGATTGTAATATTTATATTGCTAATCAAATAATTGTATACGTGCTTGGGTATTTTTCACCCTCCCTTGAGATGGGCATTTAATTAGTACATTATCCAGCCCTAATTATGTTTTTAACGTTCCTTTTTATAAATGTTGTATAAGGATAATATTTATATATTCTTAACTAGTAGTGCTGGTACTAAGCTTGCACCATTTCTTTATTTCTCTCGTACCTTATCAGAATATGTGCTAAACCATGGGGATATAAATATATTGTTACGCTTCGCACTATACTGCTTCAGAGACAATAATCAAAATAGAATAATGAACTAGCATCACCTTCATCTCCTTTTAAAGCAGCCCTCATAGCACAACAAACAGAGCACAATTACAACACAGTCCAGGCTCTCTAGGGGTGTAGGTGCAACAGCTACCCCTGGGCATACTCTGACTCAATTTGTGTGCAGTATCGATGAATAATTACTAAGTAAACAATTTACAAAACAAATGCCAGCACCGAATGATAATGATAAGGTAGATATTCAAACACAATGGTCCCCTAGTTCGTGCTCATCAAAAAGTATAAGAGAATACTCCTTTGTAATACATAAATACAATAGTTTAACGTAGTTTTCCAGTATATACATTGTAACAACTCAGACGTTTTTGCCTATCCGGAGTTGGAATACAATACAATAAAGTCCCGTCACAACACTGTCCCATCATGTCATCACTGTGCCCAATGTTGGCATAGCGCTAACCGTGCCGCAGCAAGACTCTACTAAGTCCAACTGCAGCACCTGCACCTGCAAACCAGAACAGCCTCAATAGTGCTACAAGACAGAACCATACCAAAACTCCACTGTACATTAGGCAACTTAGACTTAAGAATAACAAAATCCTACCACAACACTGCACCACCATTTAAACACTGGCCGCCTCTGGCCTGGCGCCAAGCAGCGACCAGGTAAAACTAGTTGAGGCCCCTGTGGCACCCATCCATGCCCCAGCAGGCTCGGCAGTGCAATACCAAGACAGTGCCAATAGTAAGGCTATATTGTATAATAAGGGCTGTTGGTCCACAAGTCTGTCTACCACCATCTTCCTATTAGTCGTCTTGTACGACACACGCAGTAGGATTCATGGAGCCATAGACCACAGGAATTCTGGACTTGACACGAAAATGAAACTTTGCAGTATGGGACCCAACATCTGAGAACGAACCCCCAAGTTCGAACCTCGAAACCGCGAAAATATCAAATTTTTGCGGTTTCGAGGTTCGAACTTGGGGGTTCGTTTTCCGATTGTGTGTCCCTTACTGCAAAGTTCCATTTTCATGTCAAGTCCAGATCTACTGTAGTCTATGGTGGAGCATATTCCTTTTTTTCCTCCACCATAAGATGAAGGCCACTTACCTTCTGGGTGGATAAAACAAAGAAGAAAAACAGTTTCACTGGCAACACATGCACTCCGTAATACTAAGCTATTGCATTCTCCAACAGTACCATGCATATATACCGTCCTCGCTGCGCACTACGCCGAGCCTACCGTGCCACAGTGAAATCCTAATAGCTAACTAATAATACAAGATGCTGTCCTAAAATGACAACTCGTCACAGGGTCCTGCTGCTGCTAGTGAGCCCAGGAGATATCAGCTAGCCTAGAAAACTGGAGTGTATACAAGCTATAGATCTTTTCTGCTCTCTCACTAACAGTACACTAAAAAATCCTAGTTAACCTTGATCCCTTAACCCTCTCCGTCATCTATGACGCGATTGCGTCATATGGCGGTACCGCCCAAGAGTATCATATGACGTGATCGCGTCATTTGAACTTAGTGAAATAGCTCAATAATAAGTTTATGACGCAAAATCGTGTCATATGGAGCTCAGTAAGTTAGGTAAGTTAGATCAGAATCTGTCGGTTGGTGGCAACCCCAAATTCCTCCGACTTCTACCGGTCCCTCAGTGTAAGAGAGAGTGTAGTGGGGGAAATACCGGGCGCTCTGCCAACCCGTAAGTAAGTTAATTTAAGATGTTGGAGGGGGTTAAAATAACTACCTTCCTCACTTCGTAAGCAGTCATAGCTCACATTCCGGGCTCTTAAAAGGGATCCTGATTGATCAAGGATATCCTAAAAGTCTATTAAAGAAAAAGCCTAGATCAAGTGATATGAGGGGGCGGACAACCTTAGGCATAAGGTAGTTGTAGGCACGTTTAAAGGCGACTGGCAAAGTAAAAAATCATCAAAGTGTGTGAAAGTGTATGTGTAATGTTTGAGTTACAATGAGTCTACGTTTATAACTTAGCAGCCAATAGACGAGTATAGTCAATTCGTCACCCCAACACAAAACTTGAGCATACAGCAGGCAGAGCAAAAAGTTATATTATATGAAGATTATTAAAGTGTTTTAGAATTATCAGAGGATCAAAGGAACCAGTTCTATATATGCTCTAGGACTCTCATAGTAATTAAATTAAGTATTTACGTTACTTTACATTAGAACAAAGGTAATAATTATTGTGAACAACCAGTCAGTAGAACGCAAATCTGCCTCTTGAGCAAAAGGGAGGTGTGGTCCCCTGCATCAACAGGCGCAGCAGGGCAGAGAAAGGTGATTAGCAGCGCCAGAATCATAATATTTACCTCGGCGCTGTTTGACACAAGCAAACATATTTATATACAAAACATAAAAGTGTTATCTGTCTGCTATAACATTCCCCAAACATTGGTATACACAAACATGTACATCATGTTGTGCAACACGTAAAAATATAAATAAACAAATAAATAAAAAGTCCTTCAGGGCAAAATATATATATCAAATGACTGCTCTCCCCCAATCACAGCTAAGGGCTCAAAAATGGCCAATCACAAGACAGGTCAGTAAGTCGGCCCAAGAGGTTTCTGAGCGAGAAGGGATGTATACAGCGATAATGGCTGACGAAAGGAATGCAACACAAATCATAATAAACGTTTGACATGATGAATAATTATAAGCAAGCGTCTCACAGCAAAACTTATTGAGAATACAATGCTCATCTCAACGTGAAAACATAGAAGACGAGATCTAATCAGATTCAAATTAATAATACACACGACAATTATATTGCGTGTGCGCAATTGTTTACACTTAAATGAACTTGCAATGCTTAAACCTAATTGGAGTGACAATATATATATATATATATACAGTATATGCAAGACGGTCACAGCAACACTTAAACTTATATAATGCTGATTATCCACAGGGATATTCATGCAGTATACACATATCTCTCTCTATCTATCTATCTATATATCTATCTATCTATCTATCTATATATCTATCTATATATCTATCTATATCTATCTATCTATCCATCCATCTATCTAGTTGTGTTGTGGGGTCGTGAACATATTCCTTAAATATTTCCACCAATTTTATCATACCTGTTGTCAAGTTGAACCTGTCGTAGCACGGGTACAATAGGAGTGTAAACAGTCTCACACTGTATATCTCCATAGTGTACAGTACTTGCAGTTGAGGGAGAGTTTTCTGGACCCCCTTCTTCCTTGGGTTTAGTCCCATTAGTTTTGAGATTGTATAACATTTCCTTCATTAGTATGGTGATTGTAAGACCTTTAGTGCCATTTAGATGTCGAATTGTCCTGGCAAACGATAGCGACCCTGCAATTTAGGAGAAAGAGGCCTATGGCCGGGAAATTTTCAACCGAAAAACGCACAAATTTATCTCGAAGGGGGGTCTTGGAGGTATTTGTTATTGTTTGATGGAGGTCTAGGGAGGAAACTATAAATACAAATAGAGAATAAATGAATACATAAATATATAAATAAATAAATACAGTACATAAATAGATAAATAAATAAATATATATTTCCCCTTTATATCTCTCCGAAGGCCTCGAGGCGGTGATGTTAATATATGATCGCCGACAGCCAATGTGGATATTAGGTCCTCAGTTCTCTGTGTAGACCCTCTTCAGTATTGGTACGTCACACAATTTGACTCTTAACCACTGCAACTTGAAAAGAACTAGAGTAGTCCAGAGTCAGCCACGGAATAGGAGTAGAAATGTACAGCCCATTTTCTCTAGCCCTTTGTGAGTTACAGAGGAAAAACGTCATGATATTTGGCCTACCTGTAATGAATTGGATATAGTAATAACGAGTTGCCACATATTTTCTCACACTTACAAGAACCTCATTTTGATATGCTAGAGTGCAATATAATACACATAGCCTGTAAGGAAACTTTAGATATCTATTTATTGCCAGGTGCTTTACTACCATTAAGAGGGTGGCCATACACAAAACGCCCCCAAGCGCACCTGACCCCCGTGAGAACGAGAACCCGCGCCAGTTTATTGAAGGACCTACAGGATTGACTACTCAAATTAGGGTCCGTCCGATTCCGTGGCCCTCTATATACTGTATAATGTGTGATGGGAGTGAAATTAAGTAATTGAACTATAATAGTTTTCCTTGAAATCTCGACTATTTCTCAGGGGTTCTGAACGCATTTTTGTTACACATTATAAAATTGTTCTATGATAAATGCAAAATTATTAGAGCTTTCCAAAACATGTTAAAACAAATATTCTTATAATCTGTACTATTTTTGTGTACCTATGTGTTCTTTGTCCAATATAAATTTAATCTTTTTATGTGATTCCCACATACAGTATTTCCAATGATATGATTTCAATAATTATTTGGTAAATTATATTATTCAAACATGACATTTTCATTTACGCTTAGGGTTCACTGCAGTATTTCGCTTAGCTGTATATCTTCGCTTCGGAATGCTGTAGTAATATTAATGCTTCTGGTGCCTGAGCTTAATTTGACTTGAGAGAGAGTTACATAGAGTTGCATAGATACGCAGACTGCATAGACCATGCGGTCCCTACTAGGCAGTCAGGACTTAACGCTAACATGGGATTTGCTACAAAGTGGAAGGGAAATACAGCAAAGCAGCAGACTCTCTCCCAACCCACCACTCTCTCTCCGAACTTGGATCAGCATGAAATTGAGTGGGGGAAACAAGGCCCCCCACAGAATAAGAACATTTCTAATAGGACATTGATAGTAAAGATTGAAATTGAGAACTATTACATACTACTGATACGTAACCTAAATTGTTTTGTATTTACCTGTATTACTGGAGAGAGAGAGAGAGAGAGAGAGAGAGAGAGAGAGAGAGAGAGAGCGCGCGCGCGCGTGGGGAGAACAATGAAGATGTGAACGTAACCGAGGAGATAATTAAGGAATTATATGAGAATGACCTTCGTTTTTTATGTACCTTCTTAGTTATGGTCGGTAACCTCTCTCTCTCTCTCCATCCCTCTCTCTCTCTCTCTCTCTCTCTCTCTCTCTCTCTCTCTCTCTCTCTCTCTCTCTCTCTCTCTCTCTCTCTCTCTCTCTCTCTCTCTCTCTCTCTCATCAACGTGTCAATCCATCTCCTTCAGTGCTGCAGTAATATTTTATAAGCCGCCCCTTCGTAAAGTTAAATAGTTTATCTGATTTTTATAATAAAGACAAGCCCTCGACGTAGATTATTAATTTTATCGTTATATTATTAATAAAAAGGGTATAGCCCATCTCGATTAACCCTCTGAATTCCATAATATACATTCATAATCTGAATTACAACGCCTAATAATAGCAAGACTCCAGAAATGATAATATTGTGCGTCATCGTATTTGGAAAGGATTAATATATGCGACTTGTATAAGGATTGTAAAGGATTAATATATGCGACTTGTATAAGGATTGGAAAGGATTAATATATGCGACTTGTATAAGGATTGTAAAGGATTAATATATGCGACTTGTATAAGGATTGTAAAGGATTAATATATGCGACTTGTATAAGGATTGGAAAGGATTAATATATGCGACTTGTATAAGGATTGGAAAGGATTAATATATGCGACTTGTATAAGGATTGGAAAGGATTAATATATGCGACTTGTATAAGGATTGGAAAGGATTAATATATGCGACTTGTATAAGGATTGTAAAGGATTAATATATGCGACTTGTATAAGGATTGTAAAGGATTAATATATGCGACTTGTATAAGGATTGTAAAGGATTAATATATGCGACTTGTATAAGGATTGTAAAGGATTAATATATGCGACTTGTATAAGGATTGGAAAGGATTAATATATGCGACTTGTATAAGGATTGGAAAGGATTAATATATGCGACTTGTATAAGGATTGGAAAGGATTAATATATGCGACTTGTATAAGGATTGTAAAGGATTAATATATGCGACTTGTATAAGGATTTCGTGGTGAGAAATACACTTTATAAAAATGTATGAGTTAAAAATGTATATGTTAGAGTTATGGGTATAACACGAATATAAAAGGCATTTACAGTAGTCATTGGGTATATTGATAATAATTTACCTTTCTATCCTTATAATGCTATATCTCTTACACACACACACACACACACACACACACACACACGCACATCCATACACGCCCCGCACAAGCTTACTTTTCAATAATACACAAATAAACATTTCATCTCTCAATATTTTTGGTGTTTCCTTTTCTTCTGATCTTTCTTGGAAGATCGTATTACTACTCTTGCTAAGATAGCTACCCGGAAGCTAGATGTGCTTAACCGTCTCCACCCTCGCACAGCTTCTTGCTCTGTATAGAGAGACAGTGCGCCTACTTGGTATTGTTCGCATTTGTGGGGAGATTCCACCCATACCGCGCTTCTGAAAAGGGTATAGTCAAAAGCATTTTGTCTCATCAATTCACCTCCTACTAATTCCCTATAATCTCTCTTTACACGCCGCAATGTTGCATCTATCTCACTCTTCTACTGCCATTAGAATAGTCAAGCTAGTCAGAGCTTTCTCAGTGTACACTTCCTCCCTTACAGAGAGTAAGGGAGCACCCACCTTTCAACACATTCCTACCCTTACTCTGTCCAACTCTCTAACCTAAGAGTGATCTGATTTTCCAAATCTTTCTTATACTGAATAAGCTCTGGAACCCTCTCCCTCAATCTGTCTCTCCCTCATCCTATGACATAAATTAATTCAAGCTCCGTGTCCAGATATTTATACTTTAACGTACCTTGAATTTGGCTCTCTTTCAAATTTGAGATGGGAGATGGGGTAGGAGGGTTGGGGGGGGGGGGGGGACTTATTAAAGGAAGCTCTGCCATTTGTATCCTTCATACACATAGACAAAAACACATACATTCTCACACAATCCATCTCTCATAGACACACCATACTTCTGTCACAGACACTCAAACATCTCTCTCACAAACACATACACGCCACTTTTCCCACGATTCCCTTTGGTCTTCGTGGATAAAAATAATTCATGGCACGGAAAGGGCTCGGGTGATAATATTTATACCTAACCAAACCTCCGCAATATTTCTAACTATAGTCTATTCAGTATAATTATCCATAAATCTTAACCCCAGACCTCTATAACTCAAACGGCACGAGAGTTAATGGATTGTAAATATCCACGTCCATTCCCGACCTGACTCTTCATAAATGGTAACAAAAATAAATAAAAAAATAAATAAATATATATATACAGTATATATACAGTATGTATATATATATATATATATATATATACTGTATATAGGGTGTCCCAGGAAGAAAGTGCATAACTTTGGGAAATGATTAAACAAGGTATTCTAAACATAAGCTGTTCTACAACAATAAATCCAAATCTCAACCGTTAAAAGGATATTGAAGGTTTAATGTAGTGTCCTCCCCCGCATCACTGTAATGGACTCTTCCATGTCAAATTGTTTCCAATTGGTCCAAAGTGAGGTAATATGTCTATAATCATTTTGCAACTTACAGAATGTTAATATCTTTATAATAACATGGTAAAATAATTGCAGAAAGATGGAGGTGTGGTAGGCACTAGGACAGCTAGGCCTTATGGGGAAATACTGAAGAAGATACAATTTTCAACATGCAATATTTCTATACCGGTCGAGATTTGGAATATTTCTTATAGAACATTTTAGGCTTAGAATACCTTGTTCTGTCATTTCCCAAAGTTGTGCCCTTTCCTCCTGGGACACCCTGTATATATATATATATATATATATATATATATATATATATATATATATATATATATATATATATATATGGAGAGGGGACGACATTTGTGTTTGTACACCAATAGCTCTTATTGAAAGGATGATATATTTGTAAAGGTATGGTACTTTCCCTTGAATACGTGTTATATTGTACAATTCTGCTCTAATCTATGAACGCACTTGTAGGAGAAATCCTTTTGGACGTTTTAGAAAGTGAATTGTAATGCCCTCGCAAAAATCCCGCAACCCAAATACTCTGCTACCCGAGTTGACGTTTGGGATAGTGTAAAATAGTCATGATGGCGAAGTCTAAGAAAACCATCACGTGATGATATCCACGAGACTATCAACCTGGTTCTTTCAAGGAGAACTAAGGTTACTATCCTATTAACGTCTGCGGTGGCAGAGTGGGTTAGCGCGCGGACCTGGGATGACCGGGCCTACTGAGGTCACTAACCACGGTTCGAATCCCCGCGCCGGCTGGGGAGTTTTCGAACCCTGGTTAGTGACCTAAGTAGGTCCGGTCACCCCAGGTCCGCGCGCGCTAACCCACTCTGCCACCGCGGACGTTAATAGGATAGTAACCTTAGTTCTTCTTGAAAGAACCAGATTGATAGTCTCGTGGATATCATCACGTGCTGGGTTTCTTAGACTTCGCCATCATGACTATTTTACACTATCCCAAACGTCAACTCGGGTAGCAGAGTATTTGGGTGGCGGGTTTTTTGCGAGGGCATTACATGAATGTTTAAAAACAACAATTTGGAAACACGAATAGGATGAAATGGAGTTTGAAATAAGCTTGCCTCTTGTTCTCTAAAAGGCTTATGATAAAATATAAGAACTTTTGTTGTGATGATTGCTATCCCCCCCCGGCTGCCCGCTACCATTAAGGGGACCCACCTCGCTTATTTTATCTTTCTCTCCCTCTTTCTTTGGCTTGTATCCATTCGGCCCCATTCAGCCTACTGCTTTAAGACTTTTACCCCCATCCAGGTGTTAATATTTTCCTGGCGAGCGGTAGCGAGCCAGCATATATATATTTGTTTTGTTTTGACAGGAAGCTATATTTGTACATTTTTCGATAGAAAAATGTCTCCGGCGAAGCCGGATTTCTCCACACAATGCTGGCTCGCTATCGCTTGCCAGTAAGAAATTGACACCTGGATGGGGACAAACGTCTTAAGACAGTTGGCTAAATGGGGCCGAATGGATATAAGCCAGAGAAAGAGAGAAAAGGAGAGAATGAGAAAAAAGCAGGTGACCCCCCTTAATACAGAGTACATCATTGTCAACAACCATAGGACTATCTTGTTACCCATTAGTGCCTTAACCCCTTCAGTACCGAGGACGTCTTTTAGTTTTAATTTTAGCTGCATTTAGACGATTTTCTGAAGCTTAAGAAGGATATAATTATAATACCTGAAAGGATTAATTGTAGCCTCTTAACCCTTTCATTACCGGGAACGTCTTTTTCACTTGATGTCAGCTTGATTTAGACGATTTTATGAAGCTTAGGAAGGATATGTGGTAGCTACAAGGATAAATTGAAGCTTAGGAAGGATATATGGTAGCTACAAGGATAAATTGAAGCTTAGGAAGGATATATGGTAGCTACAAGGATAAATTGAAGCTTAGGAAGGATATATGGTAGCTACAAGGATAAATTGAGATAGTCGGTAGTTTTTTGATGGGTAGACGTCCTTTCCAGGCTGAATAATATCGTTTAATAGTTGCCAGAATATAATGAAAAGACGTCATCGGTACTGAAAGGGTTAATTGGTAGACTTCTTTAGCTGAATAAAATCGCTCTAATAGTTGCCAAATTACAATGAAAAGGATGTCCCCCGGTACTTGGGGTTCACTGTATCTACCGCGGGGGTCATATCTTTTGGACTTTAGACGTTTCGCCCCATTACTTTAAACGATCATGAAACGGTTCGCCTCATTCAGGTGTAATTTTTTTCCTAGTGAACGATGGAGAGCCTGCAATATAAGAGCAGCCTTTAGCTTTAAGCGGTTCTATGGGGGAAAATTAAAATAATTAGTGTGCTCTATCGAGTTCCCTATTAAATTAAAATAATTAGTGTGCTCTATCGAGTTCCCTATCCCCCCCCCCCCCCCCCCAGGCTACAACCCTAACACTGTCCATTAGGGGAAGGGGCTATTGTAACGACAACTCTTTGGCTTAGCTAGATATAATTACGGGCTGGTCTCTTTAATTTATTTATATTATTTTTTGTTATATACATTTTTTCATTCAACCCGTTCATTCGCCCCATTAACTTGACGATTATAAGACGTCCTCCTTATTAATGTTGGAGAATATATATATTATAACAATTTGCCTCATTCGCTTGTTGATTTTTTTTCCAGGCGAGTGACAGCAAGCCTGCAACACTTTTATCAGACATTTGTCTACCCAAAAATGTACAAATTTAGCCTAATAGGGGGTCTACGGGGAAACCTAACAAACATTCTCCAGAAAAAATATAAACCCTTAAAAGGAGGGGGGGGGGGGGGATTTTGCTCCCTAAGCCTCCATGAAGCCTTTTCTATAAAAAACGAAAATAAAAAACAAATAACACTCCCACTAAAGAGGGGCCCCACCCCACCCCCCCTTTGAGATAAAATTACAGGCTCGCTATCATTCGCCAGGATTAATTCGACATCTGATTTTTGTCTATCTGTATAAAGGATGCAAGAGGCAAAGCTGCCTGTAACAATTGTCCCCCATCAAAGTTGAAAGACTGCAGGAAATTAAAATTAAAGGGACGTTGAACGTGTATTGGAAAGATGTGTGGCGTGCTAGTTAAGTGTAGTGAAATTAATAGGAGGAGGTGGTGTTGTGAGTGTGGATTACTCTCTGTGTAAGTGAGACACAAACAAACAACAGTGAGGGAAGCCAGGCATATGAAACAGGAGTTCCAGCAACTCCTTATCATATGCCTATGTAGCCTCCCCTGGGTACTGCCCTGCTTGATTGGTGCCAACAATCTCCCAAGAAGAAATAGGGCGAAAGGTAAAACAATCGCCAAACTAATTTAGCGTGCGTCTTAAAGAATGAAAACTAATAGTGCTAAACATGAGGGCTAACAATGTACACATTTATATCGAAGGGAGGTCTTTGAGATGATCTTGTTAACCCCTTCCGTACCGACGACATATTTTGTTAACCCCTTCCGTACCGAAGACATATTTTGTTAACCCCTTCCGTACCGACGACATATTTTGTTAACCCCTTCCGTACCGACGACATATTTTGTTAACCCCTTCCGTACCGAAGACATCTTTTGTTAACCCCTTCCGTACCGACGACATATTTTGTTAACCCCTTCCGTACCGACGACATATTTTGTTAACCCCTTCCGTACCGACGACATCTTTTGTTAACCCCTTCCGTACCGACGACATCTTTTGTTAACCCCTTCCGTACCGACGACATATTTTGTTAACCCCTTCCGTACCGACGACATATTTTGTTAACCCCTTCCGTACCGACGACATCTTTTGTTAACCCCTTCCGTACCGACGACATCTTTTGTTAACCCCTTCCGTACCGACGACATATTTTGTTAACCCCTTCCGTACCGACGACATCTTTTGTTAACCCCTTCCGTACCGACGACATCTTTTGTTAACCCCTTCCGTACCGACGACATCTTTTGTTAACCCCTTCCGTACCGACGACATATTTTTAACATTATTCTGGCTACTATTAGACGGTTGTATTGAGTTTATAAAGGGCCTCCAGCACACTTGGAACTATATCACTTATCCCTTTTACTACCACATATTATTCTTAAACTACACACAATCGTCAAAACATAGCTATAACAAAACTAAAAAGAGACGCCGGTATAGAAGGGGTTAATGCTTGATAGAGGTCTAGGGAGCAAGCTAAAGTAAATATATGTACTGGTAATAATAAAACACACATAAGTAAATATATGTACTGGTAATAATAAAACACACATAAGTAAATATATGTACTGGTAATAATAAAACACACATAAGTAAATATATGTACTGGTAATAATAAAACACACATAAATATATGTACTGGTAATAATAAAACACACATAAATATATGTACTGGTAATAATAAAACACACATAAATAAATAAAATAACGTCCCCTTAACTGTCACACAATTGATGCACATGAAAAGTGTTTCATCGTCTATGTATGCTACATGGTATGTTCCGCTGCTATATTAACCCCTTCTGTATCGGCGACGCCTTCATAGTTCATTCTAGCTATATTTAAACGATTTTGAGCTGTTTAAGAAGGATCTGTGGTAGTGAAAAAGGTTAAGTGAGATATTTCCAAGCATGTTAATTGCTCGTGGTCCTTGTTAAATGGAATACAATCGTCTAATAGTAGCCAGAATAAAGTTAAAAAGACGTTACTAATCTTAATGTATCAACCCCTTGAGTATACCAGGCCACGTTTTGTCTCGCTATTATTAGACTTGAGTATATTGCGCTTGTAAATGATATCATTGAAGGTCAGAAGGTTAATTAGGATGATCTTTAGTAACCCTTCCGACTCCCCCAGGCTTCTTCCACCCGAGGTCAATCGTGTAATAACCCCTAACATATAATGAGAGAATTATGCATCGTGTAACAATCACTAACATATAATGAGATAATTATGCATCGTGTAACAATCACTAACATATAATGAGAGAATTATGCATCGTGTAACAATCACTAACATATAATGAGATAATTATGCATCGTGTAATAATCACTAACATATAATGAGAGAATTATGCATCGTGTAATAATCACTAACATAATAATGAGATAATTATGCATCGTGTAATAATCACTAACATATAATGAGAGAATTATGCATCGTGTAATAATCACTAACATAATAATGAGAGAATTATGCATCATTTTATATTGAAAGAGTATAGTTGAAGTAATTTAGTTTAGGTTAAGTTGAGGAGAGGTTATCAGTTTCCTGCCTATACCTCCATCAAGGTTAAAAGAATACCCCGAAGACCCCTCTTCGAGATAAATGTGTACATTTTTCTCTTCGGCCGGTTCCTCCAAAAGTACAGGCTCGCTTTCGCTCGCCAGGAAGAAATCGATACCCAAAATTCACAAACAGTATTTATAGTGACATAAATGGGGCACAAGGTCTTAAAATCGCCAAACTAATGGGGCGAACGTCTTAAAATATCAAACCTAATGGGGCTAAACATGAGGGAGAAGGTGGTCCAGAAAATATTTCTTAAATAAAAATCAACCCTTAAGTCAAGCTAGTCCTGACTCGATATAAGAAAATGTCTAAACAATCGGTGATGCTTAGTTAGATTGAACAATAGGTCAGCAACATCCTTGAGAACAATAGGTCAGCAACATCCTTGAGAACAATAGGTCAGCAACATCCTTGAGAACAATAGGTCAGCAACATCCTTGAGAACAATAGGTCAGCAACATCCTTTGAGAACAACAGGTCAGCAACATCCTTGAGAACAACAGGTCAGCAACATCCTTGAGAACAACAGGTCAGCAACATCCTTGAGAACAACAGGTCAGCAACATCCTTGAGAACAACAGGTCAGCAACATCCTTGAGAACAACAGGTCAGCAACATCCTTGAGAACAACAGGTCAGCAACATCCTTGAGAACAACAGGTCAGCAACATCCTTGAGAACAATAGGTCAGCAACATCCTTGAGAACAATAGGTCAGCAACATCCTTGAGAACAATAGGTCAGCAACATCCTTGAGAACAATAGGTCAGCAACATCCTTGAGAACAACAGGTCAGCAACATCCTTGAGAACAATAGGTCAGCAACATCCTTGAGAACAATAGGTCAGCAACATCCTTGAGAACAATAGGTCAACAACATCCTTGAGAACAATAGGTCAGCAACATCCTTGAGAACAATAGGTCAGCAACATCCTTGAGAACAATAGGTCAGCAACATCCTTGAGAACAATAGGTCAGCAACATCCTTGAGAACAATAGGTCAGCAACATCCTTGAGAACAACAGGTCAGCAACATCCTTGAGAACAACAGGTCAGCAACATCCTTGAGAACAACAGGTCAGCAACATCCTTGAGAACAACAGGTCAGCAACATCCTTGAGAACAATAGGTCAGCAACATCCTTGAGAACAACAGGTCAGCAACATCCTTGAGAACAACAGGTCAGCAACATCCTTGAGAACAACAGGTCAGCAACATCCTTGAGAACAACAGGTCAGCAACATCCTTGAGAACAACAGGTCAGCAACATCCTTGAGAACAACAGGTCAGCAACATCCTTGAGAACAACAGGTCAGCAACATCCTTGAGAACAATAGGTCAGCAACATCCTTGAGAACAACAGGTCAGCAACATCCTTGAGAACAACAGGTCAGCAACATCCTTGAGAACAATAGGTCAGCAACATCCTTGAGAACAACAGGTCAGCAACATCCTTGAGAACAACAGGTCAGCAACATCCTTGAGAACAACAGGTCAGCAACATCCTTGAGAACAACAGGTCAGCAACATCCTTGAGAACAACAGGTCAGCAACATCCTTGAGAACATACTAGAATCCATTCACTATGAGTAAACCAAAAATTGTGACCCCCTAAGATCTGTAGTTTAAGGGGAGATATCCACTTGAGGGATTTTCTCCTTTCTCCCTCATGTTTAGCCCCATTAGTTTTCTAATTTTAAGACGTTCGCCCCATTATTTTGACGATTTTAAGAACTTTCGACCCATTTCTGTCAATTTTAAGACCTTTCGTGCCATTTAGGTGTCGATTTTATCCTGGCGAGCGATAGCGAGCCTGTTATTTAAGAGGAACCGGCTTTCAGCCGGGACATTTTTCTACCGAAAAATGTACAAATTTATCTTGAAAGGGGCTCAAGGGGGTGTAATCTTAAGCTTGATGGATATCTAGAGACCAAACTAAAAACCTCCCCTTAAAACAGGCGAGAACAAATGGGCCGTATATCTCCACATCTAGTCCCTGGCTGACTCTTCCCAAATGGTAGAAATAACAGCTCAAATACTGAAGTCCTTTTCGAGTTATGAACGGTTGGGGTCCGAATTTCTGGCCTACCTATAATACACAGAGTATATTATGTAGTTTGAAGATGAAGCAATATATATTGACAGTCCTAAATGTTCTGGTCTTTATAGTGAAGAGAGAGCCAATCTCCTGCAATAGTATAATGAATGTTATGTTAGGAAATAGAACACTTGCGAGTTTTAAGCTATACGGAAGTTGGAGCATAATTATAACATCGATATTTAGCAGAGTCCCCCAATAAAATATGGTCGTAGTGTTATATATACATGACACCAAATTAATATACTTGCCATCCATCAGAAACCTACATTATTATTGCATTTCTATTTTATATTGATGTTTACGGCTTCAACTTCCTCATAGCCTAAAACTCACAAGTTGTTCTTTGGCTTATATACCAATAAAGGAGCAAGTATTCAGGCATGTTTTTTTTTTATTTCGGATCAAGTCCTTATTGGCCTTTCTGACCTTTCTTGCGGTCAACTATCACCCTTTTAATCTTTCAGTATCAGGTGACATTTCCTTATATTATTCTGGCTAATATTAGACGATTTTATGCAGCTTAGGAGACACTAATGGAAATCAAAATGGTAAAGGCTGACTCAATTTATCCTCTGACTTCCATATCCTTCCTAACCTGAATATAATTGTATAATGAGAGCCTAAATAATATGAATAATGCGTCCCCGAATACTGAAAGGGTTAACTGTTGCTCTTGGTTTAGTTTCCAAAATTACCAAATAAGCTCCTTGAGGAGTGTGATACGTTTTAGCTGTCTATTCCGGCTATCATGGGACGATTTTATGTATTTTGGGAACGATCAGTAGGAATCAAGGGGGTAAACGCCATCTTAATTTACAATCTAGCTTCCACAACTTCTTTCTAAACAAAATACTATTGTCGAATAATAGCTAGAATATACTTCAAAACCGCATCATATTCCTGAATAGGTGAATGATGTATATCTGGACCTTATAGGTGTTCTGTCAAAGATTGTGGCAGAGCCTTTGTTCCCGTGTGTACGTAGGGGTAACAATGTGTTGTACCTCATTGTGGTGGTTCCTGCTATGACGCTTTCTAAACCAGGGGTGGTCTTCTTGGACCACCTCTGTTTCACCCTATTAGCTTGGCGAATTTAAGACGTTTTACCTCAATAGTTTGGTGATTGTAAGAAGTTTCATCTCATGCAGGTTTGGATGTTTCTACCGAAAAATGTAGCCTATAGATATAGCTTGCAGGTGGTCTGGGAAGAGTTTCTTGGTATGAGTGGGTCTGGTAAGGCGGTTTATATATATATATATATATATATATATATATATATATATATTTATTTATATATATATATATATATATATATATATATATAAAAAGTATGTATATACACACATATATATATATATATATATATATATATATATATATATATATATATATTATATACAAGACCAAAATAAAAAACATCTAAGTTGCACACATAACGTTAGCAGTGCAGACCCACACTCGTAGCGTCACCTGGAATGCCCCAATCAAACCAAACAAACAGCAACAAACGCAAACAAACACAAACAAACAAGCAAAAAACAGCTTGCATGTGGTCCTCATTAAGAAAGTTCCCTTGTTCCCGTCTGCCAAACAAAAACAAAGACTAGGCCTACTTTCTCTTAATTACTTGCTATTGTTTTTATTTCGAGTCAGGGGAACGTTATTTATTTTTTATCATGATAGGTTTTTGTGTAAGGGTGTATCGTAATTTGTAGAGGTTCTGGTTTTTAGCGGGGTTATAACAAACGAGTCTGTGGATTATTGACTATCTTTATTTACCGATATTGTTTGTGTTCCTGTGTTCTTCTCTGTCTATCTGTCTTATCTCAGTGAATGAATGAGTAACTGAATGTATGAGTGAATGTCTTGTTAATATGTGCCTGTCAATATATGTTTGTCAATATGTGTCTGTTAGTATGTGTTAGTATGTCAGTAATTATTTACTTCTTTGTCAGTATGTTGCGTTTGTCTGTAATTTTGTGTCTGATGATATGTCTTTTCAGCCAATATTGTCTTTTATATAATAATATGTATGTTTCTGTTTGTATGTCAGCAGGTATCTATTGTCTACGTGTTCTTATTTATTTTCTTCTATTATCTAAATTTTCAGACACAATGTAAATATGTAGGAACTAGAAAGGATGTTTTGTATGCTGTGTCGGTGGGCTTAAAGTGAAAATCTGCTCACACAACCTGCAGCGCAAATGCTGTAGGTTGTGTGAGCAGATTTTCACTTTAAGCCCACTGACACGGCATACAAAACATCCTTTCTACCTACAGCACAAATGGGCGGGTGCCTAATCCCAAAAGCGGTTGAGATTTAGGAGCTATCCTCCCGCCAAAGGCGCTTTCTTGGGCCTTTCCTAGCTGATGCTGAACAAATTGGGTTCTAGTCATGTGGTGATGGACTGGTCTATAAGAGTGAGAGTTGAGCGTTCTTTGACATACCCATAGCTTACTCTGACTGTTCCTTTTACTTATATATATTCTAGATCTCAAGTGGCGGCGTATCTTCCGTGGATTGACCTTCCTACTGCCAACCTCGAGGTTGGCAGACTGGGAGCCAAAGCGTCATATTTTTCCTTTGCCCCTCGACTTTTCCTTCATAATTGTTAAGGGGTCACAGGATCTTGGACGGGGTTTCGGTGTCCCGGGCGTTTCCGCACCCTCCTCAGCTCCTCGCCTGGGAGTGGTTTCGGTCACCTGGGCTTTCTTAGTGGTAAGCAGGGAGGGTTCTGTCGGGGCACTCCGTCATGTCCTTGCCCTTGCTCGGGATCTTGGGGCTGTTCGGCCAGATAGCCTGGGGAACAACATCAACAGCACAAATTCTATACTAAAATATATCTTCCTTTACCACATAGGAATTTGAATATGGGGCCTTCGCTTGGTTTTCAACTCTACCTCCTGACATAAGAGGTATTTATTTTACCTGTAGATTTCATGGCTCAACAATGAAGTAAAGAGGTCTTTTTCCAGATGAAAAATTATACAACGAGACATACGAGTGTTGCAACCAGCTCGTTCATAATCTTTCCTTCACATAGCTACGGCTCTTAGTTGTCACCTCCAGGCAACTTTGATGTTTCGAAGGGTTCCATGTCATCTCAACCAGTAGACAATTTCAACCAGTAGCTCTCAACCAGTGCCAAAATATAGTACGGTACTAACCTAACCTAACCGTATTTTTTGATTTGGTACTGGTTGAGAGCTACTGGTTGAAATGGTCTACTGGTTGAGTTGACTGGTCACCGTTTCGAAGCAGCATCGTTACTATCTCGCAAGATCTGTCATGCCACATATTGATGTTTTCACTCATTAGGCACTGGCTACAATGAAAATATTGAATATGGAGGAGTTGCTGCTGGTCCACGGTCGCGTGCGGATGTCCTGTTGCTCGGCGCATTCTACGGCTTTATTTTTGGGAACTTTAGTTGGCCCCGGAGTTCGTCTGCTGCGTCAGTGGTTTTCCGACCTTTCCCCCCAGCTTCATCCCCTTCCTCCATGCTACGCTGCTTTGCCTTCGTCGTCCTCAGCTCATCCATCTGTGCCGGCTTCTTCAACCTGCGTCATCTTTGTTCTTCTCTGGTTGGGTGGGTCTAGCGCCTCCCTGAACCTGTGACCCGTGGATTCCTCGCTGGAGGAGGAGGGACGCAGCTCCCACGGTGGTCGGCTCTGGGCCCCATACAATCTTCAGTTTTCTTTGGGGTACCTTCGTGAGCCCCACCTTGCCTGTCGTTGCCCTGGGCCGTCTTCAGCCTCTACGTTTTGCGTTGGTTCCACCATTCTCGTCTCTTCTCTTCACCATGCATCTTCTTCCTACCAGGTGTCATAGTTGTTGTTGTTGTTGTTGTTCCCCAGGATGTCTGACCGAACAGCCCCAAGGTCCCGAGCAAGGCCAAGGTCATAACCTAGCGTCCCCACAGAACCCTCCCAGCTTTACCACTAAGAAAGCCCAGGTGATCGAAGCCGCTCCAAGGCGAGGGGCTGAGGAGGGTGCGGAAACACCTGGGACACCAAAGCCCCACCCAGGGTCCTGTGCCCCTTATCAATTATGAAGGGAAAGTTGAGGGGCAAAAGAAAAATGTGACGCTTTGGCTCCCAGTCTGCCAACCTCTACGTTGGCAGTAGAGAGGTCAATCCACGGAAAAGACACCGCCACTTGAGATCTAAAAAATATATATGCGAAAGGAACAGTCAGAGTAAGCTAAGGGTATGGCAGAGAATGCTCAATTCTCACTCTGATAGACCAGCCCATCATCACAGGTGTCATAGTTCATCACCTCGCCTTTCCCTTCCATCCTTCACGTCCTGGGAGTGTTGTTGCCCCTCTGCTGTCCCTCTTGGGTCTTCGACGTTTGAACCACCTTCCCGGGAGGCTGGTGCAGCTTAACTACACCATGACAGGGTTAATTGGGCCTGCCCACCCAGCTTTTCAATCAACAATCAAGATCAAGATATTGAATATGAGAATATTCATATAATGCATTGGTAATAACAAGGGAATTTTGTATGCCGTATTGGTGGGCTTTGTGATAATATATTAAAACTAAGTACAAGATAACATTGTATCCCAATATTATCTTGTCATTGATACATCTGGATTTGATCCTGGAACTTTAAGATTACCAGGTATTCCAGTAACAAGACCACTCCATCACACCTTCCCTCTGTCTGTCAAAATGTGTGTATTTTTGTATGTCTGTCAATATATATCTGTATATCAATATGTGTCTGACTGCCTGTTTTTTTTTTTTTGTCTGTCTGTCCTTCTCACCCTATCTCTCTCTCTCTCTCTCTCTCGCTCTCGCTCTCTTTCTCTCTGACGTAATAGCTTCATCTTTTCCTTTAGTCCAGTTCTATTACTGCGCTTTCATTCCGATTTATTTTCTCTTAATCACTTTAATCGCTTCCATTCCTTTCCTTCGCTGCGGTAGATTCACACGAACACAATATTTCGGCAATTCTAGTCCGGACACTTTTGATGAGTAGAATAGCACCCCTTTAGTAGGGTCATTTGCTTGGAATCCGTGACTATTTTGTTCCTACCTTTTTCTCTCGATGGATTTGACAACCTGAACCATTTTAAAGGAAAATTAGCTCCTATGCCCCTCTGAAAAATGACGGCTAACTCTGCTAGAGCCCAATATTCAAAATGGCCGCCAACGCCATCTTGAAAAACATGAAATGTAATATCTCTGGCATCAGATTTTTTTTTTTTTTTTTTTTTAAAGAGACAATGAACGGAGGAAGGAAAAACACAGATAAAACAAAAAGGTCCATGTGCCTAAAGGCATCCTCCATTCATAAAATGTTTGTAACAACTGGATTTAAACATTTGTAGATTGTAAGTTTGTGGAAAGCAATTCGAGGGAAGTGAATTCCAAAGAGTAGTAGCTCTGGGGATAAGTGAATTCTGATAAGCAGAAGTTCTGCATTGTGGAGGAGAAAGTGTAAATTCATGGGCGCTCTCAGCTGCCCTAGTTCTACGGGGAAAGATGTGGAGAGGCGGCACAATTGAAGCAAGTTCCTCGGAACAATTGCTGTGCAAATATCTGTAGAATAATGCAAGGGATGCAACGTTTCTTCGTATGGCTAATGTAGGAAGGTCCTGTGTGATTGCAGGGTTATTGATTAATCTAATAGCTTTATTTTGAATTTTGTCCACTGCCCCAATGCAACCACTCCACTTCCACCCCACAGAGGTGAACAGTAATCCATCTGAGAGCGCACATGACTTTTATATATTACGGCCAACTGCTCGTCAGTAAAGAATTCTCGAACTCTGTACAGGAGTCCCAGTTTTTTAGAGGCATTCTTAGCAATGCTTCTAACATAATGTGTCCAGCTCAAGTTAGTAGTTAATGTTACACCGAGAATGTCAATACTAGGGAAGTGGGAATATTTACATCATTAAAAAATATATGGGAGTCAGTGAGATTCTGTCGGTTAGAAATTGAATGTACTTGGTTTTCTGTGCATTAAAGGAAACTAGATTCTCTTGTCCCCATTCATTAATTCTAGAAAGGTCCTGGTTCAGAGAAATTGCAGTGTTTATTTTGAATTTATAAGATCGGGTTGGGTGAAAGAATTGGTAAATGTGAAGGAACTGTGGAGTGTTGAGTCATCTGCGTAGGAATGTATTGGATTATGAGTGGTAGATATGAGATCATTGATATGAATGAGGAACAGAGTTGGGGCCAAAACTGATCCCTGGGGAACACCAGCATTTATTGAGTGAAATTGAGAATAAAGGCCATCTACCATTACACGTATTTTTCTGTTATGAAGATAAGAGAAATTAGTGGAACTAATGATGCAAGGCCGTAGTGTGACATCTTCGACAATAAGGATTGATGCCAGACTCTATCAAATGCCTTTGATATATCCAGTGCTATTGTATGTGTTTCACCATGTTGGTCTGTAGCTTGGTTGATTTGATGCGTAAGAAGGCAAAGAATGTCTGCAGTTGATCGACATCGTCTAAAACCATATTGCCTATCACTGATTAATTTATTATTCTCCAGATGCTTAATTATGTGATTATTTAATATAATTTCAAAAACTTTGCCAAGAGTGGAAGTTATAGCTATTGGTCTGTAGTTTGATGGATCTGAAGAGGCACCTTTTTTAGGAACTGGATGGATGTTTGCTTCTTTCCAGGGTACTGGGAAGCATGAGGTATGAGTACACAGACGGAAAAATTTTGCCAATACAGGAGCGAGCACCAAGGAGCAATTCTTAAGTACTATTGGAGGAATTTCATCTGGACCAGGAGCCTTATCTACTGAGAGATTCTGCAAAATAGTTTTGCAGAGCTACAAGGACGAATGAGGTGTCCTTTTTCACTAATTCTGGCATTACAAATCCACTGGAATGGTTATTGTATTGTATTGTATTGTATATTGTATTGTTATTGTATTGTTATTGTATTGTATTATACTAATTGTACATACTAATCTGCCACTTCACTGTCACTACATGATTCACTGTATGAGCCACTATCAGAATCACTGTCCTCACTTTCGCTGCTATCATCATTGTTGTTCTCTGCCTGCGGTGTATATCTAATATTACTTTTTTACTGTTTCAGATGGATGGCATGCCCATCTGATGAAAATCGCCGACTTGTGAAGTGACCGAAATAATGGATAATAGAAGAGAGAGTGAAGAGTTACCAGACAAGACATTAAATGAATACGAGTGCATTTTACTCTGTGGTAAGCGATGTACCGCAGATGATCGTTTGGAAAACATTACACCTGAGAAGTGGGAATCCATCCGGGAAAAGTCTTTACAATGGAAAGAACTTGATAAGTTTCAACATATACATGAAAATGTAGATTGGAAGAAGGGACCAAAGGATCACCACATGCATAGCACTTGTTATGCATCATTATCCAGCAAGCGCAAGCTCTCTCAAGCCGAAAAGCGCAAACAAATCCGAGGAACGTCTTGAAAGAGATGAAGTATCAGATCAACAAGACCCTTCCCCAGAGGCCAGTGCACCTAAAAGGCTCCGCTCCAGTATGGGTGTCCTTCACGATAAGACTCTATGTGTGTGGTGCATGAAAGGGGCATACAAGAGTAGTGATCGTGACAAGCAGATTTTACTCCTATCAACAGTAGATGCCTGGACTAAATTCAAGTTACATACTGTCCGTCTGGAAGATGAGGTCATGAGATTGAGACTTGACACTCGGATTGCATCCATCCCAGATAGTCAAACAGCATTGGGGTTGGAAATCCGCTACCATCGTGCGTGCTGGCGCAAATATGTAAGCGACCACAAGCCCTTTTCAGATGAAAGCACTCAACATCTGCAGCGTGTAAACCTCCGAGAGGCCCAAGCTCTCTTCTTTCATCATATTCGTCAAGTTATCTTCAAAGACCATGAAATTCGCACACTGCAAGGCCTGCTGCAGGACTATAAGCGCATTATCTCAAATCACGGACATAACTCGGTAGTAAAATCCAGCTACTTAAAGGAAATTCTCGTCAATGAATTTGGGGAAGACATCGGATTTCATGAACGCATTCAAAAGAATGTGAGTGAACTGGTATATGATACAACAGCAGCAGGTACATACATCGAGGTGGCAATATCTTCATTGGGTGTCAGCAATGATCAGTTGGTGATGAATGTTGCGGCACGACTCAAAGAGCAAGTCATCAGGACAAATACTATTCCCTGGCTCCCATATATACATGAGTTGGAGAAAGAAGAAGACCTCAGTGAGCTCCTGCTGAAGCTGCTCACATGGCTGAAACACCCAAATTAGTCTGCAATTGATCACAGTCCATCCGTCCAATCGATTGCATCTATCCTCACAAGCTACATCACTGGAAAACGCACTGCATTTGAGATAAATCTCTCTGTCTTGCTACATGGACTGACCAAGAGTAGGGAGATAGTCGACATAATGCACAAAGATGGACTGGGCATCAGTTACAATGACGTACTTATGCTGCGAGATTTTTGGGTGGTCAATGACCTCAAGTGCTCATCTGATTGCCCCTTCGAACTAGCTGAGGGTAAGCCTGCAATCGTTATAGTCTACAACGATGACTTCAAGAGCGACACACTGACCGGTGCTGGCCAGTCACACCGCACTAATGTCATGTTTGTGCAGCCAGAATAATTTGATACAGAACTTCCTTCCGAGAATCACGAGGATAGACCAGTTCCCGGTGCCAACTTTGCATCAAACCTCTCGACAACTCTCAAAGAGCTCGGAAGTGAAATGCAAAAAGTCAACCCATACAAGACAGCGAAGCGTGGGGAACCACCTCTCAGGAAAGTACTCCTCCTCCTGACACATCGGTGCAAAGAATTCGTGGTGTGATCCATGCATTGGCCAGGGCGCAAGATGACCGAACGAGACCTAAGCCAGAAGAACAGACTGTGCCTGGGTTTTCAGGGTTTCACGCCAGCATGTCAAATGCAGATGAGAAGAGTCGAGCAATATACCACATGACCTATCCCAACCCACCCAGTAAGACAATTCTCAATGATGTGATGTGTAAGCTTGCAAAATCAATCGAAGAAAAAAGATGCCTTTTGCAATAATTGTTGGTGATCATCCTGTCTACGTGCTCATGCTAGAGTTAAAAAGTGAGAATGCTGAGCTGTTCAGCAAAATCTTACCATTCATGGCACCCTTCCACATCCAAATGTCGTTCATCTACACTATATACAAGAGGTTTAAGGGATCTGGCATCTCAGATGTGTTGGTGGCAGCTGGTGTTATAGCAGACGGGTCTGTTGATCAGGCCCTTCGTGGAAAACATGTTAAGCATGGGGTTCACTGCTTGCGACTATTCTACAAGACTCTGGTCCACCATGTCATAGACAAACGTTTGGAAGATTCCCCTCTATCTGAAGAAGTAAAGGCATCCCTTGCCAAGCTTCGACATCCGATTGATGCACAGGAACTTGCAGATGAACATGCAGAGCTAGAGAGAAATGCTGAGCTGAAGGACCTCGTTGATGCTCTCTTTAAGGACGCCCCACAAGCAGAATACTGGATGTCATTCATGGAAATGGTTGAGGTTCTAACTCAAAATATCCATGCAATCAGAACAAGCAACTGGACTGAGTTCAAGTCCTCACTCAAGCTCATGCTTCCTTTGATGCAAATCTATGATAATGACAAGTATGGTCGGCATCTCCCCGATTTCACCGCAGTGCTTGATACCCTTCCTGTCGATCAGGCTGCATTCATGGAGAGTGGTATGTTTGCAGTCAATGACAGGAAAACCATATTCGTGTGTCGCCCTCGACATATGGATAGAGTCAACAACGAATAAGGGCTCTAAGCTGAAGTCTGGTTGGTTGGCCATTCTGAACAATGAAAAGCAGCTCCTTTCAAACACTCGGAATGTGAATAACATCAATCGGGTGAGAACAAAGGTCCATCGCCATGCTAATCGCAAGAAACAAGGAAAAGGGAAGCATGCTGATTGCTCGTCGAGTAAAATTAAGAAGGATGAACAAGCTGTACAGGATATAAGCGCATGTCTCACTGAATTCAAGTGTGATCCATTTGACCATACAAACAAGACACTTCGATCCCTACAGTCAGGAATCCCAGCCTCAGACCTGACAGTGACAGTGAAGTGGCAGATTAGTATGTACAATTAGCATAATACAATACAATAACAATACAATATACAATACAATACAATACAATAACCATTCCAGTGGCTTTGTAATGCCAGAATTAGTGAAAAAGGACACCTCATTCGTCCTTGTAGCTCATCTGATGCCAGAGATATTACATTTCATGTTTTTCAAGATGGCGTTGGCGGCCATTTTGAATATTGGGCTCTAGCAGAGTTAGCCGTCATTTTTCAGAGGGGCATAGGAGCTAATTTTCCTTTAAAATGGTTCAGGTTGTCAAATCCATCGAGAGAAAAAGGTAGGAACAAAATGGTCACGGATTCCAAGCAAATGACCCTACTATTACTTCTGCTTAAGGGGGGAGGGGGGGGATGACCTGTTTTTTCTCTCCTTATCTCTCTTTCTCTGGCTTGTATACATTTGGCCCCATTAAGCCTACTGTTTTAAGACGTTTATTCCCATCCAGGTGTTTATTTCTTCCTGGCGAGCGATAGCGATCCAGTATTGAATGGAGAAATCCGGCTTCGCCGGAGATTTTTTGTTATCGAAAAATGTACAAATTTAGCCTGCTGTCAAAAACATAATTTAAAATATGCTGGCTCGCTGCCACTCGCCACGAAAAAAACGACACCTGGATAGGGATAAACGTCTTAAAATGGTAGGCTGAATGGGGCCGAATGGATACAACCCAGGGAGAGAGAGTAGGATTCCCAGTAAATGCATCTATTGTCCATTCATTATACGTAGCCCAGAAATTGTGATCCCTAACCTCCACGCATACAAGTGTTTTATACCGATATATTATACTCTCTAGATGTGGTATGTTACGTATTGCCAAGTATGACAGCATAAGGTAATGTGATGAAAGGGGAAATATTCAAGGTTTGTTGTGGAAGCAACCTCCATTACCTAGAGTAAATAACTCTCGAGAATGTTTTTTTCTTTTTTGCTAGACGCCGTAATTCCCGTTCCCGGCCATGAACATTAGGCGTTTGTCACGAATTGCTAGGTCAAGTTGCCCGGGTTTGACATCTACCAATAACATTTTGACAGAGCGGGTTTGACCTCCCGACCCTTTGATCAGCAGCTGACGCATTATGCCGGTATCACACGAGAGCTTTTATAGTCTACATTCGATGATCAAAATTTTTCTGGCAGCATGTTTAGAGTATTTTGTCCTGGTATCTGAAACTAGACTGATAGTAGATGAATTTAGGCAACCGAAATAATCTAAATGTTTACCTCATAAGCTGCCAGACCAGTGTTAAGTATAAATGTTGAGTGAAAAAAGCGCTCGTGTGATACCGGCATTACTGAGTATGGCACGGCTCGAGAATTGCAATGCATTATTTCACCAAAACATTATATGTGCCCTTGATCTATTTAAGGGGAGATGGGCCGTTATTCTAGACCACTTTCTCCCTCGTGCTTAGCCCCATTAGTTTTCAGATGTTAAGATGTTTGCCCCATTAGTTAGTCGAATTTAAGACCTTTCGCCCCATTTCTTCGTCAATATTTAGACCTTTCGTGCTATTTAGGTGTCGACTTTTTCCCTGGCGAACGATAGTGAGCCTGTAATGTTGGAAGAACCGGCCTTCGGCCGGGAAAATGTTCTACCGAAAAATTTACAAATTAATCTAGAAGGGGGATCTAATGAATGTTTTTTTTAATTTGATGGAGGTCTAGGGAGGAAACTAGAAAAATAATGAATACATGCAAACATCGCCCAGAAAGTGAACCATCTCCCCTTAACTTACGAGGACTATACAGTAAATAGCAATTGAATCATTATTATTCCTGGAGCTAATTGAGTATACCTTTACGAATTTCAGGCTATAAGGAAGTTGGGGTCGTATACAAAATTATTAAACAGAAATGCAATAATAATGTATAGGTTTCTGATGGGTATACAGTACGATGCCTTTGATTGTATGTGTATAATTTATTGTATGCAATACAACCATATTTTAGCTCATAATTCTGCAAAATATCGATATAAAACAGTCCAACTTCCTTATAGCTTGAAACTCGCAAGTGGACAATTGAGTATACCTTTACGAATTGCTCATATTATCGCTAACATAATGTATAGGGATATGGTAAATTAATACTCCGTCATTGTCATATTGTATTGCGCATGAAATAACTCATTATTACGGTGAAGCTTACAGAAGCATGGTTCGCTAGACAATATTGAATGAATGCTGTTAAGGGGGGTAGTGGTTAGTTTTTTTATCTATCTATTTATTTATTTATATATTTTATAGTAACCTCGCTATCAAGCTTAAACAAATATATTCCTTAGACCCCCTTTCAAGATAAATGTGTACATTTTTCGGCAGAAAAATGTCCTGGCCGATTCCTCCTAAAATTACAGGCTCGCTATCGCTCGCCAGGAAATAATCGACACCTGAATGGCACGAAAGGCAAGAGAAATGGGGCAAAAAGGTCTTAAAATCGCCAAACTAATGGAACAAACGTCTTACAATCTCAATGCTAATAGGACTAAACATGAGGGACAAAAAGCAGGTACAGTCACGGCGGTAAATTGTGGACCAGGCGACAAACCCCTTTCTAGACAGCACTCACGTGTACCTCATCCGAACACATTCTACACTCAGTGAAACTGGGTAGTGCCCACTACTGGGTCGCCAGTCAGTTGGCAGAAAACATCAAGTAGAACAATGTTTTAGAAATACACACCCACACAATACTCATACATAATTATTCAATGCTATATAATGCAGAGATGGTTTTAGTTACAGTATGTATCGACTATGCTCTACATTCAGGCACATAGCGGAATAGGCATCACGATGAAGAAGAGCGTTATGTTCAATACCCACGTCCCTTGCATAATGCCTACTGTAGTTACATTTTAACCTTTTTAGCGCGAGTAACGTCCGTTTTAATAGATTCTAGTTACCATTAAACGTTATTATTCAGATTAGCAAGGACATCTACCGATTACAGCCTATTATCTTAATAAATCCTTACAACTACCTCAAATCATACCGAAGCTGCATAAAACCGTCTAAATATAGATATAATTACATTGAAAAGACGTCTCCCAGACTGAAAGGGTTAAAGTTCTTACGTATAGTTTATCATAGATGAGTAAAAGCGAATGGTGAAACACAGTAGGCCTATGTTACCTGTGTAAACTACCAAATAGTACACGTTTCTGACTTCGTTTAGCATACGTCAGTGTCATGACATATTTTTAAATATTAGTCATAGAGATATATATATATTTACATATATTTACATAGATACACTGGGCACACAGATGTTACGATCCCTGAGAGGTGGCCAGGACTTAATCTTAGTAGAGATAGCAACCCCAAGACTAAGACAATGAACATTTCTTCTAATGGATTCTAGTACTGTTTGCTTCCTTAACTGCTGAAATGCATTGGCTTGTGGATTTTAGATTTTTGTTTATAAGCACTTTTTTTTTTTTTTATCTGTTATCTGTGATACGCTCTCTACCTTTTCACCATTCATGTAATATTCGCATTTATTGTTTTGGGAGCCTATTTCTAGTATCTGGTATTTGCTTACATTAAAGGGCATCTGCCAATTTTCTGAGAGAGAGAGAGAGAGAGAGAGAGAGAGAGAGAGAGAGAGAGAGAGAGAGAGAGAGAGAGAGAGAGAGAGAGAGAGAGAGAGAGAGAGAGAGAGAGAGAGAGAGAGAGAGAGAGAGAGAGAGAGAGAGAGAGAGAGAGAGAGAGAGAGAGAGAGAGAGAGAGAGAGAGAGAGAGAGTCAATGTGCTAACACAAACCGAGAATCAAGAGACTGGGCTTCTCAAATGGGACTCCAGACTTGATTGTCCTGATGTGCCGGTTTAGCAATATTTAAGGTTTCATATTCTCACAAGTCCTATTGTTACTATATATAAAAATCAAAAATAACTACCACTACCATTACCACTTTCCATGCTAAAGGTAAATTTCCATAAATCATTACCCCATGAAAAAGTGCTATAATATATGTAAATGAGATTAATGTTTTCCTTGATTTCGATAATGATGGTGTAAATTATACACATTTGTATTCGTAGTTAAACTAATTAGTTAAAGTAGGGCTTAGTGGCTGTCAACCCTGCAGGATTTTTAAGCCGGATATGTCAGTGGGGTAATCAAGTTTGGAGCCTCTGTTCGAGAATTCTAGTCCCTTGTCATTTGTATTCGTTAAAATGTTAACCCTTTCAAGCTCCAATACGCATTTCTGTTTTGTTTCCTGGTAATTATTAGACGATTTTATTCAGATTAGGAAGGGTATATGGAAGGCAGAGGGTTGATTGAGAGATTCTTTACCCTTTTAATACTCACAGATCCTTCCTAAGCTGCATAACATCGTCTAATGATAGCCAGAATATACTGCTAAAACGCGTCAGAGCTTCAAGGGGTTAATGTGTATGGAGTATATAATGTGGTGCTAATTACTTCCAAATCCCTGGTTGTCTCAGTAAAATTACGAGGTGATAGGCCTACGTTGTGTAGCACTCGTAAAACTGTCAGTTACCTGCTGTCACGTAAGTTTATTGTATAGGCTACATCTAAATTGACCTACGCTTTACATTAACAGTAGTTACTTAATTATTTGATTTCTATTATTTTAGTATTATCATAATCATCACCATCATCAGCCTTAGTTAGTCCACTGTAGGACGATTAAGACCTCTCCCAAACGTTTATAATCTAGCTGGTCAGATGTTACCCTGTTCTATCCTACTTTAGCAAAGTTTCCGATCTCATCCCTGCATCTGGTTCTCTATCTATCCATTCCTCTAGCTCCATCTCCAGATTCCCATTGTGATCCATTATTTGTCCATCTGATATAATATCTTATAAATATTTGATCTTTCCAAGCCCATTTCCTCTTGTCAATGCGATTATCTTCTACTTGTGTTTTTTCTTATCCCAGAGGCTCTCTTCCTGTCGCTCTAAGTTATCCCTAACATTATCCTCTCTATTTATTTAAGGGCACTACACAGATTTCGTTTAGTAAACTTTGTTATACTTCAAATTTCTGATCCATAAATTAGTGCAGGAAGGACACATTGTTTGCATACTTGTATCTTAAATTCAAGGGGTAACTAGCTTTTCATAATATAATTTTGTTTACCAAATGCGCTCCATTCCATATTTATTCTTGGTTTGACTTATCTAGAGTGTTCTGAGTTTGTTTTTATAACCTGGCCTAGGTATACATATTCCTCCACTGAATCTGACCCATAATCCTCTAACTTAATTAGTTGTGGTTGCACATGATCATTCAACATACTCTTGGGTTTCTTTCTATTATTTTTCAACACTACTTTAAGGCTTCCTCAGTTTATATCATCCATCATTTGTTGTAACTCTTCCCTTGAGTCGTTAGTATAAACTTGAGGTTGCTTTGATGTTCCCCATTAAAATTTATTCCTATATTGTCCCTCTCAAGATTCCTAAATATGTCTTCCAAACACGCGTGAAAATATTTGATATTGTATTATATAATATAGTCTACCTAATTACTGGAGTTTCAATGCACGTTGTAGTCTGATATTTAATGTATTTAATGCAAACAGTAGCGTTTCAACTGTAAGGAACCAAAAAAAACAAATAAAATAAAATAAAATAAACAAATAAATAAATAAATCGGAATACAATAATCACTTACCGTTTTCTATTGTGTTGTCGTAATGTATGCCTATACATACGCAACTGTGTATGAGCGGAGCTTTTACATTAGTAATGCACTTGTTTAACTGGCGTCGTACCCGCTGAACCAGGAAAGATAGAAATTGTTCGAACCTGCTGCCAATGTGTGGCTAGGACTTTGGCACACCCCTGGTCTACGACTTACCGCCGTGAGTGTACCTCCCCCTTAACTTACAATATAACCACTTAATTACTGTTATCAAGCTGGGTACCGACACTCACATCTCTCATTATCATCCACAGATCTAAAATGCCGGTATCACACGAGCACTTTTTCACTCAACATTCATCCTCAACACTGGTCTGGCAGCTTATGAGGTCAATATTTATACTATTTCGGTCACCTATATTCATCTACCATTAGTCTAGTTTCCGATGTCATGGACAAATATTCCAGAAAAGTTGCCAGATAAATGTTGATCATCGAATGTTGACTATAAAAGCTCTCCTGTGATACCGGCTTAACTGTAAACTTGTTAGATATCTTATTAGCTTTATGCCAGAAAGCTTGGGAAGAGCTAGAGTTGGACAGTTCAAAGCATTTGTTATTGGTGAAAGAGTTTTTAGCGAGTCGAAGAACAGATTTAGCTTGATTCCGGGCTGAAAACATAGAGAGTACGAGATTCTTGAGTTGGAATGCGATAGTACCATTTGAATCCTTCCTCCTTATTGAGAACAGGAGTAGAACAAGCGTGAGTAAACAAAGATTTTTCCATTGGACTAAGGGAAAAAGAAAGTTGTATATATTACTCGGAATCATTATGGACACTAAAATTACCCCTGCCCATATTTTTTAGTGTATGAAGGTCATTTTAGTATCTTACGAATTATTAAAATAGTGTATACAGTGAGGCAAGTTTCATAGGTCAATGAAAAGTTGTTGATTAATGCTCTAAACGATTGCAAACTTGTATATTATTGTTTATGGGATTCAACTCCTGTTTATTTCACTGTATTCCATTCCAATTAAAATGCCGTTCTGTGTATCAACAAACATACCAATATAAGCTGTACCCCCTCCCCTCTGTCTCTCTCTCATTATTTCAGGTTTATTCCTATACAATTTTAATAATTCTGGTAACAAGCAGATTTCGTATATTTTTGTTCTGTTTTCGTTTGGCATTTTTTTTCTTTGTCAGTTCCAGGTATTCTTGTATTTTTCAACTTCCAATTATCTTTCTTTCTCTCTTCCAGCTCCCTCTTTTAATTGCTCTCTCTCGCTCTCTCTCTATCTATCTATCAATCCATCTCTCTTATTGTGAGGATCAAATGAGGACACATTCATCTCATTTGTGATTAAACCATCCCAAACATAATAGGGTTCTTCGTCATTCCACGTCCAACCTATCTTCCATCCATACTGTCTTACTCCTCTCTCTCTCTCTCTCTCTCTCTCTCTCACACAAATTGTCTTCGTTAGTTTACCATCGTTTTCTATATTTACACTCATTTTCTCTGTATTTTCTCTACTCCATTTTCTTTATTTTTCTTACAACTCAGCTTCTTTTAATGGCTAACTTAATTGTTTACCTCTAGTTTCTTTTCTCTCTTTACCTGCTCTTTCTCTCTTTCCAACCCTCTCTTTACTTTGTCTATTATGCCTTTTTTATGAGTTGTGTGTCTTCCTACTCTTTATTTTCTGTATTTCAACTCTATTTATTTTCTCTGCTAACTCTCTTTATTATCTCTTAAGCGGGTATCACACGAGCACTAATCCGACCAACCAACTGCAATCTGGGCAATCTGTTGCCGAAATTGTGTTGCTCCGACGTCAATCGGAGCAACCAACTGTCTTCGATCGTGATCGAAAACCGTTGGCCAAGTCGCCAACCTGTAGTAAAATAAATCAGTTAGCATTGGTATTTACCGATATAGTATGCTATTCTAAGCAATTCAGCCTTCACTTTAACGAAATAATGCTTAGTCTGTCAAAGTACACAGCGTAAATTAATACATTTAGTACGAACGTTCAGGAAAAGAGGATTAAACTGGTCACGTCACAAAAGATGGCAAACATTGCCAGAAATGTTGAGGTATATTATCTTATTTAAAATTATAAATGCTTTATATTTTATTTGTGACCTTCGAGACATGTTACGGTAATATATAGTGATAATATATCTGCAGCAGATGTCGTTAATTGACTTCCGATACAGTATTTTCATAGAGAATGCAGTTTGTCATTAGGCTATAGCCTACTACATGCAGATTCTTTAGGCTTCACCCACTGTATTTATGTTATACAATACCAGCAGATTCATGTTAATGTATCATAATAATGACATTGTTTTAATAGTAAATTCATTTCTATACATACATTCGTTTCAATAATGTAGCGTACGTTGTAATAGTAATTGTATACTGTAAGTTACAAGATAAATTACCGTAAACTGGGATAGGTTTCTCTAGGTTAGCTTGTTTTTTAATGTAATAGAAATTAAAAAACTAAAACCCACATAGATAATATACAATTATAGCATTGGGTACAAATTATTCTAGATAAGATGAATATGCAGAGCGTTATTCTAGTAAAATGTGCAATTAGTAGTCTACCAACCATTTCATCGCTGATTGCTGACTGTAACCATCATCTTGTATAGTTCATATTTGCATTGTTTATATAGCCATTACCGAGTAATTGTTAGGCTATGTCTTATATATAATTTATTATATTACATAATAATTCAAAGGCATTGATATGTTATTAGCTGGAGGAGTGCCTAATTATTGCATTATTATTCTTCCCTCCCTTCTTTAAGTTATCAACATATATGTGTGTTCATGTAGTCACTCTGGTAGACCTATTAACCATAATACCCCCAAGACACCCCTTCGAGATAATTTTTTACATTGTTCGGTAGGAAATATACCGGCCTTCCCTAAATTATCGGTTCGCTATGGCTCGCCAGGAAAAAAATTGACACCTAAATGGCAGGTAGTCATGATATTGATGCCAAGCTACAATTGCCCGTAAATAAATGTACGAAAAAATCGCCCGAATAACACCACCTTAAAGAAGGGGAGGAGAGAAGAAACACGCAATACAGATAGAAGGTAGTGAGATGAAAGGAAATGGAAAGATGGAAACCTATGTGGCGGAGGATAAAGGCATAAGGTGTAGCGCGCATCTACTGGCTATGCAGTGGGCGACGGTGATACGGGGTGGGAGTAGGGGAGGTATGGCAGTATGTGGGGGTGCAGGTATGGCAGCAAGTGTGTGGGGGGGGGGGGTGTGAACGGGCGACGGTGATAGGGGTGGGAGTAGGGGAGGAATGGCAGTATGTGGGGGTGCAGGTATGGCAGCAAGTGTGTGTGTGTGTGTGGGGGGGGGGGGGGGGGGGGGGGGGGGTCGTATGGCAGTATGTGGGGGTGCAGGTATGGCAGCAAGTGTGTGTGGGGGTGGTGGGGGGGGGGGGGGTGAACGGGCGACGGTGATAGGGGTGGAGTAGGGAGGTATGGCAGTATGGGGGGTGCGGTATGGCAGCAAGTGTGTGTGGGGGGGGGGACGGGCGACGGTGATAGGGGCTGGGAGTAGGGGAGGTATGGCAGCAAGTGTGTGTGTGGGGGGGAGGGGGGGGATGGGGAGGTATGGCAGTATGTGTGGGTGGGTGTGTGCAAAGTATATACACTAACAAGTAGACCCACCAGATACTCAAATTTCTGGTAGCTCGCCGAAATTTGTTAGTCTTGTAAAATCGTGACGTCACGCATGGGATGTAGGCTAGATGTTGACAACATGGGGAGAATGTCGTTCCACTTTGTTTTTCCATTATTAACTCATACTGGTAGAAGCTTGGCATATTTTATGGCTAGAAATTCAAGAAAGCACTATATTAAGAACAAGTAGAATATGAACACAAATCAATCAAGTCATTAATTTGTAATGATATTCGATATAAATATGCAGACGAAGGAAGCTCATGCCCTGCAGCCGGTATACTTCTACTATATTCACGCCCAATTACAGGTATATGTCGATGTATGTTTACTGTATGTCTTGAATTAGGTTTGGTTACTTTGGTTGGGATAGTTTTTATCACAAAGTATTTTAAATGCATCGAAATAGAATCGTGATTCGGTGTAAATGTCAGGGCATAGCGGCTGTGGCCATGCCTTCCCCGCAGACGAAAGCACAGTTGTCATAGCGAACTCTCTTATAGAGCATTTAATATATTACCCAGGTCTATTATTGTATGCTGGTGAAAGTTATAATAATTAAACCAGACAAAAGCTGGATTTGTTTTAGGTACTCACGATAGTGGTGAAAAAAATAAATAAATAAAGAATGTGTCAGTCATAATAACGGGGTTCGTGTGTGTCTGTGTTCCCGCGTGGCTTTAGACGGTGTTGCCATATTTCAAAGTATCTTTGATTTCTTGTTCTTATTTCAATTGTGCAGTACCTACAGTACAATCATAATGCATGTACCCGGGGTACGTTGTGGTAACTATATTTAAAGGCAGTGTATACTGTTCATATATCGCAACATTAACCCATTTTTAAGACAATTCACCATAATCCTCATTATGGAACACAATAGGTTAGCATAATGAGTTGATGACTGGCCAATACTGCATGCAGACAGTATGCAGAGTCCTTGGCTGATATTCATACAACGATTTTATCCCGAACATTATATAATAATGACTCCTTACGTGGTGACAAGCTCACAAGATACTGTCATTAGACTTAATCGCAACCAAATATAGTAGGCTATACTCCAATGAAAGACATGTTATTCAGCTTTTCAAAGCCACACATCCTTAGATTCTTCAGGTTTGTATATGAAATATGGTCCTACTGTCCCAGGCGTGACGTCACGCTGGATGTCGGAGGTTCCAATATTACTTCGGTGAGTTAACTTCTTGTTTGTATTATAAACTTTGTGTGTGTGTGTGTGTGTGTGTGTGTGTGTGTGTGTGAGAGGTGGTGTGGGGGGTTGCAGACGGACCACTCAGTAGCACTACCGAGTAATACAGCTTAGTGGCGAGTAGCAGCCACTCAGTTGCTGCTACAATCTTATTGCACCTCGAGTCCGAAATCCGCTGATCGTTGTTTTAGTTTTAACATGATTCGGCTTGGAAAAAACAAAACAAACTACAAAACAAAGTAGTCCGTGTGGAAAGCTTCTCTGCCGCTGATGCTCGTGTGAAAGCATACACAAATTTCCTATTAAAAACGAAAATTTATGGACGCTACCGAAGGCGAAGGGCACCACCAAGTAGTTTGTCTAAGCAAGGCCCTAAGGATGGGAGTGGGGTGAACTGTAGGGAGTTGATTTTGATTTGATTTGATTCTTTATTGAGAATTCATACATACATGGGAATACATAATTACACGTTGTCTCAAAAGGGCAAAGATGGTAAAACAGTCTGTAGGGAGTGGGGAGGGAAATGGGAAGAGGGGGACGGGGAGGGCAGGAAACTTGGGCCGCGCCGTGTTGCCAGAAGTATGATGACCTATGCTTGCACCAATATTCACCGTAGAGACCATAAACACCCTCATAGTAATAATAATGAAATTGCTAACTTATTATGTTCATTCCTTGCACCTAATGATGATAGATATGGCGTATTTGCTATTAATTAAAGTGGTATTTAATAGATTAAAAGGTATCGTCCCCTGTTAGTTTGTTTACACCGTATGTCCATAATGATGTACGGGTCAACACATGTGCGTTATGCATTGATATTGGCTTCTGTAGGATGTGTGTCCGATGGGTCTTGTCATACCGGATATTCCAAATAGCAAGGTATCTCGCACGCTTCTAAAATATTAATTATTACTCTATTGATGGACATTTTGGAGTTGTTCGTGCAATTTTGTGAATTAGGGCATCTGGTGAGGGAAGAAAGCGGTTGTCTTTGGTGATTTTAAAAGTCAATATTAATTATACAGCTCGAGGGCTGAATAATAGTGTCGGCGTAATATTGACCCTCATCAGCTCATCTCTCTCCGTAGCAGTGATGTTAAACGTACGATAATTATCGTATTTGTTCGATATTTTCGGTCTGTGTACGATGTACGATACAAAGTTATGTATCGTACGCTAAAATACGATAATTTTGTCTCCAGTGATTTTTTCCCCTTTAATTTGTATAATAGGAGAGAGAGAGAGAGAGAGAGAGACGGCGACGGCGACGGTTATGTACTGCCGGGCCATGAGTGAGGCCGTAGCCCACCAAACTTTGCCTTCAAGTGGTGGCCAGGCTATCAATACGCATGCGCCGCCTCCTTCAGTAGGATTTAAAAAAACTATTCATATTTGAGTGCAGCAAGCAGGCCCAGTCTCGAAACACCTTGCATAGGCCTACTATCCCACAGGCCCCACACATCCAGGAGTTCCGGTGAGTGAAAAGGGAGATCAGTAGGCTATAATAATTTATCATAATTGGCAATTACTGTATATATCTACTGTATTCAGTTATGGGAGTGAAATGAATGTAGGCCTAGCCTAGGGATGATATTTCACTTAGGACATTAGGCTATAGCCTAGAAAATACGATAATTTACTGGGAAATACGATAATTTTAGTATCTGGTACGATAGCCCGAATGTCAAAAGTTAACATCCCTGCTCCGTGGTCTCCGTCTCTCCTTCTCTGTCACGCCTTGGTAGTGTAAGGACGCGCGGTATTTTCTCTGCTATGTTTTATTTACTTTGTGCTAGTGCTTCTATCGTCGACGGGTGAACTTCGGGCGTGGGGGCGGCCCGGCGATGCAGTGGTGGTGTCACGTGATGGAGAATTGGAATGGTAAGTTGCATTAGCGATTTATTGAAGGATTTTACCAGATGATTTTGGAGACGTGAGCGGGTACCCAAATCCACCCTTGCTTGATGTTGCTTTTCATTAACGGGCTGCTTCATTTGACGTGTAAACTATAATGATTAGGCTAGGCCTATATAGACGATATTGAAGGATAAACTGTCGTATCGTTTTAGTTATGCGTATTTAAGAAGGAAATATGATGGTTATGTATTTACTGCAT
The DNA here is from genome assembly GCA_032716605.1 of Paralithodes platypus. Taxonomy (NCBI): domain Eukaryota; kingdom Metazoa; phylum Arthropoda; class Malacostraca; order Decapoda; family Lithodidae; genus Paralithodes; species Paralithodes platypus. The sequence continues at coordinate 19,346,012 of CM064581.1, read as the reverse complement.
TCATCCACGTGTTCCTTAGTGTTTCGTTATTGTTGTCTTGCTTCTCATAACCTGCAGCATTCACCAACATGTTCCTTATTGTTTCGATATCATCTTATTTGTTTTATGTTTTTGTTACAGCATTTTCCACGTCTTCCGTATTGTTACCTCAGCCAACGAAATTGGACGGAGGTTATGTTTTTGCCTAGTTTTGTATGTTTGTCTAAACAATATCTCAAAAAGTTATAAACCGATGTTCACGAAATTTGGTGGGTAGATAGGATATACGACAAGGAAACATTTATTTCATTTAGGAGGCTATCAGTAAAGCACATATCTCCGCCAGCGTAGGCGTATTTTACCAACTGGAATCTGGAGTTGTGGACAATCTGTTGCCGAGATTGTGTTGCTCCGACGTCAATCTGAGCAACCAACTGTCGTCGGTCGTGAGCGAAAACCGTTGGCCAAGTCGCCAACCTGTAGTCAAATAAATCGGTTAGCATTGCTATTTACCGATATATTATGCTATGCTAAGAAATTCAGTCTTCACTTTAACGAAATAATGCCTAGTCTGTCGAAGTACACAGCGTGAATATTAATATATCTAGTACGAACGTTCGGGAAAATAGGCTATGATTAAACTCGTCACATCACGAAAGACGGCAAACATTGCCACAACTGTCAGGGTATATTGTCTTATTTAAAATGATAAAAGTTTTATTTTTTATTTGTGACCTTGGAGACATGTTATAGTGATATATAGTGATATATCTGCAGCAGATGTCGTTAATTGACTTCCTATACAATATTTTCATACATAATGCACTGCTTGTTATTATTATACTACATGCAGCCTCTCTAGGCTTCACTCGCTGCTGCATTTCTTTTACACAATACCAGCAGATAAATTTAAATGCTTCATAATTATGACAGTGTTATATTAGTTCATTCATTTTTATACATACATTCGTTTGACTCAAATAGTGTACGTTGTAATAGTAATTGTATAATGTACGTTACAGGATAGATTACCAAAATTGGGATAGGTTTCTCTAGGTTAAATGTTTTTAATGTAATAGAAATTAAGAAACTAAAACCCACATAGATATTATATAATTATAACATTGGGTACAAATTAGTCTAGATAAGATGAATATGCAGAGCGTTATTCTATTAACCCTTAACTGTCGGCGCGCAACATAAGTCGAGTTAAATAAAGCTGGACTATGTGGCGGCGCTCGACATAGGTCGTGTGGCAATTTCAGCACGTAATGTTGCTGAGAGAGAGAGACAAGTGGTGGCAGGAGAGTAGCGAGCGTATGACTGCTCCAGACCACCGCGGCGAACCTACTGACACGAATCCCACCTCCTCTCTCACTCGCTATATACGGAATTGTATGGGGAAAGTGCCTAATTACATGCTTTTTGCACTCGCGTTGCACGGTTATTGCAAGAAAACTAGCCATCATAAAAGGATCGTTATGGTGTCATTCGAAAGCTCTGTTTATGCCCTTTCAGGGATAGATACTTGTTTTACGTTCTGGGTCTTATTTAGGCATGAAAATGATCACGTAAACAGCCCTATTTTGGCTAAAAACACCCCGCTGGGTGGTACATATAAATAAACCGCCTAGGCCGCTAATAAGGTGTTAAAATGTGCAATTAGTAGTCTACCAAACATTTCATCGTCGAATGCACACTGTAACCATCATCTTATATAGTTCATATATGCATTTGTTATGTAGACAGAACCGAGTAATTGTTAGGCTCTGTCTTATATATATTTACAATATATCATATATTACATAATAATTAAAAGGCATTGATATTTTATAAGCATTCCCTATGTAAGGAGTGACTAATATCGCATTATTATTATTGGACAATATAAAGATGATGTAATTAAATTCATACATCGATTTTATCGTGGCCTACAGGTTTCTTATACCATGTATTTCATTCCTATATGTGTCTAAATGCGCGTAAAAATGTATTACTGATCCTGAAAAAACAAAATATCCTCTATATCGCCTACGTCGCAAGAGGCGGGTGGCTTTGTTTACATCCGCTGCGAAGAAGAAGAAGCGTTGGGGAAAATTTGGTTTTTGCCCCCTACTGTTTAAATATATGACGATTTCAATAAATATTGGGGGGGGGGGGTGAGGGGGGGGCTTGCCCCCCCTTCTACATATTTTGTATCCAACGGCAAACGGTTATGGCCAAATAGTTATTTTTCGCGAGTGAAGGGACGTGTTTTTAGATTGTTGTATAATGGGTAAATATGCATTTACGCGTATTTTCACACATCAAAACACCCTTACACAACTCTAAACTACATAAAAACAATCGATTTTTTTTTTTAGCAATTTAATTACATCATCTTTAAATTGACATTATTATTATCAGCATGTGTGTTTTCATTTAGTCCCTCTGGTAGACCTATTAACCATAATACGCTCTTGATCGACCAGTAGTAAAAGGATTATTACAAAATAATATAGTTAGGCAGAGTTTTTGCGCGATCAGTTAAACTCCATGAGTAGGCTATGCAAGCCTCTCGCAAAAAAAAAAAAAAAGCATGTCTACGTCGCCGAGAACTCTGTTTTGTAATGTCATAGTTATCAATGTATTCAGATTGGTAAATAGTGTTAGGTGGCCATTCTAATAAACTAGTTTACTCATCCACAGCCTTGACTATTGAATTATGTACACACCTTATAAAATGCAATACATAGGCCAAAGAACCGTAGATGCGCAATCCTTCAATTTTTCAAACTCTGAATACTAACCTCCCGTAAGCGATATTTAACATTTACATTTTACATTTCCTCTATAATTTTATTTATTAGATATGATTATGTATAGTTATTACAATTACATAAAAAAAGTATTGCGTGTTTTAAGCAGGGTTTGGAGCTAGGAGAACACTGTGTCGTCTGCAGTTGGTTGGTGATAGTATGATGCCGTGTGCTAATTATTACCAACGTCGATCGTCCCGATGCAAGTTGGTTGGTCAATTGGTTGGTCGGATTAGTGCTCGTGTGAAACCCGCTTTACTCTACGTTTGATCTCCTGCTCTCTTAGGTTTTCTCTCTTTTTGCTCTCTTTTGTCTATTTCAACTATCTTTATTTACACTCTTCCTGCCCTCTTATTCTTCTCTCTCACTCTCTCTCTTTAGTACCTCTATTCTATACCTCTTTATTTCTTCCCAGTAATTTTCTTTCTTTTCTCTCCTTTCACTCTTTATGTTCTCTCTTCTCGCTCTCTTTATTATATCTATTCCAACTCTCTTTATTTCCTCTCTTCCCGCAATCTTTATTTTATTAATTATTCCAGATTTGTTTTCGAGTTAACTTTCTTACACCTGTATATCAGTTTCCTTTTTAGCTTGGACTTTCCATTCTCTCTTTCAGCTCTCCATTCTCTCTTTCGGCTCTCTTTCCATTATATCTTTCAGCTCTCTTTCCATTATCTCTTTCAGTTCTCTTTCTATTCTCTCTTTCAGCTCTCTTTCCATTATATATTTCAGTTCTCTTTCCATTCTCTCTTTCAGCTCTTTCCATTATCTCTTTCAGTTCTCTTTCCATTCTCTCTTTCAGCTCTCTTTCCATTCTCTCTTTCAGCTCTCTTTCCATTCTCTCTTTCTATTATATCTTTCAGTTCTCTTTCATTATCTCTTTCAGTTCTCTTTCCATTATCTCTTTCAGTTCTCTTTCCATTATCTCTTTCAGCTCTCTGTCCATTCTCCCTTGCAGCTCTCTTACCATTATCTCTTTCAGCTTTCTTTCTATTCTGTTTTTCAGCTCTCTTTCCATTCTCTCTTTCAGCTCTCTTTCTATTCTCTCTTTCAGCTCTCTTTCCATTTTATCTTTTAGCTTTCTTACCATTATCTCTCAGATCTCTTTCCATTCTCTCTTTCAGCTCTCTTTCCATTCTCTCCTTCAGCTCTCTTTCCATTATCTCCTTCAGCTCTCTTTCCATTCCTTCAGCTCTCTTTCAGCTCTCTTTCCATACACTCTTTCAGCTCTCTTTCCATTCTCTCCTTCAGCTCTCTTTCTATTCTCTCCTTCAGCTCTCTTTCCATTATCTCCTTCAACTCTCTTTCCATTCTCTCCTTCAGCTCTTACCATTCTCTCCTTCAGCTCTCTTTCCATTCTCTCCTTCAACTCTCCATTCTCTCCTTCAGCTCTCTTACCATTCTCTCCTTCAGCTCTTTCTATTCTCTCCTTCAGCTCTTTCCATTCTCCTTCAACTCTCTTTCCATTCTCTCCTTCAACTCTCTTTCCATTCTCTCCTTCAACTCTCTTTCCATTCTCTCCTTCAGCTCTCTTACCATTCTCTCAGCTCTCTTTCCATTCTCTCTTTCAGCTCTTTCCATTCTCCTTCAGCTCTCTTTCCATTCTCTCCTTCAGCTCTCTTTCCATTCTCTCCTTCAGCTCTCTTTCCATTCTCTCCTTCAGCTCTCTTTCCATTCTCTCCTTCAGCTCTCTTTCCATTCTCTCTTTCAGCTCTTTCCATTCAGCTGTTATTCCATTCTCTATATCAGCTTCCACTGTTATTCCCTCTTATCGCCCTGTCCTCTCTTTATTTGTGCTTATCCATCTATAATAAAAACTATTATTATTATTTTTTTCTGGTCTCCCCTTCTCCCGAATGTTGAGCCCCATTAGTTTTTAAATTTTAAGTCTCTCTCTCTCTCTCTCTCTCTCTCTCTCGCGCGCCATTCATTGTTTTGACAGTTCTGATATATTTCCCTCCCAACTCTGTCTTACTCTTTCCTTCTTTCCTTTACTTATCCAACCTCTTTACTTGTATTCCTTTTTTATCCATCCATTCACTTATTTACCTATATATTCATTCACTCACCCATCTACCCATAATTTAGCCATTCAATCATCCATGCAGTTAATAAATCACTGATTCATCCATCCATTCCTCCCTCCCTGATTTCCTTCATTCAGCCATGCATTCCTTTATTCCTCCATTCATTCCTCCCTCCATTCATTCTTTTATCCATTAAATTTTGTAATCACAATTATTTCTCACTTTTCGTACACCCTCCTTTCCATTCATTCTTCCTATCCTTCCCTTCCTCTTTTGTAAACATTCTTTTCTCCTATTGTATCCCTTCTTTTCTCATAATTCTTCCTTCCTTAACTCCCTTCCTCTCTTTTCTCTCGTTCCCTTCCTTCCTTCCTCTTCACTCCTTCTTTTATCTCTCCTCTTTTCTTCCTTGCCGTCCTTCCTTCCTTCCCTTTGCTCCCCTTCTTTACTCTCCTCTTCCCCCATTTGTTCTTTCTTCCTCACTCCTTTCCTTCATCTCTCCATCTGTCCTCTCCTCTTCTTCCATTCCCTTCATTCCTTCCTTCCTCCTCACTCCTTCCTTCATCTCTCCTGCTTTACTATCTTTATCCCTCATCCCTTCCTTCATCTCTCCTTCTCTACTCTCTTCTTCTCTCCTTCTCTAGTCTCTTATTCACCCATCCTCCCTTCTCACCCCTTCCTTCATTTCTCCTTCTCTCCTCTCTTCTTCCCTCATCAGTATCATCTTCATTCCTTCCTTCATCTCTCTTTGTCTCCTATCTTCTTCTTACATCCCTTCCTTCCTACCTTCTCTCCTCTCTTCTACTCTCATCCCTTCCTTCCTTCCTTCCCTTTTCATTTCCTTCCTTGCGTCCCCTCCCCATTCATGTCTATATTGTCTACCCTACATTTATAATTTCATAAGTTCCTATTTTTCAAGCTTCGTTTCACTACGTTTCGCTTTACTTTGTTTCGTTTCATGGTTTCACTTCACTATGCTTCGTTACAATATTTGTTTTGTTTCACTGTTTCTGTTCACTGTTTCGTTCCATTATATTTGGACTCATTTATATTTTCACTATATTTCGTTTCATGAGGAGTCGCTTCACCATGTTACATTTATCTGTTTCGTTTCACTTTCAATTTCCTCTATTTCGTTTTACTACGACTCGTTTCACCATACTTCGTTTCGCTGTGTTCATTTTACTTTTGCTTCACTGATTTGTTTCACCGTGCTTCGTTTCACTATGATCGTTTAACTTTTGATTCACTATGATCTAATTCACTATATACTTTACTTCACTATATCTAGATGCCCTTTGATTCGCTTCACCATGATTCGTTTCGCTGTTTTCTTTCACCCTGTTTCGTTTTGTCTCCACTCCTTTCTCCGTTTTTTTTTTCTCGTCCATGTTATTTGCTCTCTCCATCATTCTTTGTTTCCTTCACTCTACATCATTTACCTAAGGGGAACTTTTTATTTATATGTTTATTTATGTGTTTATTTATTTATTATTATTGTTTTAGTTTGCTCCATAGACCTCCATCAAGCTTAAACACTACCCACAAGATTCTCTTACTAGATAAATTTGCGCACTTTTCGGTAGTAAAATTACTCGGCCGAAGGCCAGTTTCTCCAAAATTTCAAACTCGCTATCGCTCGTCAGGAAAACATCGACACCTAAATGGCACGAAAGGTCTATATATTGATAAAGAAATGGGGGCGTAAGGACTTAAAATCGGCAAACTAAAGGAGCGAACGTCCTAAGACTTAAGATATATAACTCATAATGGGGCTCAACATGAGGGAAAAGGGGGTCCAGAAAAACACACTTCCCCTTAATGTTATCAGATCCTTCCATTCTTTATTACCGGTATTCCATTTACTGCCCGATTTTATTTATTTCAACCCCTTTTATCAATTATGATTCCAAAACTCTATTGTACTGCATATATCATTCTTTTATTTACCATTTACTCTCTCTCTCTCTCTCTCTCTCTCTCTCTCTCTCTCTCTCTCTCTCTCTCTCTCTCTCTCTCTCTCAGTTTTGTGGAAACTTATTCACAAGGTCCATGTAAAAAGCTCTCATTATTTCGGCTTTATCCCTATTCATTTTTAAATCATTCTTGTAATGAGCATTTTTCCTGCTATCATTCATTCTTCCCTTTCTTTGTAAAATACAAGGTATTTATTTTTTGTTATCCTCCTCTAATTGTCTTTCTTGCTTTCTCTTCCAGCTCCCTCTTTTAATTGCTCTCTTCTGCACTCTCTTCGTTATTTCACTAGGGATTTCTCTTGTTTATCTTGTAATTCTGTCTTTCGCTGCTTTGTTTGTTCATTCCCTCATATCAGTTCATATTTTCTTTATCTTCTCTTTATTCGCTGTATTGTCTCTCTTCCCCCACCCGTTATATTCTCTTTCAGCTCTTCTTTTATTTTCTTGCTTACAGGTCTGTCTTATTTTCTCTTCCAGCTCTTTCTATTTTCTCTCTTCCGGGTATTTCTTATGTTCTCTCTTCCCCCCGTCTGTATTGTTTCTCTCTTACAGCTCTCTCTCTCTATTTCCTCTCTTCCGGGTATTTCTTATGTTCTCTCTTCCCCCATTCTTTATTGTTTCTTCCAGCTCTCCTTGTATATTTTCTCTCTTCCGGGTATTTCTTATTTTCTCTCTTCCACCCTCTTATTGTTTCTCTCTTACAGCTCTCTCTCTCTATTTGCTCTCTTCCGGGTATTTCTTATGTTCTCTCTTCCACCCCTCTTTATTGTTTCTCTCTTACAGCTCTCTCTCTCTCTATTTCCTCTCTTCCGGGTATATCTTATTTTCTTTCTTCCCCCATTCTTTATTGTTTCTTCCAGCTCTCCTTGTATATTTTCTCTTCATTGTTTTCCATATTTTCCCTTCTACCTCTCTTTATTGTTTCTATTACATCTTAGATTCAATCATTATTATAGGAATCATTATATTCAACTCTCATATAATTTTAAGGTGATTTACTTGTAATGAATGATACTTATGCAGGTGACTGTACACCTTGGGAGTTATTCTTTGTAACTTCCTGTACTTCCTCCATTCTAGATTATACCAAGTCAGACACCCTTCTCACGCTCTTTAAGGGGGGTGACCTGTTTTTGTTCTGTGCTTCTCTATCTTTCTCTGGCTTGTATCCATTTGGCCCCATTCAGCCTACTGTTTTAAGACGTTTATCCCCATCCAGGTGTCATTTTTTACTGGTGAGCGGTAGCGAGCCAGCATATTTTTTATTTTTGTTTGACAACAGGCTAAATTTGTACATTTTTCGATAGAAAAACGTCTCCGGCGAAGCCGGATTTCTTCATATAATGCTGGCTCGCTATCGCTCGCCAGGAAGAAATCGACACCTAGATGGGGATAAACGTCTTAAAACAGTTGGCTGAATGGGGCCGAATGGATACAAGCCAGAGAAAGAGAGAAAAGGACAGAAATAACAAAAAGCAGGTCACCCCCCTTAAGCCCAGCGTGCATTTTTTATTCTCTCTCCATGTCTTGATCATGTGGACAGAAATGTACAGGGAATTTTCCACCAGCTTCAAGGTGTGTGGGAGAGCAGAAAAGGTGGGAGGTGTGGAGAAGATTTAGTTAGTTAGATACAGGCCTCTCTCACAACTAGAGGTCTGGGAGATATTCTCTCTTGGAGGACTACATTCTCACTTATATTTTTAGTACATCTGTATAATTTTTTCAGTTGTTACTTAAATACATTAAAGTTGGTTTTGGATTCACAGAGCTTTATTTTCCCTTTACCTATATTACATTTATAAGGTATTATGTTCCCTCCACCAACCGACTTTACTTCTAAACTCAATTAATGAAATCAACAAATACATGTGGCAGTCCAGGGATTCGAACCTAGGATGCTCACACCGACATTCAGTGCATTTATAAGAGAAATGGTGGCGGCGATTTACCTATCTAATTAATCAATTCAATCTACGAGAGAGCAGGACGGAGAGCTGAGGTTCAACCTACTTTTTTAATCAACCAATAACTATATAGGAACGTACCTCAAAACGTCTTCCTAATAAAGTTAACTATTCTACCTAACCTGGTTATATATACTGTATATCTTAATATAAAAATCTATCATTAACCTAACATGGTTAACCCCTTGAATACATTGAATACCAAAAGTAATTTGTAACATTTCTCTCTTCCAGCCCTCTCTCTCTATTTGCTCTCTTCCGGGTATTTATTGTATTCCCTCTCTCTGACTCTCTCTGTTTTCTCTTTCCATCTTTCTTCCCATTCCTGTTTATCTCATTTTCTCATTATTTCAGGTCAGCTCTCTCCTCTTTCCCCCTTCCAGCTCGCCTTTAATTCACTCTCTTTGTCCTCTCTTTCTATTCTCTCATTCACTAATTTCTCTCTCTTCTCTCTTTGGAAGAAGGTCAAAATGATCATACTCCTATTATATAGTCCATTCATTGTACGCAGGCCAGGAATTGTGAACTCAAACGTCTGTAACTCAAAAAGGGCTAAATGTCCACACCCATTCTCTGGCTGACTCTTCCCAAATGGTAGAACTATTAGCTCGATTACTCTAGTTGTACGGTTAATTATAGAGGATAGTGGTTCCATGTGTTGACTAATAAACAGAAGGCTATTCATAGTGCAGTTGGGTGGAGTACATGATTATATTGATATCCAATATTCATAGTGCAGTTGGGTGGAGTACATGATTATATTGATATCCAATATTCATAGTGCAGTTGGGTGGAGTACATGATTATATTGATATCCAATATTCATAGTGCAGTTGGGTGGAGTACATGATTATATTGATATCCAATATTCATAGTGCAGTTGGGTGGAGTACATGATTATATTGATATCCAATATTCATAGTGCAGTTGGGTGCAGTACATGATTATATTGATATCCAATATTCGATAAAATGGACGTTAACCGTAGTCATGAATTGTACTTATAACTGTTTTGATGGTATGATGGTTAGAGCGTGTAAGTTCTGTATGAGATATCCTAGGTTCGAATCCTGGGAGAATCACATGCTTTTATCAATTTCATTTTGGGGCTATTGGTGTTATGTTAGAAATAATAATGAATAAGCTATACACGGCCACATTCTTACACAGCGTAGGTTAGATTAGGTTATTAGGCTAGACTTGGTTAGGTTAGGTTAGATTAGGTAGGGTTAGGTTAAAGGGAGGTTTTGTTTATTTTCTGGATTACCTTCTCTCTCATATTTAGCCACATTAGTTTTGAGAGATTAAGACGTTTGCTCCATTAGTTTGGCATTTTAACACATTTTGCCCCGTTCCTTTGTCAATATTAAGACCTTTTGTGCCATTTAGGTATTGATTTTTTCCTGGCGATAGCGAGCCTGTAATTTAGGAGGAACCGGCCTTTGGACGAGATTTTTGTTTAACGAAAGATATACACATTTATCTTGAAAGGGGGTCTCGGGGATATTTGTATAAGCTTGGTAGAGGTCTATGGAGCAACCCCGCCTCCACTTATTTATTAAGTCAGTTCTGGTTAGCTTATATTAACTTTAGCTAGGTTAAAATGAGTAAGGTTAAGTTAGGATACGTAATGGAGTGTTTCCGTTTTGACCTGAGACCCTCTCCTTATCCGGTCTTTTTTACTTCCTCAAGCAGAGGATCCATGGGTGAGTCATATTCAGCCTCTTATAGCCATACCCCATCATCGTCCGTGGTTATTACTATAGATTTGCCGCATTTGTGTGTGTGTGTGTGGGTTTTTTTCTTCTATGTGAGTGAGGGAGACAAAAGGCAGAACTGTCTGTAGCGAGTGCCTCCCCCAGAGTTGAAAGAAAGACGGGGCCAAAATCAAGGGACGTTCGAGCCAAAATGCCTGGACATACGGAGTTTGAAGCAATTTAAATCATAGGAAGAGGGAAAGACTGATTCTGGGAGAGAGTTCCAGAGCTCAGCTGTTGAATAGAAGAAAGATTGAGAATAACATTTCACTCTAGGGTTGGAGAGTTGCACAGAGCAGGGGTGGGATTGTGTTGCAAGACGGGTGCTACGTTCTCCATGTGAAGAGGGGGTGGTATACACTGAGAGAGCTCTGAGGAACACTGATTATTGTTTATGGCACGCTAGTTGTTGTAATTGCAATGAAAAATACTGGAGCATTAATTATTAGTGCTCTAAATGATATTACAACGACTTGTATATTATTGACTGGATAGGAATGCGACAACAGTATAGTAATTACAACTTATAATAGTTTTGGCCGCTACTCTAAATGTTTGTATTATGTTGTATTATGTTGTATTATGTTGTATTATGTTGTATTATGTTGTATGTTCCTGTACTGTTGGATTGACTGTGGTTATGAGTGTTTTTGTCAGTACCAAACAGTACGAAACTTTACCAGCAGCGCAAGTGAAGTATTATGTCTATCAAGTAAATTTAATATTAACAAGACTCCGGGGCCTGATAATTTATATAATATAATATTAAAACAAGAACAAGAATATGCGAATCCCCGACTATTATCTTTAACTTACCACTACAGCGGGGAAGCATCCCAATGATTGGAAAACAGCCAACATTACACCCATTCACAAAAAGGGTGATCGAACCAAATCACGTCATTATTGTTGTATAGTAATTATTGATCAAGTAATAAGTTTGACGTCAGTAATAGGAAACATTCTTGAATCAAATTTAAGAGATAAAATAGGTGAGTATCTAGAATCTAATGAATTAATAAGAAACAGCCAGCATGGGTTTAGGATCAGACAATTGTGCCTAACAAACCTCGAATATTATAAAACAAAATATGTCATTTACTCTTAATGACTCCACTAAGGCGCTTACTAGGCTTTCGAAAGAAGTTTGACAAGGCAACTCACAATAAATGTATTAAACAAGTTTGAAATGCTCAGGATAAAGGGTAATATATATACATGGATTAAATGTATAAGAGAGGCAACTCTCAATAAGGCACATCCAATTATGTACTGTACTAAGATAATATTACTTTGTATTATAATGTTCTTGGGCTGAATAAACTATTTCAATTTCAATTTCAAAATGATGGCTTACAGACAGAGAGCAAGGATTATGTTATTAATGGTGTATACACCAATTGAGTACCTGTTATACCAGTGGTGTGCCTCAAGGGTCGGTTCTTGGTCAAGTTTCATTTATCATCTACTGTATATACTGTATATGATATTTATCATCTACTGTATATACTGTATATGATATTTATGTAGGTCTGAATAACTTATCTCCAAATTTGTTGACTATTAAAAAATAGGGAACATAATCTTAAGCACAATAGTGGGATGGTCAGAAAAGTGGCAAATGCCCTTTAATGTCATCCAATGTCAAATTATGCACAATGGTAAAAAATAAAAAGTATATATATATATATATATATATATATATATATATAATTATACAATATATATACTGTATATAATTATATATATACAGTATATACTATATATATATATATATATATATATATATATATATATATATATATATATACTGTATATATATATAATTATACTATATATATATATATATATATATATATATATATATATAATACAGTATATATATATGATTATCCAAGGAAAGGCCAAACAATGATAACAAATTCTAAGGTTAAAGATCTCGGGGTGATATCTGAACTTTTAAAATCCTCAGAGCAATGTGCGGCTGCGGCAAACAAAGCTTAAAGAATCTTAGGATTTATCTAAATATATTTTATCTTTAAAAACAATTTTTTTTTTATACCGTTATTCAAAAGCATTGTTAGACACCATCTTGATTATGGAGTTCAATGCTGGTCACCGTATCTCAAGAAAGACATCTCGAATCAATGCAGCGTAGAACAACTAAGCTAATTCCCTCTCTGGGAAACAAGCCATATTATGAAAATTAAATTAAATTAAGTTTGTTCTCGCTAAAGAAAAGGAGGTTACGAGGCCAACTTATTGAGTGTTGTAAAATACTTGAAGGATTTGACAGAAGACATCAATGCACTTAGCACGATTAATAACAATACTGCAATCAGAGTTAATGGACGATAATCTGATGGAGATTGGATCAATAGGACTGAATCAGTATGTATGTAATGGTAAGTTCCCTTTCAGACTAATTTGTTTGTATCATATATAAAAACTTACCTTGAGGGTATTTCCTGACCCATTAGGTTACACTTCATCCTATTTTGCCGTACGGCTTTTTAGCCGGAAGGAGTGGAAGGTGGGGAGAAAGCCTTCTACTTTGCTGTTTTATTCTTCCACTATAAACTGTCCCTGTCTAGTAGTATTAAGGCCGGACCACCTAGTTGGGACTGCAAGGTGTGTGTGGTTTGAGTATCTGTGTAACTCTGTGTCTGTGTAACTCTCTCTCATCTCATCTCCATTTCAGACTCATTTCTCAATTTCCCAATTACCCTCTCTCACTTAATCTCCCACCTCTCTGCCTCTCTCTATCAGTGTATCTCAATTACTCTCAAAGCTTCTCTCTCTCGCTCTCTCTCTCCCTTGTTACACGTTATTCTTAGGAATATACTGTATATAGGGATATTATTAATACTCTAATATAGGGCTGAACTGTATATTATATTATAATTACTGATGACACATGTATGTTAGGAGGTAACTGTAGACCCCTCTCAGTATTAAGAGACACCGAGGCGAGTTAGCGGACACAAGACCAGACACAACAAGTACTGAAGCTTGCATTTTTAGAGCTGTTTACTAATCCCTGACACCATATCACCATCCAAATCACGAGGCAAATCATAGTTCACGTTGAATAGAAACCCTCAAGTCACGTGGTATGTCACACCCAGATGTAGGGTATATTCACACAATAACATACACTTGCATGCAGATACTCAGATGATACAAGGTGTGATCTCTAAGTCTGCCGAGGTAATTATATTTGTAGTGAATGTGAACAATCCCAAAGAGGTGAAACATATCAGCATGGATCGTAACAGACTGAAATGGCAGATGCAACTAAGCTTTCAAAAGTGCAAGGTGATGCATATTGAACAAACAAATCCAAAACAATGTTCTGCCCTATGGGGAAATAATCTTGCAATGAATTACTTGAAAAACTTTTAGGGTGTTTTGATTAGTAAAGGCTTAACGTTCTTCAAGCAGTGCATTGAGGTAGGAAAAAATTCCAGAATATTTTAGGGTATATTAAGAGAAAGTTTCAGTGCAGATTCAGGAGATAGTCCTCACACTTTGCAACTTTCTGATATGACCTCTTCCAAAATATGCTGTTCATAATATTACAATCACTAAGGAAAGATATTACACAATGAGAAAGAGTCCAAACTATGGCGACAAAGTGTTTTTTTTCATCGATACTATGAACATCGGTTGAAAACGCTTGGTCTCTCTTCTTAAGCATTTCTCTTCTCATAATCTGCTCTCTGATCGCCAGTATGGCTTCCTCAAGGGTCGCTCTACTGGTGATCTTCTTTCATATCTTACTAACTCTTGGTCATCCTCCTTTCGGGACTTCGGTGAGACTTTTTCTATTGCACTAGACATATCGAAAGCCTTCGATAGAGTCTGGCATAAATCTTTAATTTCTAAACTACCCTCCTTCGGTTTCTATCCCTCCATCTGTGCCTTTGTCTCTAATTTCCTTTCCGGCCGTTCCATAGCTGCGGTTGTGGACGGCCATTGTTCACTTCCTCACCCTATAAACTCCGGTGTTCCTCAGGGCTCTGTCCTATCTCCTATTCTCTTTCTAATTTTTATAAATGATCTCCTTAACTGTACCTTAATTCCCATCCATTCATACGCAGATGACTCAACCTTACACTACTCCATTAGTTTTTCAGAACGCCCCAGCCAGCAATCCCTCAACGACAAACGTAATGAAGCCATAGAACTCTTAAATTCTGATCTAAATACTATTTCCAATTGGGGCAGAGAAAACCTTGTTAACTTTAATGCTTCCAAAACCCAATTTCTCCATCTATCTACCCGTCAGGATCTCCCAGCGGACTATCCCTTATTCTTCAACAATACAAAAATCAACCCTTCATCTTCTCTCAATATTCTTGGTGTCTCTTTTTCTTCTGCTCTCATTTGGAAGGACCATATTACCAGTCTTGCTAAGGCAGCCTCCCAGAAGCTGGGTGTGCTCAACCGCCTTAGGGGGTTCTTTTCCCCTGCACAGCTTCTTGCTCTGTACAGGGGCATAGTGCGCCCTTGTATTGAGTATTGTTCACATGTGTGGGGAGGTTCCTCTCACGCCGCTCTCCTAGACAAAGTTGAAAGGAAGGCCTTTCGTATCATTAACTCCCGTCCACTCACCAACTCTCTGCAATCTCTCTCTCTCCGCCGCAATGTTGCATCTCTCTCGCTATTCTATCGCTACTATAATAATCAGTGTTCCTCAGAGCTATCCCAGTGCATACCACCTCCTTTACGTAGGGCCCTTGATTTTGGCCGTGTCACTCTTTCAACTATGGGGGAGGCACTCGCTATAGGCAGTTATGCCTTTTGCCTCCCTCAATCACATACAAAAACAAAAAGGAAATGCTTAGACTACAAGGTCAACACATTGAAATCTTTAAAATACAATAATTGGTTTGACAAAGGGGATTATAACAAAAGGTTTAACTTCAATATGAACGACATACACTGCCATGCTTACAAATTAGAATTAAAGCGCTCAGCAATAGTGTATGTTAAGTATTTGATCACAGTTATGCTTTATTCTACCTGAAACAAACTTACCTCGGAATTTGTAAATAGTTCCTCAGTAAGTTTCATATTTGTACACTCAGTGCAATGAGTGCTGTGCATTCCACAATTTTTCATTTTCCACTAAGAGTATTTTCCTAGAATGTATAATATGGACAGCAAGGTCTTTGAAGTTCTATTCCCCCCCCCCCCACCCCCCCACACCTCCACCTCTCTGTTTTTTTTCTCTCTCTCCATTTATTCGTTTGAAATTTTTAATCTAATTTCCCGAAATTTCTGCCTTTTCACCTTACTGTCTTTGAACTTTTAAAAATATCATCTTTTCTTGCATTCATTCATTTATTCATTAATTTTCATGCATCAATCCATTAGTTTTTTTAGTCTCTCATTTTATTAGTAATCCATATCTTCATCTATGCATTATTGTTTTCATAAATCCCTCTTTTCAGCCATATATTTGTCTTTTTTTAAATTCCATTTTCACTGTGTATTTTAAATGTCTTTCATTGTAACTGTTATGCCGGATTCTACCTCAATTGATACCCCAGGATACCGAGCTACTGTAACCATGACATCTATAGAAGATAAAGAAGCATCACCACTGAAAATGTTTTACATAATCAAGTACTCTCAAAGAAAACGTAACTTACCACCCAGTCGCCATTTTGTCCCTGACCCCCAGCACATACCTGTCCCTTTGCCAAAGATCTCACCCTTACCTATCAGCCATAAAACAAAGGAGCTTAAGGTACAGATAAACAGATGACCACCCAGGACCTTCTTGCCCTAACCCTCCCAGACCAGCAGGAGATGACAAAAACATGATACAGGTACGGCTGGAGCGCTTTTTTGGTAGCTCATCTTTTCAGCATGCTCCCTCATTTAGACCCCCTAACAAGGAAAGGGGATCTAGACCACCAGACCCTACACCTGTATACTCGTTTTAACCACCCACTGAGGCACCAACTAGACCAACTGTCGGTAAGGCAACTAGACCACCTGATGCTTCACTTGCACACTCGCTTAAACCACCCAGCGAAGCACTGAATAGACCACCTATTCGTATAGCGCCTTGACCACCTGCTACTTCATCTGAATACTCTCTTGGACCACCCAGCAAAACACTGAATAAACCACCTGTCGGTAAAGCGACTTGAGCACCTGACTCTTCACCAGTACACTCGGTCATAGCACCTGGACCTGTCGAGACATTGGTTAGTTTACCTACCAGTACGACGTTCAATACACTTAGTGTCTTACCAGCATACTGGCACATAACACTTGGACCTAGCAAGTAACCAATACACATATTGTCTGGGAAAGTGCCTCGCTTATTGATAGCACCCATGGGAGCCGACCTGAAGAAGAAGAAGACGAAGTCAATGCAACGTGACTACAAGAGGCGTGGCCCTCTTAATATACCTGTAACGATGCCAACCCATGATTCCCCCTTGCCTCTGACCCCGAGGAAACATATCAAACTCATAGAAGTAAAGGTACACAAATATTGCTGTTCCTGTATTTCTGGATCCCTTCTAACTTACAGTAAATTATACAATACACACACCTTCCCTTATTTCCATTTCAACCGAATATACACTATTTATACTTAGGAGTTACTTGGGCGAGTCCGTCGATGAGACTAATTTATAACTATATTTGATTATCGTAGGAAGCCTCAATAAAACATAATTCAAAGTACACAGTTAATATATATCTCCCAACTCCCACACACACACACACACACACACACACACACACACACACACACACACACACACACACACACACACACACACACACACACACACACACACACACACACACACACACACACACACACACATACACACACATAAGTCTGTCTTTCCCTCCACAGGTTATATGCTATCTCTGTATTTGTATATATATATATATAATATTTATCGATCCACTGTCATTTAACCTTGTATGTAATCACCCATATAATCAAGATTACCATTAAGTTAGTATATACCCGTTTGCTCACATAACTGTTAACCTTGTAATTTGAACCTTCTAAACTGTAATTATATACTCTGTTAGTCCTACCACTCGATCAAGAGATTTATCGCACTCCATAAAGTAGTGGCTTTCCCTTTTGAGTACTTTAACTAGTGTAAAATAAAGCCTGGTACTCGGCACTTAAATAACTTATTTCTTTCTTCTTCTCTTATATATTCTACTTCATCTTTAACATCTCTCTCTCTCTCTCTCTCTCTCTCTCTCTCTCTCTCTCTCTCTCTCTCTAAAGGTTTGGCACTAGTATTTGTGGAAACATTTTCACATACAAGATCTGTTCTACCTGGAAAAAACTTCCTTCAGAAGTTGTGACCGCTAGGACTCGGAGATACTAACTATTCCTTGTAACTCCTTGTAACTCTCTCTCTCTCTCTCTCTCTCTCTCTCTCTCTCTCTCTCTCTCTCTCTCTCTCCAAGACGTACGTTCTCTGATCTTGGAATGAGTGTGTATATATCTGAATATATTGCTGTCGTGTGTGTGTGTGTGTGTGTGTGTGTGTTGAATGCATCATTAGACGAGATTCACAGGAGTTTAGGATTTGCGTGTACAGTATATAATATAATTATGTTGGGTATATTATCAGGGTGGGGGTTAACGGTATGTTTTCAGTTTGCTCCGTAGAGCTTTATCAATCTTAAAACCACACACCCTAGATCCCCCTCAGAGACAAGTTTGTACATTTTATGGTAGAAAATATTCCCGGCCGAAGGCCGGTCCCTCTTAATTTACAGGTTTGCTCTCCCGGAAACAATCAACATCTAAATGGCACAATAGATCTTAACCCTTTCAGTTCCGCGGGTTGCCGTTTAGTATTCAAAATAGAATGATCTTACTCTCGTAATTACCTCTTCAAAATTAGCTTTCTGCCCACAACTAGCTCAGACAACTGCAGAAGTTGAAATAATTAAACTAAAGGTTTCTAAACACCCCTGATGGTCACACAGGTTTAATGTATCCCTTAAGGACGCAATCGCGTCCACACGTGCGTGCAAGGGTTAATATTGGCAATTAAACGGAACGAAGCGTCTTTAAATCGCCAAACTAATGGGGTGAACATCATAAAGTCTCAAAGTGAATGGGGCTAAACATGAGAGTGAAGGGGAGCCATAACAAATATAAACATTTGCCTTAAAGGGCACTTCACATATACAGACTCTCTATCCCAACCCCGACTTGGTGAACATGGTGTAGCCATGTACTACAATCCAGTTTAATAAGTGTTGTCAGATATTTCACAAAGTTTCGGATACTGATTAATACTCTGAGGGATAAGCACTTTTCCCAGTAACTATAAAGATACCAATAACAAATGTTGAGCGAAAACCACTGGAATCTATGACAACACTTAATACTCCCGAGTCCCCGACTGTACAGTCGCACTAATAAGTCATGTCTCAGCTGTTATTACGTTTGGCTCGCTCTGTTCTGTGTTAATGTCTGTCAGATGTTGAATAGGGGGGGTAAGTGTAGGAACATGTTTGTATATTTCACTCGATATGAAGAAATGAAGCTTAGCTATTGCTGATACCAATTATTGATCAAAACATACTTGGTGCCGAGACATCACTTATTAGCGCGACTGTACAGGCGGGCAGTATCCTGGGCTGGTCTAGCGCCATCCTTATGTCTCCCCACATGAGCATGTTCAAAACTTTGAAATTTTGTCATGGCCCATTAAAGTTCGTTGTGCCGAAGTGGTACCGTCGTGGCACTGTTGTTGCACCGTTGTGGCAATGTCGTTGTTGTCATGGCACCATTGTAACACCGTCGTTCGCCATCAATATATATTTGGGGAGCTTAATGCAGCTAAACGGGGTAAGTACAACACCGTTTATCTGGTGTTCAGATAAACGGAAATCATGACAAAAGTCAATACATTTTATCCACACATCTATAAAAACGTTGTTGTTTGGCGTTTATTTAATCTGTGACTTATTTCTGATGTGATGGATTTATGAACAAAATTAACCCATCAACTCATAATTAGCAAAATGTTCACAAAGATTGATTGAAACATGTTAAAAATCCCCTACCTGTTTCCCAACATGAGCTGCAGTGATTAATGATGGCGTCCACTCCCCTCTTAAGGAAAGACTGGCCGTTTGTTTGGTCTATTATTTCGTGTATTCATATATTTGTTTAGTTTCCTCCCTAGACCTCCATTAAGCTTAGAAAAAACACCCCCTAGACCCCCTTTCAAGATAAATTTGTAAATTTTTCGGTTGAAAAATGTCCCGGCCGAAGGCCGATTCCTCTTAAAATTGCAGGCTCGCTATCGCTCGCCAGGAAATAATCGACACCTAAATGGCACGAAAGGTCTTAAAATTGACAATGAAATGGGTCGAATATTAAAATTAAAATTGACAACGAAAAAGGTGTTAAAATCGCCAAACAAATGAGCCGAACGTCTTATAATCTCAAAACTAGTGGGGCTAAACATTAGGGAGAAGGGGGTCCAGAAAAACGGTCTGCCTCCCCTTAACGTCAAGAACATAGTGTAAAGGAAAGATGAGGAAATATCTGCATTGATTCTTTTGTTATAATAGTCATGTTTGTGTTGGTAGGTGTTTTTTTTTCTTTTCAACTCCATCACATTAAAAATTCAATCCTGATTAAATTGAAACAAAACAACACTTAACCCCTTCTGTACCGGTGACGTCTCTTGTGTTAGATGTCAGCTACATTTAGACGATATTATGTAGCTTAGGAAGTATATATGATAGCTAAAAGGATTAACCGAGATAGTCTGTAGCTTTGTAATTGGTAGACGTTCTTCTCAAGCTGAATAAAATCGTCTAATAGTAGCTAAAATAAAGTGAAAAGGACGTCCCGGTATAGAAGGGGTTAATTGCGTTCAATAGTAAAGGAGATGACAGATAGAAGCATAGATAGATAGACAGATAGAAGCATAGATAGATAGACAGATAGAAGCATAGATAGATAGACAGATAGAAGCAGGAGGTGTGGTGGAGTGGTCTTGCCACTGGCCTGGTAATCCAAAGGTCCCGGGTTCAAATCCCGATGTATCAATGGGAAGATATTATTGGGATGGAATTTGTGCTGTACCTGGTATCAGTGCATTACCACAAGCCCACCGAAACGTCAATAAAATACCCTCATTGTTCCCTGATTAAATAGCACTGTATGAATATTCCCATATTCAAAATATGCTATAGGGGTGCAATGCCTGGTGAGTTATCTGCTCAACAGGTGGCGTTGTGTGTGTGTAAGTGTGAGAGTCCGAGTGTCGTGGGGGAGACAGTGAAGTACGGGAACGAGGTGGCTTCAGAGATGGGGTCGTTTCGGGCCATGAGTGAGCACCGTGCCTCATGTGAAGGCAAGATGGCAGGTGCTCGTTGTACTCTACGTGCTTCACATGTCTCACTCCCTAGACTGGAACAAGACCTCACGGGCTTCACTGTTCATTGTAAAACGGTGAATGTTAAGGCTCTCAGCCTATGCCCGAGAGGAAGTAAGTTGGAATATAGAAAAAAAAAAAAAAAAAAAAATAGATAGATAGACAGATAGAAGAATAGATAGATAGACAGATAGAAGCATAGATAGATAGACAGATAGAAGCATAGATAGATAGATAGGCACAGGAGGAAAGGTCGGTAGATGACACTCAAATGATAAACAGTTACGGGAAAGAAGATCCTAAAATGATTGAAATGAGAAATAAATGTATCATAATTCTCACCTGTAGTAGCCCGGAGAGATCACTGTTTATCCCCTTCGCTAACCCTATCTGGTGCAACGTCTTAGGGGTTATGATATTCTGTTGCATTATTATTGAGGCTTTAATTGATTTGGCCATTTTCGAACAATGTGTTTTTAGTTTACCCATAGACCTTAACAAAAAATGCCTCTCCAGACCCCCTTCAAACTAAAAAAGTTCCCCCAGACCCCCTTCAAGCTAAATATGTACATTTTTCGATAGAAAAATGTCCCGGCCAAAGGCCGATTTCTCCCAAATTGCAGGCTCGCTATTGCTCGCCCAGGAAAAATCGACACCTTATTGGGTTGAATCATCTTATAATCGCCAAACTAAGAGGTGAAACGTCTTAAAATCTCCAAGCTAATGGAGTAAACCAGGGAGGATCCAAATTGGCCCGCCTTGCACCTAATATCTACCGCGGCTGACAGATCTGTGTTCATTAATCTAGGATATATATATATATATATATATAAGATAGATAGATATATAAATAGATAGATAAATAGATAGATAGTAACTGGGGAAAGGTGTGTCGTTTGATCGCCACCCCTTGTCCTGTACCATGCCTCGTAATCCTGGTCCACGGTGACGTCATCATGGGTTCGCCATAGGTCTATATATATATAGGCTTTATAGGCAGGTCATTCAAGCATAAATCCAAAGAAGTCATCCTAACGCTTTACAATTCCTTAGTCCCCCCTCTTCTGGAATACTGCGTTCAATCCTGGTGCCCTTATTACCAAAAAGATATAAACAAGCTAGAACGAGTTCAACGTAGAGTTACCAAAAGTATACCTAGACTAAAAAACAAACCATACGAGGAGCGTCTTAGAAAATTAAATCTATTTCCTTTAACCCAGCTCAGATTAAGAGGCGACTTAATTTAAATGTTCAAAATTATCAAAGACATCGACAATATGAACTGTAGTAAGTATCACTATCGACCAATCTAATTACACGCGGGGAAGCGGTTGCAAAATTATTGGTATATCGTTTAACTCTCACAAATATATGAATTTCTTCTTCAATCAAGTTGTCAACTTGTGGAATGCTCTTCCCTGAAACGTTATAGACTGCAGCACCGTTGATTCTGTTAAACTTCGCCTAGACAAATATCTTGTATCAAACCCGCGACTGGCTGCGTTTGTAAATGAATAACTTTATTATATTCCTCCCTCAGATTCATCAAGGATTATTGCGTATATATATATATTACTAAGACGTTACTCTCTTTTTCCCAGATATACGAAAGATAATTTATAACTGTGTTATGTTACTAACCCATCTGTTCCCTACTAACTTCCTAATCCTGCCACGGACATTTGTTCCAGGGCAGTAGTTCCCTTTCCAATTTTTCCTTACCCACTCTAAACCACTGTTTGGACAATTGACCCTCAGTGTTTTGAAGGACAAGCAGCTTAGAGGGGTCACTAGACCTGTTGTTGCTTGATTTCCTTTGTACTCCTTTGTAGGTCCTTCGTTAATCGTCCTGTTACCATGGTTACACAGTCGTCCCAAGCTAAAATCTTGCTCATTTTATCATATTTCACGGCGTTATTTAGTGTCGTGGCCGTCTTGACCAAGATTGTGTATGTGTCAAGTGCCCTTTTAGTAAATATAAGCGTGTGAAACAGCTCAACAAGGACCTGTGCCTCATTTCAAGCAATTTTTCACATGACTCAATGCACAATTCGCAATATCATAACTGCGGAATAACCCCTTGAGGAAAATGATGCATTTGACAATTGATTCTGGGCATCATGTTGTTGTTGTTCCCCAAGCTGCCTGGCCAAACAGCCCCAATTCCCCGAGCAAGGCTAAGGCCTTAACCGAGCGCCCCCACTGGATCCTCCCTGCCGACCACAATAAAGCCTGGGTGACCGAAGCCACTCCATGGCGGGGAGCCGAGGAGGGTGCGGAAATGCCCGGGTACCAAAGCCCCACCCAGGGCCCTGTGCCCCTCAGCAATTATGAAGAGAAAGTTGAGGGGCAAAGGAAAAATGTGACGCTTTGGCTTTCAATCTTGGTAGATTGGGAGGTCAATCCACGGAAGAGACGCCGTCACTTGAGATCTAGAAAATATATAAGTAAAATGAACAGTCAGAGTAAGCTATGGGTATGGCAGAGATCGCTCAGTTCTCACTCTGATAGACTAGCCCATCACCACATGACTAGAACCCAATCCTCTCAGCATCAGCTAGGAAAGGCCCTAGAAAGCCGCCTTTGGCGGGGGGATAGCTCCCCTATTTCAACCCCTTTCGGGGTTGGGCACCCGCTGTTCTGGGCATCATTAAGCGATTTAATGGAATTTAGGAAGGATCTGTGGACAACGAAAGGGTAAATACTATCTCAATTAACTCTCTGAATTCCATAATTATACCCTTCCTAATCTGTAAAATCGTCTAATTATAGCCAGAATAAACTGTCAAAATGGGTCATAATTCTCAAGGGGATAATAATTTTCAAGTTTCGGGCTATAAGGAAGTTCAAACTAAAGTTCACAATATTTACTGTAGAAATGGAAGCGTATGTGAGTTTGTGATTGATAGAACTGTTGTTGAATTCAATGTTGTATACTTCTATCTATCTATCTATTGCCTGACGCCGTGATCCCCGAAGGGGTGGCCACGAACGAACCGCCCCCATGCACCTCTGTCCCCAGTCAGTCGACGCCCCTCCCCCCAACCAGCACCACCTTCGTTCATGTACTTCCTCACTCCATCCTTCCACCTCATATTCGGTCTACCTCTCCCCCTCTGTCCCTCCACCTCGCTCTCATACACCCTCTTAGTCATTCTCTCGCTTTCCATACGTTCCATATGGCCGAACCATCTCAAGTTGTTCCTTTTCACACTTTCCAGCACATCTACCTCCACACCACACCTCCTTCTTACTTCCTCATTCGTCTGTCTATCCCTCCATGTAACTCCGCACGCACTCCTTAAGTAATTAATTTCCACTGCTCTCACTCTTGGTCTGAGTCTCTCAACCAACGTCCATGCTTCGCTTCCGTAAGTCAGTGTCGGGATTACCACACTGTCATACAAGGACTTCTTCACTTCCATACTGACCACCCTATTTCTTGTTACTGCTTTTAGCGTTCCTACAACCCTCTTCCCCTGTTGTACCCTCTCCCGCACCTCTTCATCCATAGTCCCATCTTTACTCAACACACTGCCCAGATACTTAAAAGAGTTGACGATCTCCATAGCCTGACCGTTCAGCTTCACCTCACACTCTGTGACTTCACCCCTTTCGAAGACCATAACCTTGCTCTTCCCCGTATTTACCTTCAAATTCCGCTTTTCGCACACTGTTCCAAACTCATTTACCAGACCCTGCAACTCCCATTCATTATCACTCATCAGAACTGTATCATCCGCAAACAGCAGTATAGGTAGCTTCCACTCAATTCCCTCCCTTTTCAGCGATACACCAACATCCACTGCTCTTGATAGCATTTCTTTCATAACTCCATCCATATATACAGTAAACAACGACGGGGACACACACCCCTGTTTCAAACCAACATTCAGGTCAAAGAACTCACTCTGCTCACTCTCCACACGTACTGCCGCCTTTGCACCCTCATACATGCTCTTCACTGCTTTCAGCAACTTGCCCTCTACTCCGTATATTCTAAGTACTTTCCACAAACCTTCTCTATCCACTCTGTCATAGGCCTTCTCCAAGTCCATAAAGGCAACATACACCTTTTGTTTCTTCTCCAGATACTTCTCCACAACACAATTCAGGGTAAAAATGTGATCTACACTTCCTCTTCCCTTCCTAACACCTCCCTGCTCGTCGGCTATCCCTTTCTCCGTTCTCACTCTCACTCTCTCAAATCACTACCCTACTGTATACCTTCCCTACTACGCTTAGAAGACATATTCCTCGGTGGTTACCACACACTCCTCTTTCCCCTTTGCCCTTATATAGGGGGACTATTATGCCAGTCTTCCAGTCATCGGGTGCACTCCCCTTCTCCCATGCTAGTTTGCACATTTTCCATACCCATTCTATCACTATCTCACCACCATACCTCAACATTTCCCCACACACTCCATCTGTTCCTGGTGCTTTCCCCAACTTCACTCTTTTCATGGCTTCCCACACTTCTGACCTCCTGATCCCCACCTCCTCCTCCACTACTTCTCTTCTTCTCCCTCCCATACCATATCCAGCTATGTTTGCTGGCTCTTCATTCCTTTCATTTAGCAACTCACTGAAGTACTCCCTCCATCTTTCGACTCTCTCTTGCTTCTCGGCTAGCATTCTCCCATTCTTATCTTTCACACCCTTACTGTTTCCCTTGCTACCTTCCCTAACTTTCTTGACTTCTTTCCAGAACAGTTTCTTACTCTCCCTCCATTTTACACTCAGATTCCTTCCAAATTCCTCATCTACTCTTCTCTTACTTTCCTTCACTACTCTCTTCACCACCCTCTTACTCTCCACGTACCTCGCTCGTTTCTGTCTCTCGGAATCTTCATTCCCTCTGCTACCCAACCACTCTCTATATGCTTTCTTCTTTTCTTCCACAGCTATTCGTACCTCTTCTGTCCACCATGCTGTACCTTTCACTCCCCTCCCTCTTCTCCTCACTCCACACACCTCCTCACATGCTGCACAGATCTCATCCTTAAACACCTTGCTCATCTCCACTTCCTCCATAACTTCCAGGTCGAACCCACCTAGTCGTCTTTCCACTGCTCTCCTGTACTCCTCCCTGATTTCCTCCTCCTGCAACCTCTCCACCCTCCTCACCATTCCACCCTCCTCTCGCCTCCCTCCCGCTCTCCTCACCCACTTCTTTTGTATCCTAACCTTAGCTACCACTACATAATGATCAGACAGACCCCCTCCAATACCCCTATACACCCTAGCATCCAGCACAGATTTCTTCATTCGTTCATCCACACATACATAATCAATCAATGACTTTCGTTCCACCACTGTCTTATCCTTCATCGTCAACATCCGTTTCCACGTGTACCTGTGGATCATTCTGTGTCGGAAGAAGGTGTTGGCTATCCACAGCCTCCTCCCCACACATACGTCCACAAGTGCACTACCATTCCCATTCACCTCTGATGGTACCCCCCACCCTCCCACCACTCCCTCAACTTTCCTATCACCCACCTTACCATTCATATCCCCAATCAGAAATATTCTTTCGTTCTTGTCAAACTTCTCCAGGCACGCCTCCACATTCATCCAGAACTCCTCTTTCTTTCTTTCAAGTATATCCTCTGTCGGGGCATACACGCATACAATCACCCACGTTTGTATTCCTACTTTCATTCTCACCCACACAATCCTTGAACCCACAGACCCATACTCTCTTACACATTCCTTCCATTTGCTACTTACAAACAAACATGCACCTTCTCTCGCTGTTCCTTCACTCACTCCAGCACACACACCCATTCCACACTCCCACTCTCTCACATCTGAACCTTTCCATTTGGTCTCTGTCATTCCACATACATCCAGCCTGGCATTCACTAACACTTCCAGAACCTCTCTCTCTTTTGTGCCATCATTCATGCCACTAACATTCCACGTAGCCATTCTCAGAATGTCCGAAGGCATGTCCTTAGTCGGTCGTGGTTCGTCAACGTTGGTTCCGTCCGCATCCGAGGCTGTTCGTTCGTTTTTCCTTGCTTCGATATTTTTTTCCGGGTGGGGGTCGCAAGCCCACCGACCCAACCTCTTTAGTCGCCTCTTACGACACGCAGAAGGCACGTGGGGCATATTCTATTCCCTAACCCCCAGGGGGGGTTACATATACTTATGTATGTCAAATGGATTTTACATTTGATCTCTTCTGTAGATATAGATACGGTATATTGCAGATGTTTGCAGCTTACAGTAAGTTACGATTGGTGCCAATGACCGCGGTTATTTATGTTATTATCGTACTGTGCTCTGGTTTATGTGTTTATATGTCTGTGTGTATGTGAAAACAGGGGAAAAGGAAGTTATGTCTACAGTGAGTCAACAGTTTAAGGTTCAAATGAGAATTCTTAAGATACACGTTTTTTTAGGATCATCAGGGTCATAGGAGGAAAACAATGTGTTATAAAGAATTGTGTTCCAGAACTTACTACCTGTGTAAATGAAACTGTAAACAAAAGTGTTAAGCTCTTGGCTTTGGGTTAGTGTTGTAGAGAATAAGAGTAAAGGGGCTATCACACGGGCAACTTTCGCTGACCAAAGCAACTTTTCGCCAAGCACACTGCTTGGCGAAAACTCCAAACTAGGGCGTTTCGCTGAGCAAAGCTAGAACTCTTTTCACTAATCATTGCTTGACGAAATTATGCTCACCGAAAGGATTTGTATAAAACCTATACTTCCTGCTAAATAGAGCTTCTATTTAAATATATAAATAGGAAATGGCGAAAGTTGTCCGTGTGATAGCGGCTTAAGAGAGCTTTGACAGACGTTTTTATTTCTATGTGTAAGATTTAGACAAAAGACAAAGCTGCTTCCATCGGGTGTCCCTTCATATAAACCCCTTGAGAATCATGACGCATTTTGGCAGTATATTCTGGATATTACTGGACGATTAAATAGAGCTTAGGCAGGATCAGTGGCAGTTAAGAGGGTAAAGACCGTCTCAATTAACCCTCTAACTTGCATATACCCTTCCTAATCTGAATAAAATCGTTTAATGATAGCCAGCCCAAAACGCGCAATAATCCTCAAGGGGTTAAAAGAGTGACATTGAAAGGGACAGAGTCAAAGTCAAGGTACGTTAGAGCCAAAATGTCTGGATACACGGAACTTTAATTATATCTTTAAGGGGGGTGACCTGTTTTGTTCTGTCCTTTTCTAAATCTCTGGCTTGTATCCATTGGGCCCCATTCAGCCTACTGTTTTAAGACGTTTATCACCATCCAGGTGTCAATTTTTTACTGGTGAGCGGTAGCGAGCCAGCATATTTTGTATTTTTGTTTGACAGCAGGCTAAATTTGTACATTTTTCGATAGAAAAATTTCTCCGGCGATGCCAGATTTCTTCATATAATGCTGGCTCGCTATCGCTCGCCAGGAAGAAATCGACACCTAGATGGCGATAAACGTCTTAAAATAGTTGGCTGAATGGGGCCGAATGGATACAAGCCAGAGAAAGAGAGAAAAGGACAGAAATAACAAAAAGCAGGTCACCCCCTTTAACTTGGTCTAAATAGGGATGGATAAAATATAGTAATGCTGCACTGCGGCAAGCCATTAGAGAGGATTAGTCAGTGGAAGAGAGTGCCGGTAAATAGATAAACATATATTAGTCAGTGGAAGAGAGTGCCGGTAAATAGATAAACATATATTAGTCAGTGGAAGAGAGTGCCGGTAAATAGATAAACATATTAGTCAGTGGAAGAGAGTGCCGGTAAATAGATAAACATATATTAGTCAGTGGAAGAGAGTGCCGGTAAATAGATAAACATATATTAGTCAGTGGAAGAGAGTGCCGGTAAATAGATAAACATATATTAGTCAGTGGAAGAGAGTGCCGGTAAATAGATAAACATATATTAGTCAGTGGAAGAGAGTGCCGGTAAATAGATAAACATATATTAGTCAGTGGAAGAGAGTGCCGGTAAATAGATAAACATATATTAGTCACTGGAAGAGAGTGCCGGTAAATAGATAAACATATATTTAAACTCCACCAACCAGCCACCCAAGCGAACAACACTCCATAAATAGGCTTACCTAACCTGTGTGTGTGTGTGTGTGTGTGTGTGTGTGTGTGTGTGTGTGTGTGTGTGTGTGTGTGTGTGTGTGTGTGTGTGTGTGTGTGTGTGTGTCAGCCTGTGTGTGAGTTGGCGTGTGTATGTGTGTGTGAGTTGGCGTGTGTATGTGTGTGTGTGAGTTGGCGTGTGTATGTGTGTGTGAGTTGGCGTGTGTATGTGTGTGTGTGAGTTAGCTTGTGTATATTTGTGAGTCAGCCTGTGTGTGTGTGTGTGTGAGTTGGCGTGTGTGTGTGTGTGTGTATGTGTGTGTATGTGTGTGAGTTAACGTGTGTGTATTTATGAGTCAGCCTGTGTGGATGTGTGTGAGTTGGCGTGTGTGTGTATGTGTGTGTGTGAGTTAACGTGTGTGTATTTGTGAGTCAGCGTGGATGTATGTGTATGATTTGGCGTATGATCGTGTACGTATTCGTCAATGGGCATGATATTGACAAGTTATCCATTGAATACCGCCTATTAATTAGTTATCCATTGAATACCGCCTATTAATTACATATCCAACTTCTGCCTTCCAACTTACTCCGTCTTCCGCGTTTCGCTGCTCTCAACTTAGGGAGGTGTTACACGAGCTCTTCTTCCGGCAATTGTTGTCAGAGAAAATATGTCAGGCACTATTTTTGGGTTTTTTCACATTAATATCTGGACCTAGAATGAAATGTCAATATGTTTGGTGGCTTAAGACCAATAATAGTTACATTTTGAAGTGACCTAGACGAGAAATGCTCCAAAATATTGCCAGTAAAAGTGATCGTGTGACACCGGCTTAGCACCTGACTATTATACCTATTACGGCCAACTAGCCTTCGTGTACAGTTGGCCAAATAAGTCCTGTAAAACCGATGATATACGAACAGCTAATCCACTATCACTTGTCATATTCTCTGTAGTGATCTGTGTTATTTATTCTGGCTATCATTAGACGACTTTATTGCAGCTTAGCAAGGATCTGTGGGAATTATAGGGGTAAACACTATCTCAATTATAGGGGTAAAAACTATCTCAATTATAGGGGTAAACACTATCTCAATTATAGGGGTAAACACTATCTCAATTATAGGGGTAAAAACTATCTCAATTATAGGGGTAAACACTATCTCAATTATAGGGGTAAAAACTATCTCAATTATAGGGATAAAAACTATCTCAATTATAGGGGTAAAAACTATCTCAATTATAGGGATAAAAACTATCTCAATTATAGGGGTAAAAACTATCTCCATTATAGGGGTAAAAACTATCTCAATTATAGGGGTAAAAACTATCTCAATTATAGGGGTAAAAACTATCTCAATTATAGGGGTAAAAACTATCTCAATTATAGGGGTAAAAACTATCTCAATTATAGGGGTAAAAACTATCTCAATTAACCCTCTGACTTCCATACATCCTTCCTAATCTGAATAAAAGCGTCTAATGACAGCCAGCATAGACTGTCAAAATGCTTCATTATCTTTAAAGGGTTTATACAATAATTGATAGCACAGATTATTAAGGGAGCCCACCTCGCTTTTTTTCTCTTTCTCTCCCTTTCTTTGGCTTTTATCCATTCGGCCCCATTCAGCCTACTATTTTAAGACTTTTACCCACATCCAGGTGTCAATATTTTCCTGGCGAGCGGTAGCGAGCCAGCATATATAAAAACAAATTTTGACAGCAAGCTAAATTTGTAAATTTTTAGATAGAAAAAGGTCTCCGGCGAAGCCGGATTTCTCCATACAATGTTGGCTCACTATCGCTCGCCAGGAAGAAATCGACACCTGGATGGGGATAAACTTCTTAAAACAGTTGGTTGAATGGGGCCGAATGGATACAAGCCAAGGAAAGTGAGAAAAGGAGAGAAAGATTAAAAAAGCCGGTGACCCCCTTGAAGAGAATATGAAAAGTGATAGCGGATTCCGGAAATAGCGCTGGTGTGACACCGACTTAAGGAGAGGCTAGTTTTTTCTGGACCCCCTTCTTCCTCATGCTTAGCCCTATTAGTTTGGCGATTTTAAGACCTTTTGTGCCACTTAGGTGTCGATTTTGTCCTGGCGAGCAATAGCGAGCCTGTAATGGAGGAGGAACCGGTCGGTTCCAGTCGGCTCGCTGTCGCTCGCCAGATAAAAATCGACACCTGGATGGGGATAAACGTCTTAAAACAGTTGGCTGAATAGGGCCCAATGGATACAAGTCAGAGAAAGAGAAAAAAGGATATAAAGATAAAAAAAGCAGGTGACCCCCCTTAACTGAGAACAATGTTGTGCTATGCCAACTTGAGGATAGAAGCTAAAATGACCTTAGAAACGTCTGTCCTGAGATCTGTCATTGTTTTACTACATTTCCTTTTTAGTTTATGTTGGCTACTGTTAGACAATGTTATTCAGATTAAGAAGGGCCTGCAGCAATAACTAGCCTTCGAACTATCTCCATTAACCCTTTTTACGCGGGGCTGTTCGGCCAGGCAGCGTATGGAACGAATACTACCTACGGGGCGGGTGCCCAACCCCGAAAAGGGTTGAAATAGGGGAGCTATCCCCCCGCCAAAGGCGGCTTTCTAGGGCCTTTCCTAGCTGATGCTGAGAGGATTGGGTTCTAGTCATGTGGTGATGGGCTGGTCTATCAGAGTGAGAACTGAGCGATCTCTGCCATACCCATAGCTTACTCTGACTGTTCCTTTTACTTATATATTTTCTAGATCTCAAGTGACGGCGTCTCTTGCGTGGATTGACCTCCTAATCTACCAAGATTGGAAGCCAAAGCGTCACATCTTTCCTTTGCCCCTCAACTTTCTCTTCATAATTGCTGAGGGGCACAGGGCCCTGGGTGGGGCTTTGGTTTCCCGGGCGTTTCCGCGCCCTCCTCAGCTCCCCGCTATGGAGTGGCTTCGGTCACCCAGGCTTTATTGTGGTCGGCGGGGAGGGTTCTGTGGGGGCGCTCGGTTGTGGCCTTGGCCTTGCTCGGGGCCTTGGGGCTGTTCGGCCAGGCAGCTTGGGGAAAAACAGCAACAACAACGAATACTACCCTTTTTAATACCACAGATACTTCTTAAGCTGCACAAAAACGTCTAAAGACAGCTAGGATAAAACAAAAAAAATACGTCACCGGTACAGAATGGGTTAATAGATTGAATCGTATATATATAATAGTAGCCCGAATAGAACGAAGGGAGGGGCCGTTGAATAATTATAGTTTTGTTTTCACCAACCAACTTCACTTCTAAACTCAATTAATGAAATCAACAAATACATATGGCACTCGAACCTAGGACACTCGCACCGAAATTCCGCGCACTTATGCATTACTCTATCAAGACAGTTAAATAAATATGCACAAGCCTACGATGTATTATGCGGTTTCAAATCCTGCATATTAATCTGAGTATGTACATATATTCCCATAAATGAATGCCCTGCTGCTAAACACTATATCTCTCTCACCTCTCACCTCTGATGCTCCTCCATTTTTCACTGTTGATATTTCCTGATAGCAGCAGCCACCATTCTCGGACATATTGGAATGAAGTATGGTGCAGCATTTAATTACCGGATGCCAAGGGTAGAAGGCATGTCAGAGGGGGGTGCGCCACATTTCCTACAACTTTAGCAGTTTTTAGAGTAGTGACATACTTCCTGCAGAGACACAGCATATCTTCTACACACAATTATCTAGGTTAGGTTGGGTTACGTTACGTTACGTTACGTTACGTTACGTTACGTTACTTTACTTTACGCTAAGTTAGGTTAGGTTAGGTTAGGTTAGGTTGGGTTGGGTTAGGTTGGGTTGGGTCACGTTATGTTACGTTACGTTACTTTAAGTTACGTTACGTTACGTTACTTTACTTTACTTTACTTTACTTTACTTTACTTTACTTTACTTTACGTTACGTTACGTTACGTTACGTTACGTTACGTTACGTTACGTTACGTTACGTTACGTTACGTTACGTTACGTTACGTTACGTTACGTTACGTTAGGTTAGGTTAGGTTAGGTTAGGTTAGGTTAGGTTAGGTTAGGTTAGGTTAGGTTACGTTAGGTTACGTTAGGTTACGTTAGGTTACGTTAGGTTACGTTAGGTTACGTTAGGTTACGTTAGGTTACGTTAGGTTACGTTAGGTTACGTTAGGTTACGTTAGGTTACGTTAGGTTACGTTAGGTTACGTTAGGTTACGTTTTGTATTCTTTCCTTTATAATGACCCACTTTTTTCTATGTGGATGAGGAAAACAAAAGGCAAAACTGCCTGTGACGAGTGCCTCCCCCAGAGTTGAAAGAGTGACAGGGTGAAAATCAAGGAATGTACGAGTTAATATGCCTGGACACATGGCGTTTGAAGTAATTTAAGTCATAGAACGATGGGAAGCTGGATTCAGGGAAAGAATTCCAGAGCTCAGCTGTTGAATAGAAGAAAGATTGACAATATAGGCCTATGCCAATAGTTCCAATTGTTGGACTTGTGCGACCGTGATTATTAAAACCATTGTTAAGAATAAATAATTCCTACCAGACGAGGCATTGGACACGGTTGCAAGAGCCAGTCAGCTGGACTTATTGACATATACTGTACCGTAGGTGGCCCGTTATTGACATATACTGTACCGTAGGTGGCCCGTTATTGACATATACTGTACCGTAGGTGGCCCGTTATTGACATATACTGTACCGTAGGTGGCCCGTTATTGACATATACTGTACCGTAGGTGGCCCGTTATTGACATATACTGTACCGTAGGTGGCCCGTTATTGACATATACTGTACCGTAGGTGGCCCGTTATTTTCTCACAGTCGCTGAAACCGAGTTAAGGGGAAGGTAATTGCTTCTTCTGGACCCCTTTTTCCTCATGTTCAGCCTCATTAGTTTTGAAATTCTAAGACGTTCACTCCATTAGTTTGGTGATTTTAAGACCTTTTGTGCCATTTAGAGGTCGATTTTTCCTGGCCAGTGATAGCGAGCCTGTAATTTTAGGAGGAATCGCACTTCGACCGGGACATATTTATACCGAAACATATAAGATTTCTAATGAAAGGGGTGGTCGGTTTGTTTTTAAAGCTTGATGGAGGTTTAGCGAGGAAACTATAAAATAAATAGATTAATAAATACATAAACAGACCAACAACTAACCACTACCCCCTTAAGGGGAGATTTCCACTTGAGGGACTTTTTTCTAGACCCCTTTCTCCCTCATGTCTTGCCCCATTGCTTTTGAGATTTTAAGACGTTTGCCCCATTAATTTGGTGATTTTAAGAATTTCCGCCCCATTCTGTATATTTTAAGACCTTTCGTGCCATTTAGGTGTCGATTTTATCGTGGCGAGCGATAGCGAGCCTGTAATTTAAGAGTAACCGGCCTTCGGCCGGGACATTTTTCTACCGAAAAATGTACAAATTTATCTTGAAAGGGGGTCAAGGGGGTGAAATTTTAAGATTGCTGGAGGAGTAGGAAACAAACTAAAAACCTCCCCTTAAAGTGTAACCTGAGCAATATTGAAGGTTGACACAGAGCCAGTAAATTCATATTAGTTTTCACCAACCCACCAATTAATTTACAAATAAACCTGATTAATGAAATCAATGAAAGTAATGAATACCTGTGGTACTCTAAGGACTCGAACCTTGGATACTGCCACCGAAATACCTGTGGTACTCCAAGGACTCGAACCTTGGATACTCACACCGAAATTCCACACACTAAGCACAAATATCTTGCTTCAATTTACCGACCGACAGCGTTTGTGGCCGAATAATAGACTTTGCACTTATTATCTCACACACACACATATCTCTCACCCTTCACCATGCAGATTAGTAAATAATGGAGGACTGTTGTTGCTTGTTTTTCTTTGTAATGCTTTGTAATTAGCTTTCTTAACCCCTATTGTACCGGTGACGTCTTTTTAATATATATTTAGTTTGATTTAAACGATTTTATGCAGTTTAAGATTGATCTGTGGTAGTAAAAATGGTTAAGTGAGATAGTTCGAAGCCCGTTGATTGCTGGAGTCATTTTAAGCTGAATAATATCGTCTAATAGGAGCCAGAATAAAGTTAAAAGGACGGCACCGGTACAGAAAGGGTTAATTTATTGGTCCACTGCACAACCTGTCTATGACCCGAGAGGACCATGTGATCCTACTAAATTACAGGCTTGCTATTGCTCACCTGGAAAATAAGCGACACCTAAATGGCACGAAAAGTCTAAATATTGATAAAGAATATGGGCGAAAGATCTTTAAATCGCTAAACTAATGGGGCGAACGTTTACAATTTACAAAAGAAGGAAGAAAGAGGGAAGGGAGAGAGGAAGTAGACCGAATGACGTGGGTGGAAGGACGGAAGGAAGGGAGGGAGGAAGACAGAAAGAAGGAAGAAAGAAAGAAAGGAGCACGAGATGATATAGACCGAATGACATGAGTGGAAGGAAGGAAGGAAGGAAGGAAGGCAGGTAGGCAGGCAGGCAGGCAGCCAGGCAGGCAGGCAGGCAGGCAGACAGACAGGAAGTAAGGAAGGAAGGAAGGCAGGCAGGCAGGAAGGAATGAATGAAGGAAGGAAGGAAGGAAGGAAGGAAGGAAGAAGGAAGAGAGAGTAGGGAGAGAGTGAATATACTGTATATGTGTGAATGTGTAATTGTGACATGGTAGGAGGGATTTTTACCGAGTCAGGACATAAAGGTTTGGGGTAATAGATAGATAGATGGAGAGAGAGAGAGAGAGAGAGAGAGAGAGAGAGAGAGAGAGAGAGAGAGAGAGAGAGAGAGATGAGAGAGAGAGAGAGAGAGAGAGAGAGAGAGAGAGAGAGAGAGAGAGAGAGAGAGAGAGAGAGAGAGAGAGAGAGAGAGAGAGAGAGAGAGAGAGAGAGAGAGAGAGAGAGAGAGAGAGAGAGAGAGAGAGAGAGAGAGAGAGAGAGAGAGAGAGAGAGAGAGAGAGAGAGAGAGAGAGAGAGAGAGAGAGAGAGAGAGAGAGAGAGAGAGAGAGAGAGAGAGAGAGAGAGAGAGAGAGAGAGAGAGAGAGAGTTGATTAGATCGACGGATAGATTGGTGGATAAATAGTGTAAATTAAATAGTTGACTAGATATATTGAATGGTTAAGGGAGCCCACCTCGTTTTAATGGTTAAGGGAGCCCACCTCGTTTTAATGGTTAAGGGAGCCCAGCTCGTTTTTTGTTTATGTTTCTCTCCCTCTCTCTTTGGCTTTTATCCATTTGGCCCCATTCAGCCTACTGTTTTAAGACGTTTACACCCATCCAGGTGTCAATTTTTTCCTGGCGAGCGGTAGCGAGCCAGCATATATATATTTTTGTTTTGTCAGCAAGCTAAATGTGTACATTTTTCGATAGAAAAATTTCTCCGGCGAAGCCGGATTTCTCTATACAATGCTGGCTCGCTATCGCTCGCCAGGAAGAAATCGACACCTGGATGGGGATAAAAGTCTTAAAACAGTTGGCTGAATGGGGCCGAATGGATACAAGCCAGGGAAAGAGAGAAAAGGAGAGAAAGATAAAAAAAAACGGTGACCCCCATTAAACAGGTTAAAGATGGGGGGGGGGGTTTCCTCCATTTATTATGTGTATGAAGGAGACAAAGGGCAATGTTGCCTGTAACAAATGTCTCCTCCAAAGTTGAAAAACAGTTATAGAGAGCCAAAATTCGAGGTACAGTCGTGCTAATAAGTCAAGTCCCAGCTGTCATTACGTTTTACTCGCTCTGTGCTGTATTATTGTCTGTCAGATGTTGAATAGGGTCGGTAAGTGTAGGAACATGTTTGTATATTTCACTCGATATGAAGAAATGAAGCTTATATATTGCTGGTACCAATTATTGATCAAAACATACTTGGTACTGGGACATCACTTATTAGCGCGACTGTACTTTAGAGTCATAATGTTTGGATACATGGTGCTTGAAGCAGTTTAAGTCATAGGGTGCGGGAAAGACAGATTGAGGGAGAGAGAGTTCCAGTGTTCCCAGAGCTCTATCAAGCTTAAAAAAAAACTCTACTTTTTTGGATTACGATATGTTGTCTCTAATTCACAGATTTGACATACCGCTGCATTTAATTACAGTGTGTATTGGTGTTCATCAAGTTCAGTTATTCGGATTGGATTATTTATTTCCATTCGTTTCCTCTAATGAATTAATTGAATATTTTGAACTCTTCATTTTTTTTACACATTTCTTTTCTTCACAATTGATGTTTTTATCATATACAGTATTTCTCACACATTAAAATGAGAATGGCTTTGAATATTTCCTTGCGCTTCCATAATTTTAAAGGGAGGCTTTTAGTTATTTATTATTATTTTCATTTTACAAAATAAATATAAGAATCCCTCCCCCCCCCAAGAGATAATATTATATTTGTAAATATTTCGGTATAAAAATATCCAGGCCAAAGGCTGGTTCCTCCTAAATTGAAGGCTTACCATCGCTCGCCAGGATCAAATCTACAACTAAAAGGGACGAAAGATCTTAATATTGGAAACATAATGGGGGAAAAAAAAAAGTCTTAAAATCGCAAAAATAAAAGGAATGTACGTCTACGTTTTGAAATAAAAGGAATGTACGTCTACGTTTTGAAATAAAAGGAATGTACGTCTACGTTTTGAAATGTCAAAGCTAACGGGTTTAAGGGGAGATTTCCACTTGAGGGATTTTTGTCTTGACCCCGTTCTCCCTCATGTTTAGCCCCATTGTTTTTGATATCCTAAGACGTTCGCCCCATTAGCTTGGCGATTTTAAGAACTTTCGCCCCATTTATGTCTATTATTATGTTCTATCCAACAACCAACTCTACTCCTAAAATCGATTAATGAAATATTACAAACACATGTGACAGTCCGTGGATTCGAACCCATTTTAAGACATTTCGTGCCATTTAGGTGTCGATGTTTTCCTGGCGAGCGATAGCGAGCCTGTAATTTAAAAGGAACCGGCCTTAGGCCGGGAAATTTTTCTATCGAAAAATGTACATATTTATCTTGAAAGGGGGTCAAGGGGGTACAATTTTAAGTTTGATGGAGGAGTAGGAAACAAAATAAAAACCTCCCCTTAAACATGAGGGATAAGGGGGTCTATAAATAACTTGTTCCTTTGTTTATAGATATATTGTAATTATAAGGCATTTCTCTGCCGTTATATTGTATTGTCACGTTTAAGCATATACAATACTGTACAGTATATTGTATTGTCACGTTAAACATATACAATACTGTACAGTATATTGTATTGTCACGTTAAACATATACAATACTGTACAGTATATTGTATTGTTACGTTAAACATATACAATACTGTACAGTATATTGTATTGTTACGTTAAACATATACAATACTGTACATTATATTGTATTGTTACGTTAAACATATACAATACTGTACAGTATATTGTATTGTCACGTTTAAGCATATACAATACTGTACAGTGTATTGTATTGTCACGTTTAAGGATATACAATACTGTACAGTATATTGTATTGTTACGTTAAACATATACAATACTGTACAGTATTGTATTGTCACGTTTAAGGATATACAATACTGTACAGTATATTGTATTGTTACGTTAAACATATACAATACTGTACAGTGTATTGTATTGTCACGTTTAAGGATATACAATACTGTACAGTATATTGTATTGTCACGTTAAACATATACAATACTGTACAGTATATTGTATTGTTACGTTAAACATATACAATACTGTACAGTATATTGTATTGTCACGTTAAACATATACAATACTGTACAGTATATTGTATTGTCACGTTAAACATATACAATACTGTACAGTATATTGTATTGTCACGTTAAACATATACAATACTGTACAGTATATTGTATTGTTACGTTAAACATATACAATACTGTACAGTATATTGTATTGTTACGTTAAACATATACAATACTGTACAGTATATTGTATTGTTACGTTAAACATATACAATACTGTACATTATATTGTATTGTTACGTTAAACATATACAATACTGTACAGTATATTGTATTGTTACGTTAAACATATACAATACTGTACAGTATATTGTATTGTTACGTTAAACATATACAATACTGTACATTATATTGTATTGTTACGTTAAACATATACAATACTGTACAGTATATTGTATTGTCACGTTTAAGCATATACAATACTGTACAGTGTATTGTATTGTCACGTTTAAGGATATACAATACTGTACAGTATATTGTATTGTCACGTTAAACATATACAATACTGTACAGTATATTGTTTATCAGCCTTGATTTGCTCAGTGAATATATTGCTCTTTAACAATGTCGAATGTTATGTTTTTTTCAATAATTAATTATTGGTTTTAAAAGGTGACAGTTCTTCAATTATAAACTCAATATTCCCTTATTTTAGCAGCTTACATTGCTCGTTTCCATTATGTAGTGTTTAATTTACTGCTAGCATTATTATTGTTCATATACATTATAGCCTCTATTATATTTACTGCTAGCATTATTATTGTTCATATACTATATAGCCTCTATTATATTTACTGCTAGCATTATTATTGTTCATATACATTATAGCCTCTATTATATTTTCTTCAGGAGTAAATTAATATTTGTCCATGATATTGTTATTTTACCTTCTTTGATTTTACACTCTGAATGATCAACCTTGAATTATATAATCCTTCACTTTCCATTCAATTTGTTTTATATTCTTCACTTGTAATCTGTTGGAGTTAGTATTACCAAGTGATCTTACATTTATGTAAGAATTATTTCATAAATTGGTATAATCATAACAAAGTCATAACCTACATTACACACACACACACACACACACACACACACACACACACCCATACTGTATATATATATATATATATATATATATATATATATATATATATATATACACTTAAACATGCACACGTACAATCTCTTTAGCTTTTCACGCAGCCATTCTTAGAACACCCACCCACACACACACAAGCCTACGCAGACTAAATACCAACCTTTATACCTTTCATGTTGTAATTATAGGAACACACATAAAACACTCTTATATACACTCACATACATACATACAAACACACATACATACATACATACACAAACACCATTCCTTTAGCCTCTTACCTAATCATTATTTGAAAACACATTCACACACATGCCTACGCAGACAAAAGTATGCCCACATACCTACACCCACACACACAGTCATATACCTAGAAACAGACACATGCATATACCTACACATACAAACACATACACACCATGGTATACCATCTTTTAGCCCTTCATGTATCCAGATTTCCGGGCCCAGAGCGTTTCGAACCCCGGACGTTTCACATTTTCCGCACATTATTTTGGCACTAAGGGATTTTCCCCGCCATAACACACAAGAACGGTGGGTATGACTCATCCTTCCGGTCCGTCACGCTCTTATACGCAACCCACTTCTCAACACTAATATAGGCTCGAATTTCATAGCTGTTATAGGGGGTTCCATGTCAGTTGAACCAGTGCCACTTCAACCAGTGCCACTTTAACCAGTGCTAACTCAACCAGTGGCCACTTCAACCAGTGACCATTTTAACCAGTAACCTAACCTAACCTAACCTAACCTACTGGTTAAAATGGTCACTGGTTGAAATGGTCATTGGTTGAAGTGGCCACTGGTTGAGTTAGCACTGGTTAAAGTGGCACTGGTTGAAGTGGCAGTGGTTCAACTGACCTGTCACTGTTATAGGGCTACTTTCTCTCTTTATTTATGTATTTTGTGTTCCCTTTCTGTGTCTAAGCACCTTTATTTCACTTAGGAAGGACCTTTTTGGATCGATTGGTTTACAAACTATCTAAGTAAACTCCTTATAGCTCCTTCCTAAACTAATTAAACTCGCATAGTATTAGCTAGAATGAAATACAGAATGTGTTAAGAATAGCAATGGCAAAAAGAATGCTACAAACTTAACCTTTCTATTAGTGTATTTTTTTTTATTTTTCTATTAGCATTATTATTATTATTATTATTATTATTATTATTATTATTATTATTATTGTTTTATTTGTGTGTGTGAGCCCTTTCTATTCTTGTTTATGGGTAAAATAGCTTAACCCTTTTTAGGCAAAGTGACCAAATTTAATCATGCAAGGGATTAGCGGAATTTGTCCCTATGAACGCACTATCTCAAAAACACTCCCGCCCCACAAAGGGTTAATTTATGAGCTATGTCAGCCTCTTGGTGAGTGAGCACCCGCCAAACTCTGCAGCTCTTATATATATTTGTTATATTAATTTATAGCTACAGCATATTTCAGGACAGACAATGGTAACACCAACACAGTAATCCTAATTGCATGTATAGAAAAGATAAATAAATATAGAATCATTTGCTTGCCATTATTATCCTTGACATAGTTGGAGACCCACAAGCTCTGTAACAGCCGGACCTCTTGGTTACTGTACAGTCGCCCTTAAAGATAGATGTGTAAATTTTTTACGGTAGAAAAATATCCCGGCAGAAGGCTGGTTTCTCCTAAATTACAGGCTCACTATCGCTTGACAGGAAAAAATAGACACCTAAATGGCATGAAAGGTATCAATGCTGACAAAGAAAATGGGTGAAAGGTCTTAAAATCACTAACCTAATGGGGCGAACGTCTTAAAATGTCAAACCTAATTGGGCTAAACATGAGGGAGAAGGGGGTTCAGAAAAAAACAAAAGCCTTACCTTAAACTACTGTAAGTTGCTTTAGGCTAGTGGTGGACTATGGAAAGTTTGACGGCACCGGTGTTGCTATTATATACATTCCCGAGCCGTGATAAGTCGTCATCATCATCATCGAAGTGCCGTGTCAACAAGGACGTTGGCAACCATGGAACGCCAGTCTTCTCGGTCGTCTGCCCTGCGTAGCAAGTTGGTCACCCACCGTCTACCTCCCTCCTGTCGCCTCCACCAGTCCGTCATGTACACTCGAAGACAAAAAATAATCTTTACACTGGTGAGCTGTAATCTTGTGTGAACGGAATGAATTGAGTGAAACATAAGTCTGTGAGGTATTATCACAAGATTTCGACCAACTTCCAGAATGTTTAGAGTGTTAGTTTAAAGATTGTTTTTTTCCTTGATTGTACCTCTTCCACGGTTGTCCCCTCGCTCTCGTGCTCTCTATCTTGCCCGTCAGACAAATAGCCCAGCTGCCACCGTCTGATCATCTGCAATATCTCTGTATGTTACCGCCTCCTCCAGCACATCTTCGTGTCTCTTTATCGCCGTCCAAGGGATACGCAGCATTCTCCTCCACAGCCAAATCTCCATCACTTCCAGCCTGCGTTCATCCTCCTTTCGCAACGTCCATCTTTCACACCCATACAGAATAAATCTCTTTCTTGTTTTTTTCACTGATTTTATTTTATTTGTCAGAAGTTTCCTGTATTTTAGAAATGCCGTCTTCGCTATACCAATTCTTCTGATTTCCCCCAACTTCTTCCGTCCATCATGATCATGCTTCCTAGGTAATTGTAATTCTCCACATGCAGTAGCACTGTTCCTTTCACCGTTATAGTCACCTTAGGAGTTACTTCTTCTTTTGAAATATCTGGGACTTCTGTTTTCTTGCTGTTGATAATTAAACCTTTTACG
Organism: Paralithodes platypus; assembly: GCA_032716605.1. Taxonomy (NCBI): domain Eukaryota; kingdom Metazoa; phylum Arthropoda; class Malacostraca; order Decapoda; family Lithodidae; genus Paralithodes; species Paralithodes platypus. Next base: position 19,303,385 of record CM064581.1, on the reverse strand, counting down.
TTCGCTCTCCTGTGTCAATGTCTCTACTAGTTGTTTGAGTTTTTCTTCTGAATCTGCGATCAACACTGCGTCATCTGCATATCTGATGTTGTTCATGTTCTTACCTCCAACTACTATCCCTTCCAGGTGTTCGATGTTCCTCACGATAATTTATCTGTATATTATTGAACAGGTCAGGAGACATAACACAACCCTGTCGCACACCCCTCTGAATGGCTTGGTAGTCTGTTATCTTTCCTGATACCCTGACTGCCACCCTTTGCTTCCAGTAAGGGTTTTTTGATGAATCGAATATCTTCACCGTCTAACTTTAGTTGATGTAATAGTTGTAGAAGCTCTTCATGTTTAACTTGGTCAAAAGCCTTCTTGGAGTCTACAACACATAAGTAGACGTTCTTCTGCACCTCCAGCGCCCTTTCAATCAGTATTCGGAGGGAGAAGATGGCAATTCTAGTACCTTTGTCCTTGACGAACTCGAATTGGGCATTCGATAGTTGGAGCCGTATCTTATTTCTGATTCTTTCCAGTACAACCTTGAGTATAATCTTAGTTATCTGGTTAATAATGCTTATTTTTCGATGTTTAATGCACTGTAATGTTCCCGGCATTTTGGTATGGCTATGAATACTGAAGTGTACTGTACATTTGCTCAGGCATTCTACCTGAAACATATAAATGTTGATTCATAATTATGTTTTTCAGGTCTAATAATCATTTTGCACCTATTATTATCCTACTCATAAAATATTTATATATATATCCTGGTATAAAACAACTATTGTAATGAAACTAACACATTTTTCTTTCTCTTTTCAGGTTGTTATGATAAATGAACTCGTTCATGTCAGACGGTTTCCAGCGCGTCAAATGTGAGCTAGAATGTGTCTGATCATTAAGGGAGCCCACCTCGCTGTTTTTCTTTTTCTCTCCCTCTCTTTGGCTTGTATCTATTCGGCCCCATTCAGCCTACTTTTTTAAGACTTTTACCCCCCTCCAGGTGTCAATATTTTCCTGGCGAGCGGTAGCGAGCCAGCATATATATATTTTTGTTTTGACAGCAAACTAAATTTGTACATTTTTCGATAGAACAATGTCTCCGGCGAAGCCGGATTTCTCCATATCATACAATGCTGCTTGCTATCGCTCGCCTGGAAGAAATCGACACCTGGATGGGGATAAACGTCTTAAAACAGCTGGCTGAATGGAGCCGAATGGATACAAGCCAGGGAAAGAGAGAAAAGGAGAGAAAGAAAAAGAAAAAAGCCGGTGACCCCCCCTTAAGTAGCATACACAATTATAATAGCATGATTATAACTTCGTAAAATAATTGCATTTAGATGAGGGTGGAATAAGCCCTTTGACAGCTGGGCATGCCTTATGGGAAAAATATATAGGACAATCCCATAATTCAACTTGCAATATCTTTGTAGCGGTTGATATTTGGGATTTTTCGTATTGAATATTTCAAACCTAGAATTATTTATCTAACCTAATCCCGAAGTTTAGCATACCTATTTTGGGACACCCTGTATATATTGAACCCAAAGGAGATAGCTGAGTCCTATATAGTATCCCAAAATACTTGAGAAACACGGGTGTTCCTTAACCCCTTCAATACCAAGGCAAGACAAGATCCGATACACATTCCATTTATGTTTGTCTGGCTATTATTATTAGACCAATTTATTCAGATGATGAAGGGTATTATATTATAGAAGTCAGAGGGTTGATGGAGATAGTCTTTACCCTTTTAATACCCACAGATCCTTCCTAAGCTGTATATAATCGTCAACACGCGTCATGATCCCTTAAGGGGTTAAGGGGAGGTTTTTAGTGTGTTTCCTTAGACTTCCATCAAGCTTGAAATTACACCCCCATGACCCCCTTTCAAGATAAATTTGTTCATTTTTTGGTAGAAAAATTTCCCGGCCAAAGGCCGGTTCCTCTTAAATTACAGGCTCGCTATCGCTCGCCAGGAAAAAAAATCGACACCTAAATGGGACGAAAGGTCTTAAAAGTGACATAAATGGGGTGAAAGTTCTTAAAATCGCCAAACTAATGGGGCAAACGTCTTAAAATCTCAAAAGCAATGGGGCTAAACATGAGGGAGAAAGGGGTAAAGAAAAAAATCCCTCAAGTGAAAATTTCCCCTTAAACGATATTATTGGGCTTTGGAATGTCAAATAGGAATGACAGAGATGAAGTCCTAGTCAATCAACCCTCTGACTTCCAGAATTCCTTCCCATGCTGGATAAAATCGCCTAATGATGGCCAGAATGAACACAAATATACGTCACGGTACTGAAGGGGTTAAGAGTCATATTTTTGGATGAAAAGCGGCTCACGATATTCACGGCCAACTTCATAATATTTCCAACGTATCTGTTTTGTTCTCCATGCCTTCATAACAAATCTGAAGGTGAACAAAATATCTTGGTAGAGTATGTAATAATATTTGTATGTTATTTATTCAGAACATATGCCATTTATTTATATGCGAAATAGGCTATAGTGAATATATATATATATATATATATATATATACAGTATATATATTTGTTAAGTTTTTAGAAACATGCAAATACAAAAAACAAATTGGGTTACATGATTATGTTGACTATGGCCTGTGAGCGTACGAATTGGGTTACGCGAAATAGACTTGGACTCGGATGCCCTAAAGGTGGTCTGTGATTGGCCGGCTACGTATGACCGGCCACCAATCACGTCTGCGCTCCATTGAACCGTCTTTGGCTATTCTCTTTCTCGTAGCTTACTTCCAATTTTTCTCGGACTCTCCTTGTTTTATATTTACTGTAGTTACCTCGGCAAACCAAGTTGGTGGAAGTTATATTTTGACCTCCTCCGTTTGTTGTCTGTAGGTCTTTTTTGTTTGTAAAAGATTTATCTCAAAAGGTTATGAACCGATTTTCACAAGGTTTGGTGGGTTGATAGGATATTCGCTAAGGAGAAGTGATAATTTAGGTGATCGGTAGAGCACATACCTCCGCCAGCGTAAGCGGCTCGCTAAGTTATGAACCGATGTTCACAAAATTTGGTGGGCAGATAGGATAAGTGCCAAGGAAGAAGTAATTCCATTTAGGAGACAATCGGTAGAGTGCATACCTCCGCCAGCGTAGGCCGAGGTATGTGCTCTCCTGAGTGCCATTCCAATTTCATATATAATTGTTTAAAGCATCTGTTTATTTATTATGTATATATATATATGTTAATATATATTTAGATTGTCCTTATGCCATGCTATCGTTTATTATTATGTATTCTGTTTGTTTGTTAGCTTATTATTATTATAATAATAATTGTATGCATTGATCACAAGGTGTATTATGTCTGCCCCTGTGTGCCTGTGTGTTTCTGTCTGTTCGCAACATATCTAGGGAATGAAAGGATATATATCACAAGACTTGGTCAGCCCCTTAGCCAAAACTTTTAACTTTTAATCCATTTTTAATTATGTTCTTTTTAGAATTGGCCTGGCCAAGTACAGTCCCTCCTAAATTGCAAGCTCGCTTTCGCTCGTCAGGAACAAAATCAACACCTTAATATCACAAAAGGTCTTAAAATATCCAAACTACTAGGACTAAGCAAGAGTTAGAAAGGGGTTCAGCAAACATTCCCTTAATTTTTAAAATAAAAACTGTCAGTGTCTCTGTCAGAATGTGTATTTGTTTGTCTGTTTGCATAATATCTCCAGAATGGATTAATGGATATAATTTCGTACCCGAAAGGACCCCATTAACTTTGGTGGTATAATGGTTAAGGTGTCTAAAAACCTGTGTGTGATAACCCGGGTTCGAATCCTGGTGGATCACACATATGCTTTCATTAATTTCATTGGAGTTGTTTGGTGCTGTGGTGAAATTGATAAAACAACAGAATATAAGATGACCATTGACCAATCTGCCTCTCCCCCCCCCCCCCTCTCCCAATAAATAGTATATTTAATTTTGTAGTTGATGTAGGCCCCTATAGAAAATTATATTCATAAATTGGTTTCCAGAGATATACTTCCATTATTAGAAATATCTGAAGTCTACGAATATTTATGAGTGGGCTAGAGACTATTGCATCCAAGTGTGCATAATAATAATAATAATAATTATCATTATTATTTCTGTATATATGTAATAGTTTGGTGTCATATTTCAGAAAAGCATTGGTTGTTTGTGATCCATAAATAGTTGTGGTACATTAGTTCGGTCATGTACGGTATAGCCACTGCCATTAATGCTGTCGTTACGTATTGAAAGGTTTCTTGGGCTTTATTATGTTGCAATATTAACCCCTTCAGGATTAGGGCCAGTTTTGAAAGTTTATTCTAGTTATCATTAGACACATTTTTACAGCCTACAAAGGATTTTTGTTCAATGTGTATGAAGGATACAAAAGGCAGGCTGCCTGTAACGAGTGTCTCCCTCAAAGCCAAAAGAGTGACAGAGCCAAATTCAAGGGACGTTGGGGTAAAAATGCATTGACACACGAAATTTAAATCAGTCTAAATCAGGATGAAGGAAAGCTTGATTGTCGGAGAGAGTTCCAGATTTCACTTGTTAGGTAGAAGAAAGATTGAGAAAATTTGATAATTCTTGGGTTTGAGAGCTGGATAGAATAGGAGTGGGACTGTGGTGAAAGGTGAATGCCTCGCACTCGCCGCAAGGGAGGGGGTATGCACCAAGATAGCTCTGAAGAACACTAATTGTTGTAATAGCGATAGAAAAGTGAAAGAGATGCAACATTGTGGCGTGTAGAAAGAGATTTTAGGGAACTAGTAAGAGAAGGTGAGTGGATGAGGTGAAATGGTAAAGCTCTACTCTTTCGAGAAGTGTGGTATGGGTGGAACCTCCCCACACATGCGAACAATACTTGATACATTGGCGCACTGTGCTCCTATACAGAACAAGAAGCTGTGCGAGGGTGAAAATACCACGGAGACGGTTGAGTACACCTAACTTCTGGGAAGCTGTTTTAGCAATAGTGGCAATATGATCTTTCCAAGAGAGGTCGGATAAAAATATTACACCAAGAATATTGAGAAAAATTATATTAAGGGTTGATTTGCGTATTGTTGAAGAGTAATTGATAGTTTTGTAGAAGATTGCGATGGTTAGAGAGAAGGAGAAATTAGGTCTTGGAGGCAATGAAAGTAACAAGACTTACTCTGCGCTAATCAGAAATAATTGATAGATCATAAGATCTAAGTGCTATGGCCTTTTCAAGTTACTTTTGGAGTGAGTTCATGCTGGGTTGTTGTGAAAAAAGTAGTTGAATAGTGTAAGGTAGAGTCATCAGCATATAAGTGAATAGGAATAGAGGTACAGTTGAGATCATTAGTGAGTATTAGAAAGAGAACTATAGTGCTATACAATGGGAATTAAATTAGTAAAGACTATCTCATTTAACTCTCTGGCTTCCTATAAAACTGTCCTAATCAGAATATAATCGTCTAATAATATCCAAAATACTCTGTTAAATTGCATCCTAATCCTCAAGTATTTTATTTTTTGAAGCCATCTCGCGCTAAATTGAATCTGCATGATATTGTTTTACCGGATATCTGCATTTTGGAAGGGTAGTAAAAAGGGTTAAAGGAGATAGTGCCAAGCCTGTTAATTGCTGGAGGCCCTTTTTAAGCTAAACAAAATCGTCTAATAGTTGCCAGAATAGGATGAACAGGACGTCGCCGGTGCCGAAGGGGTTAAGGACAAACTTCGTTACAATACCTCGGTATAATATATAAATATTTGTTTACACATTCATATTGGGCACACACACACACACACACACACACACACACACACACACACACACACACACACAGACACACACACACACACACACACACACACACACACACACACACACACACACACACATTAAAATACACTTTTTCAATATTTATATATGTAATGTTCCAAATAGATTGTTCTGTTAATTAAATTATTAGTAATCATAGCTGAGTGGGATAATGGGACATTGACTCACCAGCAAAACATTTTAGTAAATACATAATTTCCTGCTTTTTAATCAGATGAGTTTTATAACATGCCTTTGAAATTACACTATTTATTGAAAAAGTCATGCTGTTTCTTTTAATATATATTGACTATTTATCTTTTCATTGAAAATATGAAATACTAAGATGAGTTCCCCATGCTGTTCCTAGTAAAATAGCCTTGTATGAATATCTGCATATTAATTGTAGGTAATGGTTGACAGTACCTATAGTCTATTCGGTGTAAGTAGGCGAGAAATAATGACTTAACCTCTGTAACTCAAAAACGACTAGGGTAATCGAGCTAATATTTCTACCATTTGGGAAAAGTCAGTCAAGGAATAGATGTGGACATTTACAGCCAATTTGCTCTGGCCCTTTTTGAGTTACAGAGGATAAAGGTCATGATTTCTCGCCTACATACAGCGAATAGACTATAGGAAGAAGGAAGCTCAGTAGGTGGCATGACTGTGTATGAAGTCCGAGATGACGACTCAATATGGCGAGGCAGCTGCAGGAAGGCAAAACAAATCAAGCTTAAGAGGAGGTTATTGGTTTACTTCCTAGACCCCCACCAAGCTTATTAAATGGCCCCATGACCACCCTTTGAGATAACTTTGTACATTTTGTTTTAAACTTTCCCGGCCGGTTCCTCTTAAATTACAGGCTCACTATTGCTTGCCAGAAAAACATCGACACCTAAATGGCACGAAAGGTCTTAATATTGGCAAAGAAATGGGGCAAAAGGTCTTACAATCGCCAAACTAATAGTTCGAACTTCTTAGAATCTCCAAACAAATGTGGCTAAACATGAGTGAGAAGGGGGTCCATAAAAGTAAAAATCTCCACTAAGTTTAGAGACATCAAAGACGTCGTTAGTCTGGGAAGTCAGAGAGAGAGAGAGAGAGAGAGAGAGAGAGAGAGAGAGAGAGAGAGAGAGCGAGAGAGAGAGAGAGAGAGAGAGAGAGAGAGAGAGAGAGAGAGAGAGAGATGACATTGATACACATATGGATAACAACAAATATATTTATTGAGCGAACGAATTTATAGACCCATATCTGTAGGGAGAGTGGGAGCATTAAAGAAAAATACGGTCACTTAAGGGAACATTTTCACTTAAGGGGGCGTGTATTTATATGAGTTGTTGGAATGACATAACGGCTTCTGACATTTGAAGAATATTATTCTTCCTGACTTTCCAAGGTATGATTACACTTGAGCTTGGTAAATGAAAATATCCAACTGGTTCTTGACAATCGTAAAATATGATGAACACTCCATGTAATTAATGTATTTCACAATGTTTAGTGTAAAGGGGAGCTTAGTATACAGTATAATATATATATATATATATATATATATATACTAGCCGAGTTACCCGGCGCTGCCCGGGGGATAATCGAAGTATGGGCTGTCTATCTTACACTTGTATTGGAAACTAGACTAAGCCAGTGTCATACAAACTGTTTTTCCGGCAGTTTTCAATGAGCAAGTTTGTTCTCGTAATAGTTTGTGGCTCTTTCACATTGGAATTGGAAACTATAGGCCTACTGAATTTTGATTATGGTGGGTGACTGATTCATGATAAAACTTTAAGTTTGAAGAAGCCAGACTAGAATTGCCCTTTTAAAGTTAAGGAAAAATCGTTCATGTGACACCGCTTTCAGGATGGAATAATTTAGGTGACAGCAATATTTTACAGTATAAGTCTGCCTCATAAGCTGCCGCCAGTGTTGACAAGAATCTAAGGCGGGATGGTTGTTTTGCTGGCCCCCTTCTCCTTCATGTTTAGCCCTATTCGTATTAAGTTTGGCGATTATAAGACTGTTCACCCCATGTCTTTGTCAATATTAGGACCTTTCGTGTCATTTAGGTATCTTGAGTTTTTCCTGCCGAGCGAAAGCGAGTCTATAATTTTAAGAGGAACCGGCCGTAGGCCGAAAAATGTAAAAATTTATCTCGAAGTTTTGTTTTTATTATTTATTTAAATGATGGAGGTCTAACGAGGAAACTAAACAATAAATCAATCAATAAATATACCAACATACCAAACAAGGGAAACAGCGCTCTTGTGTTACCAGCTGAATATATCACGAAAATTAGGAAATATTTAAATTGGACAAAACACTCACTATGCCTACAGGTGAAGCAATCAAAGGCTAGTATATTTAGAGTACCTTGTCCTGAGGTTATAGTGCATGGGATGGGAGTGAGCCTTTGTTGAAGTATTTCAGTGTTGTTGTATCGTTTCAACGTTGTTTATTTTGAGTTTGCCCCAATCTCCTCCCCCCCCCCCCCCTCACCCCCAGCCCACATTCCTGCTAAAAAAAAAATACTTCCCTAGACTCCCTCTTCTAGCTAAAATAAATGCTCCTCCAGTACCGCCTTCACGCTAAATTTGTATATTTTTCGGTAGGAAAATGCTTAGGCCGAAGGTCAGTGTTCTTTGTCAAATGACAGGATCTCTTTCGCTCGCCAGAAAGTGTCAACGCCAAAAATAGGATTTTTTTTGTATATTGACCAAACTAATAGGCGAAACGATCAACAAATAGGACAAACCACGGGTGAAGCTAAAAACACCACCCTCTTCTTAGAGAACACAACACTTATTATAAGTTCACCAATTTGTATAATTATAATCTAGCTGTGGTTAGACGATTGTATGTAGGAAGGATCTGTGATAGGTAAGGGAGATATTTCGAATCCTGTTAATTGCTGGAGGCCCTTTTTAAGCTGAATAAAATCGTCTAATCGTTGCCAGCATAGGATGAAAAGGACGTCACCAGTACTGAATGGGTTAAGGACATACTTGGCTACACTATATCTGTAATAGGTGGGTAAACAAGATTGAGACCTAGACCATTACTACCACCAGCCGGGGAAACAGACTACAGGGATAGGTAGCTTAAGGGGAGATGGGCGTTTATATTTCCTCATAAATATATATTTCTATCATGTTTTTAGTTTCCTCCCTAGACCTCCATCAAGCTTTAAACCCCCCCCCCCAAAAAAAAAAAAAAAAAAAAAAATCCTTCAAGATATATTTGAACATTTTTCGATAGAAAAATGTGCCGGCTGAAAGCCGGTTCCTCTTATATTACAGGCTCGCTATCGTTCGCCAGAATAATTTCGACACTTGAATAACACCTAAAGTATGAATATTAAAACAAAAAATGAGACGGAAGGTCTTGAAGCCGCCACACTAATGGGCCGAACGTTATAGAATATGAAAACTAATGGGGCTAGTCTATCATGAAGAAGAATGGGGGCCAGAGAAACGCCCCATCACCCCTTTACAGTGAAGGAAGTCATCATCGTACACAACTAGCAATAAATATATATAGCCTGATACACTGCCAAAGGTCACGGGGTCAGGTCAATGTCACAAGGACAAGAGGTCATGCATTTAGTTATATATGTAGCGTTTAGTTTGCGATTATCCCTTCCTCAAAAAAAAAAAAAAAAATATATATATATACAGTATACAGTATATATATATATATATATATATATATATATATATATACTGTATTATTATATATATACATATATAATTATATATATATATATATTTTGTTTTTCGTTGAAAAATATCGAGGTTTTTCCTAAGCTGCAGGCTAGTTATCGCTCGTCCAGTAATGATAGGCACCTGAATGGGGTGAAACAAGGAGAGATCCATATAGCCCCCTCTTGGATCAGATAGGGTTACGAGGGTACAAGCAATCACAAGTAACTTCTTTCTTAAGCGGAGGTCTTTGTTTTTTCTGGAGCCCCTTCTCCCTCATGTTTAGCCCATTAGTATTGAGATTGTAAGGCGCTCGCCCTATTAGTTTGGAGATTTTAAGACCTTCCGTACAATTTAGATGTGATTGTTTTTCTAGCAAGCGATAACGAGCCTGTAATTTAGTAGGAACCGGCCGAAAACTGTATCGCAGTTGGGGTCTTGGGGTATTTTTTTGTTATTTTTTGTTTTTATTTTATTTTTATTTTTGGGGTATTTTTTTTGTTATTTTTTTTTTGTTATTTTTTGTTATTTTTTTTATTTGGTGGAGGTCTAGTGAGCAAACCAACTCCTAACCCGCTTTTGCATAAATCGACTAATGCTAGCCAGAATCAAATGAATCAAATCTCCATCGAACACTGTAACTAATAAAGGCCCGCCATGCAAGTTGTAAGTCAAGGGGTTAATCGTAATACAATGCCATAGTTCACGAGGTCAGAAGGTCAAGGTCAACCGGTCAGGAACTCACGCAGTGGAGTTATTAATAGTCAACAGCCACTTGTATTATATTATTCACCCGCCGACACAACATTACAAAACTGAATATATATATATATATATATATATATATATATATATATATACCGGTAACATAAATAAATATATTTATATAATAATCAGTAAGTGAATAACAGCCGAGTATTCGGTTAACGTAAGGGGGTAGTGCTTATTGTTTTGGTATATTTATTTGTATATATATATATATATATATATATATATATATATATATATATATATATATATATATATACAGTATATATATATATATATATATATATATATATATATATATATATGTATATATATATATATATATTAGAAATGGAACGAATATCAATTTTCACTATTTGCGAATACGAATATTTTGTTGTAAAATTCGCGAATACGAATACGAATAGCGAATATTTCAATCCTTATTTCATCCTTCAAGAACTGGTAATTATTTTTATGTCACCAACAAACGTTAATTAAATTACTATGAAATTAATTACCAGAAGTTAATGACGATGTGAATGTGTAATTTCTTAAATATCATAAATAAACTGTATGAATTAATGTTTAATATATTGTAAGAGTTCAACCATAGAAAATTGAATAATTGAAATTAAATCCATTCAATTGTCTATGTATCCAGTTCCCAGTCCCAATGTTGCCGCTTTGTTGTTACTAAAGCACCAGATTTGGTACATTTGATTCTCTCAAGTACATTTTATACATTTTCCAATAAAATAGTCCATACCTGGCACTAAATACGAAATTAGTGAGGAAATATGATGTAATATATTTTAGTGACATGCTATTACATTGGATATATCTGAAATGGCAATATTGCGACGGTTCAAATGTCCAGGTTCAGCACACGTTCGTTTACCGGGCAGTTATTCCACTTTAAAATAATTTGGTACTTTTCACTAGTTTGATCTGGTACTATTAAATATAGTTAAGTAGCAACACTGCTCAGTCCTCCTTCATTCCACTTTAGCGGCCCCAACGCACATCTACACTGTTATTTATTAGTTTGTGTTAACTTTAAATTTTTTTTTTTTTTTTTTTTTATAAATTATATTCTATTGGTTTCGTGAACATATTCGCATATTTGCAAATAGCTATGAATGGAAATTCGAATACGAATACGAATATTGAAAAACATAGCGAATATTCGGACATACGAATACGAAACGAATATTCGGTCCATCTCTATATATATACAGTATTATATACTGTACATATATATATATATATTTTTTTTTTATTTCTTCGTCAGACTCATATCAAGCTTAAAAAAAACACCCCTTAGACCCTCTTTCAAGATAAATTTGCACATTCTTCGGTAGAATAATGTCCTGGCCGGAGGTCGGTTCCCGTTAAATTACAGACCGCTATCGCTCGCCAGGAAAATAATTGACAACTAAATGACACGAAGTCCTAACATTGACAATGAAATGGGCCAGAAGGTCATAAAATCGCCAAACTAATGGGTCGAACGTCCTAATATCTGAAAACTAATGTGGTTAAATATAGTAAACTCGCTAAACTTCCATTAAGCTTTAAAAAACACCCCCTCGACCCCACTTCAAGATAAATGTGTACATATTTTGGTAAAAAACTGTCCCAGCCGAAGGCTGTTTCCTCCTAGAATTACAAGCTAGCTATCGCTCATCAGGAAAACATCGACACCTAAATGGCACAAAAGGTCTTTATATTGACAAAGAAATGAGGCGAAAAGTCTTAAAATCGCCAAACTAATGGAACGAACGTCTTAAAATTTCAAAGGTAATGGGACTAAACATGAGAGAGAAAAAACCACTACCTCCCCATTAAATGTATATACATTATACAGGGTGTGAAAACCACTACCTCCCCATTAAATGTATATACATTATACAGGGTGTGAAAACCACTACCTCCCCATTAAATGTATATACATTATACAGGGTGTGAAAACCACTACCTCCCCATTAAATGTATATACATTATACAGGGTGTGAAAACCACTACCTCCCCATTAAATGTATATACATTATACAGGGTGTGAAAACCACTACCTCCCCATTAAATGTATATACATTATACAGGGTGTGAAAACCACTACCTCCCCATTAAATGTATATACATTATACAGGGTGTGAAAACCACTACCTCCCCATTAAATGTATATACATTATACAGGGTGTGAAAACCACTACCTCCCCATTAAATGTATATACATTATACAGGGTGTGAAAAAGTGTATAAAAGATCCTTGGGTTGATTGACAGTGATATACCTGTCTATCCTTTTATTAAATGGGTCATAGGCTACAGTAGATCTGGACTGGACACGAAAATGGAACTTTGCAGTAAGGGACCCAAAATCAGAGATTGAACCTCCAAGTTCGAACCTCGAAACCGCGAAAATGTCACATTTTCGCGGTTTTGAGGTTCGATCTTGGGGGTTCGTTCTCCGATTTCGGGTCCCTTACTGCAAAGTTCCATTTTCGTGTCTAGTTCAGATCTACTGTAGTCTATGCATGGGTATATATACGTTTATATATCTTTATATAGTAATATTTTATGTACATTTGAATTCACCATTTATACCCAGATAAATGATTATTCATGAACATTAGGCATTCACACATCATGTAATAAATTGTCATTGCTATTTGATGATATATTCTGTAGCCTTGTCATTGCTATTTGATGATATATTCTGTAGCCTTGTCATTGCTATTTGATGATATATTCTGTAGCCTTGTCATTGCTATTTGATGATATATTTTGTAGCCTTGTCATTGCTATTTGATGATATATTCTATAGCCTTGTCATTGCTACACGTTCGTCCCAAACTGAATAAAATCATCTAATAATTGCCAGAATATAAGGAAAAGGACGTCACCGGTGCTGGAAGGGTTAAGGGAGAACACCTCGCTTTTTTCTCTTTCTCTACCTCTCTCTTTGGCTTTTATCCATTCGGCCCCATTCAGCCTACTGTTTTAAGACGTTTACCCCATCCAGGTGTCAATATTTTCCTGGCGAGCGGTAGCGAGCTAGCATACAGTATATACAGTATATATATTTTTGTTTTGACAGCAAGCTAAATTTGTACATTTTTCGATAGAAAAATTTCTCCGGCGAAGCCGGAATTCTCCATACAATGCTGGGAAGAGATCGACACCTGGATGGGGATAAACGTCTTAAAACAGTTGGCTGAATGGGGCCGAATGAATACAAGCCAGGGAAAGAGAGAAAAGGAGACAAAGATAAAACAAAGCCGGTGACCCCCCTTAAGACACGATGTTTTGGTTCTGCAAGGCCCTTGTCTTTGTATGCTCCATGATACCAAATACAAACCAATGTTGGAACAAGGATATAGTGTGGTGGTGGTGGTGGTAGTGATGATAATGATGAGAGTTGAGGATAGTGTGGTGGTGGTAGTGGTGATAATGTTGAAGGATATAGTGGTGGTGGTGGTGGTAGTGGTGATAATGTTGGAACAAGGATAGTGTGGTGGTGGTGGTGATAATGATGAGAGTTGAGGATAGTGTGGTGGTGGTAGTGGTTATAATGTTGGAACAAGGATATAGTGGTGGTGGTGGTGGTAGTGGTGATAATGATGGAACAAGGATAGTGTGGTGGTGGTGGTGGTAGTGGTGATAATGATAAGAGTTGAGGATAGTGTGGTGGTGGTAGTGGTGATAATGTTGGAACAAGGATATAGTGGTGGTGGTAGTGGTAGTGGTGCTAATGATGGAACAAGGATAGTGTGGTGGTGGTGGCAGTAGTGGTGATAATGATGAGAGTTGAGGATAGTGTGGTGGTGGTAGTGGTGATAATGTTGGAACAAGGATAGTGTGGTGGTGGTGGTGGTAGTGGTGATAATGATGAGAGTTGAGGATAGTGTGGTGGTGGTAGTGGTGATAATGTTGGAACAAGGATAGTGTGGTGGTGGTAGTGGTGATAATGATGAGAGTTGAGGATAGTGTGGTGGTGGTAGTGGTGATAATGTTGGAACAAGGATATAGTGGTGGTGGTGGTGGTAGTGGTGATAATGATGAAACAGGGATAGTGTGGTGGTGGTGGTGGTAGTGGTGATAATGTTGGAACAAGGATATAGTGGTGGTGGTGGTGGTAGTGGTGATAATGATGAAACAAGGATAGTGTGGTGGTGGTGGTGGTAGTGGTGATAATGATGAGAGTTGAGGATAGTGTGGTGGTGGTGGTGGTAGTGGATAATGATGTAACAAGGATATAGTGGTGGTGGTGGTAGTGGTGATAATAATGGAACAAGGATATAGTGGTGGTGGTGGTTGTAGTGGATAATGATGTAACAAGGATATAGTGGTGGTGGTGGTGGTAGTGGATAATAATGGAACAAGGATATAGTGGTGGTGGTGGTGGTAGTGGATAATGATGTAACAAGGATATAGTGGTAGTGGTGGTGGTAGTGGATAATAATGGAACAAGGATATAGTGGTGGTGGTGGTTGTAGTGGTGATAATAATGGAACAAGGATATAGTGGTGGTGGTGGTTGTAGTGGTGATAATAATGGAACAAGGATATAGTGGTGGTGGTGGTTGTAGTGGTGATAATAAAGGGACAAGGATAGTGGTGGTGGTGGTGGTGTAGTGGTGATAATAATGGAACAAGGATATAGTGGTGGTGGTGGTTGTAGTGGTGATAATAATGGAACAAGGATATAGTGGTGGTGGTGGTTGTAGTGGTGATAATAATGGAACAAGGATATAGTGGTGGTGGTGGTTGTAGTGGTGATAATAATGGAACAAGGATATAGTGGTGGTGGTGGTTGTAGTGGTGATAATAATGGAACAAGGATATAGTGGTGGTGGTGGTTGTAGTGGTGATAATAATGGAACAAGGATATAGTGGTGGTGGTGGTTGTAGTGGTGATAATAATGGAACAAGGATATAGTGGTGGTGGTGGTTGTAGTGGTGATAATAATGGAACAAGGATATAGTGGTGGTGGTGGTTGTAGTGGTGATAATAATGGAACAAGGATATAGTGGTGGTGGTGGTTGTAGTGGTGATAATAATGGAACAAGGATATAGTGGTGGTGGTGGTTGTAGTGGTGATAATAATGGAACAAGGATATAGTGGTGGTGGTGGTTGTAGTGGTGATAATAATGGAACAAGGATATAGTGGTGGTGGTGGTTGTAGTGGTGATAATAATGGAACAAGGATATAGTGGTGGTGGTGGTTGTAGTGGTGATAATAATGGAACAAGGATATAGTGGTGGTGGTGGTTGTAGTGGTGATAATAATGGAACAAGGATATAGTGGTGGTGGTGGTTGTAGTGGTGATAATAATGGAACAAGGATATAGTGGTGGTGGTGGTTGTAGTGGTGATAATAATGGAACAAGGATATAGTGGTGGTGGTGGTTGTAGTGGTGATAATAATGGAACAAGGATATAGTGGTGGTGGTGGTTGTAGTGGTGATAATAATGGAACAAGGATATAGTGGTGGTGGTGGTTGTAGTGGTGATAATAATGGAACAAGGATATAGTGGTGGTGGTGGTTGTAGTGGTGATAATAATGGAACAAGGATATAGTGGTGGTGGTGGTTGTAGTGGTGATAATAATGGAACAAGGATATAGTGGTGGTGGTGGTTGTAGTGGTGATAATAATGGAACAAGGATATAGTGGTGGTGGTGGTTGTAGTGGTGATAATAATGGAACAAGGATATAGTGGTGGTGGTGGTTGTAGTGGTGATAATAATGGAACAAGGATATAGTGGTGGTGGTGGTTGTAGTGGTGATAATAATGGAACAAGGATATAGTGGTGGTGGTGGTTGTAGTGGTGATAATAATGGAACAAGGATATAGTGGTGGTGGTGGTTGTAGTGGTGATAATAATGGAACAAGGATATAGTGGTGGTGGTGGTTGTAGTGGTGATAATAATGGAACAAGGATATAGTGGTGGTGGTGGTTGTAGTGGTGATAATAATGGAACAAGGATATAGTGGTGGTGGTGGTTGTAGTGGTGATAATAATGGAACAAGGATATAGTGGTGGTGGTGGTTGTAGTGGTGATAATAATGGAACAAGGATATAGTGGTGGTGGTGGTTGTAGTGGTGATAATAATGGAACAAGGATATAGTGGTGGTGGTGGTTGTAGTGGTGATAATGATGTAACAAGGATATAGTGGTGGTGGTGGTTGTAGTGGTGATAATAATGGAACAAGGATATAGTGGTGGTGGTGGTTGTAGTGGTGATAATAATGGAACAAGGATATAGTGGTGGTGGTGGTTGTAGTGGTGATAATAATGGAACAAGGATATAGTGGTGGTGGTGGTTGTAGTGGTGATAATAATGGAACAAGGATATAGTGGCGTTGGTTGTAGTGGTGATAATAATGGAACAAGGATATAGTGGTGGTGGTGGTTGTAGTGGTGATAATAATGGAACAAGGATATAGTGGTGGTGGTGGTTGTAGTGGTGATAATGATGAGAGTTGAGGATATGTATATACTCTTGTTAAAGGGGAGATTTCCACTTGAGGGATTTTTTTATTTACCCCTCTCTCCCTCATGTTTAGCCCCATTGCTTTTGAGATTTTAAGACGTTCGCCACATTAGTTTGGCGATTTTAAGAACTTTTACCCCATTTATGTCACTTTTAAGACCTTTCGTGCCATTTTGGTGTTGATTTTTTCCTGGCGAGCGACAGCGAGCCTGTAATTTAAGAGGAACCGGCCTTTGGCCGGGAAATTTACAAATTTATCTTGAAAGGGGGTCAAGGGGGTGTAATTTCAAGCTCGATGGAAGTCTAGGAAACATACTAAAAACCTTCCCTTAAAGGTGGTGTGTTACGTAGTGTACATATGTGGAGAATGTGTGATTGTTGTTTGTTAGTGGATATATGTGGAGAATGTGTGATTGTTGTTTGTTAGTGGATATATGTGGAGAATGTGTGATTGTTGTTTGTTAGTGGATATATGTGGAGAATGTGTGATTGTTGTTTGTTAGTGGATATATGTGGAGAATGTGTGATTGTTGTTTGTTAGTGGATATATGTGGAGAATGTGTGATTGTTGTTTGTTAGTGTACATATGTGGAGAATGTGTGATTGTTGTTTGTTAGTGGATATATGTGGAGAATGTGTGATTGTTGTTTGTTAGTAGATATATGTGGAGAATGTGTGATTGTTGTTTGTTAGTGGATATATGTGGAGAATGTGTGATTGTTGTTTGTTAGTGGATATATGTGGAGAATGTGTGATTGTTGTTTGTTAGTGGATATATGTGGAGAATGTGTGATTGTTGTTTGTTAGTGGATATATTATGATTGAAGCAGTTTCTATGTGATCATATTATTTAAGGGGGGATAGTTGATTTTTCTTGCGCCTCTTCTCCCTCATGTTTAGCTCCATTAGTGTTGATATCTTAAGACATTTGCCCTATTAATTTGGCGATTTTAAGATCTTGGCCCCAATATTCAGACCTTTCATGCAATTTAGGTGTCTGATTTTTTTTCCTGGCGAGCGATAGCGAGCCTGTAATTCAAGAGTAATTGGCCTTCGGTCGGGACATACTGTAGTTCTATAGACAAATGTACACATTTATCTTGAGGGTGTTTTTTAAGCTTAATGGAGTTTAGGAAGGAAACTTAAACAAATAAATATAATAAACAAATATATACACAAATAAGCAAATAAACACGACATCCCCCCTTTAACCCTTTAAGGGGAGGTTATTAGTTAGTTCGCTAGACCTCCATCAAGCTTAACATTACAGCCCCTAGACTCCCTTTCAAGATAAATTTGTACATTTTTCGGTAGAAAAATGTCCAGGCCGAAGGCCGGTTCCTCCTAAATTACAGGCTCGCTATCGCTCGCCAGGAAAAAATCGACAAATAAATGGCACGAAAAGTCTTAAAATTGACAGAAATGGGACAACAGTTCTTAAAATCGCCAAACTAATGGGGCGAACGTCTTAAAATATCAAGAGCAATGGGGCTAACCATGAGGGAGAAAGGGGGTCAAGAAAAATATCCCTCAAGTGGAAATCCCCCCCTTTCATGTGTAGTTGCGTGATGTGAAGTGTTGTTAGTATGGTTGGGTTTCTGTAAGTGTTGCTGATGGAAAATAATAACTTGTCTACGAATATTGTTATTGTTAGTAATGGTGGAGTGTTTCATAGAGTGCTGGTACTGTGTTTCATAGAGTGCTGGTACTGTGTTTCATAGAGTGCTGGTACTGTGTTAAGGGGGGATGGTTCACTTGTTGGGCATTTGTATTCATTATTTGTCTAGTTTCATCCCTAGACCTCCATCAAATTAAAAAAAAAAAAAACATTAGATCCCCCTTCTAGAGTAATTTGCACATTTTTCGGTAGAAAAATTTCCCGACCGAAGGCCGGTTCTTCCAACATTACAGGCTCACTATCGTTCGCCAGGGGAAAAAATCGACACCTAAATAGCACGAAAGGTCTAAATATTGACGACGAAATGGGGCGAAAGATGTTAAGATCGACTAACTAATGGGGTAAACATCTTAACTAATGGGGCTAAACATGAGGGAGAAAGTGGTCCAGAAAACCGGCCCATCTCCCCTTAGAACAATGATGCTTCTGTGAGCATTGTGGCAAACAATGACATATTTCTATAAGTGCTGTTGCTATTGAATGTGTGTTTGTGTAAGTATTATGACTACGACTATTGTTTGTATGTGTATTGCTATTGAATGTGTGTTTGTGTAAGTATTATGACTACGACTATTGTTTGTATGTGTATTGCTATTGAATGTGTTAATGTACGAATGTTGTTTTTGTAAGTTTGGTCAAATATGTTTTGTTCTGTCTTTTGGTATTGTAATGAAGTTTTCATTGTTAACATTGTATAAGTGTTTACTATAGTTAGCATCTGAATTGTGTCAGTCATCAGTATAAGTGAGGAACACAAAGATAACAGACGACGAGAACTGTAAATGTTGCGTCATAGTGGTTAGGAGTTACATAACTGTATTGTCAATGGTAATCACTCGGGCGTGTATGATACAGGAAAACAACTACAGATACCAAGTTCGGTGATAATGAAAAGGGTACGGATGCTATACAAAATAACAAACAGGTTTTCCTTATACCTTATGCTCCAGAAAATATTTTGAACATATCTAGTAACTGGAGCGAGGTGGAGGGACAGAGAGGGTGAGGTAGACCGAAAGAGAGGTGGAAGGATGGAGTGAGGAAGTATATGAACGAAGGCGGTGCTGGTTGGGGGGAGGGGCGTTGACTGACCGGGGACAGAGGTGCATGGGGGCGGTTCGTTCGTGGCCATCCCTTCTGGGATCACGGCGTCAGGCAATAGATAGATAGATAGTAACTGGAGCATAACACATAGAAGCTGGAACAAACTCGAATATAGAAGTCTACCAACAGATATTATATTTCAACAAAAGAGCTTATGATGATGTAACCTTTGAGTTCCAATTGTTAGAAATATTTCATAGCCGTAAATGAATGCCTTTACAGTTGCTAACTACTGTAAAGGACCTTTGTTTATTAACATCCATTCTAGTTTAATTGAAAACCTTAATTCCTCTTGATAATGGCGGAAATGAACATTAATAACGAGCTATGACAAAAGGGACATGAATACCTTTTATAAATGAACTGCAGTACAGTAACCCACATGATTTGTAACCCACTCCGAGCTTTGATGTATGGAAATATACTTGGTGTCATGGAATTGCGAGTGTAGTTTCTCATTCATATGATTATTTAACCCCTTTAGTACATTGACATAATTTTAATTATTGTATTCTGGCTAACATTATGTAGGCTACTTAGCTTAAGAAGGACCTCTATGAATCAAAAGGGTAAATTCTTTCTGATTTAGTAATTTGACTTACACATACCCTTCCTAAACTAACTATAATCACCTGTTAATTTAACAGTCAAAATATAATTCAAGAATGCAAATGGGATGTTGAAAGGGATAACTGTTTTATATACGGTACTCTAGCTTTTGTCTTGACCTTTTCAGTGTACCATGATGCATTCTTTTATTTTATTCAGGCTATTATTAGATAATTTTATTATGCTTAGATAATTTGTAGTTAAAGTGATAACTGAGATGGATTATACTACTGTGATTGCTTGAGATCCTTCCTAAGCTGTTGTAATTTGTCTAGTATTACCAAAATTACACAAAACCTATGCCATGTTACTGAATGAATTAAGTCAATCATAATAATTTTGCTTCCATTCATCACATGGGGTTGATTGCATAAAATATAATGTGAGGTTTCGTAGGTTATTAGAAACAACTATAATGTATTACGAGTTTAAGTAATCAAGTGTTCAGGTTATCAAGGGGCCATTATGGTCTGTTTACGCTTGATTCTGGCTATAATTAGACGATTTTATGTAGTTGAAGAAGGACCTAAGTTCATAAGAGAGTTATCTGTGATTGTATTTACCTCTTTGAGTCTTAGAGGTAGATTATAAGGTAAAGAATAGGTGTGAAAATTGACCATAATCAGGGAATAGGTGTGGAAATTTACCATAATCAGGGAATAGGTTTGGCAATTTACCATAACCAAGGAATGGGTGTGGAAATTTCCCATAACCAGGGAATAGGTGTGGAAATCTACCATAACCAGGGAATAGGTGTGGACATTTACCATAACCAAAGAATAGGTGTGGAAATTTACCATAACCAGGGAATAGGTGTGGAAATTTACCATAACCAGGGAATAGGTGTGGAAATTTACCATAATCAGGGAATAGGTGTGTAAATTTACCATAACGTCAATTGACCACTTGCGATTATCAGGCTATAAGGAAGTTGGAGCTGTAGACATCGATATTAAAGAGAAATGCAATACAAATATAGGTTTTGGATGGCTAAATAGTATGTTGAACTAGGTTTTATGTATTCATAAATGTACTACAGCCATTTTTTAGTTGGTAATTCTGCTAAATATCGAGGTCTACAACTCCAACTTCCTTATAGAACGAAACTCGTAAGTGGTAAATTTGTTATAGCCTAGCCCTATTTGAGTTACGAAGGTATCTCTATTTGTATTTTATTCATGGTACCGATTTGACCTTCCAGTTGTTCTATTTTTGTTAGTGTTCGTATATGAATTCCATTCGCTTTATCCTTCCGACGTATTGTAGTTTCTATTTGTATTCGTTTCCTGAGATCCATTTCACTCGGGATATCCTTTTCGACATCACACATTTTTATTCGTTTTTAGTATACGTTCGCTTCGTTATGTCATGTTGCCGAAACGCATTCGCCATAATTGTTAGTTATATATTTGATATGCGTTACCCGTGTTGATACTCCACATTTTCCATATTTTATCTTTTTCGTCTTATTCTTCTTCTTCTTTGTCTTCTGTGTATTCTTCTTCTTCTTCTTCTTCGTCTTCTTTGTCTTCTTCTTCTTCTTCTTCTTCTTCTTCTTCTTGTTCTTCTGTTGCATTTATTATATTCGCATTATCGTTTGAAGTAACACAGTATTCATAATTATTTGTTTTCTGAGATACATTGCACCGTGTTATTTATTTGACACACCACATGTTCCATATTTATTCGTGTGTATACACAGCATATAAATAATATTGTATGTGTTCTGCCTCTGTCCCCCGTGATCCCTGTAAAGCCTCATATATTTTCAACGTCCTCCCTCCCTCCCTCCCACTAACACAGAAAAGTAATAACTCAACATTTGTTTGTATTGTTCATATACTTGTCTATTACCCTCGTGAATTGCAGCTGTGATGGGTATTGTATTTGATCATTGGTGTATGTGTTTTGTTTATCTCTTATCAGCAATAGTTATAGACATTAACAAATAAATACATTTATAAACACGTAAACAAATATATAAGTGGATTTCCATGATATATATTAACATGTATATAGTATTAACATGTATATAGTATTAACATGTATATAGTATTAACATGTATATAGTATTAACATGTATATAGTATTAACATGTATATAGTATTAACATGTATATAGTATTCACATGTATATAGTATTAACATGTATATAGTATTAACATGTATATAGTATTAACATGTATATAGTATTAACATGTATATAGTAATATCATGTATATAGTATTAACATGTATATAGTATTCACATGTATATAGTATTAACATGTATATAGTATTAACATGTATATAGTATTAACATGTATATAGTATTAACATGTATATAGTATTAACATGTATATAGTATTAACATGTATATAGTATTAACATGTATATAGTATTAACATGTATATAGTATTCACATGTATATAGTATTCACATGTATATAGTATTAACATGTATATAGTATTAACATGTATATAGTATTAACATGTATATAGTATTAACATGTATATAGTATTAACATGTATATAGTATTAACATGTATATAGTATTAACATGTATATAGTATTAACATGTATATAATATTAACATGTATATAGTATTCACATGTATATAGTATTAACATGTATATAGTATTCGTACAGAAAACTGTAACCCATTGATAACATTTGATCTCCAATAGTTTGAATATTTTAAGACGTTCGCCTCATTAGTTTGTCGATTACAAGAAATGCCTTGCCATTTAAGTGTCGATATTTTCATGACGAGTGATAGCGATCCTGCAAATTAGGAGGAAACGGCCCAGGGCATTCTCCACCGAAAAATGCACAAATTGATCTGCAATGGGGATCATAATTTGTTATATATATATATATATATATATATATATATATATACTGTATATATAAGCGTGATGGAAGTCTAGAGAGGAAACTAAAAACAATATATAAATCAATAAGAAAATATTTACATACATAAATACATAAATACACTCTCTCTCTTTAAACCTTTCAATCAAGCACCATTTTGTGTTGTACAATCGTGGTCATTAATTCTGGACACGTTTTGGAGATGCAATTTTGATAAACAGGCGAACTAATTTGAAACTACATAGAATTACCTACTGGGATTCACTAGTTAATGATCACTGTCTTGTGTTTATCATTATGAGGTGTTCAAATGTTTATGACCACGACTGTACACTCTAGGACATAAATCGTGGCCTTAAAGTTTCGACGGTGTCCCGATACGAATCGAATCTTTTAATTAATTATTTACCTTTTGTTTACATCTCGGGGTTTTGTTTATGCTGTTGGAGGGTTCATATTGAGCGAGGATTTGTGTCTAAGAGTGTTCACTGTTAAACATACCTACACAACTAAAGTAAAGTCAATATAAATAAGGTGAGCACTAACTGTCTTATCCTTTATTAAATCGCTTAACCCTATAAGGTGCGGGGTGGGTCTTTTTGAACCCTCCATATTTCACTCCCATAGTTTGGACATTTTAAAACTTAGTTTGGCGATTATAACGCTTTTCACCCCAATCATTTGCTGATTTGTTCTGGACCAGTGAAAGCGGCCTTAGGCCGGAATTGTTTTCTACAGACAAATTTACATATTAAGGTTGAAAAAGGGTCTAGGATTTTTTTTTTTATTATTTTCATATATATTTTGTCTTAGCTTGAAAGAATCTAGGGAGACCTTTATTTAAAAATCTGGGAAACAAGCTAAAACACATTGCTTGAAAATGGCAAAAACATTTAAAGCCATCAATAATAATAAAATACAATCATAATATACATCAAAATGTCGCACCAGTTAATATTAAATTCGTTAGACATAATCAAAGCAAAATTCAAACTATTTCAGCATATCCCGAAGCCTCTGGGGAATCATTATATTACATTATAGAAACATTTGAAGATTGCATAAATTTGTGTCATAATTATTATATTTTTAGGATACATATTTTCACTCTGATTAAATATATATAACACTGCACGTGTATAAAACCTTAGGTGTTTTCTCGTATATAATATAATTATTCATGTAAGGTTCATATGTGCTATGTGTGTTAGTTTGAATAGATAATAGGTCCATTGCTATTAGTGATCCATAAATACGGTAGTGTACGAGCTAAATTGACCCTTGTGTAACTCTTTATTTTTAACCCTTAGTAGATTCGGTGACACACTTCTTTTCTGTTTCTGGCTGTTATTTGACAATTGTATTCATCTTAGGAAGGGTATGTGGAAGCCAGAGGTTTAACTGAAATAATCTTTACCCTTATAATGCCCATAGATCTTTCTCAAACTGTATAAAATCGTCTGATGATGGCCGGAATAAACTGTCATAATGCGTCCTGATCCTGAAGGGGTTAAGGAGTATATACCGGCATTCTCTAGACTCTTTAAGGGTATTTTTTCTTCTGGTCCCCCTTCTTCCTCATGTTTGGCTCCATCAGTTTTAAGATTTTAAGACGTCGGGTCCATTAGTTTGACGATTTTAAGACCTTTCGCCCCATTTAGTTTTCAATTTTAAGACCTTTTGTGCCATTTAGGTGTTGATTTTTTCCTGGCGAGCGATAGCGAGCCTGTAATTTCAAGAGAAACCGGCCTATGCCCGGCACATTTTTCTATCGAAAAAATTAAAATTTTATCTTGTAGGGGGGTCTAAGGAGTGTATTTTTTAAAAAGCTTGATTAAGGTCTTGCGAGGAAACTAATATATATATATATATATATATATATATATATATTTATACTGTATTATATATCTCTCTCTCTCTCTCTCTCTCTCTCTCTCTATATATATATATATATATATATATATATGTAAGTAGACCTCCCAAAATAACCACTGTCCCCTTAAATTAACTTAGGAACGATTTGCGTGAGTCAGAAAGGCTAATGACTATACTATAATTATAACCCCTGTCATTCCTAGATGTTCTTCCTGAGCTGAAGTATATCGTCTAGATAGCCAGATAAAATGTACTTTACTCCATCGTTAAGGAAAGCCTCTGCAGATCCCAACATCATGTAGATATTATATTAGTTTGATTCAACGACACTAACCGTAGTATTTAATGGGGATTCATTTACATATCCTATCTTTGTCAGGTTTTATTTAGATATACATATATATATATATATATATATATATATATATATATATATATATATATATATATATATATACCGGTATATATATGATTGATGTCTGTGTTCTATAAAAGTCATCCTACTCGTTTTTATTCCACATTGATCTAAATTACACAATATTCCGTGGCCAATATTATATTGAGAATATTTGTTAGTAAAAATCCAAACATATTTTTAATTTATTTGGCTAACGAAAAATGACTATATTTAACTTATTAAACGATTTTGTTCAGTTTTTGCTTTCGTAATCAAGGGACAACAACTATCTCGATCGAGTAAGTCCTTCATTATGACGATATAATTTGTTCTTATTCTGACTAACAACAGGGGATTTTACTCAGCCTATGCAAAACATCTCACTATCCTTGTAAAAGTATTTGCTTAAGTAAATTACAGGTTGTCTGTCCCTATCCAGGAACAAAATCGACACCTACATTAAATGGCATGAGAGGACTTAATATTGCCAAATAAATTGGGGCAAAGGTATTGAAAGCGCCAAGTTAATGGGGTGAACATCTTAAAATGCCAAAACTAATAAGGCTATGCATGAGGGAGAAGGGGATCGAGAAAACCCCCAAACATCCCCTTAATGCTACTTGTACCATACGGTTTTACTAATACCATGAGGTTCTCACTAAGCTGAAACATTTTGTCTGGTGCTAGTGACAATATAGTGTAACAGAGGTGTTAAGGGGGGATGGTTCACTTCTTGGTTGATTTTTTAATTTATGTATTATTTTTCTAGTTTCCTTCCTATCAAACTTAAAAAAACAAACAGGATCCCCCTTCAAGATATATTTGTACGTTTTTTTAGTAGACAAATTTCTCGGCCAAAGGCCGGTTCCTTCTAAATAACAGGCTTGCTATCGCTCGCCAGGAAAAAAATTGACACCTAAATGACACGAAAAGTGTTAATATTCACAAAGAAAAGGGGCGAAAGGTCTTAAAATCGCCAAACTAATGGGCTGAATGTCTTAACATCTGAAAACTGAAGGGGCTAAACATGACGGAAAAGGGTGTACAGAATAACCGGCCCATCTCCCCTTAATCTCAGTATATAATACATTGATGAAAACTTCTCCTCTATTTGTATCTTAAAGATGCTTAACCCATTCAGTACCGGTGACGTCCTTTTCTTTCTATTCTGACTACTATTTAACGGTTTTATTCAGCTTAGGAAGGATGTCTAGCCGTTAAAAGATTACAGACTATCTCAATTAATCCTTTTAGCTACCATATATATCCTTCCTTAGCTTCACAAAATCGTCTAAATGGAGCTGAAACCAATCCAAATGACGTCATATCGTTACTTTATGGGTTAACCCCTTCTGTAGCGCCGCCGTCCAGTTTAATTGATTCTGGCTATTATTAGACGACTTTATTCAGTATTTAAAGGGCCTCCAGCAATTAACTAGCTTTGAACTATCTCACCTAACTCATTTGACTAAACAGATCCTTCTTAAACTGCCCAAAATCGTGTAAGTATAGCCAACATAAAAATATAAAGACGTCGCCGGTACAGAAGGGGTTAAAAATACTCAACTCTTTCAGTACCGGTGACATCCTTTCCATTATATTCTGGCCACTATTAGAGGATTCTATTCAGCCTAGGAAGGACCACTTGAAATCGAAAGGCTACAGAGACTATCCCCTTTCATTCTCTTAGCTACTAAAGGCTACATACTATCCCCTTTCATTCTCTTAGCTACTAAAGGCTACATACTATCCCCTTGCATTCTTTTAGCTACTGCAGATCCTTCCTAAGCTGAACAAAGTAGTCTAACAGTGGTCAGAATATAATGAAAAGGACGTCCCCGGTAATGATTAGGTTGAACGTCATTTAGTTTTATTTCATCTGTATTTTGACGATTTTGTGAAGCTCAGGAAGGTTATATGGTAGCTAAAAGGATCAATTGAGATAGTCTGTAATCTGTTAACGGGTAGACATCCTTCTTAAGCTGAATAAATCCGGTTAAAGACACACAAGACACTAACACAACTGTCCTCCTCTTATTATTGTATTCCGTTATTTAATCCTTGTCAATTAAAGGGACAGTGGCTATTTTGGGGGGTCTTTTTATTCATATATTTTTTAGTTTCTATCGTAGACCTCCATCAAACTAAAAAAAAAAAAAAATCCATTAAATCCCCCTCCTAGATTAATTTGTACATTATTCGGCCGAAGGCCGGTTTCTCCACAATTACAGGCTCGCTATCGCTCGCCAGGATCGACACCTAAAGGGCAGGATAGATCTTAATATTGACAAAGACATGGGACGAAGGGTCTTAAAATCGACAAACTAATGGGGAAAACGTCCTAATATCTCAAAAGTAATGGGGATAAGCATGAGGAAGAAAGGGGACCAGAAAAACGGTCCATCTCCCCTTAATCCATTGGCCGTTGACTGATTGACCTCTTGCAACTCCGATACATTTCTCTTACCGTCAAATAATAAACAAATATATCTGTAAACACGACGAAACATGTTGGAGAAAAGTAGGATATATTGGATAAGTTGTATATATTTTGACATCCCGGCGCCAATCATATCACTTATTCGTGCAGCTCTTACATTTTCTTTCTTATAATCCTCTGAATCAAAATGTGAAAAATACAGAAAACAAAGATCTCTATTCTTCGAACTAGCAGCAAACTCAGAAACTAAAAAGGCGAGGTAAATAAAACATACTTGATTAAAATAAAACACACATACACATTGTAATATTTGTTACACCTACTTTCGTATTCATGCTTTTTAGAACAAAATAATGAACAAATCATATAAACCCACACCTATGAAAGCTATATATCGATCTATTGCCGGATGCCGTGATCCATGAAGGGGTGGCCAAGAACAAAACGCCCCCATGCACCTCTGTCCCCAGTCAGTTAACGCCCCTCCTCCCATCCAGCACCGTTTTCACGCATATACTTCTTAACTCGATCCTTCCACCTCTCTCTCGGTCTACCTCTCCCTCTCTGTCCTTCCACCTCACTCTCTTAGTCATTCTCTTGCTTCATATATTATGTTCTACATGGCCGAACCATCTCAAAGAGTTCCTTTTCACACTTTCCAGCACATCTACATCCAAACCACACCGCTCTCGTACTTCCTCATTCATCTGTCTATCCCTCCTTGTAACTCCGCACGCGCTTCTCAAGTAACTAATTTCCACTCCTCTCACTCTTGCTTTGTGTCTCTCCAACAACGTCCATGCTTCGCTCCCTTAAATTAATGTCAAGATTACCACGCTGTCATGAAAGGACCTCTTTAATTCCATACTGCCCACCCTATTTCTTGATACTTCTTTCCGCTTTCCTACTACCCTCTTCCCCTGTTGCACCCTCATACTCTCATCTATGCTCAACACACTGCCCAAATACTTAAATGAGCTAACATTCTCCATAGCCTGACTGTTCAATCTCACCTTACACTCTGTGGCTGTACTCTTTGCAAAGACCATAACCTTACTCTTCCCCTCATTTACCTTCAGATTTCGGTTTTCACACAAACATATTTCCAAACATATTTACCAGACCCTGCAAATCTCATTCACTATCGCTCATCAGAACTGTATCGTCGTCAGCAAACAGCAGTACAGGCAACTTCCACTCATTTTCTTCCCTTATCAGTGGTACACCAACATCAACTGCTCTTTGTATTTCTTTCATGACTCCATATATTGAACAACCATGGGGACATCACACACCCTTGCTTTAATCCAACATTCAGATCAAAGAATTTGTTCTGTTCATTCTCCACACATACCGACGCCTTTGCACCCTCATACATGCTCTCCACTACTTTCAGCAACTTGCCATTTACTCTGAATATTCTCAGTACTTTCCACAGACCTTCTCTATCACCTCTGTCATAGCCCCTCTCCAAGTCCGTAAAGGCAGCATACAACTTTTGTCCCTTCTCCACATATTTTTCCACAACACATTTCAAGGCAAAATTCTGGTCTACTCATCCTCTTCCCTTCCTAAACCCGCCCTGTTCGTCACCTACCCATTTCTTCGTTCTCGTTCTCACTCTCTCGATCACTACCCTACTGTACATTTTCCCTACTAAGCTCAGCAGACATATCCCTTGGTGGTTACCACACACTCCTCTTTCCCCTTTACCCTTATACAGGGGGACTATTATGCCTGTATTTCAGTCGTCAGGCACATTTCTCTTCTTCTCCCATGCTAGTTTACACATTTTCCATACTCATTCGATCACTATCTCACCACCATACCTCAGCATTTACCCACACACTCCATCTATTCCTGATGCTTTCACCATATTCACTCTTTTCATGGCTTCACACACTTATGACCTCCTGATCCCCATCTCCTCCTCCACTACTTCTCTTCTTTTCCCTCCCATACTCCATCCAACTATGTTTGCTGGCGTTTCATTCCTTACGTTCAACAATTCGTTGAAGTACTCCCTCCATCTCTCAATTCTCTTCCTTCTCGGCTAACACTTGTCCATCCTTATCTTTCACACCCTTACTATTTCCCTTGTTACCCTCCCTAATTTTCTTGACCTCTTTCCAAAACAGTTTCTTACACTCTCTCCATGTTATACTTATATACCTTCCAAATTCCTCATCTACTCTTCTCTTACTATCTTTCACTACTCTCTTCACCACTCTCTTTTTCTCCAAGTACCTCTCCCTTTTCTGTCTCTCCACATCTTCATTCCCTCTACTAGCCAACCATTCTCTATACGATTGCTTCTTCTCTTCAACAGCTAGGTTTACCTCTGCAGTCTACCATGCTGTACCCTTCACTCCCCTCCCTCTTCTCCGAACTCCACATACCTCCTCACATGCTGCACACATCTCTTCCTTAAACACTTTGCTCACCTCTTCCATTTCCTCCATACCCCTCCAAGTCAAACCTACCAAGTCGTCTTTCTACTGCCCTCTTGAACTCTTCCCTGATCTACTCCTGTAAATGTTCCACCCTCTTCACCACTCCACCTCCCTCCTGCTCTCTTCACCTACTTCTTCTGTATCCTATTTTAACTACTACTACATAATGATCAAACCCCCCCCCCCCCCCCATAATACCCCTATATACCCTAGCATCTAGCACACAATTCTTACTTCGTTCATCCACACATATATAATCAATCAGTACCTTTCGTTCCACTATCTCTCTTCTTTCTCCACTCCACTTTCCATGTGTACCTGTGTATCATTTTGTGTCAGAAGAAGATGTTGGCTATCAACAGCCTCCTCGTCACACATACTTCCTCAAGCACAATGCCATTCCCATTTACCTCTTACGGTATACCCACCCTCCCATCAACTTTACTATAACCCACCTTCCCATTCATATCCACAATCAGGAATATTATTTCACTCTTACCAAACTTATCCAGGCACGCCTCAACAGTCACCCAGAACTCCTCTTTCTATCTTACAGGTTTATCCTCCATCGGAGCATACACACACACAACCTATTCCACATTCCCATTCTTTCATACATGTACCCTTCCATTTGGTCTCAGTCATTCCGCACACATCCAGCCTGGCATTCACTAACAATTCCAGAACCTCTCTCTCTCTCTTGTGTGTCATCATTCACGCCTCTTACATTCCAGGTAGCAATCCTTAAGCAGTCCGTATCCGGTCGAAGTTCGTCAACAGTAGGTCTGTCCGTGTCCGAGGCCGTTTGTTCGATTTATTTTGCTGCAGATTTTTTTCCCGGTGGAGGGTCGCAAGCCCAACTGACCTAACCTCTTTAGTCGCCTTTTACGACATGCAGGAGGCACGTGAGGCATATTATAACCCCTTACCCCCAGGATGGGTAATCCTCTGAACCAAACTGAAAGAAGACAAATAAGCAGAAAACAAAGAACTCTATTCCCTCGAACTAGGAAACTGAAAGACTAAAAAGGCGAAGTTGATATACTTGATTAAAAATGAAACACAGATACAAATTGTAATATTTATCACACCTACTTTCGTATTCATGCTTTGTAGAAAACAAAAATAATGAACACATCATATAAACCCAGATCTATAAAAGCTCCAACTTTATATTTTCCATAGTAAGAGCAATTTGATTTTCCATGACATGTGTGTGCTATTTATTAACTGAGGCGTTAGTTTCGTTTATTCTAGCTTTCATTAGTCCGTTGTATTATGGATAGGAGGCACTGTGTGTCATATAGTTAATTTACATAGATATTTCCCTTCGATTGCGAGGGAGCCTTTCAAAACTGAGTAAAATCGTCTAATATTAGCCAAAATATAGTATAACTCCTTGAGGGTTATGACGTTTGTTCTTACAGTTTATTAGCCAAAATATAGTATAACTCCTTGAGGGTTATGACGGTTGTTCTTACAGTTTATTAGCCAAAATATAGTATAACTCCTTGAGGGTTATGACGGTTGTTCTTACAGTTTATTAGCCAAAATATAGTATAACTCTTTGAGGGTTATGACGGTTGTTCTTACAGTTTATTAGCCAAAATATAGTATAACTCCTTGAGGGTTATGACGGTTGTTCTTACAGTTTATTAGCCAAAATATAGTATAACTCCTTGAGGGTTATGACGGTTGTTCTTACAGTTTATTAGCCAAAATATAGTATAACTCCTTGAGGGTTATGACGGTTGTTCTTACAGTTTATTAGCCAAAATATAGTATAACTCCTTGAGGGTTATGACGGTTGTTCTTACAGTTTATTAGCCAAAATATAGTATAACTCCTTGAGGGTTATGACGGTTGTTCTTACAGTTTATTAGCCAAAATATAGTATAACTCCTTGAGGGTTATGACGGTTGTTCTTACAGTTTATTAGCCAAAATATAGTATAACTCCTTGAGGGTTATGACGGTTGTTCTTACAGTTTATTAGCCAAAATATAGTATAACTCCTTGAGGGTTATGACGGTTGTTCTTATAACTCCTTGAGGGTTATGACGGTTGTTCTTACAGTTTATTCACACTATTAGTAGACGATTTTACACTGCTTAGGAGGATCTGTGGGAATTAAAAGTGTATAGACTATCTCAACCCTCTAGCTTCCGTATACCCTTCCTAATATGAATAAGATCGTTTAATAATCGTCAGAAGAAAACAAATGCGCCATCGTATCTTGATATAGTTAAGAAGGTTTCATAGTAATTAAAGGGTTAAATTCATGGGCGCCATTTACAATGGTTATGTTGATTTTTATGACGAGGGTAACTTATGCATGTGCTGTTTCATTGATCAATTAAGGAGAGGTTTTTGTTTTTTCCGGACCCCCTTCTCTCACATGTTTAGCCCCATTTGTTTTGTGTTCTTAATACTTCTGCCACATTTATATTTCAATTCTAAGACATTTTGTGCCACTTAGGTGTCATTTTTTTTCTGGCATGCCATAGCGAACATGCAACTTATGAGGAAACGGCCTTTGGCCAGGGCATTTTTTCTACCAAATATGTACAAATTTTGTTCCCATGAAATAGTCAAAGTCATACATTATCCCCCGAGATAACTGTGTTGTGCTAATAACCCAAATTGTACCCTATTAACATCTCCTAGGACAGTGCTCCCATTTCCAATTGTCCCTTACCCGCTCTAATCCATTGTTGAACACTTTGAAAAGCTGTGTTTTAGAGGGCAAGCAACCTCGAAGGGGCGCTAGCCCTGGTGTAACTTGACTTCCTTTGTACTCCTTTGTACTTCTTTAAGATAGTCATAGTCATACATATTCCCATGAGATACAATGTACATCTACATCAGGTAAGCACCCATCTGTATCGAACACAAACAAGACAATACACAATGCAGTACAATGGTTCCCTCTATCTCATGTGCTTCAGACCATTGCCTTAAAGGTTTATATATTTAAGTATTTGTTTATTATGGCTCACTTATGTAGTTATTTTGTTTTCTGTGTAGACAAAGTTACTGGGAAACATATCATTTTAGATTAAGCATACACACAGCAAGTTCCAAGTATTTAAAGTTATATGAAATAATACACACACACACACACACACACACACACACACACACACACACACACACACACACACAATATCGAGTAACCTAAAACCGAGTCAACAATGTTCAGAAGTTGTTAAGAAGGCAAACAAAATAATTGGCTTTATAGGCAAGTCATTTGAGCATAAATCCAAAGAAGTTATCCTAATTCTTTACAATTCCTGAGTCCGCCCTCTTCTGGAATACTGCGTTCAATCCTGGTGCCCTTATTACCAAAAAGATATAGAAAAGCTAGAACGAGTTCAACGTAGAGTTACCAAAATTATACCTAGCCTAAAGAACAAACCATACGAGGAGCGTCTTAGAGAATTAACTCTATTTCCTTTAACCCAGCGCAAATTAACCCTCTCCGACATATGACGCGATTTTGAGACTATTGGGGATACTTTAAAGCCTTTGTTACCATCAGGGGTATTTAGAAACCTTTAGTTTTGTTACTTCAACCTCTGCAGTTGTCTTTGAGTTAGCTGTGGGCAGAAAACTAATTTTGGAGAGTGAGAGAACTCTATTTCTTATTGCTAATCTGGCAACCTCTTCGTCATAAATGCGTGAAAGGGTTAAGAGGCGACTTAATTCAAGTATTCAACATTATCAAAGGCATCAACAAACTGTAGTCAGTACTTCACTATCGCGGGGAAACGGTTGCAAAATTATTTATAAATCTTTTAACTCACACCAATCTAAGAATTTCTTCTTCAATCGAGTTGTCAACTTGTGGAATGGGCTTCCCCGAGACGTTATAGACTGCAGCATCGTTGAATCTTTTAAACTTCGCCTAGACAAATATCTTGCATCAAACCCGCGACTGACTGCGTTTGTAAATAAATAACTACCGGTATATTTTATTCCCCCCTCCAATTCATCAAGGATAATTATTGCGTATATATATATATATATATATATATAATTACTATGATGTTACTCTCTTTTTCCCAGATATACGAAAGATCACTTATAACTGTGTTATGTTACTAACCCATCTGTTCCCTACTAACTTCCTAATCCTGCCAAGGACATTAGTTCCAGGGCAGTAGTTCCCTTTCCAATGTTCCCTTAACCACTCTAAACCACTGTTTGGACACTTTATCCTCAGTGTTTTGGAGGACAAGCAGCCAGCTTACAAGGGTCACTAGACCTATTGTTGCTTGATTTCCTTTGTACTCATTTGTACACGTACACACTCACAACGTTCCCCAGAGTGTTGCGGCTTATATTGAATGATGATGAAAGAATGATGTGTTATTTATTCTGGACTTCTTTATGAAATACCAGATTCCAAGAATATTCTCGCCTTCAGCCGATAGTCACAATTAATCTAATAGGTAACGGAATCTATATATATTAGTACTTACTGTATTTATCTGTATATATTTTATAATAGTATATAATATATCCGGACGCCTTACTCCCCTTAATGAGGGTGGCCATACACAGAAGGCCCCCAAGTGGACCTATCTTCTGTAAGAGGAACAACCCATGCCAGTTTACTGAAGGACTTACAGGATTGACCACTCAATTTATGACCCGTCCGACCCAGAGGCCTTCTATGTATCTTTTTAGCACTATTTTTCTACAGTGGTCTTCGGCTATTCCATCCACTAACCTGCTTCACCCTTATGTAAGCATTACCGATTTGTATCAGGCTTACTCCCCTAGACAGGTTGCCAACCAACTATAACGAGTCCTATCCACCCGTATTTGTATAAGGTTGTCTCCCCTAGATGGGTTGCCGACCAAGGCTAGCAACAAATATAGAGCGAGATGATGACTACATATAAATTGTTTAAGGTAGATAGCTATAAATACAACTGCTTATTAACCCCTTCTTTGCCGCGCCGTCTTTCTAACCTTATTCTGGCTACTATTATAACATTATATTTAGTTTAAAAAGGGTTTCCAGCAAATAAAAGGTTTCGAACTATCTCGCTTAACCTTTTTCACTACCACAGATCCTTCTTAAACTGCATAAAATCCTCTAAATATAGCTAGAATAAAATTAAAAAGACGTCGCCGGTACAGAAGGGGTTAACCCCTTCTGTACCGGCTACGTCTTGTTTATTTTAGTTTAGCTATATTTAGATTGTGCGGTTAAATATGGATCTGTGGTAGTAAAACGGGTCAAGTGAAATGGTACGAAACCTATTAATTGCTGGAGGCCCTTTTGAAACTGAATAAAATCGTCTAATAATAGCCAGATTAAAGCTAAAGAGACGTCGCCGGTACAGAAGAGGTTGAGGGGGGGGGGTAACCTGGAATCCCTTCCTCCTCATGTTTAGCCCCATTAGTTTGGCGATTTTAAAAACTTTCGTGTCATTTAGGTGTCTATGTTTTCCTGGCGAGCGTAAACAAGCCTGCAGTTTAGGAGGGCCAGGACCCAGATTCACTAACGGTCGTAGCGTGCGATGTCGCACAGCAACCTACGATCGTTCCTAAGGGAGTGCGGAAGGTGTATTCACGAACGCATCGTTGAGCTCCCTTACGGCTCCCTTTCGGTTATTTTCACCGAGGCTTCTCTTGACCAATCAGGCGCTTGGCCTTTGTAAATAAACAATATGTCACCCACATGACTGCAGCGCCAAGAAGAACCTAATATACTTTAATTTATGAGCTTGTCATTGTTTAGCATGGCTAATTCGATCCACCACAGCCAGCAGGAAGAAGAATAGAGTATCTTGTGAATTGATGATAAGAAATTAGCCTAGCTAGGCTACAGGGAAGCCTGTTAGTGGCCCAAGTTAAAGGATTTTCGACGGATTGATCATTGATAATCATATGTTAGGCTAGTTGGGAGTGTATTATTTATACCTTAACCACAGTATATTGTTCTACTTTACCATGTCTACACCTAGACAGGGCGAGCCAAACCAAAATGCCAGACTTTACTATGTCTATGCCTACACAGGCAGTTCTAGCCAAGCCAAAATGCCAGACTTAGCCTAGGCCTAATTTTTCAAAATAGGCCTAGGGTAATTTTTTTGTATTCACAGCACCTCAAGGCCTATCTACCTTTTCAAAATAGGCCTCCTCAATCTATTATCCAACAGTTGGCCATGGGAAATAATGATAGGTTGAGGGGGGCTTTGTCCCCCTCACCTCC
The DNA here is from genome assembly GCA_032716605.1 of Paralithodes platypus. Lineage (NCBI taxonomy): Eukaryota > Metazoa > Arthropoda > Malacostraca > Decapoda > Lithodidae > Paralithodes > Paralithodes platypus. The sequence goes on along the minus strand of CM064581.1, from coordinate 19,266,984 downwards.
CATGACTTATTGCCATCATCAAATATATTACCAGCATGGGACTAATAACAGCTAGTTAACAATGAGGACGGTACACCTGCAAACACAATCTTAACCTGCTAGGCTTCTACTTTACCATGCTTAGGCTACACCAAGCTAGGCATTGCTAGCCTAACCAAAATACCATACGTAGGCCTAACTTTTCTAGCCTATATAGCCCTAACTTTTTCAAAATAAACCTAGATTATATCCTAGGCTAGGCTAAACAAAAATATTCACAACACCATATAGGCTAGCCTATTATTTTTTGTTTAGACTAGCCTATGCCTAGGGTAATTCTTTTCATAATTTTTTTCCTGTGATACTTTCAAATTTGTTGAGGAAATAGGCTACCCTAATCTAACCCAGCTAGGCATTGATAGCCTAACCAAAATACCATACATAGGCCTAACTTGTCTAGCCTAAATAGCCCTAACTTTTTCAAAATAAATCTAGGTTATAGCCTAGGCTAGGCTAAACAAAATTATTAACACAGCGTTTATTATTTATTTATTTTTTAGGCTAGGCCTAGGGTAATTCTTTTCATCATTTTGTTCCTGTGATACTTTCAAATTTTTTGAGGAATAGGCTACCCTAATCTAACTCAGAGGTGGTGGAGAGTTGGAATAAAACATTTCCGCAATAAATGAGGGTTAAAATCTACTAATGGTAGGCTACGTGTTGTCGCAGCACATGAATTTGTGCATCAATTAACCTTGACTAGGTCTAGGCTGGCATATGTAGGCTATTCATAGCTTAATTCGGCCTGTCATAAGACATTAAGGATACAAATATATTCATACTTTGTATTAAATGCCTTAATGGTGTTGTAAACACAAGTTAACAATCATATTGCGCTATTATTGCCTCAATAATGACTTAGTGTGTCATAAAGAGCTATACTGCAGACGAATTTGTTATGGTCGCGGGTTGTGTTATCGATATTTGTGTACCTATATCCGGGTCAAATTCATGTAAGGGTGGTCTGGACCACCCTTTGCGAAATGGGATTTTAGGGCCTTCCTACGATCAAAGATGGCCGCTACGACGCTTCGTGAATACCAGCGTTGAGACGTAAGGGAACGGTAAGGGAGTTTTCGGATCGTACGACCGTTAGTGAATCTGGGTCCAGGGTCTTCGGGGCATTCTTTTAAGTTCGATGGAGGTTTTGGGAGGAACTAAATATGATAAAAACAATAATAATATTAATAATAATAATACAAATAATAATACTATATAAAGATCTCTCCATAATAGGTAGATTGTTATAGGTAAATAGTTATAGGTAGATTGTTATAGGTAAATAGTTATAGGTAGATTGTTATAGGTAAATAGTTATAGGTAGATTGTTCTAGGTAAATAGTTATAGGTAGATTGTTATAGGTAAATAGTTATAGGTAGATTGTTATAGGTAAATAGTTATAGGTAGATTGTTATAGGTAAATAGTTATAGGTAGATTGTTATAGGTAAATAGTTATAGGTAGATTGTTCTAGGTAAATAGTTATAGGTAGATTGTTATAGGTAAATAGTTATAGGTAGATTGTTATAGGTAAATAGTTATAGGTAGATTGTTATAGGTAAATAGTTATAGGTAGATTGTTATAGGTAAATAGTTATAGGTAGATTGTTATAGGTAAATAGTTATAGGTAGATTGTTCTAGGTAAATAGTTATAGGTAGATTGTTATAGGTAAATAGTTATAGGTAGATATTTATAGGTAAATAGTTATAGGTAGATATTTATAGGTAAATAGTTATAGGTAGATTGTTATAGGTAAATAGTTATAGGTAGATTGTTATAGGTAAATAGTTATAGGTAGATATTCCTATTTAGTAAACATGTATTGTCATAGGTAATAATATATAGATAGATAAGTAATGGCAATTTATTATTGAGGTAGCCTTATGAAAATCGTCTTTGCTATACTAATAGTATATCTATATTAATATTCCCCTAGGTAAGCAGCTATAAGTGCATAGTTGTAACTAGCATATTCAAACGCAGATTAGATAGATAAGTAACTGATAAACTGATAAAGAACATAATATATAGTAACTGATAAACTGATAAAGAACATAATATATAGTAACTGATAAACTGATAAAGAACATAATATATAGTAATGATAAACTGATAAAGAACATAATATATAGTAACTGATAAACTGATAAAGAACATAATATATAGTAACTGATAAACTGATAAAGAACATAATATATAGTAACTGATAAACTGATAAAGAACATAATATATAGTAACTGATAAACTGATAAAGAACATAATATATAGTAACTGATAAACTGATAAAGAACATAATATATAGTAACTGATAAACTGATAAAGAACATAATATATAGTAACTGATAAACTGATAAAGAACATAATATATAGTAACTGATAAACTGATAAAGAACATAATATATAGTTATAAAACCTGTCAATCAGATTGGCTAACATGTAAACACAAATACACACTCTGGCAGAAACATTCACACACTTACACACAGGAACACGCATACACACACAAAACGATGTACATAAATATACACATACAAAAAACACACACAGACAAACACTCATGCCGGATATAACTCAGTAAGCCAGCTAGTAATCTGATATGCCTTTAACAAGTATTTCATATTTTCAAAACATATCTCTTTTTCTGTCTGTCTTCCTGCTTTCCGCTTATTATATATATATATATATATATATATATATATATATATATATATATATATATACCGGGTATATATACAGTATATATATATATATATATATATATATATATATATATATATATATATATATATATAATGTGTGTGTGTGTGTGTGTGTTTATAACTCTCATCTTAACAGTTCTTTCAAATTATCTCAATTACAATGTTTGTTTTAATATTTTAATAAATCTGCCGACACAATTTGTATTCACCTCATTATTATTGTAATGCACTCCTTCACTTGGATGACAGCCGATTATATTTGATTCTACACGGTTACAACATTTGGGTATAAAAAGTGTAATTAATGTTTCTATAATAAAGGTATATACTGTATGTAGTGATAATTTAACACTAGGTACATAGTCAGCCGATGTCTAGTGAAAAACCCATCATGTTAAGGTAGGGTATCTGGATCCCCTTCTCCCTCATGCTTAGCCAAAATAGTTTCTAGAGTTTAAGAGATTCACCCGATAAGTTGAGTGATTTTAAGATCTTTCGTGTCGTTTAGGTGTTATTTTGTTCCTGGCGAGCTATAGCGTGTATGCAAATTAGGACGAATCGGCCTTTGTCCGGGGTATTTGCTACCGAAAAATGCACAAATTTATCTGGAAGGTGTATTTGCTTAAGCTTGATGAATGTCTAGGGGGAACACTAAAAACAATAATAAATCAATCACATTTTGAGTGTGACTGTACCCAATCGTTGACCTGACCTGACCTATCATCAGACAGTTTTTCCAAAATATAGAGATATTTCGGTTAATCTATTCCTGTGTTAAATAACTAAGTATGGTTAAAAGCTACAAGATGAGTTGGGCCATATTCTGCAATTCAGTTTGCATATTAAGTAGCATTGTATTTATCTTGCCAGTTTCATGATTATTTTCGTCGTATTTCTACTTTCTCATTTTCTAATAATAACATCTGCCATTACGGTATTAGGTTGTAATATTAATATATGCAGTTACCGTTAGATGGTTGAGTTTTCAACTTACAAGAACTTCTCACATTGAATAGTTAAACGATATATTATTTGAATCCAGTACCCATTCAGGACCTGCATTGTTCCTTTAACTATATTCTGGCTACTATTAGACGATTTCATTCAATATAAAAAGGGCCTCCAACAATTAGTAGGCTCCGAAGTAACTTACTTAACCTTTTTTTTTTTACCACAAATCCTTCTTAAACTGCGAAAAATCCTCTAAGTATAGCTTGAATAAAATTAAAAAGACGTCCCCGTTACAGAAGGGGTTAATACCACCGAAGATATTGTATATTATTCTAGTTAGGTGTTCTGTTGCCAGAACCTTTGTCCCCGAAAGCATAACCACGAACAATAAGCCTCCAAGCGACTCTGTCTTCTGTCAGAGGCATCCCTCTCTCCAGTCCATACCAGTTCATCCAACGACTTGTATGAATGGCTTCTCAGGTTCACCTATATTTTGCAAGGTAACACTGTTTTCTTTTTCAGACTTACTTGTGGGATAGCTGTTCCTATGTGTAACCTGGATGGCTGTATAACTGTTTACGAGTGCATTATGTGTACAAATCATTATGCACTGATAAACAGATTGTATATATTATCATCCTCTTGGGGTCCAAGCTCAGACTTTTGTTACAAACTCAGCCTTGGATGATTCCAGTGCTATTTCTGTCTCTCTACCCACCTCGCTCTTGCTTATGAATAATATCACAAACTCTTTTAACCATGTGTTTTTTCTTCTCTTGGCTTAATATTCAGAAAGCTTACGGGCCAGATGGTGTTCCTAGTGTTGGTTTTAAATACTGTTCTTCTGTGATGACATCCTTCCTAGGCAAAATGTTCTGTTTCTGTTTATCCTCTACCAGCTTCCATTTTTCCGTCTTGTATTTTTGCATTTCTAAGGTTTTTAAATCCATTATTAAGAACAAATATATTGAGCACCATATTTCACACAATCTATTATCTGATAGTCTACATGAGCTTCCTGAGGGACACTCATCTTCCTTTCATTACCATGGGGAGGATTTTGCTGTTTGTAGACACATCGAAAGTTTTCATAGAGTCTGGCACATATCCCTAGTTTCCAAACAACCTTCCTTACGGATTCTATACCTCTACATACAGTATACCTTCATCTCCAATAATTTCGTTTCTGACCACTCCATAGCTACTATTATGGTTGGTCAAAATCCGCTCTCTTCCTAAGCTTATCAACTCCGGTGTTCTGTCCTATCTCCTGTCCTGTTTATAATATTCACCAATGATCTTATCTGTATTTCAAGTCCCATCCACTCTTAGGTCAAGGATTCTACCCTACACTATTCAACAAGCTTTACTCATTGACCCTCCATGCAGTCATTTAAAGGGGGTCACCTGCTTTTTTGTTCATCTTTCTCGCCTTTTTTCTCTTTCTCGGACTTGTATCCATTTGGCCCCATTCAGCCAACTGTTTTAAGACGTTTATCCCCATCCAGGTGTCGATTTGTTCCTGGCGAGCGATAGCGAGCCAGCATTGTATGGAGAAATCCGGCTTTGCCGGAGAAATTTTTCTATCCAAAAATTTACAAATTTAGCTTGCTGTAAAACAAAAGTATATATATATGATGGCTCGCTACCGCTCGCCAGGAAAATATTGACACCTGGATGGGGGTAAACGTCTTAAAACAGTAGGCTGAATGGGTCCGAGTGGATAGAAGCCAAAGAGAGAGGGAGAGAAAGAAAAAAAGAAAGAGAGGTGGGCTCCCTTAACAATTCACATGAGAGGCCATCTATAATTAACGTGGTTGTTCTCATAGCCTCCGAGACTCAATATTTTTGGTTGTCTTTCCATACTCCCTTACTTTTCAACAACACCCAAATTAATTCTTCTTCTTCCTTTAGCATTCTCGGTACCTCCTGTTCTAATGATCTTTCTTTCGACGAGTTGAACATAAATTAATATTTTAACTTTCCGTGGAAAAACGTTGACCAAAACACCGAAGAAACGAAGTGATCCATGCTGCTTACATGATAGTTAAGAGATTCTGATGATATGGGCATTAAAAGTACTGTGATTCGGGACATCTCCCGAGGATAAAATCGCCGCAGTAAAAACTGAAATTAGGGTTGGGTTAGGATAGCTTAAGGGCAGATTTCCACTTGAGGGATTATTTTCTTTACCCCTTTCTCCCTCATGTTTTGCCCCATTGCTTTTGAGATTTTAAGACGTTCGCCCCATTAGTCTGGCGATTTTAAGAACTTTCGCCCCATTTATGTCACTTTTAAGACCTTTCGTGCCATTTAGGTGTCGATTTTTTCCTGGCGAGCGATAGCGAGCCTGTAATTTAAGAGGAATCGGCCTTCGGCCGGGACATTTTTCTACCGAAAAATGTACAAATCTATCTTCAAAGGGGGTCAAGGGGGTGTAATTTAAACTTGATGGAAGTCTAAGAAACACACTAAAAACCTCCCCCTAAGACAAATATAAAATAGCTTATATTAGGCAAGATGTATTCAGATCAGGTTAGCTTGAAAAAAGTCAGATTATATATAAGGTTAAGGTACAAGAAAATAGGCCACGACCAGTTAACTTATAATAGGTTGCTCGTTACTGAGTCCCTTAATAAATGTATTACAGCACCATTGGAAGGATTGTGGCCAAACACGTATTGATTCTTGAGAGATTTTATCCCTCCCTAAAATTTCTTCCTACATTAGGTAAAACTAAGCATTTAATTTAATGTGCTAATTATATATATTTTTAATACACCGTTTCTTCATACAATGAGTAGTTATTGGTCCAAAGCCATGGACAATTTGACGTTTGCATGGTAGTATATTGTTTTATCTTGATATGATAGTTGTACGCCTTTGTTTAGCTTTGTATGTTGAAATGTGGTAATAACTGCATTTCTATGAATACATGTTGGGACTGGAGTAAATGGTCAGGGTGCGTCACTGGTGGAAATGATAAGGAGTGAAACCTGCGAGACCAAGTGGGACAATGGGAGGGTCATTAAGGTGTGTGTGTGTGTGTGTGTGTGTGTGTGTGTGTGTGTGTGTGTGTGTGTGTGTGTGTGTGTGTGTGTGTGTGTGTGTGTGTGTGTGTGTGTGTGTGTGTGTGTGTGTGTGTGTGTGTGTGTGTGTGTGTGTGTGTGTGTGTGTGTGTGTGTGTGTGTGTGTGTGTGTGTGTGTGTGTGTGTGTGTGTGTGTGTGTGTGTGTGTGTGTGTGTGTGTGTGTGTGTGTGTGTGTGTGTGTGTGTGTGTGTGTGTGTGTGGGTGGAGGGGGGGGCGGGGTCTATCAGGGACACTATTAAGGGGAGGTGGTCGGTTTATCTGGACCCCATTCTCTGTCATGTTTAACCCCATTAGCTTTGAGGTTTTAAGACGGTCGCCCCATTAGTTTGGCGATTTTAAGACCTTTTGCCCCCTTTGTTTTGCCAATATTAAGTCCTTGTGTGCCAGTTAGGTGTCGATTATTTTCGATAGTGAGCCTGTAATTTTGGAGGAGCCAACCCTTCGTGACTCTTAACCTCTGTAATACTCATATATTCATTAATGATATTCTTAACTGTACCTTTAGTCCTATCCACTCATATATTCATTAATGATATTCTTAACTGTACCTTTAGTCCTATCCACTCATATATTCATTAATGATATTCTTAACTGTACCTTTAGTCCTATCCACTCATATATTCATTAATGATATTCTTAACTGTACCTTTAGTCCTATCCACTCATATGCTGGTGACTCTACTTAACACTAATCAACTAGTTTTCCACAACGACCCATCACGCAATTATTCCAAAACTCGCGTGAAGAGGCCAAAGCACATCTATCTTCTGATCTATCAACTATTTCCAATTGGAACAGAGAGAGTCTTGTTACTTTCAATGCTTCCAAAACCTAATTTATCCTTCTATCTATCCATCACAGTCTTCCATATGACTATTTTTTACTCTTCACCAAGACACGAATCAACCCTTCATCATCTCTCACTGTTCTTAGTCCTTATCTTTCTTCTGGTCTTTCTTGGAAAAATTATATTACCACCCATACGTTAAGCGTGTTCAACCATCTTCGTGGATTATTCACCTCCACACAGCGTCTTGCTCTGTACACTGGCACAGTGCGCCCATGTATGGAGTATTGTTAGCATGTGTGGGGAGGTTCCACCCATACCGCACTTCTGGAAAGGGTAGCGTCAAAAGCACTTCGTCTCATCAATTCACCTGCTCCTATTAATGCCCTACAATATCTCTCTACACGCCACAATGTTACATCTCTCTCACTTTTCTGCCGCTATTACAATAATCAATGTTCTTCAGAGCTTTCTCAGTGTATACCTATCCCTTACAGAGAGGGGGGGGGGGGGGGGTCACCCACCTTTCAATACAGTCTCACTCTGTTGGTCATTATAGACAAAATAAGTGAAAATGTGATAAGAAATGATATCCAGGATCGGTAGCAAGCTTTAACAGACACAAATACTAAATAACTACAAACTGCCCGTGTAACGCCACATTTCAGGACGATGACGCCTTTTTATTATATATTATTCGGATTAACATTAGATGGTGTGATTCAGCTTGAAAAGGACTTGTTGGAATAAGTTGAAGAATCAACTATAATTGAATAACCCTTTAGAGGGGAAGGCGGGGGGGGGGGGGGGGGTTCTAGATCCACTTCTCCTTCATGCTTAGCCCCATCAGTTTTGACATTTAAAGACATCCCCCCCTATTTGTTTAGTGAATTGTAAACCTTTCATGCCGTGTTGGTCTCTATTTTTATTCTGGCGAGCGATAACGAGCCTGCAATTGAGGAGGAACTAGCCTTCGACTGGAGAATGCCGAAAATGCACACGTTCATCTCGAAGGGTCTTGTGGGTATTTTGTTAAGCATGATGAAGGTCCAGGGAGGAAACTGAAAATAAATAAACAAATAAGAAAATAAATGAACAAACAAATACAAATCTCCCTTTAACTCCCATGACTTCTTCCTAAGCTTAAGGGGAGGAAGACCGTTTTTCTGGACCCCCTTCTCCCTAATGTTTAGCCCCACTAGTTTTGAGATTATAAGACGTTCGGCCCATTAGTTTGACGATTTTAGCACCTTTCGCCCCATTTCGTTGTCAATTTTAAGACCTTTCGTGCCATTTAAGTGTCGATTATTTCCTGGCGAGCGATAGCGAGCCTGCAATTTTAAGAGGAGTCTGCCTTCGGCCGGGACATTTTTCTACCGAAAAATTTACAAATATATCATGCAGGGGGTCTAGGGGGTGTTTTTCTAAGCTTGATGGGGGTCTAGGGAGGAACCTAAAAAATATATATGATTATATGAATTAATAGACCAACCAAACGGTCAGTCTCCCCTTAACAAAATCCTTGAATGATAGGCAATACCAGGCTACTTAAAACAATGACCAAGCCTATCTCCATCTCATTGTGTTCGACGTATCCTAAACGCCGACAACACACTTCTATCGTCATTAATGCTATACTAACAATTGACCTCATGTGAGTTTCAGGCTATAAGGAAGTTGGAGTTGTTTTTAATAAATCGTATCTATTCAGTCAGTCCGGCTATAATGACCTCAATCCAATGTTCTCATAATAATTTCTGTTCTGCTCATCTCATTTGTGGTCTAACTCACCCTTAGTTTTTCCTTGAATTTCTCCGCATAATTAGCATAATTGTCTTCATTAAATTAAGAAGAGAATATGTTGTAATGGGGTCGGGTGCATTTTATATTCTGTAATGACAATGGGATATCTATTTCAGTTCGTTATTATCTGAACAGTTCTTGCACAATTATAACGTGTAAAATGCAAGTTAATTACTGTTGCGAATTAGTTGTTGCAGAACTAAGCTTGAGTATTATTATTTGTTGTTTTTGCTCTTTAGACCCCGCCAACATTTAAAAAATACCCTCCAAATCCCCCCAAACCTGTACATTTATCAGTAGAGAAAATGTCATCCTCCTAAATGATCGTCACCTTAATGGCACGATAGGTCTAGATATTGACAAGGAAATGGGGGGAAAATGTTCAAATCACCAAACTAATGGGGTGAATATCTTTAAAATATCAAAGCTAATGAAGCTTTTGAAAGGGGTCCCGGCAAAAATCCTCCTCTTTGTTTATATAAAGTAAAAATCTACAATCAGTCATACTTGATTGAACTAGAGGGAGATAAATGCTTCTGTACAATAGATTTTCACGCCTTTGATTCTTGGAGAGCCTTACAAAGTTAATTAATTAGGGAAGATTTTTTATTTTTATTCATTATTTCTTTTCATTTTTTTCCCCTAGACCTTCATCAACTTGAAAACAAAAAACCCAAGACCCTCATTCGAGATATATATATATTTAATTATATATTTACCCCCCTATCTATCTATCTATCTATTTATCTATCTATTATCTTTACATATCAAATCAGAATAATCAGCATATTACAGAAATTGCATATATTTCTCCACTTCCTCCTTCTTAGAACCGGGGAGACGGAAACGATTTACGTGAATAATTAACCCTCTGAGGATTATGGCGCATTTTGACAGTTTATTCTGGCTATCATTAGACGATTTTATGTAGTGTAGGAAGGATGTATGGGAACTATAGGTGTAAAGATTATCTCAATTAACCCTCTGACTTCCATATACCCTTGCTAATCAGAAGTAAATCGCCTAATAATGGCCAGACAATCTGTTATAATGCTTTATAATCGTCAAAGGGTTAATAATAGCTCTTCTAACTCGTCGCAAACTCGGCAATAACTTGATCTGGATAAGAGAGACTTCATTTTGTATTATGTTTACTGTATATTTGTTTATTATTGTTTGTTACTATTTGCTTATAATATTTGGTTGATTTTGGTTCATTATATTTAGTTAACCTTTTTACTGGCTTTAGGGTTTTATTTGTACTTATAAACTTCATGTTATATTTACTTTTTAGATTAGATCATTGCTTTTTAATATTTTTGATACATGCGAATTATATTCAGTTGATATTTGCTTATTTTGTGTTAGTTGATACTTGCTGATTACTGTTTAATTGATCTTTACTTAATAGGTAATTATCACTTAATTTGATTTTGACTTGATATTCATGGTTGATAATTTGTTAGTTGATACTTGCTGATCACTGTTTAATTGATCTTTACTTAATAGGTAATTATCACTTAATTTGATTTTGACTTATTATTCATGGTTGATAATTTTGTGTATAATATTAGATGACTGGCTAATTTGTCTTGCTTCTACTTTGTTTTTGTCTTGTGATTCTAGTTACACGTTTATAAGTATTATTGTTGACCTTTAATTAATATTTGTATTTGATATTTGATTGTTATTTTAGTTGGCGTTTGGTTATTATCATTATTTGATATTTGATTGTTATTTTAGTTGGCGTTTGGTTATTATCATTATTTGATATTTGATTGTTATTTTAGTTGGCGTTTGGTTATTATCATTATTTGATATTTGATTGTTATTTTAGTTGGCGTTTGGTTATTATCATTATTTGATATTTGATTGTTATTTTAGTTGGCGTTTGGTTATTATCATTATTTGATATTGATTTTGTTTTAGTTGGCGTTTGGTTATTATCATTATTTGATATTTGATTGTTGTTTTAGTTGGCGTTTGGTTATTATCATTATTTGATATTTGATTGTTGTTTTAGTTGACCTTTACTTATTATCTTTATTTGAGATGTGTTTGTTTATTTGTATAATTTATTTTTCATTAATATTGATAAGTTATTGTATTTATTATTGTATTTCCTATCTTTGACAATGTGGTCATTCATGTGTGTGTCTTGCTCTTAGTTGATTCCGGATTAGTTTTACTTATTTCTTGTCGATTGGTTACACTGGGTTAATGTTGTATTTATTGGTTTATAGGTGTGTTAAGGGGAGATTTTTGTTTATTTGTTAATTTATTTATTTATATTTGTATTGTTTTCTCCCTAGACCTCCACCAAGATTATTAATACACCCACCAAAAACCTCTTCGAGATAAAATTGTACATTTTTCGGTAGAAAACTGGCCCAGCCGAAAGCCGATTCTCCCTAAATTATAGGCTTGCAATCGCTCGCCAGTTGGCACGTAAGGTCTAAATATTGACAAATAAAAGGGTCAAAAGGTCTTAAAATAAGCGAACTAATAGAGCGAACGTCTTAAAATCCCTAAACAAATGAGGGAGAAGGGGGTCCAGAAAAAACAAAACCTCCCTCAGTGCCACCGCGTTTCCCTGCTTACTGATTATGGACTAGAGCGGATTGTTAAGCCGCATTTTCCTTTACCATCATTAAATCCGATCGACTGGAAATGGTGTCGTATTTCACACCCAAATGCCATAAAAGGGTGTCCAATATCAAGCCAACTCAACCCTGCTCCTCCACAGGCTTGAGGAAGTGAACAACTGGGTTTAAGTCAAGCCGATTCGGGCTTTACGTATATATCTGTAAGCAAGTCATCATATTTCATTGGCGAGTGTTAACAAAATATATCTATCTAATGTAGTCTTAAATTAACACAAACATACGCCAAAGTAAAGTTATTCACGATCATTCTAAATTGGGCTTTTGTGTATTTCTTCTTTAACAAGTAAGTGTTTATACTTATAAGAGTGTGCAAAATATAAATATGGTCTAATGTATAACTAAGAACCCCAAAAGATTCACCAAACCCAAATATACAAAGCGTTTGTTGACGTTCTTAAAAAAAAAAATAAAATAAAAAAACAGCTTGCGTACGCTTATACGATATCGGGAAAGTAATGCTTCTTTATTAAACCCTCTAAGTAGCATAATTTATTATGTAAATGTTTGTTAAACTAATGGAACTGAAATTGTGTACTTCGACTTCCAAACCAATCTGATGATCTCTGAACTTTGTAATAATTGTAATAGTTTTGAAATCTGACCTTGTTCATTATAACGGAATGAACGTTCTTTGTACGATGTTGCCAATGTAGCTGCTACCGCTAAATCCAGCGAATCACTTACATCACTTCCATCTAGCGACATCAAGATGTGATTAATTCTAGCGATATTCAAGTTAGTTTCCCTATTTTAAGGAATTGGAGAGATGTTTCGATTGTTAAAGATTATTCTAGATACTTCAACATATGTTTTCTAGTGACATACAAGTTTTTAGTGTCTGGTGACCATCTAGCGATTTGTCAATGCTATTCTAGCATATATTTGTGCTTTAGTTTATCTTTAATTTTTTGTCTAAATTTGCCCTATTTCTCCAGAAGACTTCCTACATGATATAGTGTATTGTTCTAGTGATAATTAAATATTATATAGGGCTATTTTAAGTTGGCTGATGAATATGAAGCAGTAATATGCTGGACGATGAGAACACTGTATGTAAACATGTCTCAGATATCACTGAACATTTTTGGCATTTTCTGCCAAAATCCCAATGACTTATCAGTGGTGGTAACACAAAATGCAGCTTTAGTGTTGTATCCTGTGGGACATTGGCAACATGCTCGGATCATAATAACCCAGAGGACCCGGGTTCAGATACAGGGCATCACCAGACATATATACAATTTTCCTTACATTCGATACCGATTTTCACTTAGTTACAAATTTGAACTTGGAGTTAGTTAAAAATTTGTGACGTCCCATGTGAGGAAATAAACATAGGTCAATTGTTGTGTTGTGAACGATGGTGAATTCTGCTTAATAACACGTCGGTGCTTAACAACAGACCAGAGATGATGATGATCAAGATTTTCATTGTTGCTTCTATTATTATTATTATTATTATTATTATTATTATTAGTAGTAGTAGTAGTAGTAGTAGTAGTTGTAGTAGTAGTAGTAGTCGTAGTAGTAGTAGTCGTAGTATATGTGACACCTATTTTATATATATATATATATATTGTTTTTGTATCTCTATTGCTTAAAGTAAGTATTCTCTTTCTCTTTCTTTTTAGTAAATTGTAAATAATGTGCAGTGTCCTTATTGTTTATAATTAATGGTGATATTTTCAGAGTACACTATAAATATTTAAGTGCACTATAAATCACAAAGGCTATAACAAACCTATTACGTATAATATGTGCGAAATAATAGTTGTGTAACAGTTCCAACATAGTTCAGGCTTATTAACCCCTTCCGTACCGGCGACGTCTTTTTAACTTTATTCTGGCTTCTTTTAGACAAGTTCATTCAGTTTAAAAGGGGTCTCCAGCAATTAACAGGTTTCGAACTATCTCACTGTACCCTTTTAACGACCACAGCTCCTTCTTAAACTGTACAAAATCGTCTAAATATAGCCAGAATAAAATAAACAAGATGACGCCGGTAACGAAGGGGTTAATTGAAAGCCCATGAAATACATAAGTATGATCTGTAATGAATGCTAAATTAATGAAGCTTTAAAAAATGTGTCCAAATGTATACTCTTCAAAGGAATACCAGATGTGTTAAAATTATGTGTCCTAGCAAACAGAAATAGTAATGTACAGTCGCGCTAATAAGTGATGTCCCGGCACTAAGTATATTTTGATCAATAATTGGTATCAGCAATATCTAAGCTTCATTTCTTCGTATCGAGTGAAATATACAAACATATTCCTACATTTATCCACCCTATTCAACATCTGACAGACATTAATAGACCAAGCCAAACGTAATGACAGCTGAGAATGACTTATTAGCGCGACTGTACATTTTGCCTGTTCTCTATAACTCTTTCAATGCCGGTGGCAACAGTTCCATTATATTCTGGTACCTATATGACGATTTTCTTCAGCTTAGGAAGGATGTCTGTCAATGAAAAGGTTATAGAGTATCTCAACTACTCCCTTTAGCTTCCATTTATTGTTTCTTAGCTTAATAACATCGTGTAAATGTACCTGAAACAGAATAAACGAGGCGTCCTCGGGAACTTTAGAGTTAACACACTTTGTATTTCTATATTACTCTCTCTCTCTCTCTCTCTCTCTCTCTCTCTCTCTCTCTCTCTCTCTCTCTCTCTCTCTCTCTCTCTCTCTCTCTCTCTCTCTCTCTCTCTCTCTTTCTCTCTCTCTCTCTCTCTCTCTCTCTCTCTCTCTCTCTCTCTCTCTCGTGTTGACCACCAAAGAAATCCTAACCAGCTTGTCTTTTGGTGAACCACAGAGAGGTAGTGGCCACAATCCAATTAGGTTCTCTCTTCAGGTGCATGGATGGTTCACATTTTGGTCGATTTGTTAATGTATTTATTATTATTATAGTTTTCTCCCTAGACCTCCACCAAACTTAATTATACAGTCCCAGGGGCCCCAGTCCCAGGGGCCCCAGTCCCAGGGGCCCCTTTCAAGATATATTTGCACTTTTTCGGTAGAAAAATGTCCCGGCCAAAGGCTAGCTCCTCCAAAATTACAGGCTCGCTATCGCTCGCCAGGAAAAAACGAACCTAAATGACACGAAAAGCCTTAATATTGACAGAGAAAAGGGGCGAAAGGTCTTAAAATCGCCAAACTAATGGGCCGAACATCTTAAAATCTGAAAACTAATTAGGCTAAGCATGAGGGAGAAGGGGGTCTAGGAAAGCGACCCAGCCCCCCTTAATCAACACCTCTTGCAAGTGATCGCCAACCTAGAATGAACGGACTATAGTGATATACATTTGTATTTTGCTGACAAATGAGACTAAGTCATTATGAGCAATCGTAAAGGGGGGTGACCTGCTTTTTTTTATTTCTGTCCTTTTCTCTCTTTCTCTGGCTTGTATCCATTCGGCCCCATTCAGCCAACTATTTTAAGACGTTTATCCCCATCTAGGTGTCGATTTCTTCCTGGCGAGCGATAGCGAGCCAGCATTATATGAAGAAATCCGGAGAAATTTTGCTATCGAAAAATTTACAAATTTAGCCTGCTGTCAAACAAAAATAAAAAATATGCTGGCTCGATACCGCTCACCAGTAAAAAATTGACACCTGGATGGGGATAAACGTCTTAAAACAGTAGGCTGAATGGGGCCAAATGGATACAAGCCAGAGAGCCCCCTTAAAGAGGTGGTATAACTCAGCATAGACGTTTATGGGCTTGGTAATGGTCCTAGCCCTGGCAGATGTCGACTGATTTGAACAACTTCAAGGTACATACATATCTGTCATACACACACTAAATTATAACATGAATCTACAGTGACTGACTTGGAGATGGATGCGGATGTTCTGATTTGCAGCGATGTGAAGTTTTCCAATCACTACATTGCAGTGGAGAAGAAAGCCCAGGCATTATTGTGTTGCGTTAAGAGACAAATATATTTACTGTAGGTATAATGAACTAACCTAACACTGTATGATGCTCATATATTTAATAATAAAACATGGATTTGATAATGCGAGATATTACGAAATTCTTAGTCTTAAGAATACTTTATACAATCTTGGCTGGAGGTCATAGCCAAATTGTGATCTGTTCTACATGTAACAAACTTCCCTTATAATTTGTCAATATGTATTCAATTAAACGGCTTTAGATAAAGTTGATATTAGTTTACACACTTTGAAATGCAACACTAAACATCTTGGTTCTCGCTATGAGATTCTCCCTTAAATGAGCAAGGAGGTCTATGAGATACTGACCCCCCCCCCCCATTTCTATCTCTGTGGAAACATTTACACACATATGATATGTTCTACCTGGAACAAACTTCCCTCAGTTGTAATTATGTCTTCCGTAGAACAGTTTAATAAGAGAGTAGATACTATTTTACAGACTCTACAGTAATTAAGTGTAGTGCACTACACAATTTTTCTCTTTCCACTTTTGAGTATCTCCCCGCAAAGTCTTTGAGATACTAACTATTTCATGTGACTCCTTGTAAATCTCTCTCTTACTTTGTTAACAAAATGTAATTACACTGTTACATTTTTAATATAGTGAGATTATTCCCTTACCCCGCTCTGCTTCACTTTTACACAATTATTTTGTTGACTAGTATTTGTTAACAGATAGTTACTGTTCTTTTCTTCAATATTTTAGCGAATATTAGTCGTCTATTTTTGTTTGTATTTATATAAAACTTTTGTGTTCTATCTTGTATATATTTTTATGATCTCTCTCTCTCTCTCTCTCTCTCTCTCTCTCTCTCTCTCTCTCTCTCTCTCTCTCTCTCTCTCTAATATTGTCTGTATTACCTCTTTTCGTTAATTTATGTATCTCCAAAAATCCTTTTGAAATATTGTGTCCATATTTCTATATAATTGTTTAGCTATGTCCACAATTTGGCATCATTCGTGCATTCAGTAATGTAAGGGGATTTTATTTTGTTTTTTCTAGGACGCCTCCTCTCTCATGCTTAGCCCTATTTGTTTAGACATTTTAAGACGTTCGCTCCATTAGTTTGGCGATTTTACGCCCTTTCACTCCATTTAATTGTCAATATTAAGACCTCTCGTGCCATTTATGTGTAATTTTTCTTGGCGACTGGTAGCGAGCCAGGAATATAGGAAGAACTGACCTTTAGCTGGGACAATGTTCTACCAAAAATTATACAAATTTATATGGGAATATTCTTTTTAAAACTACTGTAGATGAAGGTCTATGGAACAAACTATAAACCTCCCATTAATCTTCTATGCAGTATATAGTATGATCCCACTTACACTTTTATTTCTATGTTCACGTATTTTGTTTATTTCTATTAAATTGTCATGTATTTTCTCTCGGCTCCTTTCATATTTCCTGAACATTATGTCTTATCGTAGAGGGTGATGTTGTTAGGCAGCTGTAGGATAGATCAATTAGTGTAGGCAGTGTAGGCTGTAGAGGGAGATATTCTTTACAAGACAAATTAAGGAGGGTTGGGCGCATTTATTTGCTTATTTATATATCATTATTATATTATTTTAGTTTCCTCCCAACATCTCCATCACGCTTAAAGCAACATCCCTAAGACCTCCCCCCCCCCCCTCCCCTCCCCCCCCTTCGAAATGTATTTGTACATTTTTCGATAGAAAATGTCTATATTACAGGCTGGCTATAGCTCGCCAGGAAACAAGATCTACACCTAAATGGCACGAAAGGTCTTAATATTTCCAAATAAATGGCGCGGAAGGTCTTAAAACCACCAAACTAATGGGGCCAACGTCTTAAAATATCAAACCAAATGGAGCTAAATATTAGGGAGAAGGGGGTCCATACAAAGCAACTACCTCCCCCTTAAGTGTAGGGGATATAGGATGTAGCGGGAGATGTTCTTAGTGTAGGGAGGAACTAATTGGGATGTAGGGAAGAAGGGGTCTGCCTCGTGTGGGCCAGAGGGCATTTCGCGGATTTTCACTTTTCTTATGCTCCTTTTACTGTTCCTGTACATTATGTCCTTTGTTTTCTATACTTATATATCGTATATATATATAATTTATGTTTTTTTGTTCTTTGTATATCTAGGAGACAAAAGGCAAGGCTGTCTGTAACAAGTGTCTCCCGAAAAAATTAAAAAGTGATAATCGCTGTTTTAAACGTTTTCTTCTTTGTGTTACTATTGTGTTTGTCATCTTCCCTTCATCAAATTAAAAAAACAAAATATACATATATATATATATATATTACTTCAATATTCTTTACCTCTTGTTGCATTTTATCAAATTATGTTAATTACCTTTTGTAAAACTGTCTTCTTTCTCAAACTCTTGCCCCTTTATATATTTATAATAATTATATTTTTGTTATGAAAGTTAATCAAATTAATTTGTGTTCAATATTGATCTCATAGTTTACATTTCCACCCTTTTAACTCATATTGATCTCATAGTTTACATTTCCACCCTTTTAACTCATATTGATCTCATAGTTTACATTTCCACCCTTTTAACTCATATGATCTCATAGTTTACATTTCCACCCTTTTTGATCTCATAGTTTACATTTCCACCCTTTTAACTCATATTGATCTCATAGTTTACATTTCCACCCTTTTAACTCATATTGATCTCATAGTTTACATTTCCACCCTTTTAACTCATATTGATCTCATAGTTTACATTTCCACCCTTTTAACTCATATTTTCTCATTTTACTACTATCTTATTTTAATATTTGTTGTTTATACTAAAATCACCGTATCGTTCTTCTAATATCCCTATATTCTTTATCTCCTCTTATTTTATATATATACTTTTCTCCAGTATCTTCTCCGGTATGTGTATTATTTACGTTGCCCTTGTTTACATTGTGTTTGTAATATTGATGTTGTGCCATATTTCGTGTAATGTCTTTATATCATGTGTATCTTCTAAATATTTTCCCATTACTTTATCCTACTTTAGTTATTTCTTCCTTATCACCATTTCCCTATTTATTTTGTTTTTCTTAAATATTTTCTATATATTATTTAGCCTATTTCAATTTCAATTAATTAGTTTTTATTTAATGTGTAGGCTACTTTGCGTACCTTACAAAATGTCCATAGACCACATTTTCATATACAGTCCATCTTCAAATAATACTTTTGAATCCGAGATAGGTTTGTCCTTGATGAACTAGTGTTTCAGCAGGAAAATAATAAAGAGAGAGACTGCGAACAACTTGTTTATTTTTAGACGTTTTGACATTTAGACGATTGAGATGACTTCCTGAATTGTGGAAATGTCTGAAAATAAACATGTTGCTCGCCGCCTCTCTGTATTTTAGTCCGGCTAATAGTTTGTGTATTATAGTATAAATATATATATATATATATATATATATATATATATATCGTTGAATGTTATCTTAAGTTGTAAAATGCAGAGCTACTTGTATACAGAGTAGGAAGGATCTCGAAGAATCAGGCTATTTCAATTACGTTATTTGTTTTTCTGGACCCCTTTCTCTCATGATTACCCCCATTAGTTTTGATATTTTACAACATTCGCCACAATAGTTTGGCGATTTTAAGACCTTTCGTGTAATGTAGGTGTCGGTTTATGAAGGTGAAGGGAGTCCAGAAAAAGGTAAATCCTCCTCTTAAATGTTCCAATATTCCAATGCGTATTATGACATGGGAGTGTACATTTATTCTGCCAATTTCCTTCTGATTCCATCCACGTAGTTTTGTTCCACTCCTCCCTTCCCCTTATTAATTCTGTTTACGTGTTCCCTTTATTAATGCCTCCCTATATATTTATTGCTTCACTCTTCCTTGTCTGTCTGTTGCACCCGCCTCTTTGTTAGTCGGTTATATAAATGATGCCCCTCTCTTCCTTCCTTAATCCTCTACCGATATTTACCTCCACAATGTTTATTACTGTATATATATATATATATATATATATATATATATATATATATATATATATATATTGTGAAATATTATGAACTTTATGTGTATTAATGATGTGTGTATGGTATTATGATATTATGTCAGTAGTATATAAAGTGTTATTCATAAATTACAAAACACAGGTATTGAGAGTGACTTACCTAATTGTTTGTAATTACTAGCAATGGATTGAATACATGTATGTACATTGTACAATTCAGTAATAAGGTAGAACCTGGAAAAGGGAGAACATGGATATGGAAAGGAGAGGGGGAAGCATCGGAGGGTAGCTAATATGTCGTAGAGTGGTATTGTTGATAAGTTCCTAAGTTATGACGTTAAGGTAGAATTACACATATTAAATATTATAGATGGAGGGATGAATGATACAGAACATATATTCGTACAGAGATATGCCAGGGACAGAAGTGTCTATTGTTGACGTTAAGTATTTAGTTAGGGATCTCAATATAGAGAATAGAAAATTAGCTCAAAGTAGGCTACATTCGTGGACTTTCCTCTAACTTTCACTCTGTTGAGCACCATCTCTCCTCCTACAAACCTGATCTTCTCTTCCTCACCGAAACTCAGGTGTCTGTAGCAACATCCAGCAGCCCCTTCTCTGTATCCTCCTACTTTCTCTATCCTAGTTTCAAAGCCAAAGGCGGATGTTGTGCATATGTGCACAACAAACTCACTTGCTCTCGTGTTCCCGATTTCGACTCCACTGAATTCTCAACTTTATGGCTCAAACTTTCCTGTCATTCTCTTACTAAATATTTCTGTGCTGTCTATCTTTCCCCTAACTCTACCAACTTTCCCAAATTCTTTGACTATCTAAACTCTACAGTGGAACACATTCTATCCATTTCTCCTTTCTCAGAAATCTCCATCTTAGGAGATTTCAACGTTCACCACCGCCAATGGCTCTCCTCTCACACTACTGATCCACCTGGTGAACAAGCCTACGTCTTCTCTATCATAAATGACCTAGAGCAGTTAGTTCAGCAACCCACCCATATCCCGGATCGCATCGGAGATCGGCCCAACATTCTTGACTTGTTTCTAACTTCTAACCCTTCTTCTTATACTGTCGATCTTTTCTCTCCTCTGGGCTCCTCCGACCATAAACTTATCTCTGTCACCTGTCCTATCTCTCCAGTACGGCCACCCGATCCTCCTAGCCGGCGGCGCTTGTGGCACTTTGGCGCTGCCGACTGGGAGGCTCTCCGGCAGTACTTCTTTGATTTCCCATGGAATGATTTCTGCTTCCGTGGCTGGGGACCCTCGGAGAGTGCTGAACGCATTACCGAGGTAATCCTATCGGGCATGGAAGCATACATTCCATTCTCTTTCTCTCAGACTAATGCTAAAAAATCTTGGTTTACTCACGCCTGTTCTACTGCTGTCCGCAATAAGGAGGAAGCATTCAAACGGTACCGACGCCTTAAAACTCAAGACTCTCATTCTCTGCCCGGAATCAAGCCAAATCTGTTCTTCGACTTGCCAAACACTCTTTCATCAATAATAAATGCACTGAATTATCCAGCTCTAGCTCTTCCCAAGCTTTCTGGCATCTAGCCAAAAATCTCTCCAACAATTTCTCTTCCTCGTCTTTCCCTCCCCTTTCCCACTCTGATGGCACTACCATCACTTCTTCCTCTGACAAAGCTAAACTCTTCGCACAAACTTTTGCTAGAAACTCCACCTTGGATGATTCCGGTGCTATTCCTCCCTCTCCGCCCTCCTCTCTCTTACTTATGCCTAATATCCTAATCTCTTCTAAAGATGTACTTTCTACCCTCTCTGGGCTTAACACTTATAAGGCGTACGGTCCGGACGGTGTTCCTCCTGTTGTTCTCAAAAACTGTGCTTCCGTGCTGACTCCCTGCCTAGGCAAACTCTTTCGTCTCTGTCTATCCTCTAACGTCTTCCCTTCATGCTGGAAGTTTGCTCACATTCAACCTGTCCCAAAGAAGGGTGACCGCTCTCAACCCTCCAACTATCGTCCAATTGCTCTCATCTCTTGTCTTTCTAAAGTTTTTGAAACTATTCTTGCTTCCAAATTTCTTAAGCATTTCTCTTCTCATAATCTGCTCTCAGATCGCCAGTATGGCTTCCTTAAGGGTCGCTCTACTGGTGATCTTCTTTCATATCTTACTAACTCTTGGTCATCCTCCTCTCGGGACTTCGGTGAGACTTTTTCTATTGCACTAGACATATCGAAAGCCTTCGATAGAGTCTGGCATAAATCCTTAATTTCTAAACTACCCTCCTTCGGTTTCTATCCCTCCATCTGTGCCTTTGTCTCTAATTTCCTTTCCGGCCGTTCCATAGCTGCGGTTGTGGACGGCCATTGTTCACTTCCTCACCCTATAAACTCTGGTGTTCCTCAGGGCTCTGTCCTATCTCCTATTCTCTTTCTAATTTTTATAAATGATCTCCTTAACTGTACCTTAATTCCCATCCATTCATACGCAGACGACTCAACCTTACACTACTCTATTAGTTTTTCAGAATGCCCCAGCCAGCAATTCCTCAACGATAAACGTAATGAAGCCATAGAACTCTTAAATTCTGATCTAAATACTATTTCCAATTGGGGCAGAGAAAACCTTGTTAACTTTAATGCCTCCAAAACCCAATTTCTCCATCTATCTACCCGTCAGGATCTCCCAGCGGACTATCCATTATTCTTCAACAATACAAAAATCAACCCTTCATCTTCTCTCAATATTCTTGGTGTCTCTTTTTCTTCTGCTCTCATTTGGAAGGACCATATTACCAGTCTTGCTAAGGCAGCCTCCCAGAAGCTGGGTGTGCTCAACCGCCTTAGGGGGTTCTTTTCCCCAGCACAGCTTCTTGCTCTGTACAGGGGCATAGTGCGCCCTTGTATTGAGTATTGTTCTCATGTGTGGGGAGGTTCCTCTCACACCGCTCTCCTAGACAAAGTTGAAAGGAAGGCCTTTCGTATCATTAACTCCCGTCCACTCACCAACTCTCTGCAATCTCTCTCTCTCCGCCGCAATGTTGCATCTCTCTCGCTATTCTATCGCTACTATAATAATCAGTGTTCCTCAGAGCTATCCCAGTGCATACCACCTCCTTTACGTTGGGCACGTGGTACCCGTCTTGCAACTCAATCCCACCCCTACTCTGTGCAACTGTCCAACCCAAGAGTGAAACGTTACTCTCAAACTTAATTCTACTCAACAGCTGAGCTCGGGAACTCTCTCCCAGAATCAGTCTTTCCCTCTTCCTATGACTTAAATTGCTTCAAACTCCGTGTGTCCAGGCATTTTGGCTCGAACGTCCCTTGATTTTGGCCCTGTCACTCTTTCAACTATGGGGGAGGCACTCGCTATAGGCAGTAATGCCTTTTGCCTCCCTCAATCACATAGAAAAAAAAAACACACAAAAAACAAAAAACAATGCTCTGCTATCTCGGAAAGATATATATTCCAGGCATATCGGGCAGGTCCTGGTTTCGGTCCTCTCACCTCCTTCCCTTTCACTGCTCCTTAGAGGTCGTCAGGGCTGGTGGTCGTGGTGCCTTATTCTCGTTTCATCTCTGCTGGGCTGGTGGTGGTCTCGGTGAAAGAGCCACTTTGACGTGTGTATGATTACACTCTGCCTCCTCGACAAGCGAGTGTGCAGTGTGCCTATTAAGCAGCACTGTTGCAGTAATCTGGGTAAGCCATATACTGCACCAGTAACCTGGGTAAGCGATACTGGTTGTTCCACCTGGGTAAATACAGCACTAGGGTGCACCTGGGTAAACGAACGACCTACAGCCTGGGTAAGCACTTGAGCTGTGGTTGAGCTGTAGAGTAGTTGCTACATCCTGGTCTATGCCTGGTTCCTGTGCCTCTCGCTGGGTGCTGGCTTCCGGAAAGATGGGCTGGAGTGGTCCTTATGATGGAGCCAAATATGGGTCCTTCTAATAGGTGTCAGGTGAAGGCCTAATGAGTGGTAGGGCAGGTAAAGGAAACTCCTGTTTTCTACCGGCTAGCTGGAGAGGGGAGACTATCTTCTATTGTCTATGGTGGTGGTGGCCAGGGGAGACTATGGTATTTTCGTGGTGATTTGCGCCCTTCTTCTTCGAGGTATTTGGCAGCAGGGATACCAAAGGCAGGGTGTCCATCAAGGGCGGGATAAAGGGCAAGGGCGCTGGCAATGCTGGTAATGGTGGCCTGGAGTTTCTGGTGGTGCTTGGCGATTGTTGCTATCCTGCATGCTGTTGCAGATTGCGGCATATAAATTATTTTAATATTACTATTGTTATTATACATATTTTTAATATGATTATTATTATTGTTATTATTATTATTATTATTATTATTGTTATTATTATTATTATTATTATTATTATTATCTTGCTTTAATTTGATTATGTTTATTAGGGGGGGGGGGGGGGTTATTACGGATCTCTATTCTGGTATCAAATGAAAGTACTGGCGAACATTCTTTTAATCCGTCCATTGGGTTATGATAAATATTACCGACAAGCAAACAAAAAGACAGACAATACAGGCCACATAACCTTTGCAATCTACACTTGCATGAGATAATAAGGAAACAAAAACAAACCCTGTAATGAAAAATCCCTCCTACAGTATAATCACTCATAAAAGTTCGTGGATATCATCTATTTCTAAATATGGAAGTATATATCTGGAAACGAATTTATGAATATAATTTTTGTTTGTGATTGAGGGAGACAAAATGCAGAACTGACTGTAACGAGTGCCTCCCCCATAGTTGAAAGAGTGACAGGGCCAAAATCAAGGGACATTTGAGCTAAAATGCCTGAACACACGGAGTTTGAAGCTATTTAGGTCATAGGAGGAGGGAAAGACTGATTCTGGGAGAGAGTTCCAGAGCTCAACTGTTGAATAGAAGTAAGACTGAGAGTAACGTTTCACTCTTGGGTTGAAGAATTGCACAGAGTAGGGGTGGGATTGTGTTGCAAGACGGATACCATGTACCCTACCTAGAGGAGGTGGTATACACTGGGAGAGCTCTGAGGAGCACTGATTATTGTAGTAGCGATAGAAAAGCGAGATAAATGCAACATTGCGGCGAAGAGAGAGAGATTGCAGAGTTAATTGGTGAGTGGGCTGGAATTAATTATACGAAAGGCCTTCCTTTCTACTTTGCCTAGGAGTGTGGTGTAAGAGGATCCTCCCCACACATGCGAACAATACTCAATACAAGGACGCACTGTGCCCCTGTACAGAGCAAGAAGCTGCGCAGGGGTAAAGAACCCCTTGAAGGCTGTTGAGCACACCCAGCTTGGCAAGACTGGTAATATGGTCCTTCCAGGTCAGAGCAAAAGAAAAAGAGACACCATGAATATTGAGAGAAGATGAAGGATAGATTTTTGTATTGTTGAAGAATAAGGAATAGTCCTCTGGGAGTTCCGGATGAGTAGATAGATGGATAAATTGGGTTATGGAAGCATTAAAGGCAGCAAGGTTTTCTCTGCCCCAATTTGAAATAGTAGTTAGATCAGAAGATAAGTGTTCTGTGGCCTCATTACGTTTGTCTTTGGGGGATTGCTGGATGGGGCGTTCTGGAAAACTAATTGAGTAGTGCAAGGTAGAGTCATCTGTGAATGAATGGATGGGACTGGAGGTACAGTTGAGAAGAGCATTTATGAAAATTAGAAAGAGAATAGGAGATAGGACAGAGCCCTGAGGAACACCGGAGTTGATAGGATGAGGAAGTGAGCGATGGCCGTCCACAACCACAGCTATGGTACGGCCTGAAAAGAAATTAGAGACAAAGGCACAGATGGAGGGATAGAAACCGAAGGAGAGTAGTTTAGAAATTAGAAATTTGTACCAGACTCTATCGAAGGCTTTCGATATGTCTAGTGTAATAGAAAAAGGTCTCACCGAAGTCCCAAAAGGAGGATGACCAAGAGTTAGTAAGATATGAAAGAAGATCACCAGTAGAGCGACCCTTGAGGAAGCCATACTGGCGATCTGAGAGCAGATTATGAGAAGAGAAATGCTTAAGAAATTTGGAAGCAAGAATAGTTTCAACACTTTTAGAGATACAAGAGATGAGAGCAATTGGACGATAGTTGGAGGGTTGAGAGCGGTCACCCTTATTTGGGACAGGTTGAATGAGAGCAAACTTCCAGCATGAAGGGAAGACGTTAGAGGAGAGACAGAGACAAAAGAGTTTACCTAAGCAAAGAGTCAGCACGGAAGCATAGTTTTTCAGTGCAACAGGAGGAACACCGTCCAGTCCGTACGCCTTCTTAGTATTAAGCCCAGAGAGGGTAGAAAGTACATCTTTAGAAGAGATTAGGATATCATGCATAAGTAGGAGAGAGGGGGGTGGAGAGAGAGGAATAGCACCGGAATCATCCAAGGCGGAGTTTCTAGCAAAAGTTTGAGCGAAGAGTTCAGCTTTCTCAGAGGAAGAAGTGATGGTTGTTTCATCAGAGTGGAAAAGAGGAGGGAAAGACGAGGAAGAAAAATTGTTGGAGTGGTTTTTGGCTAGATGCCAGAAAGCTTGGGAAGAGTACAAAGGAGTACAAAGGAAATCAAGCAACAACAGGTCTAGTGACCCTTCTAGGCTGCTTGTCCTCCAAAACACTGAGGATCACGTGTCCAAACAGTGGTTTAGAGTGGGTAAGGGAGCATTGGAAAGGGAACTAATGTCCGTGGCAGGATTAGGAAGTTAGTAGGGGACAGATGGGTTAGTAACTGAGGGGGGGATAAAATAAAGTTATTCATTTACAAACGCAGTCAGTCGCGGGTTTGATGCGAGATATTTGTCTAGGCGGAGTTTAAATGAATCAACGGTGCTGCACTCTCTAACGTCTCGGGGAAGCCCATTCCACAAGTTGACAACTCGATTGAAGAAGAAATTCTTAGATTCGTGTGAGTTAAAAGATTTACCAATAATTTTGCAACCGTTTCCCCGCGTGTAATTAGATTGGTCGATAGTGAAGTACTTACTACAGTTCATATTGTCGATGCCTTTGATGATTTTGAACACTTTAATTAAGTCACCTCTTAATCTGTGCTGGGTTAAAGGAAATAGATTTAATTCTCTAAGACGCTCTTCGCTCTTCGTATGGTCTGTTCTTTAGGCTAGGTATGATTTTGGTAACTCTACATTGAACTCGTTCTAGCTTGTTTATATCTTTTTGGTAATAAGGGCACGCTAGAGTTGGATAGTTTAGTGCATTTATTATTGATGAAAGAGTGCTTGGCAAGTCGAAGAACAGATTTGGCTTGATTCCGGGCAGAAACATAGGAAGAATGAGATTCTTGAGTGTTAAGGCGTTGGTACCGTTTGAATGCTTCCTCCTTGTTGTGGACAGCAGTAGAACAAGCGTGAGTAAACTATGATTTATTTGTATTAGACTGAGAGAAAGAAAATGGTATGTATGCTTCCATGTCTGAGACGATTACTTCAGTAATGCGTTCAGCACTCTCCGAGGGTCCTCGGCCACGGAAGCAGAAGTCATTCCATGGGAAATCAAAGAAGTACTGCCGAAGAGCTTCCCAGTCGGCAGCGCCAAAGTGCCACAAGCGCCGCCGGCTGTGAGGATCGGGTGGCCATAATGGAGGGATAGGACAGGTAACAGAGAAAGGTTTACGGTCGGAGGAGCCCAAAGGAGAGAAAAGACTGACAGCATAAAAGCAAGGGTTAGAAATCAGAATTAAGTCAAGAATGTTGGGCCGATTTCCGAAGCGATCCGGGATACGGGTGGGTTGCTGAACCAGCTGCTCTAGGTCATTTAGGGTAGACCAGACGAAGGCTTGTTCACCAGGTTGGTCAGTAGTGTCAGAGGAGAGCCATTGGCGGTGGCGAACGTTGAAATCTCCTAAGATGGAGATTTCCGAGAAGGGAGAGATGAATAGAATGTGTTCCACATTAGTCTTTAGATAGTCAAAGAATTGTGGAAAGTCGGTAGAGTTAGGGGAAAGATAGACAGCACAGAAATATTTAGTATGATAATGACAGGATAGTTTGAGCCATAAAGTTGAGAATTCAGAGGAGTCGAAATAGGGAACACGAGAGCAAGTGAATTTGTTGTGCACGTATGCACAACATCTGCCTTTGGCTTTGAATCTAGGATAGAGAAAGTAGGAGGATACAGAGAAAGGGCTGCTGGCAATTGTCTCAGATACCTGGGTTTCAGTGAGGAAAATAAGATCAGGTTTGGAGGAGGAAAGATGGTGTTCAACAGAGTGAAAATTAGAGGAAAGGCTACGAATATTGCAAAAGTTGATAGTAAGAGTGACAGGCCGTGGTCCAGAGCATTCAGAGGTGTCGTCAGGGGAAGGTTGGGCTGGTATGGAGGCATTTATGATCCCCTCCCCTGGGGTCTCCAAGGCTTGGTGTGAGGTCATCATCATAAAAATTGTTTTTTGTGGAAAGAGGAAATGTGGTGTGCATGTTAAGTGTAATGAAGTGGATAGGAGGAGGAGGTGTTTGTGAAAACTGGCTGGGCTACTCGCAGTGTAAGTGAGGCACAAAGGGAATCAGTAAGAGAGGCCAAGCAAATGAAACTGGAGTTCCAGCGACTCTTTATCAAATGCCTAAAGCCTCTCCTTGGTATAGCCCTGTTCGATTGGTGCCTACAATCTACCCCCATTATCTATACATCAACTATACAACTATACTCATGTATACTGTATGTGATATTTATTTAAAAGAACGTTCCATCCAGAAATAATATCCAGGTAGAATGACTACATACTGAAAAACAAAGGGGTTCATGAATTTTACTGTACCTTACAAGCTAACAGGCTAATATCCCGCCAGCCGAGCGTAAAACTTGCAGTACTTTCACTATGTCAGGTTTTAATTACTAAAGGAAAAATATAACCCACTTTTAGCCAGGCTTCATCAAAACACCTAACATCAAATTAAATAATTATGTTAACTAATTTCTATCTATCTTTTTGCCTACCTATATGTGTAGTTCCACGTCTATCTATCCGTCTATCTCTATCTATCTACATGTTTGTCTGTCTATCTGGTTCTCTATCTGTCTGTGTGCCTTTCTTTTTAATGTTAGTCCTTTTTTTCTATTTGTTTGATGTAGACGACAAAAGGCAAAACTCTGTGTGACAAGTGTCTCCCCCAAAGTCAAAAGAGTGAACATATTTGTTTTTGGTGTATTGAAAAAAAGTGTATTGTACTTGTTTAGTATAGTGAAATGAATAGGAGGTTGAGGTGATTGTGATAACTGGCTGGCTTACTTTCTGTGTAGGTGAGACACAAACATAAACAGTGAGGGAGGCCAGATATATTAAACAGGAATTCCAGCAACCCATTATCACATGCCTATGAGGCTGTTACAATATACGTCAATATTTACTTGCACACACTGTCTCAGACTCGCTGCTTCTGACAAACGAAATATTTTTAGAATAAAAACAAGTAAGTAAAAGAGACGTAACGTATATATAATTATGTTATCTGTTATAACTGTTATAGAGTTCACCACCTGCAAGTAGCACCGATTAGCGTGTCGCCCATCGGTAGATATTTAGATATTTAGTATATTAACCATATTTGTCTTTCAATATTATTAATAAACACACCAATGCCCTTTCAATACTATAATTAACTCTTTTAATTAGGTGACGCTATTTTATTTTACTGTAACAACCCGCAGATGACTGTACTTAGCTTAAGCAAGTTAGTTTAATTAATTCTATATATTTAATACTACCTTAGCTGAAATACTTAACAAAATTGGCGTTAATTAATTTCATTTGGGGGTGTTTGGTGTTGTGGTGAAATTAATAAAAATAAAGATTATATGATGAAACAGGATAAATATAATTCTAAACCTTTTTAACATAATTATACAACATTTATATATGTGAGTTTGATACTCCTACATGTACAGAGAACTAGTACTGGGATTTTGCACTACACTAACTAAGGCCTTTATATAAACCATACCGGTAATCCCAAAGCACCGTAAAATAAAGTACAATTGATATTTCGCTTGTTCAAAATAGAACACATCGGCTTAAACACAATTAATTCTTAGTAAAAGTATTGACCATATTGTAGTACATTTTAATACTTCGAATCTCATAATAAGAGTGTGTATAGCTTTCATTCCATATGAATGCTAGAAATGCAATCATGTTGTCATAGAAAAGGATATTTTGCATTGATATAGATACCAGCTACATTACATGAATAGTGCTGTTTGTCATGAGTGGAATCCATTTATAAAGCTTGGATTATGAATTTATTCAGTTAATTTCAAAAGCTTATGACATTAATATCCTAAACAATGACCTGGATACTATTATTTCAAGGGTCAACTGAATACAAAACCTAAAGAAACACGAGGTTGAAGTTTGTCTGTATAATATCACTGCTCATACAGTATTTTTACATTTTACATTGAAAATCCTATTGTAGACATCTTTACATTTATGTACAAGTTATTACTTTTGATAACAAATATACTATATATATAGGATATGATATACAGGTTGATTGATAGAGTTTCTTTTTATGAAGTCTATATTTACCCTGCCAGTTCAACGGCACCCCCTTTGTATTATTCTGGCTAACATTAGACGGTTTTATTCAGCTTAAGGGGAGGTTTTTGTTTTCATCGGGGCCCCCTTCTCCTTCATGATTAACCCCATCAGTTTTAAGAATTCGAGAAATTCGCCCCATCAGCTTGGCAATTTATGACTTTTCACCCCATTTATGTCAATATTAAGACCTTTCGTGCCATTTAAGTGTCAATTGTATTACCTGGAGAGCAATAGCGAGCCAGTAATTCGGCCTACGGAAACGTTTATACCGAGATAGGTGCACATTTACCTCAAAGGGGTATTTTAAGGGGGCTATGAAGCTTACTAGAGGTCTAGGGAGCAAACTAGAAATCCTCCGTTAATGAATCCTTGAAATGTTTTGTTGATCTTTGTCGCTCAACCAGATTTTTGTTTATGTGTATGAAGGAGACAAAAGGCAGGTTGCCTGTAACGAGTGTCTCCCCCAAAGCCGAAAGAGTGACCAGGCCGAATTCAAGGGACGTTGGGGTCGAAATGCCTGGATACACGAAGTTTAAAGCAGTTTAAGTCATAAGGTGAAGGAAAGATTAATTGAGGGAGACATTTCCAGAGTTCACTAGTTGAGTAGAAGAAAGACTAGGGTTGGAGAGCTGGACAGCATATGAGTGGGACTGTGTTGAAAGGCGGGTGTCTCGCATTAGCCACAAGGAAGCGGGTATCCACGGAGAGAGCTCTGAAAAACACTGATTGTTGTAATTGCGATAGTAGAGTGACAGATATGCAACATTGCGGTGTGTAGAAAGAGATTGTAGGGAACTAGTAAGAGGAAGTGAGTTGATGAAACAAAATGCTTTGGACTCTACTCTTTCGAGAAGTGCAGTATGGATGGAACCTCCCCACACATGCTAACAATACTCAATACTGGGGTGCACCGTGGCCCGATACAGAGCAAGAGGCTGTGTTGCGGTGAAGAACCCACAAAGACGATTGAACACACCTAACTTTTGGGAAACTGTTTTTAGCAAGAGTGGTAATATGATCTTTCCAAGAAGGGTCAGATGAAAAAGATACACCTAAAACATTGAGAGAAGATGAAGGGTTGATTTGTGTATTGTTGAAGAATAGTTGATATTCTTGTGGAAGATTTTGATGGAGAGATAGAGGCAGAAACTGAGTCTTGGAGGCGTTGAAAGTAACCAGATTTTCTCTGCCCCAATCATACATAATTGATAGATCAATAGATAGGCCTTCTATGACCTCATCAGTTTATCCACTGTATATAGTTCGTCAGATGTAAACAAAAAATACTATAAAATATATATATAAATACAAAATAATAATAAATTAATCCAGACATTACTGTCCACTATTGTACAAATAGATGAAATTACCTACCTTGAGTAAACAAATCGATTGTTCCTTAATTCTCTGATAATCACGGAAACTTACAAAATTTCATTAATCGATTTTAGGAGTATAGTTGGTTGTTGGAAGGAACATAATAATTAAGATAATTATGTACTAGTCCCCTTCTCCCAGCGCGCACCCAAAGTCTGATGCGCAGAGCAAACATATATTATCGCTGTTTAAACCCACAATAATCGTCTTTACATACAATGTATTTCACATCCTTAAACCCACAATAATCGTCTTTACATACAATGTATTTCACATCCTTAAACCCACAATAATCGTCTTTACATACAATGTATTTCACATCCTTAAACCCACAATAATCGTCTTTACATACAATGTATTTCACATCCTTAAACCCACAATAATCGTCTTTACATACAATGTATTTCACATCCTTAAACCCACAATAATCGTCTTTACATACAATGTATTTCACATCCTTAAACCCACAATAATCGTCTTTACATACAATGTATTTCACATCCTTAAACCCACAATAATCGTCTTTACATACAATGTATTTCACAACCTTAAACCCACAATAATCGTCTTTACATACAATGTATTTCACATCCTTAAACCCACAATAATCGTCTTTACATACAATGTATTTCACATCCTTAAACCCACAATAATCGTCTTTACATACAATGTATTTCACATCCTTAAACCCACAATAATCGTCTTTACATACAATGTATTTCACATCCTTAAACCCACAATAATCGTCTTTACATACAATGTATTTCACATCCTTAAACCCACAATAATCGTCTTTACATACAATGTATTTCACATCCTTAAACCCACAATAATCGTCTTTACATACAATGTATTTCACAACCTTAAACCCACAATAATCGTCTTTACATACAATGTATTTCACATCCTTAAACCCACAATAATCGTCTTTACATACAATGTATTTCACATCCTTAAACTCACAATAATCGTCTTTACATACAATGTATTTCACATCCTTAAACCCACAATAATCGTCTTTACATACAATATATTTCACATCCTTAAACCCACAATAATCGTCTTTACATACAATGTATTTCACATCCTTAAACCCACAATAATCGTCTTTACATACAATGTATTTCACATCCTTAAACTCACAATAATCGTCTTTACATACAATGTATTTCACATCCTTAAACCCACAATAATCGTCTTTACATACAATGTATTTCACATCCTTAAACCCACAATAATCGTCTTTACATACAATGTATTTCACATCCTTAAACCCACAATAATCGTCTTTACATACAATGTATTTCACAACCTTAAACCCACAATAATCGTCTTTACATACAATGTATTTCACATCCTTAAACCCACAATAATCGTCTTTACATACAATGTATTTCACACATCCTCTAAACCCACAATAATCGTCTTTATATACAATGTATTCACATCCTTAAACCCACAATAATCGTCTTTACATACAATGTATTTCACATCCTTAAACCCACAATAATCGTCTTTACATACAATGTATTTCACATCCTTAAACCCACAATAATCGTCTTTACATACAATGTATTTCACATCCTTAAACCCACAATAATCGTCTTTACATACAATGTATTTCACAACCTTAAACCCACAATAATCGTCTTTACATACAATGTATTTCACATCCTTAAACCCACAATAATCGTCTTTACATACAATGTATTTCACATCCTTAAAACATAACAAATCTTATACTAGGCCTATACAAAATAAAAACGAAAAAATATCCCAAAAGATGAAATTATCACAGTGAACATTGATAAATAATAGAATCTTTAATCATTCTTCCGGGTTTATCTGATCATAAGTTCGTAATATACATGCTCAACAATATTTGTTTTTATATGGAATAAGAATCATCTGTGACGCTCTTTCTAAATGTGTAATTAAAATTTGTTTATCATAATCAGTTCTTTTTATATGATTATAACAAAACACAGCATCATGTGGATCATGAACATAGCACTTTAACTGAAAGTCATTCTACGTCGATGATCACCCACAAGAAATAGATATATTTTAATAATTATATAATATCTCAAAAGATAGAGGAAAGGCCAATGTAAAATATTACCATAGGAAAGTCCACACAACTTGGAATAATTATAGTTAATTCGGATGCCAACTAAAAATGTTTGCTTTTCTTACATCATCCGAATCCACATGGCCGTAATTAAAAATGTATTAATTTTGTTTAATACTGACTAAGTTCGTATATATGAAATAAAAATGATTTCTCACGCACTTTCCAACGATGAAATAATAATTTGTATTACGAATATAAATAAAAAAAAACGTATTGGTCAGTAAAAGTCAGTTAATTTTATATGCGATTATATTCTCATATTCATGAGTTATACAGCTATGTATTATAGCTCAGCATATACCGCAATGCATGATAATGAGAATAAAATGATAACCAACTCCCTACAACTAAAACCTTTATTACGCGAATTTCTGTCTATATACAACCATTAGTAACAGTTACAAAACGTTCAAAATTACCTTAAATATAAAAGCTAGTCACCATAGTATCACCATTAAATAATTATGAATTATATTCACTTGTATTGGAGTTTTATTTCATAAATG
This sequence comes from Paralithodes platypus, assembly GCA_032716605.1. Classification (NCBI taxonomy): domain Eukaryota; kingdom Metazoa; phylum Arthropoda; class Malacostraca; order Decapoda; family Lithodidae; genus Paralithodes; species Paralithodes platypus. Next base: position 19,232,451 of record CM064581.1, on the reverse strand, counting down.
TAATTAATTTAATTGGGAGTTGTTGGGAGTGGGATTAATAAATTAGATTAATATATATATAACACTTCGGGATGCAAGGAGAGCCACAATTCAAAGGGCTGGCGCAGCGCAGCTCATTGTCTGACTGCCAAGGCAAGACTGAAGATTCTTTCATGTCCCTGCTTGCATGTGAGGCAGGCTGACTCAATGCAGTGTCTCCAATGATTCCACTCGCTCTACCATTAACAAAACTTACCGTAGCCCAATTTTCACAGAGATCGCGTTTTAGTTTTTTTGTATCCAATGTTGTGTGTGGCTGTCCACTTTGGATTAAACGTCCCAAAAATGCAATTCGCTGTCCTGTGTATCATATATTCAACTGTTGATTACAAACTATGTACAATGTACAGTCATTCATAAGTTTTGTTGGACCTCATATGTTTTATTGATACAATTATATATATCTGGATCGACGTTTGATTATACTTTCATTTTCAGTGACATGGTTATTATAATTAATGTATATATAATTACATTAAGTTATCAGTTACCCCCATCCATTGGGTAAGGAAACCTGTAATCCAGCCACTGGATATTTATTCAGAAACAAATGATGATTAAAATATTACAAGGAGAATTCCCATATGTCGCGAAGAAACTCCTGGGCGTGTTATCGTGCCCATGTTCTTTGTCTAAGTCCTCAAAACCTCTCTCCTACATCTCCCTCTTCCCTTCCCACACACACCCCACACATGTGGTGGACAACTCCGTTTCACGTGGGCAGTCCCTGAAGTGCACGAGTTAGGTCTAGCTAAGTCTGACATGGGTAGAACAAAAGCAGGAAGTGACATTGATTCAACCTTCAGATTATACAGTCACTCGCTTAAATACACAGTACACTGCAAGTAAATCACCTTGACATTATACAGTCACTCGCTTAAATACACAGTACACTGCAAGTAAATCACCTTGACATTATACAGTCACTCGCTTAAATACACAGTACACTGCAAGTAAATCACCTTGACATTATACAGTCACTCGCTTAAATACACAGTACACTGCAAGTAAATCACCTTGACATTATACAGTCACTCGCTTAAATACACAGTACACTGCAAGTAAATCACCTTGACATTATACAGTCACTCGCTTAAATACACAGTACACTGCAAGTAAATCACCTTGACATTATACAGTCACTCGCTTAAATACACAGTACACTGCAAGTAAATCACCTTGACATTATACAGTCACTCGCTTAAATACACAGTACACTGCAAGTAAATCACCTTGACATTATACAGTCACATCGCTTAAATACACAGTACACTGCAAGTAAATCACCTTGACATTATACAGTCACTCGCTTAAATACACAGTACACTGCAAGTAAATCACCTTGACATTATATGAGAGTTGTAATATTGATTCATATAATAATTACTGAATATAACATGTAAATTAATAAATATATAAACATAAAAATAAATCACCCCTTTATATAATTATCGTTGAATGCTAGTTTTATCTATTCAACTGATGAACAACTATATATTACATTTCCTCAGCTTGGCATTGGGGAGGAATTAAGTAAATACACTTTTATATGTTGTTAATGTCAATTTTCGTTTAGCCGCGACTAAATTAAATTAGCTTTATGTAAGATTTTGGTCACCTAGGATATTAAAGTGTCAGTCTAGTTGTCGATACCAATGACACCTTGAAAAATCATCAGGACATTTTTGCAGAGAAATGTCCGGAAAAAAATGCACTGTGAAAGATTATGGGCTTCAGGAAACTGTGAGAGAGGTCATTAAAGGGATTTTTTTTAATTTCTTGACCCCCTTTTCCCTCGGGGTTTGCCCTATTAGTTTGGCGATTTCAAAACCTTTCACCCCATTTCTTGGTCAATTTTAAGACTTTTCATGCCTTACAGATGTCGATTTTTCCTGGCGAGCGAAAGCGAGGCTGCAAATTAGGAGAAACCGGCCTTTGTCCGTTTACATTTTTCTGCCGAAAAATTTACAAATTTATCTGGAAGGGGATCTTGGAGGTATTATTTCTAGCTTGATGAGCGTCTAGGGGTGAAGGTAAAATAAGAAACAAATATATATATGTAATAAACAAATAAATATATAAACAACTGAATAATAATATCCCCTTAGAATGTGTCAGTAATAATTTATCCCTTAAATGTATATTGTTAGTGATTAACACATTTCACATATATATATATATATATATATATATATATATATATATATATATATTCGCCAGGAAAAAAAATCGACACCTAAATAGCACGAAAGGTCTAAATATTGAGAAAGAAATGGGGTGTAAAGTCATAAAATCGCCAAACTAATGGGCCGAAAGTCTTAAAATCTAAAAAAAACACGGGGCTGAACACGAGAGAGAAGGGGGGCCACAAAAACCAGCCTACCCCCCCTTAAAGCTCTCTGTTTTCCTAGCGACACTACTAGGGCTCTATCCAATAGGCTTCATACCTTAAAGCTCTCTGTTTTCCTAGCAACACTACTCGGGCTCTATCCAATAGGCTTCATACCTTAAAGCTCTCTGTTTTCCTAGCGACACTACTCGGGCTCTATCCAATAGGCTTCATACCTTAAAGCTCTCTGTTTTCCAAGCGACACTACTCGGGCTCTATCCAATAGGCTTCATACCTTAAAGCTCTCTGTTTTCCTAGCGACACTACTCGGGCTCTATCCAATAGGCTTCATACCTTAAAGCTCTCTGTTTTCCTAGCGACACTACTCGGGCTCTATCCAATAGGCTTCATACCTTAAAGCTCTCTGTTTTCCAAGCGACACTACTCGGGCTCTATCCAATAGGCTTCATACCTTAAAGCTCTCTGTTTTCCTAGCGACACTACTCGGGCTCTATCCAATAGGCTTCATACCTTAAAGCTCTCTGTTTTCCTAGCGACACTACTCGGGCTCTATCCAATAGGCTTCATACCTTAAAGCTCTCTGTTTTCCTAGCGACACTACTAGGGCTCTATCCAATAGGCTTCATACCTTAAAGCTCTCTGTTTTCCTAGCGACACTACTCGGGCTCTATCCAATAGGCTTCATACCTTAAAGCTCTCTGTTTTCCTAGCGACACTACTACTCGGGCTCTATCCAATAGGCTTCATACCTTAAAGCTCTCTGTTTTCCTAGCGACACTACTCGGGCTCTATCCAATTGGCTTCAAACCTTAAAGCTCTCTGTTTTCCTAGCGACACTACTCGGGCTCTATCCAATAGGCTTCATACCTTAAAGCTCTCTGTTTTCTGTTTTCCTAGCGACACTACTCGGGCTCTATCCAATAGGCTTCATACCTTAAAGCTCTCTGTTTTCCTAGCGACACTACTCGGGCTCTATCCAATAGGCTTCATACCTTAAAGCTCTCTGTTTTCCTAGCGACACTACTCGGGCTCTATCCAATAGGTTTCATACCTTAAAGCTCTCTGTTTTCCTAGCGACACTACTCGGGCTCTATCCAATTGGCTTCATACCTTAAAGCTCTCTGTTTTCCTAGCGACACTACTCGGGCTCTATCCAATAGGCTTCATACCTTAAAGCTCTCTGTTTTCCTAGCGACACTACTCGGGCTCTATCCAATAGGCTTCATACCTTAAAGCTCTCTGTTTTCCAAGCGACACTACTCGGGCTCTATCCAATAGGCTTCATACCTTAAAGCTCTCTGTTTTCCTGGCGACACTACTAGGGCTCTATCCAATAGGCTTCATACCTTAAAGCTCTCTGTTTTCCTAGCGACACTACTCGGGCTCTATCCAATAGGCTTCATACCTTAAAGCTCTCTGTTTTCCTAGCGACACTACTCGGGCTCTATCCAATAGGCTTCATACCTTAAAGCTCTCTGTTTTCCTAGCGACACTACTCGGGCTCTATCCAATTGGCTTCATACCTTAAAGCTCTCTGTTTTCCTAGCGACACTACTCGGGCTCTATCCAATAGGCTTCATACCTTAAAGCTCTCTGTTTTCTGTTTTCCTAGCGACACTACTCGGGCTCTATCCAATAGGCTTCATACCTTAAAGCTCTCTGTTTTCCTAGCGACACTACTCGGGCTCTATCCAATAGGCTTCATTCCTTAAAGCTCTCTGTTTTCCTAGCGACACTACTCGGGCTCTATCCAATAGGTTTCATACCTTAAAGCTCTCTGTTTTCCTAGCGACACTACTCGGGCTCTATCCAATTGGCTTCATACCTTAAGCTCTCTGTTTTCCTAGCGACACACTACTCGGGCTCTATCCAATAGGCTTCATACCTTAAAGCTCTCTGTTTCCTAGCGACACTACTCGGGCTCTATCCAATAGGCTTCATACCTTAAAGCTCTCTGTTTTCCTAGCGACACTACTCGGGCTCTATCCAATAGGCTTCATACCTTAAAGCTCTCTGTTTTCCTAGCGACACTACTCGGGCTCTATCCAATAGGCTTCATACCTTAAAGCTCTCTGTTTTCCTAGCGACACTACTCGGGCTCTATCCAATAGGCTTCATACCTTAAAGCTCTCTGTTTTCCTAGCGACACTACTCGGGCTCTATCCAATAGGCTTCATACCTTAAAGCTCTCTGTTTTCTTAGCGACACTACTCGGGCTCTATCCAATAGGCTTCATTCCTTAAAGCTCTCTGTTTTCCTAGCGACACTACTCAGGCTCTATCCAATAGGCTTCATACCTTAAAGCTCTCTGTTTTCTTAGCGACACTACTCGGGCTCTATCCAATAGGCTTCATTCCTTAAAGCTCTCTGTTTTCCTAGCGACACTACTCAGGCTCTATCCAATAGGCTTCATACCTTTATTAAGGGGAATCGTTCACTTTTTGGTCGATTTTTTCATTTATTAATTATTTTTCTAATTTCCTCCCTAGACCTCCATCAAACTTGAAAACACATCCATTAGATCCCCCTTCTAGATTAATTTGTAATTTTTTTGGCAGAAAAATGTTCCGGCCGAAGGCCGGTTCTTCCAAAATTACAGGCTCACTAGCGTTCGCCAGGAAACAAAAGTCAACACCTAAATAACATGAAAGGTCTTAATAATGACAAGGAAATGGGGCGGAAGGTCGTAAAATTGCCAAACTAATGGGGCTAACATCTTAAAATTTAAAAACTAATGGGGCTAAACATGAGGGAGAAGGGGATCTAGAAAAAAGACCCATCTCCCCTTAATATCAGAAGGGTAGTATCAACCAGGCCTATTATAATGGCAGGTCATGGGACAGGAACGCGATATTAATGTAGGGCTGACTTTATTGCTGTTAATATTAGCGGAAGTTGGTCAAAACGGCCACACTTCTACAACCTATACGGCCATAGTCCTAAATTTTGGTTAGGATAGACCAGATTAGCCTAGGCTTAGCTAAGTTAATTTACTTCATCTTAACCCCTTCTATACCGGCGACGTCTTTTTAACTTTCCTCTGGGTACTTTTAGACGATTATATTCAGTTTAAATGGCCTCCAGCAATTAAGAGGCTTCGAACTATCTCACTTAAACCTTTTTACTACCACAGATCCTTCTTAAAATGCATAAACTCATCTGAATACAGCTAGAATAAATCTACAAAGACGTCGCCTTTACAGAATTAGGGGTTAAGCTAGCTAAGCTTAGGTTATATCTAGTTAAGTTTCGTTCGTTAAGCTTACAAAGGTTAGATTAGGAGGCTGTGGTCGTTCTAATTGGAGTATATTGTAAGTGTGGTTGTGTCCAATTAAAACCGACGATAGTATGATTGTCGCTTTAGTAAATTGAGCAGATTCTCTTAAAAATAAAAATCTTAATCGGCAACGTTCATTATTAACCACAAGCTATTATTATTACTTTAACCACAAGCTATTATTATTACTTTAACCACAAGCTATTATTATTACTTTAACCACAAGCTATTATTATTACTTTAACCACAAGCTATTATTATTACTTTAACCACAAGCTATTATTATTACTTTAACCACAAGCTATTATTATTACTTTAACCACAAGCTATTATTATTACTTTGTTTGGCTTCTTTGGTATGGCAGTTTAAGACTTAAACATTTCATAGAATCATGAGTTTCTACAGCTTAGAAAAGGTCTCAAGCAAATAATCTCCATTATAATTTTGTCTCTCGTCTGATTAATCCAGAATAAAGTCACGGTACATTGAATTGGTGAAACATATTAAGGGGGAGGGGGGGGGGGGAGTCCCTTTCTCCCTCATGTCAAGTCCATTCGTTTTGAAATATTAAGACATTCGCCCCATTCATTTGCGAGTTTAAGACCTTTCGTGCCAATTAGGAGTCGATTTTTTTCCTGGCGAACAATAACAACCCTGACATTTAGGACAAACCGGCCTTTAGCCAGTTCTGTCTTATACTGAAAATTACACACATTTATAAACGAAGGAGGGTCTTGGGGGTATTTGTTTAAAGCTCAAGGGAGGTAAGAACGGAAACGAAAAAATAAAACAAAGAAATGATAAAAATATACAAATATATACAATTCTCCCCAAAGCCATGGTATACTCTGCAAAGCAAGTGTAGTATATACACTATACAGTATATATGTATACACTGGGTGATGCAGAATTCGGTTACTTTCCTGTTAGAAATTGTCAACACTTCCATTATATACATTTATATAGCCAAGCAATAGGCTGCTTGGACCGGCCTATGGAAATTGTGTTTTAGCATGTAATATTTTCACAACCATAATATATATTGCACTTTATAATTCCATTTTAAACTCCGAATACTTAGTAAAACCTGCTGGTATTGGTAAGGTTGTAATATATATAACATTATAATGAATAATATAGTAGACAATTATATAGTAGAAGAATTACTCACAAAGAAAGTATATTCTCAATATATTTGTTACGGTATTTTTATTAATTTACCAAGGTTCTCTACAGTTCTAAGGCTTGCATTTACCAAGGTTCTCTACAGTTCTAAGGCTTGCATTTACCAAGGTTCTCTACAGTTCTAAGGCTTGCATTTACCAAGGTTCTCTACAGTTCTAAGGCTTGCATTTAGTAGATACATACGTCCAGAAGATGAAATTTGTTTTTAGTTTTTATGTTCTAATATACCAATATATATATATATATATATATGACGTGATAATTATAGGGTATATCACGCACTAACAAAATAACTTATAGTATAAGTTCGATACAGAGAGAGAGAGAGAGAGAGAGAGAGAGAGAGAGAGAGAGAGAGAGAGAGAGAGAGAGAGAGAGAGAGAGAGAGTATAAGGTTGATACAGAGAGAGAGAGAGAGAGAGTGAGAGATGTCAGGAAACAGACCGATTTCTCCTAAATTTGCGACGCCAATAGTTTTGAGATTATAAATTGTTTGTTTCACTAGTTTTGCGATTTTGCGACTTTTCTCCCCAATTCTTTATCAATATTAAGACCTTTCGTACCATTTTAGTGCCGATTTTTTTTACAAATTTATCTTGAAATGCGGGTATAGGGGTGTTTTTTAAGCTTGATGGAATTCTAGCAAGGAAACTGAAAGTTATATAAATAAACAAATAAATATATAAATATATAAACCAAAAAAATAACCACTACCCTCTTAACCCCTTCTGTACCGGCGACGTCTTTTAATTTTATTATGGATACTATTGGACGATTATATTCAGTTTAAAAAGGTCCTCCAGCAAATAACAGGTTTCAAGCTATCTCACTTAACTCTTTTTACTAACACACATCCTTCGTCAAATTCACAAACTCGTCTAAATATTGCTAGAATAAAGTTAGAACGACGTCACCGGTAAAGAAGAGGCTAAAGGTTTAAACAAGGAATATCGTCCCAAATGTGAAGCTTGGTTTGCTCTCGGGGTATGATTGGCTGGGAGCTATTTCCCAAACTTTACTGGCGGATGAGGTTGCCAACTTGCGGTTTTATGGTCAACTTCATGTTAGGCGCTGTTCTCTATCTGAAGGCCTGGGGGTAAGGGGGGGGGGGGAGAGAGAGAGAGAGAGAGAGAGAGAGAGAGAGAGAGAGAGAGAGAGAGAGAGAGAGAGAGAGAGAGAGAGAGAGAGAGAGAGAGAGAGAGAGAGAGAGAGAGAGAGAGAGAGAGAGAGAGAGAGAGAGAGAGAGAGAGAGAGAGAGAGAGAGAGAGAGAGAGAGAGAGAGAGAGAGAGAGAGAGAGAGAGAGAGAGAGAGAGACTCTACAAGGAGTTACAAGTAATAGTTATTATCTCAAAAACATATATCTTCATTCCAGAGAGATACTCTGGGTGAAAAGAAAGATTATGTTAGACAATTGATATAAAAGGAAGGACGCTTGATATTGGTGGACTCAGCCCTTGTGAAGCGGTAGTTTGGCTGTAATAGTTAACCCCTTCTGTACCGGCGATGTCTTTTTAGTTATATTATAGCTATATTTAGACGATTTTGTGCAGTTTAAGAAGGATGTGTGGTAGTAAAAAGGGTTAAGTGACATAGTTCTAAGCCTATTAATTGCTGAAGGCCCTTTTTAACAGAATATATTCGTCTAATAGTTGCCAGAATATAATGAAAAGGACGTCACTGGTACTGAATGGGATGAGAGCCATTTTGATTACCAAGTATATATATACAATTTTTTAGGCCCATGGTTTTTCGTCTTTTCTAAATTCCTTAGATTTTGTTTCCATGTAAAACATATATTTACGGTAATAGAGTAGCTTATTTAAGGTATCATTACCCAAATTTTTTTTTGTTTTTTTTGTTTTGCAGGTTATTTTCCTAATTGTATATTTATGATTAGTGGTTCCATTAAGGGCGGACCATTTGATTGAACCATACTGCATCACCTAATCATAGAGTAATATAATTGACTATGAACGCCCCTGACACTGTTGTCCGCAATAAACGTCACTCATCTCTTCTACATGCGGTACATACTGCAGCATTTCCCAAAGCATTTATAAAGATAAATTGTATCAAAATGCCTTCAGAAAATACCCCTAAATCATAATAAATGCGAATGAAGCAAATCTTCTCGTATGTACAATTTATTATGTATAATTGCTTGAACCAATCAGCAGCTATGATTAGATCGCTCTTAGGTTCCAGATGTTTGGCTTAACTCAATGGATTGTATATACATAGCAGAGTGTGTAAACAACATGCTATCTACTCTCCTCTAGAGCAGCTCTACTGAGGAATTATTATAATTTTTTGAAAGAAGAACACATGTAGTTTCCACATGTACTTACATAATTATGTGTACACACTATTCAAATCTAACTTCCAACAATATGTGCGTATTGTATTCATTTTAAGGCTAAACTTATTGATATAATTAATGTTGATGAAATCATTAACCCCTTCTGTACCGGCGACGTCTTTTTAATTTTATGTTTAGCTATATTTATGTTTAGCTATATTTATGTTTAGCTATATTTATGTTTAGCTATATTTATGTTTAGCTATATTTCTGTTTTAGCTATATTTATGTTTAGCTATATTTATGTTTAGCTATATTTATGTTTAGCTATATTTATGTTTAGCTATATTTATGTTTAGCTATATTTATGTTTAGCTATATTTATGTTTAGCTATATTTATGTTTAGCTATATTTATGTTTAGCTATATTTATGTTTGGCTATATTTATGTTTAGCTATATTTATGTTTAGCTATATTTAGACGTTTTTGTGCAGTTTAATAAGGATCTGTTTTAACAAAAAAGGTTAAGTGAGATAGTTTGAAGCCTGTTAATTGCTGGATACTCTATTTAAACTTAATGCATTCGTCTAACAGTAGTCAGAATAAAGTTAAAAGGACGTCACCGGTACTGAATGGGTTAAGAATGTCAAAGACTTCAATGTGCTTATCTCATTGTTCGTGTATTCCCAGCGATAAGAGACCTACAGCTTTCAATCTGTGTTCATAGCTAAGTTTACTAATTGATTGAACAAGCTTTGTATCCCTAGCTTAGACTCTTTGTAATCGCCCTGTCTTTCCTGAGTGGTGGAGAGCAGAACTGAACAACATACTGTATACGGTATAGTTTGTATACTGTAGAGTGAACGAAGATCAAGAGAAAATGTGGAGGGAGGGGTGGATGATAGATATATAGATAGATAGATATACAGATAAACACATATATATATATATATATATATATATATATATATACTGTATATATATATATAGATATGTACTGTATATATATATATATATATCTATAATATATATATATCTATATAGAGAGAGAGAGAGATAGAGAAAGAGAGAGAGATAGACAGAGAAAGAAAGAGAGAGAGGTAGAGGTAGATAAATACATACCGGTAAATATTTACAGATAAAAGTTGTATTATCCTGTGTTGAGAGAGAGAGAGAGAGAGAGAGAGAGAGAGAGAGAGAGAGAGAGAGAGAGAGAGAGAGCGAGAGATAGAGAGAGAGAGAGAGAGAGAGAGAGAGAGAGAGAGAGAGAGAGAGAGAGAGAGAGAGAGAGAGAGAGAGAGAGAGAGAGAGAGAGAGAGAGAGAGCCTATTGCCCTGGAGCACTTTCACCATTTATACACAATTTTATTTTGAGTTTTACCTTAGTTATGTTATAACAGACAAAGTGCATTTAATGTTATGTTCTGTAATCCTGTATTAAGCAAAGTAATTCTAGGTATTACATATTTAATTCTCAAAATATACTTCTTTGTGGGTAAGTATAGCTGTATGTTCACGCTATTTGTGTTAAATCAAATAGTGTTGCTTCTTCTCTTAACCCTTATTTAGCGGGCTAGGTGGTCTATTTGACCGTAGCGCCCAGCGTTTTTTTTTTAACCCTAAATAGGGTTGTTTATGTGATCATTTTCATGCCTAAATAAGACCCAGAGCGTAAAACAAGTATCTATCCCTGAAAGGGCGTAAACAGAGCTTTCCAATGACACCCGAACCATCCTTCTATGACCACTGGTTCTCTTGCAACGATCGTGCAACACGAGTGCAAAAACCCTGTAATTAGGTAATTTCCCTACATAATTCCCTGTGTAGCGAGTGAGGGAGGGGGGAGGAAACTAGAATACAGTTCTGTATGTCCACCGCGGTGGTGGGGACCGGTCATAGCGTTGCTACGCTCGTCCCACCGCTCAGCTCTCTCTCTCAGCAACATTACGTGCTGAAAATGGCGCTCGACAAAAGTTGTGAACCGCCATATAGTCCATATTTATTTCACACGACATAAGTTGCGCGCCACCAGTTAAGGGTTAATATTGCTCTCTTAATCCGCTAAGCCGCTCACACACACATACACACAAACCCAAACACACACACACACCTACACACACACCAACCCTCACACACACATACACAAAAACTCTCTCTCTCTCAAGCAGTGCATTACAAAAGAAGATAAATCCAAGACAGTTTTTTATGTTAAGGGGGATGGGGTCATTGTGTTTGTAAATATACTTTTTGGTATTTTTAATGTTTCCTCCGCAGATCTTCATTAAGCTTGAACAACAAATAAAAGCCCCAAGCCCCCTTTAACCCTTAAAAAGCGGCTCACCACATAAGTCGAGTTAAATAAAGCTGGACTATGTGGCGGCGCTCGACATAACTCGAGTGGCAATTTCAGCACGTAATGTTGCTGAGAGAGAGAGACAAGTGGTGGCAGGAGAGTAGCGAGTGTATGACTGCTCCAGACCACCGCGGCGAACCTACTGACACGAATCTCACCTCCCTCCTACCTCTCTCACTCGCTATATACGGAATTGTATCGGGAAAGTGGCTAATTACATGCTTTTTGCACTCGCGTTGCACGGTTATTGCAAGAAAACTAGCCATCATAAAAGGATCGTTATGGTGTCATTCGAAAGCTCTGTTTATGCCCTTTCAGGGATAGATACTTGTTTTACGTTCTGGGTCTTATTTAGGCATGAAAATGATCACGAAAACAGCCCTATTTTGGCTAAAAACACCCCGCTGGGCGGTACATATAAATAAACCGCATAGGCCGCTCGTAAAGGGTTAAGATACATTTTTATATTTTTCGATAGAAAAATGTCCCGGCCATAGACCGGTTACTCTTACATTACAGGCTCGATATGGCTCGCCAGGAAAAAATCGACACCTAAATTGTATGATAGGTCTTAATAATGGCAATAAAACGGATCGAAAGATCTTAGAATCGCTAGACTAACGGGGCAAACGTCTGAAAATCACAAAACTAATGGGGCTAACCACGAGGGAGAAAGGGGGCCAGAAAAACGAACCATTCCCCCTTAAATACCATACTTAGAATATTAATATATTAATACAAATAAGTACAAAGGAAAGCAAGCAACAACATAATTATCCTCACCAGGCTGCAAGTAGATAACTCAACATGTGTGAGAGAGAGAAATGATAAGATAGTATGGAGGCTCTCCCCCACCCACCAGCTATTAAGGGGTGTTTTGTTTTGTTTTGTTTCATTTTCTCCCTTCTCCCCCATGTTTAGCCCCATTATTTTTGAGATTTTAAGACGCTCGCCCCATTATTTTGGCGACTTTAAGACCTTTCATGTTTTGTTTTTTTACCTGGCGAGCGACACAGAGGCTGCAAAGTAGATGGAACCGGCCTTCACAAATTTGTAATGAAGGGGAGTGTTGGGGGGTATTCTTTAAATTAAGCTTGATGAAGGAAAGGAAACTCAAAACTAATATTAATACAAAATATTATTATTTGTATTGTTATTGTTATTGTTATTATTATTATTATTATTGTTATTATTATTATTATTATTATTATTATTATTATTATTATTATTTCAAAACTTGATAGAGGTCTATAGAGAAAACTACCCCCGCTCCCTTCTTAATAGTATATGTTGCTAGATATTTATGCTATATGCTATATTTTATTGGTTGGACAATGCAGTAATCAGTGTAACGCTACGAAATCCTTCCATACGTTAGTCACTCGATTGAAAAGGATTTGTTTAACCTCAAGTGAGTGAAAGGAATTTCCAATGATGTTGATACCATTTCTTATATTTTAATTTGAAAGTTTAATTGTGTAGAACTTGTTAATGTACACTCGGTCAAAGAAGTATCTGCACCCCTACGCTGATCATCTGGTGTGTACAGCTCAGTAGGATTGGCACCTTAGCCTGCAACTATATCCATGTATCAAAGAGGATCGTCTCTGACACATGGATATAGTTGCAGGCTAAGTTGCCAACCCTACCGAGTTGTACACACCAGATGATCAGCGTAGGGGTGCAGATACTTCTTTGACCGAGTGTAGAGTGTCAAAACATTTAACAATTTTGTAAACTTAAATCACGTCTCCTTTTTACCATTCCACACGATCTTCATTTGACTTATTCCTAAATTAGGAAAATGTTGTTTAACTCTCCATGATAGTCTCTCTAGGTTTTCTACTCCCTTTTGGCAATTATAGTAATTAATATTGTAAGTACTATTCCAAATGTGGGCAAACCAAGGAATTGTAAGAAAAACGTCATAGAATGTATGTTTGAATGTTTTCGAATGTATCCCATTTTTTTTTCTTAACCTATGCCAATAAATGGTTATTGGGAATTTAGCAAAGGCTGTGTATAAATAAAAGTAGTGTCAACAGCTTTATTTCAGTCATTCTTGTTAAAGATATCATACTAAAAGTCAGGCATGACCTCTTATTGTATAAGTTGTTCTGTTTTGTGTTGATCTACTGGTGTGTACTTGTGTGCTGTTGGACACTTCATGTGTCCCATTGCTATTCATGCACACACAAGCATTTCTCAGCTATGGGTAAAGGTTTAAAGGTGGGGGTGCATGGGTTGAGATAAAAATGGAATGATAATCGCCAAGCTGTACATAATTATCTTGCAAAATGCAATGGCACTGAAATAATTATTAACAATGGTATAAAGGATTTTTTGGATCGTCTATACCGGGCCTGTGACGTCACAAGAGTGTAAGTCCATCATCCAGTCCAGGATGAGGATACTGGTGTGACGTCACTATGACGTCACAGACCCGGTATAGACGATCCGCAAAATCCTTTATGCCATTGTTAATAATTATTTCAGTGACATTGCATTTTACAAGATAATTATATGCAGGTTGGCGATTATTTTTCCATGTTAACCTCAACCCATGCACCCCCACCTTTAATGGACTTCTTGTCTCACTGGCAGAGACCCGGCGCCATAATTGTCTGCTGTTGGCATTCAGGATTCTATTTGGGGGTGTATGTTTGGCAGTTGATGGCACTGATGATGGTTGAAGTTGTGATAGTCTTGGCGATTTGGGAGTCCTCAGCTACGGTAATGTAGTGTTGAGTGGAAGAGAGATGGTGTGAGTGAGGATCTCGGTGTTGGTGGTGAAACTGCTGCAGTGAGTCGCCATCTCTATTTTCATTGTTGCTTTTCGGAATCCCATTTTGTTTGGCGCTGTTGGTATCACAGGTTTTTGTTGAGGAATGTGGGAGGACTCTTGTAGATGATCTTCTTGATGCCTTTGTAGCTCAGAAGGTAATTCCAAATGCATCATCAGATGTACAGCAGAACAGTTAAAACGAGAGTGGACAATATTTACAGTATAATAGTACTTTGGAATGCATATTCTGTTCTATTCAGTGTATTGATTATCTAGGGATACATAATTGCCATGACTTGGAGCTACTCCGGTGTTGGATATTGAACAAAGAAATAATTAACTTTCTAGTAGTTTAGAGTACAGGTCTGAACCTGTCTTAGATGTTAGAGACTGGCCCCATTGAGCTACTGGCAAGTTGAAATCTCCAAAAAGTACATCTTCGTTATCACTAATTTCAGCACTCTCTCTCTCTCTCTGTCTCTCCCTCTCTCTCTCTCTCAGCAGCCAAACCCGACTTTCCCTCCAACTCAATCACTCGCCTTTCATCCCTCCAGTCCATCTCTATCCCTCCATCCCCCTTCACACATGACTTGCCTTGGTTCACTGCTTCATCCTCTCTCTCTCTCTCTCTCTCTCTCTCTCAATCTAGGTAGCTCTATCTGTAGGATTGTTCTGGTGTACAGGCCTTCACATCAAACTGTTGAAAAGGATGAACTTCTGTACACAAGACTGAGTGCTGTTATCGAGGGTAAAACCATTGTGATCTTAGGTGACTTCAATTGCCTAGTAAACTGGAAAGCAAGAACTGCCGATGCTGAAGGTAGGCGTCTTGTGGACTTTACCAACGATAACTTTTTGACCCAGTGGGTGAACGAGCCAACTAGATGGAACAATATACTAGATCCTGTGTTCACCACTGCAGATGAAAGTGTGACCAGCTTATCTGTTGGGGAATCACTGGGAGGTAGTGACCACAAGCTAGTTAGGTTCTCTCTTCGCACCTTTAACAGCAAACCCACCAGTCCTCAGAGTGCAAAACTAGATTTCCGTCGTGCAAATTTTGAAGGCCTTTGGGAAGCTTATCCCAGATCAGACTTGAGGGTGAGAATGTAAATGCGATTTGGTGCTCATTCAAACAGCAGTTTATGGATCGACAAGCTGCACTCGTTCCTACTAAACTTACCAAATCAGACTCAACCCAACCAAAATGGTTCACAAGTGACATACCTTCAGCAATTAGCAAGAGAAAGGTTGCATACAGAAAGGCCAGGCCAAAAGAAGTCAAGATCAAAGAGATTTAGATTCCTTTAAACATATGTGTAGAAGGAAAGAAATAGAGCTACTAAAAAGAGTACAAGCTAGAGCTACAAAGCTTATTCCATCGCTTGGAAGACTGAGCTATGAGGACCGCTTGAGAGCTTTTGATTTCTTTCCGTTGCAGACACGCAGATTAAGAGGTCAACTCATTGAAGTTTTTAAAATACTTAATGGGTTTGACAATGTGGATTATAGCAAAATGTTTAGCCTCAATATGAATACAACACGCAACCATGGCTGGAAATTATAATTGAAATGGTTCAGCACTAGTAAATGTGGAAACTTGTTCACATACAAGATCTATCTACCTGTAACAAACTTCCCTCCGAAGTTGTAATCAGTTCTTCAGTAGAGCAGTTCAAGAAGAGAGTACAGTAGATAGTATTTTGCACACTGTAATGAGTGTAGTGCACTAAACAATCTCTCTCCTTCCACTTCGAGTATCTCCTCGGAATGGACCGCAAGGTCTCTGAGATACTAACTATTCCTTGTCACTCCTTGTAACTTTCTCTCTCTCTCTTTCTCTCTTTTCTTTCTTTTTTGTTATTAGGATTCCTCGTTTGAATGGGTTAAGGACCGGACTAGAAGCAACACATCTTGGATCGTGTGTGCATCTTTGACGAATAAAGTGTAACCAGCTTGTCTGTTGGGGAATAACTAGATGGGACTGACCAACACTTATTAGGCTCTCCCTTCGCACTCCACGCTGAACGAGTATGACAAGAGCAGACCTAGATAAATCTTTATTTTGTTCTATGTGTATGATGGACACAAAAATGAATAGTTAGAGGTGGTGTTTGTGAGAGTTAGCTGGATTACTGTTTGTGTAGATGAGACATACAGACAAAAGTTAGGGAAGCCAGATAAATGAAACAGGAGATCCAGCAACTCCTTATCACATGCCTATGAGGCCTATCCTATGTATTGCCCTGCTCGATTGGTGTCTACAATCCCCCCAGTCTCAAAATCCCAATAATAAAGTGATTGTTATAGGATAATTTCAAAAGTTAGTGCATCAGTCAATAGTACGGAGGCAATGAATTGGATAGAATTTTGGTTAACCCGTAGACAGGAATGAGTTGTGATCAAAATGTTCCCTTTACATTGACTCCTGTCACTTCTGGAGTTCCACATACGCCTGTTCTTGGTCCTCTGCTGTTTGCCATAAAAGTTAACGACATTTATGTTGACCTGCTTGGCGAAATCTCCAAAATTGCAGATGACATGATTATTAGGGTGAATGTGAGCAAGCCTAGAGAAATACAGGTACTCAGCATGGATCTTGATTAACTATGTGAATGGTCTGAGACCTAGGAGTTACCAATACTACTGGAGAGGTGCAAGGCATACAGATCGGCCAAGCAAAATTTAAATTAAAGTATTTATGATTGGGTACCGTAATAATATTATAGTAATTTACCTGGAAATGGGTGTATATACTGTGTATATATATATACAGTATATACATATATATATATATATATATATTATATATATATATATATATATATATACAGTATATATATATATATATATATATTATATATTATATATATACAGTATATATATATATATATATATATATATATATATATATATATATATATATATATATATATATATATATATATATATATATATATATATATATATATATGTATATATATATATATATATATATATATATTTGTGTGTGTGTGCGTGCGTGCGTGTATGTGTGTGCGTGTGTTATAAGATGCAGTGATTTAATTATTTCCAACATTCAAATCAATATCATACTCAATGGGTTTGACAATGTAGCTTATAATAAGATGCTTAGCCTCAGTATAAATGCAATTCGAAACAATGGTTGTTGTTGTTCCCCAAGCTGCCTGGCCTAACAGCCCCAAGGCCCCGAGCAAGGCCAAGGCCACAACCGAGCGCCCCCACAATGGTTGGATAATAAAGCTGAAGTGGTTGTTGCAATAGTGTACGAATAAATGTTCCTACACACAAACTTTGCTCTACCAGGAACAAACTTCCCTTGTAAATATTTCTTCGGTAGAATATTTCAAGAAGAGTGTAAACATATTCTAGCCAACTCTACAATAAGTGTACTCCACTATGCAACCTTGCATTTTTCAGCAAGAGTATCATCTCGGATTGGACCGCAATGTCTTTGAGATAAAACACTATTTCTTATAACTTCTTGTAATACGAACACTCCTCTTTCTATCTTCCTCCCTGCCACTCACTCTCTCCCTCTTTCTCTCTCACTCTCTCTCTCTCTCTCATTGTGTATTCCGTAGTTTCCCTCCTCCCTACTTTTTGTGCCAATAAACTTCAAATGTCCTTCTGCCAGTCTCAATTAAGACACACTTCATCACTGGATAGAAACTTTTCGTGCTTGATTTCGACAGCCTTAACCCATTCAGCACCGGTGACATCCTTTTCATTACATTCTGGCAAATAGTTGACGATCTTATTCAGCTTATGATGGACGTCTTAGTAATTCAAAGGCTACAAACTATCTCAATTAATCCTTTTAGCTACCCCATATCTTTCCCGAGCTTCATAAAATGGTCTAAATGTAGGCTAACATCCAATAAAAAGACGTCGCTATAACAGAAGTATTTGGATCTCGGCTTTTTACTTTATCTTTAGGAATTAACCCCTTCAGGATTATGACGAGTGTTGACAGTTTAGTCTGGCTATTATTAAACGATAATTTTCAGATTAAGAAGGCTGTATGGAAGTCAGATGGTGAATTGATATTGTATTTATCCTTTGGTGCCCACAGATCCTTCCTAAGCTATATAATATCGTTTAATGATGGCTGGAATAAACTCAAAATGCGTCTTAATCTTCGATGTATTAGCGTGAACATTTAAATACCCCCCCCCCCTTTATGGACCTGATATTTTTACCATTTGGGAATAGTCTTAACAGAACACGGGTGTGTATATTTACTGCCCATTTTCCCAGCCATATCTGAATTGACCATTTGTGAGTTTTAGGCTTTAAGGAAGTTAGAGCCGTAAACATCGCTATTTGACAGAAATACAATACTAGTATATGTTTCTAATGAATAATCAGTATGTTGAAATGGGTTTTATGTATTTATGAGAGGGAGGAATAGCACCAGAATCATCCAACGTGGAGTTTTTAGCGAAAGTGTTAACGAAGAGTTCAGATTTGTCAGAGGAAGAAGTGACTGTAGTGCCGTCAGAGTGGAAGAGAGGAGAGGAAGATGAGGAGGAAAAATGGTTGGAGAGGTTTTTGGCTAGATGCCAGAAGGCTTGGGAAGAGCTAGAGTTGGATAGTTCAGTGCATTTATTATTGATGAAAGAATGTTTGGCGAGGCGAAGAACAGATTTGGCTTGAATCCGGGCAGAAACATAGGAAGTATGAGATTCCTGATTTGAAGGCGACGGTACCGTTTGAATGCTTCCTCCTTGTTGCAGACAGCAGTAGAACAAGCGTGAGTAAACCAAGATTTTTTCGCATTAGACTGAGAGAAAGAAAATGGAATGTATGCTTCCATGCCCGAGAGGATTACCTCGGTAATGCGTTCAGCACTCTCCGAGGGTCCCCGGCCACAGAAGCGAAAGTCATTCCATGGGATATCAAAGAAGTACTGCCGAAGAGCCTTCCAGTCGGCAGTGCCAAACTGCCACAAGCACCGCCGGCTGGGAGGATCGGGTGGCCGTATCGGAGAGATAAGAGAGGTGACGGAGGAGCCCAAAGGAGATAAATTATTTACAGTATAAACAGACGGGTTATAAGTTAGAAATAAGTCAAGAATGTTGGGCCGATCTCCGAAGCGATCCGGGATATGGGTGGGTTGCTGGACTAACTACTGTAGGTCATTTAGGATACAAAAGATGTAGGCTTGTTCACCAGGTTGGTCAGGGGAAACGGAGGAGTACCATTGGCGGTGGTGAACGTTGAAATCTCGTAGGATGGAGATTTTTGCGAATGGAGAGATGGATAGAATGTGTTCCACTTTAGAAGTTAGATAGTCAATCTATTACTAGAAGATTTTATTCAGATTTGGAAGGGTATATGGAAGTCAGAGGGTTGATTGAGATAGTAGGTACCCTCTTAATTCCCATAGATCCTTCCTAAACTGTATAAAATCGTCTAATGATAGCCAGAAAAAAACTGTCAACATTGAGTTAGATCAAGCGGTAAAGATGGGTAAAGTAGTTGAATTGGTCGAAGGGGGCTGAATTCGAGTGAGGCGGTTGAACTGGTCTGAACTGTCGAATTGGGTCAAGCAGCCGAATTAGGTTGTACAGTTGAGTGGTCACGTTAGGTTTAACAGTTGGATTGGGTTGAATGGTCAAGTTAGGTTGAACTGTTGAATTATGTTGAGCGATTGGGCTGACGAGTTGAAATGGGCCAAGTGGTTGCATTAGATTGAGCAGTCTAACTGGGTGGAGTGTTCGAATTAGTCCCCTCAGTCAAATGTGCCAAGTGTTTGAATTAGTCCCAGCACTCAAATTGTGCCAAGTGGTTGAATTAGTCCCAGCAGTCATATTGTGCCAAGTGTTTGAATTAGTCCCAGCAGTCAAATTGTGCCAAGTGGTTGAATTAGTCCCAGCAGTCATATTGTGCCAAGTGTTTGAATTAGTCCCAGCAGTCAAATTGTGCCAAGTGGTTGAATTAGTCCCAGTAGTCAGATTGTGCCAAGTGGTTGAATTAGTCCCAGCAGTCAGATTTTTCTATCGACAAATTAGGGGGTCTTGGCGGTGTTTTTGTATAGCTTGATATAGGTTAAAAGAAAACAACAACAACACAAAGACTAATTTATATATGCTGTTCATGTTTGCCACCTACTGTACAGTATAAGAAGCCCATAGCATATACGTATTCCAGTCATAAGATTTGGGAACAGATTGATAATGTACAGTACTTTGATAATGTACAGTACTTTGATAATGTACAGTACTTTGATAATGTACAGTACTTTGATAATGTACAGTAATTTGATAATGTACAGTACTTTGATAATGTACAGTACTTTGATAATGTACAGTACTTTGATAATGTACAGTACTTTGATAGTGTACAGTACTTTGATAATGTACAGTACTTTGATAATGTACAGTACTTTGATAATGTACAGTACTTTGATAATGTACAGTACTTTGATAATGTACAGTACTTTGATAATGTACAGTACTTTGATAATGTACAGTACTTTGATAATGTACAGTGCTTTGATAATGTACAGTACTTTGATAATGTACAGTACTTTGATAATGTACAGTACTTTGATAATGTACAGTACTTTGATAATGTACAGTGCTTTGATAATGTACAGTACTTTGATAATGTACAGTACTTTGATAATGTACAGTACTTTGATAATGTACAGTACTTTGATAATGTACAGTACTTTGATAATGTACAGTACTTTGATAATGTGCAGTACTTTGATAATGTACAGTACTTTGATAATGTACAGTACTTTGATAATGTACAGTACTTTGATAATGTGCAGTACTTTGATAATGTACAGTACTTTGATAATGTACAGTACTTTGATAATGTACAGTACTTTGATAATGTACAGTACTTTGATAAATTTGAACGTAAAGTATGTCCAATAAATAATTTACTTTGAATTTGAATAGATGCATCGTCAGCCAATTTCGATATCGTTAATATAAATCAGGAACAGAATGGACCCGAGAACCAACCTCTGATTGTGACATTTATCCAATTAAGGGGAGATGGTTCACTTTTTGGTCGATTTTTGCATGCATTCATTATTTTTCTAGCTTCCTCTCTAGATCTCCATCAAATTTAAAAAAACATCAATTAGATCCCCCTTCTAGATTAATTTGTACATTTTTCGGTAGAAAAATTTCCCGGCCGAAGGCCGGTTGTTCCAACATTACAGGCTCACTATCGTTCGCCAGGGAAAACATTGACACCTAAATAGCACGAAAGGTCTAAATATTGACGAAGAAATGGGGCGAAAGATCTTAAAATCGACTAACTAATGGGGCAAACATCTTAACATCTGAAAACTAATGGGGCTAAACATGAGGGAGAAGGGGGTCCAGAAAACCGGCCCATGTCCCCTTAAAGGGTCTACCGTTAATTGGAAGGCTACCCGTTGGTCCCGCTCTGTTAACCCTTTCAAGCTCTTATACGGATTTCTGTTTTGTTTTCTGGTAATTATTAGACGATTGTCTTCAGAGTAGGAAGGGTATATGGAAGTCAGATGGTTGATTGAGATAGTCTTTACCCTTTTAATACCCACAGATCCTTCAAAAGCAGCATAAAATCGTTTAATGATAGCCAAACTAAACTGCTAAAACGCGTCAGAGCTTCAAGGGGTTAACTAGTACACAAACCATCGGCTACATCATTCACCCTTACTGTATCGGCGACCTCTTTTGGTTTATAAATCAGTTGCATTTAGAGGATTTTATAAAGCTTAGGAAGGATGTATGGTAGCTATAAGGATACATTGTGATAGTCTGTAATTTTGTGAAGCTTAGGAAGGATGTATGGTAGCTATAAGGATACATTGTGATAGTCTGTAATCTTATGAAGCTTAGGAAGGATGTATGGTAGCTATAAGGATACATTGTGATAGGCTGTAATCTTATGAAGCTTAGGAAGGATATATGGTAGCTATAAGGATACATTGTGATAGTCTGTAATCTTATGAAGCTTAGGAAGGATGTATGGTAGCTATAAGGATACATTGTGATAGTCTGTAATCTTATGAAGCTAGGAAGGATGTATGGTAGCTATAAGGATACATTGTGATAGTCTGTAATCTTATGAAGCTTAGGAAGGATGTATGGTAGCTATAAGGATACATTGTGATAGTCTGTAATCTTATGAAGCTTAGGAAGGATGTATGGTAGCTATAAGGATACATTGTGATAGTCTGTAATCTTATGAAGCTTAGGAAGGATGTATGGTAGCTATAAGGATACATTGTGATAGTCTGTAATCTTATGAAGCTTAGGAAGGATGTATGGTAGCTATAAGGATACATTGTGATAGTCTGTAATCTTATGAAGCTTAGGAAGGATGTATGGTAGCTATAAGGATACATTGTGATAGTCTGTAATCTTATGAAGCTTAGGAAGGATGTATTTTTTTTTTTTTTTTTTTTAAGAGACAATGAATGGAGGAAGGAAAAACACAGATAAAACAAAAAGGTCCATGTGCCTAAAGGCATCCTCCATTCATAAAATGTTTGTAACAACTGGATTTAAACATTTGTTGATTGTAAGTTTGTGGAAAGCAATTCGAGGGAAGTGAATTCCAAAGAGTAGTAGCTCTGGGGATAAATGAATTCTGATAAGGAGAAGTTCTGCATTGTGGAGGAGAAAGTGTAAATTCATGGGCGCTCTCAGCTGCCCTAGTTCTACGGGGAAAGATGTGGAGAGGCGGCACAATTGAAGCAAGTTCCTCGGAACAATTGCTGTGAAAATATCTGTAGAATAATGCAAGGGATGCAACGTTTCTTCGTATGGCTAATGTAGGAAGGTCCTGTGTGTTTGCAGGGTTATTGATTAATCTAATAGCTTTATTTTGAATTTTGTCCAACTGCCTCAATGCAACCACTCCACTTCCACCCCACAGAGGTGAACAGTAATCCATCTGAGAGCGCACATGACTTTTATATATTACGGCCAACTGCTCGTCAGTGAAGAATTCTCGAACTCTGTACAGGAGTCCCAGTTTTTTAGAGGCATTCTTAGCAATGCTTCTAACATAATGTGTCCAGCTCAAGTTAGTAGTTAATGTTACACCGAGAATGTCAATACTAGGGAAGTGGGAATATTTACATCATTAAAAAATATATGGGAGTCAGTGAGATTCTGTCGGTTAGAAAATTGAATGTACTTGGTTTTCTGTGCATTAAAGGAAACTAGATTCTCTTGTCCCCATTCATTAATTCTAGAAAGGTCCTGGTTCAGAGAAATTGCAGTGTTTATTTTTGAATTTATAAGATCGGGTTGGGTGAAAGAATTGGTAAATGTGAAGGAACTGTGGAGTGTTGAGTCATCTGCGTAGGAATGTATTGGATTATGAGTGGTAGATATGAGATCATTGATATGAATGAGGAACAGAGTTGGGGCCAAAACTGATCCCTGGGGAACACCAGCATTTATTGAGTGAAATTGAGAATAAAGGCCATCTACCATTACACGTATTTTTCTGTTATGAAGATAAGAAGAAATTAGTGGAACTAATGATGCAAGGCCGTAGTGTGACATCTTCGACAATAAGGATTGATGCCAGACTCTATCAAATGCCTTTGATATATCCAGTGCTATTGTATGTGTTTCACCATGTTGGTCTGTAGCTTGGTTGATTTGATGCGTAAGAAGGCAAAGAATGTCTGCAGTTGATCGACATCGTCTAAAACCATATTGCCTATCACTGATTAATTTATTATTCTCCAGATGCTTAATTATGTGATTATTTAATATAATTTCAAAAACTTTGCCAAGAGTGGAAGTTATAGCTATTGGTCTGTAGTTTGATGGATCTGAAGAGGCACCTTTTTTAGGAACTGGATGGATGTTTGCTTCTTTCCAGGGTACTGGGAAGCATGAGGTATGAGTACACAGACGGAAAAATTTTGCCAATACAGGAGCGAGCACCAAGGAGCAATTCTTAAGTACTATTGGAGGAATTTCATCTGGACCAGGAGCCTTATCTACTGAGAGATTCTGCAAAATAGTTTTGACATGTCTGGTGTGGATCTTAAGTGAGGGAATTTCAGGTGAATTAAAATTAAGTACAGGGACATCTTGATTTATGTCATCTAAGGTTGAGTTGGTGGAGAAAATATCTGCAAGAAGGTTAGCTTTACCTCGTGGGTCACTTACAAGATTGCCAGTCGGAGATTTTAATGGTGGAATGGATGAAGCAGTAGTGAAGTTGGATTTGAATGAGTTAAGAGTAGACCAAAATATTTTGTTTATCATTTGGATTATTTAGAAGTTTATTTGCCTGCTTATGGAGAAAGTTTGATTTAGTTAGGTTTAATACAGTTTTGGCATGATTTCTGATGTTTCTAAAGTAATTAAAGGCTTCATGTGTTTTTGATCTTGTGTATGCATTGTAGGCTATTGCTTTTTGTTCAGTTACTCTAGCACAATTATGGTCAAACCATTTAGGTGAATTAGATCTTTTACTGTACTTTTGATGAGGAATAAAAGTTTCCATTCCAATTTTTACAAAATCTTGTATGTGGCTCAAGGTGGAGTGTGCATCATTAGAAAAGAAAGAGGTCCAGGGAATATCAATAAAGAAACCTTGAAGACCCTCCCAGTCTGCCCTATCGTAATGCCATTTAGTCACCAAACAGGTTCAGAGTGGGAAGGTGTGGTAGGTGATAGACAGGTGGCCTGTATCAGACAGTGATCAGAAGATCCAAGTGGGGACCTCACTGTAACATCATACTTTTCTGAATGGTTGTTAAAAATAAGTCCAGTAGGTGGGAATTATGATTAGGATTATCTGGTACACGGGTGGGTTGGTTGACTAGTTGAATGAGATTAAATGAGTCTGCAAATAGCTCACATTCAAGACCAGCATCATCAGTCCTGGCTGAATGAGTGAGCCATTCAACATTATGGACATTAAAATCACCCAACACAGTGATTTCAGAAGAAGCATTTAAGTTGAGGACACTGAGTTGTGAGGACAGAGAATCAAAAAGACTTTGCTCTGGAGGAGTATTTGGGGAACGGTAGATGCAACATATGTATTTAAATTTACCAGCAGAAATTAATTTGTATATAGAATAATCAAAATAGGGACAATTGAAACTAGTAACCTCCTCCAGGGCAATTTCAGATTTTTGCGAAGCAACATACACCACCTTTAGGTCTGAAATTTTGGAGCAGTTGATAACCTGGAAAATTAAATCTAGATGTGTCAGATGTGGATGTTACTTGAGTCTCTGTCAAAAAAAGGAGAGTAGGGGGATTCTGCTTGAAGAAATTGGTGTACAGAATTGATGTTAGAGTGAAGTCCCCTTATATTACTAAAGAAATAGCTGTACTGACAAGCAGCTTTGGGACGTTGCAATGCTCTTGACACAGTCGCATGATGACGACCGGGAGGGCCCTGTGTCAATAACCCAACCCTGCCGGGGGTGGATATCCGAGGGACCACCAGGTTTGCTCTTAACAATTGTACTGCCATATTTAAGGTAAGTGTATGGTGTTACATGTATGGTATGTAGTGGGAAGAGTAGTATTTTATGGATAGAGGATAGCGATGTAGGGCAATGTCGTGAAGTTGGATGTGTATGTTATATAAAGAGGGTTTTCCTGATACCCCTGATGTGTGAGGCAGAAAGATATGTATCCAGCTACCAAGGCCTGGGAGAGAAAATGGAATTCAGGCTATTCCCTGAGTCTCCCGAAACCTTGGCGGTAGTACTTCCCTGGGCGGGGCTGCCTACCCCTACTACCTGCAGTAGTAGTATGGTAGCTATAAGGATACATTGTGATAGGCTGTAATCTTATGAAGCTTAGGAAGGATGTATGGTAGCTATAAGGATACATTGTGATAGTCTGTAATCTTTTAACCCCTTCTGTACCGGCAGCGTCTTTATAATATTATTCTGGCTACTATTAGACGCTTTTCCTCGGCTTATAAAGGGCCTCCAGCAATTAACAGGGTTCGAACTATCACAATTAACCCTTTTTACTACCACGGATCCTTCCTAAGCTGCAACAAATCGTCTAAATATAGCTAGAATGAAAACAAAAGACGCACCCAGGTAAAGAAGGGGTTAAGGGGAGATTTCCACTTGAGGGATTTTTTTCTTGACCCCTTTCTCCCTCATGGTTAGCCCCATTTATTTTGATATTATAAGACGTTTGCCCCATTAGTTTGGTGATTTTAAGAATTTCCGCCCCATTCTGTCAATTTTAAGACCTTTCGTACAATTTAGGTGTCTATTTTATCCTGGCGAGCGATAGCGAGCCTGTAATTTAAGAGTAACCGGCCTTCGGCCGGGACATTTTTCTACCGAAAAATGTACAAATTTATCTTGAAAGGGGGTCAAGGGGGTGACATTTTAAGATTGCTGGAGGAGTAGGAAACAAACTAGAAACCTCCCCTTAACGGGTTCTAAGACATCCTTCCAAAGGTGAATACAACCGACTAATACTTGCCAGATTATAGTGAAAAGGACATCACCGGTGCTGAATGGGCTATGATGTTACACGAACATATTATCCAGCAATTTTCGATGAGTAAAATATTGTCGTACAATGTTGAGATTCTTTCGCACTGGAATCGGAAACTAGATCGAAGGTAGATTGTGTTAGATAGTTTATTATTTTTAAGCTTAAAATTTGAAGCTGCCAGACTACAATAATTATTGCCCGTAAGTATTGACGGACATATCGCTCGTGTGACACCGCCTTTTGCCTTAGGCTTTTAGTTTTTTTCTGTAACGAGAGTAAGTATGATGATAATTGAGAGTTCTCGATTAATTTATATTGGAATCGAATAAACTCAATCCTCTATAAAATTGTATATGTAGTTCTTCAGTAGACCAGTAAACAAGAGAGTAATGCTCTCTCTCTCCTTTTCTGTCACACACACACACACACACATT